>CM038671.1:807191982-807791982 GCA_021605145.1 Aegilops bicornis
CATGAATAGAACAATGCTAAAACTGAGATGACTAGCAAATTAGATCATTCTTTATCGCCAATAGAAAAATGCCTCTTTCTAGTAATATATAATAAGAGTAGAGAGTAGAGGATATGGCACTGGGCTGCCGTGTTTCGTGCTCCTCCGTCGTACTCTGGAAAACTTGAGTATACCGCACGGTTCTTTGCTCCTCCTCAGGTCGTCGGCGCATTGATACGAGCAGTCAAATCACAAGGCCCCGCCTTCCAGCAGTACTGAGCCTTCAAATCACAAAGGCCCTCGCCTCTCGTGAAAAGGATCAAACTAGACTGCCGCGCCCTCTAGCCTTTAAAAATATATATACATTTGTACAGTAGTAGTATCGATGGATTGCGTGATGGAGCAAAACTATGCCTATACTACTACGTATATGACACTACCCAGTATGAAGGTACTAGTAACATAGACTAGTAACTGGTCTATGTTACTCTCCACTATGACCAGCCAAAGTGGAGGCGCGGATACCAACGAGGGCCTGGTTGTGTCTATACTTGGACAACTCACCCGACTGCATGCGGATCAGGCACACGAAGCTCGTGTCGTGTTGGTGCCGTGTGCGACCCGCACATTAACCAAAACCTCGCATATCCATCTTAGCCTCCGCGTTTAAAACATCTCAATCTCAAGGCCAAGGAGCAACATGAAACCTATGATAGAGCCTATCGGATGGTTGAGAACACTACAATTTGTAGCTATAGATGCGTATGTGAGAGAGGACGAGTGTGTGCATGCACCTCTTCTCAGAGTACAACTGTATGTGGGTGGCATCAGCCTAGGGAGCAGTGATGGTGCGTGCGAGAAGTCCCGAGAGATAGGCGTAATGCTTTTGAAAAAAATACTAGTCTATAGCTCGCCACGAGGCTATTCCCGTCGAACGCCAAGCGTAAGATATGTATCCGACGGTGCCAGTTTTTGCACGTACACAGCAGTAGAAAGAGAACTAGTAGTACCATGGCATATGCTACACCACGGCCGAGAAAACGTGCCGACGTTACGCCATCCGGGAATAGTTCCGCACTTCGAAACTAGAACCGTCAATAAATCTTGAGCGCGTCTCATAACATTCCAAATTGCTACTGCTACCATGCTATATTTAATTGCAACCTGTTCACACCGATCACAACCTAAACGGTTTCCCACTTAGGAGCGTATCAGTAGTACTCGGTTATAAATACTACTATGCTAAGATGGCTGCACATTCCTCCTCAACTCCTCATCCACAAGAAACAATCAAGCCATAGCCAGCGTGAGTTCTGGGTCGAGAGATTTCCACCAGGGAGAGGTGAGCATGGAAGAGGGAGCACGAGAGATGTCCCGCCTCGTCGCGAAAGCAGCCAACATGTCCAGCTGCGCAGCAGTAGCAGCATAGAGGTCCCGCCGCGCCGCTGAAGCAGCACGGAGGTCCCGCCGCACTGTCGATGTAGCAGACTGGTCCGGCCATGCCGCGGAAGCAGCAGAGATGTCCCGCCGCACCGCCGAAGCAGTAGGGAGGCCCCGCCGTGCCGCGGCGGCCTGGGAAATTTCTCGCGGGCAGGCGAGGACTCTCACAGACGCATGCATGCGATAGTCCATAGCCAGATGGATCAGATCTCCGGCTGGGCGAGGATGCAGGACGAGGCTACCGGCGTCAACCGGCAACTCGGGGAGGGCAATGCGAAGCTCCGGGGCGAGCGCGACCTGCTGCGGGTGAAGATCGCCGGAAGGGCGAAGCAGGAGGAGGAGACCGCTGCCGTGTTGCAGAGGACGGGCGTCATCATCAAGAAACTTATGGACGAGAATGCCATGCTCCGCATCGAGCACAACAGGCTGGTGGAGGAATCCATGGATGCTGCCAAGCAGCGTATTAAGGACATGAAACTGATGAAAGAGATCATCGCCCGCCACGAGAACTAGTCTCCGCGACCTGCAGCGCATAAAGAAAGTAGAGATCAGCGAGCCAGATCGTTGTATGCGTCTTCCTTCTTCTTTTGCCCTTTGTTTATCTGGGGCGTAGCCGCATGTGGCTTTTTAATTTATCTTCCTAATTATGTAAGACAATTATTATCCACTCTCGTCGTCCTTATATATATTCATTAGTCTTGCTATAAGTCACAGTAGATGCTATATAGGTCCGTCAGATCTTACATCAAGATCCGTGCAAAATTTCTTTTCAGATATTCTTTTTTCTCTCTTAAATCTCAGTCAAGTGAGACATTGCCACGCCATTAAACAGAGGCTCGGGTGCCATTAATGGTACCTTGGGACAGAGGTGGACGACAGATGGAGGTCAAAGGGCTCTCCTCCCGATAAGCACGCGTAGGGGTCTGATCGCACGGCTCCCGTACTCAAATAGCTACCCTGCACGGCGCCTCCTAGCTAATAAAAAAAGGCGACACGTGGAGGCACGTAAATGGTAAATAGAACGCCCACGGTTTCAGTAATACTTGTGTTTCCATTGTAACATGACAGCACTTGTTCCAAAATGACTGTTGATTGTTAATGTGTGTGCCTTCGCAAATCGGACAGCAAAATTACCACAACATGTTGGTGCCATGTCATGGCACCAAGCCAGGTTTCATGATTTTCATGCGTGTCTCGGATTTACAGGAATTAAAAAACCAAGTTTCTCAATGTTTCCAGCCGAGCCATGATGCCCAGATGTTTGAATTTCATTCCCATTTCTGGCATGGGACCTAGAAATTTACCTGAGGACACACATGTGATTTTTCAACCAGCTTTGGTGCACTGGAGCATGTGCTTGTATTTAAAATTTTAATTATGCACACAAAGGTGATACGTTCCCTCTTAGAAACACGAGCCTTCTTGAGAGAAGCTCCAGTTTGCAAGAAACTTATACCAAAACTTGTTCCTATTCTGCATTTTTTTACCATAGCATGGTAGTACCATGACATGACACCATGCCAAGTTTCATGATTTTCAGGCGTGTTTTGGATTTACAAGAATTTTAAAACCAAGCTTCTCAATGTTCTCGGCCGAACCACGATGCCCAGATGTTTGAATTTCATTCCCATTTCTTGCATGGGACCTAGAAATTCACCCGAGATCACACATGTGATTTTTCAGTCAACTTTGGTGCACGGGAGCATGAGCTTGTAGTTCAAATTTGAATTATGAACAGTAAATGACCAGAAACTCAATTAATGTACAAAAAAGGCCAAACAAACCCAGAATAATTCCAAAATTTAACAGGGCACTCATATAGTTCTATGTTGCCTTTGTAAAGAAAATCTGGCGGTAGGCGGCGTATACTGTTTCGCACACAAAGGTGTAAGGAAATAAAGAAATAAAGAAATTAGCCCTATTTAATTCTTGGGTTCTTATTATTTATGCCAATAGTTGTGTATCACTACTCAGTTTTGCCATTAGAAGTTGCAACTACTCAAAAAATGCCATCGATCCGTGAGATGCCTGCGAAAAAATGCACTTAGATATCTAAAAAATGTCATCATTAAGTTAGATGTTTGCTCAGAAATGCCATTAAACATTGTTATTTTCACGTCAAACCCCGTTGACCATGTTACATGACAAAAATAAGCCGATTCTCACAATGATAAGTTAATGGTGTCCAGCACAACACACCCCTCAAATAAAAATAAGCACCCTGGAATTCTTTGACAAAACTAAGCACCCTGAAATTCTTTGACAACTAAACTGCTGGCTATATGATGTTGGCCATATATATTGTACGTATATAATGTCAATAAACAAGTGGTAGTACTATACCAACTAAAATATGAAATGTACGAAATATAACGAGAAGAAACATAACATAGTTCTGTTGGGGGCTCAGCACAACACACCCCTCAAATAAAACTAAGCACACCAGAAATTAAACTAAGCAACTAATCCGGTAGACACTGCATTAGAACCACCATAAGCAATGACATTGCCACCTTACTCGGAGTCCTCGTCCACGTCCTCGACTTCGTCCTTGTCCCTCCTCCTCTTTGGCGATACTTCTTTGCTTGGACCGCACACTTGGCTCTTGCTCTTCATCCAACCCTTGTAGATATTGAAACAAAGGTAGCCATCCATTGCAGTGTAGTGGATGTGGTCCATATCTAGTACATTCCCTGCCATGCATGACGATGAAACGTGTACGGAGATTTCTCTAGTTTACCGTACGAAGGATGAACCATGGCTCCTGCCAGGGTCAGCATTGAAGGCTGATCAAGGGAGGGCACCAGCCCTTCCTTCTGGAGGACAAAGGGGTCGCCTACAACGAGGCCTATCCGACCCAGGATTTCCTTGTCGTTCCTAAAGTCTATAGTAACGAATTTGACTCGGCCGCCCTTGAGGAACTTCTTAAATTCTTCGCACTCAACGTCGGAATGTCATATGTGGTAGACCAAGCATAATTCATGCATGCAAACCTGGATCATGGTGGGCTTGTACTTCTCTGACTCCTTGTCAGGACCCCAACTCAATGCCACATTGATCTAGCATGTAACACCTCATATCACTTTGCGGCCTCACACACGGTATCCCCACGGGTGTCGCCTTACCTTGCCTGGGACCGTTTGCGCCTTTTGACACACGTATATGATAGTGTCGCTAGCAACCATATGACAAGGGGCCCGGGCTGACATGGCTAGTCGTGAACCCAAAGTTGCACTAATTTACAGGGACATGCATACATGACCCAGCATCGAACGTGTCGGTCATTAGCGAGTGAATCCGGGCTGTAGCACTGGGCTAGCAGGACTCCGATAAACTGGGCTGTAGCGGGCTAACAGGACTCCGGTTTTCATCGCGTGGCATTTCCCCGAGGGGACAGACACAGGAACGAAGAAGGACACATGCTGGCCAGCCTAAGTGTTCCGGAGCAGTAGCAAGCTACCATGGCTCAGTGGAAGCACTAGGAGACATTTCGATAAGAGAGGCTACTAAGGATAAACAACTAGATAGTCAGATCCCACACATACCAAGCATTTCAATCATACACACAATATGCTCGATATGTGCAAATACAACAAGGCATCACAACATGACTCTACAACACAGGTACTTTATTTAAAGGCTCAGAGAGCCATACATAACATACACACAGGTAAGGGTCACACGACCCAGCATTCAAGTCATACAAACATACAAGCCAACAGCGGAACTAACTTGTCTGAGTACAGACATCTACAAATGAAAAAGGCTGAGAAGCCTGACTATCTACTAGATCCTACCGAAGGCACAAGATCGTAGCTGAGTTAACAAGCTAAACGTTTAAGTCCACGCGGAACTACTAGTGAGACTGAAGTCTCTCTATAAAAACATAAAATAGGCAAACATGAGTACAAATGTACCCATCAAGACTTACATCAGAACTATCTACATATGCATCATTATCAACAAAGGGGATTGTGGGGTTTAACTGCAGCAAGCCAGCTTTGACTCGGTGGCTATCCTGAACTACGACTGCAAGTGACTCTTTTGAGGTGGCGCACACAAGTCCACATATTCACCAATCAATACACCACTATGGGTCAGCTCCCGTCTCCCTACGAGAACGCCATCCATAGCACTCACGCTTATCTTGCGCATTTTAGAGTATCCACTTTCACTTGTCTATGAACTGTATAGGCAACCAATAGGTCCTTTACCGCGGACACGGCTATTCGAATAGATGATGTTAACCCTGCAGGGGTGTACTTCTACACACATGCTCTCACCACTTACCGCCATTTACACGACATGTACTCGGCAACCTTCAAGCGGAAGCCCAACGAGAGAGTCGGCCACGACCTACCTAAACACTCAAGTCTCTAGTCCAGGTTTATCGCCTATTCAGGTTCCATCCGCAGGCAGTCCGGCCGAAGTTTCCACATACGGCCCTGAACGATGTGTGCAGGGTTCCCGAGACACCAAACGGGCGCCCGGTACACCGTGCCACGTGCCTACTGAGGGAGTCCTGGATTAGGGGGTATTCGGACAGCCGGACTATGTACTTTGTCCGTACTGATGGAGCCTGAAGATGCAAGACTCAAGACTAGGTCCCGTGTCCGGGTGGGACTCTCCTTTGCGTGGAAGACAAGCTTGGCGATCCGGATATTATATTTCCTTCCTTGTAACTGACTCGGTGTAAACCCTAGCCCTCTCCGGTGTCTATATAAACCAGAGAGTTTGGTCCTTAGAGGGACGATCACAATCATAATCATCATAAGCTAGCTTCTAGGGTTTAGCCTCTACGATCTCGTGGTAGATCAACTCTTGTACTACTCATATCATCAATATCAATCA
Organism: Aegilops bicornis; assembly: GCA_021605145.1. Lineage (NCBI taxonomy): Eukaryota > Viridiplantae > Streptophyta > Magnoliopsida > Poales > Poaceae > Aegilops > Aegilops bicornis. Next base: position 807,198,253 of record CM038671.1, read on the forward strand.
AGCAGGAAGTAGGGTTTTACCTCCATTGAGAGGGCCCGAACCTGGGTAAACATTGTGTCCCTTGACTCCTGTTAACATTGGCCTAAGACGCAAAGATCGGGAGCCCCTACCCGAGATCCGCCAGTTTTCACAGCGACATTGGTGCTTTCATTGAGAGTTCCTCTGTGTCATCGCTGCAAGGCTTGATGGCTCCTTCAATCATCAACAACACGGTCCAGGGTGAGACTTTTCTCCCCGGACAGATCTTCGTGTTTGGCGGCTTCGCACTGCGAGCCAATTCGCTTGGCCAACTGGAGCAGATCGACAGCTATGCCCCTGGCCACCAGGTCAGGTTTGGAAAGTTGAACCACACAGCAGATATCCGCATAGACTTGATCTTCAACAGATTCGTGCCTGTGCCAGGAGCGCCGAACAGTCACGATGAGCACGGCTTAGACCTGCTGTCGGACAATGCTCGGGATATCGCCCCTGCAGTAGTCCCGGACCTAAATCCGGAGCAGACTGCGTTGCCCAAGGACGGGTGGATGGACCCCGCCCCACAGGCCGCACACTCATCGGGAGTAGAGACGAACACATGCCTCACCCCTAAAGAAGCCTGTGACGCCGGACCCCCGGACTCGTATCCGGATGTAGGTTCCAGTCCACGCGCTCCCGAGCCAGCCGAGCCTGGTTGGGCTCCAGTAATGGAGTTCACTGCTGCGGATATCTTCCAGCACTCGCCCCTTGGCGACGTGCTGAACTCGTTAAAGTCTCTCTCTTTGTCAGGAGACTCATGGCCTAACTATGTCCGGCTCGAGTGGGAAGCAGGCGACGAAGGAATTCGTTGCCCACCCACCACCCACTTCATTGCCACGGTTGATGATTTACCGACGTGCTTGACTTCGACTCCGAAGACATCGACGGTATGGACGACGATGCAGGAGAAGAACAGGAACAACCGCTCACGGGGCAGTGGACAGCCACCTTCTCATATGATATATATATATATATGGTTGACACTTCGAAACAAACCAATGGCGATGAGGCAACGGAGGATAACCCCTCAGGGAAGAAAGCAAAGCATGGGCGTCGTCGGCGCCGCTCCAAGCCCCGCCATAACAATACCGGCACAGGAGACGAAAACAATCCGAATGGTGCCGAAGATGAGTACAACCCTGATCAGCCCACCTTCGAGCAAGCCGAGCAGGAAGACGGGCAGGTTAGCCCAGACGAACAGGCGACGGACGGATATCCGGAGGAAGACAACTACATGCCCCCCTCTGAAGACGAGATTAGCCTCGGCAACGACGAGTTCGGCGTGCCTCGGGACCCCGTGGAGCAGGAGCGCTTCAAGCGCCGGCTCATCGCCACCGCGAGGAGCCTAAAAAAGAAGCAGCAGCAGCTCCAAGCTGATCAAGACCTCCTCACAGACAGATGGACCGAAGTCCTGAGAGCTGAGGAATACGGACTCGAGCGCCACACGGCTGACCGGCCACCTCGTGGCTGGGATAAAACGGCATATCAGCCCGAATACCAGCCCGCACCCCCACGCCAATACACTACGGTTTGGGGCAATAGGCAAGACCTGCAAGATATACTGGAAAAGAAAGCAGGACAGCCAAAATCAATCTACAGATCGCGAGGGCGCCCCCTAACACGCGACGATGATCATCACGCCGGATACACTATCAACATGTCCGGTCGGGTCAATACGCCATCCGCATTCCATTCAACTGCGTAGCCACATAGCCCGGCACAGAGGCGCCGCACACCCCCTCTGCTTCACTGATGAAGTGATGGATCATGAATTCCCAGAAGGGTTCAAACCCGTAAACATCGAATCATATGATGGCACAACAGACCCCGCAGTATGGATCGAAGATTTCCTTCTCCACATTCACATGACCCGCGGAGACGATCTACACGGCATCAAATATCTTTCCCTTAAGCTCAAAGGTCCTGCCCGACATTGGCTAAACAGTCTGCCTGCAAATTCCATTGGCGGTTGGGAAAACCTGGAAGACGCGTTCCTCGACAACTTCCAGGGCACATACGTGCAACCACCGGACACCGATGACTTGAGCCACATTACTCAACAGCCCGGAGAGTCAGCCAGGAAATTTAGGACTCGGTTCCTAACTAAAAAGAACCAAATAGTCGATTGTCCGGACGCCGAAGCCCTGGCGGTCTTTAAGCATAATATCCGTGACGAGTGGCTCGCCCAACACCTCGGCCAGGAAAACCCCAAGTCCATGGCAGCACTCACGACACTAATGACCCGCTTTTGCGCGGGCGAGGACAGCTGGTTGGCCCGCAGTAGCACCACGCCACATTCCGGCACCTCGGAGGTTCGTGACAATAACGGCAAGCCACGACGCAATAGACATAAGCGGCGGAACATCGGCGACAACGCTGAAGACATGGCAGCCAACGCCGTATTCAGCGGATCCAAATCCGGTCAGCGGAAAAAGCCGTTCAATCAGGGACCATCCAGTCTGGACCGCATACTGGAACGCTCGTGCAAATTCATGGCACCCCAGACAAGCCAGCAAACCACACTAATAGAGATTGCTGGGTGTTCAAACAGGCCGGTAAAATAACGCCGAAAACAAGGACAAGGGACTGCATAGTGACGATGACGAGGAGCCAAGGCGTCCGAACACGGGGGGACAGAAGAAATTTCCTCCACAGGTGAAAACGGTCAACATGATCTACGCCACCCACATTCCCAAATGGGAACGAAAGTGAGCAGTACGGGACGACTATGCGATGGAGCCAGTCGCCCCAAAGTTCAACCCATGGTCAGCCTGTCCGATCACCTTTTATCGTAGGGATCACCCTACCAGCATCCGTCACGGCGGTTTAGCCGCATTGGTCCTAGACCCAATCATCGACAGATTCCACCTCACGCGAGTCCTTATGGATGGCGGGAGCAGCCTGAACCTGCTTTATCAGGACACAATGCGCAAAATGGGCTTCGATCCTTCAAGGATCAAGCCCACCAAAACCACCTTTAAAGGTGTAATTCCAGGAGTAGAGGCCCATTGCACGGGCTCTATAACATTGGAAGTGGTCTTCAGATCTCCGGATAACTTCCGAAGCGAGGAGTTAATCTTCGATATCGTCCCTTTCCATAGTGGTTGCCACGCACTGCTTGGACGAACTGCATTCGCTAGATTCAATGCGGTACCACACTATGCATACCTCAAACTCAAGATGCCAAGACCTCGCGGGGTCATCACAGTCAACGGAGACATGAACCGCTCTCTCCGTACAGAAGAACACACTGCAGCTCTCGCGGTGGAAGTACAACACGGACTTCTCCGACAAACCACCAATCCGGCAACGACAACCTCGAACATCGTCAAGCGAGTCCGGAGCACCCCACAACATGATCGCCAGGCATGCCGAGAGCGCGACTAGCAGTCCGGCCTCCGCTCAAGCCCCATCAAAGCAACATTCGTGCCACGCGTACACAATTACGCACTCAAAATACCATGGGCTTCTTATACCACCCCATAATACGGCTAGACAAGTCCGAACATTTTCAACAGTGCGGCACCCCGAACTTATAGCACTATATGCATCAGCTCTGAATCATATCTTGGGTCAATAGTTGGGTTTGCCCGGCTCCCTTGTTTTTGAAGGAAATATGCCCTAGAGGCAATAATAAAGTTATTATTTATTTCCTTATATCATGATAAATGTTTATTATTCATGCTAGAATTGTATTAACCGGAAACATAATACATGTGTGAATACATAGACAAAAATGATAGTCACTAGTAAGCCTCTACTAGACTAGCTCATTAATCAAAGATGGTTGTGTTTCCTAACCATAGACATGTGTTGTCATTTGATTAATGGGATCACCTCATTAGAAGAATGATGTGATTGACATGACCCATTCCGTTAGCTTAGCACTTGATCGCTTTAGTATATTGCTATTGCTTTCTTCATGACTTATACATGTTCACTGTAACTATGAGATTATGCAACTCCGTTTACGGAGGAACACTTTGGGTACTACCAAACGTCACAACGTAACTGGGTGATCATAAAGGAGTACTACAGGTGTCTCCAAAAGTACTTGTTGGGTTGGCGTATTTCGAGATTAGGTTTTGTCACTCCGATTGTCGGAGAGGTATCTCTGGGCCTTCTCGGTAATACACATCACATAAGCCTTGCAAGCATTACAACTAATGAGTTAGTTGTGAGATGATGTATTACTGAACGAGTAAAGAGACTTACCAAGAACGAGATTGAACTAGGTATTGGATACCGACGATCGAATCTCGGGTAAGTAACATACCGATGACAAAGGGAACAACGTATGTTGTTATGCGGTCTGACCGATAAAGATCTTCGTGAAAATGTAGGAACCAATATGGGCATCCAGGTCCCGCTATTGGTTATTGACCGGAGATGTGTCTCGGTCATGTCTACATTGTTCTCGAACCGTAGGGTCCGCACGCTTAAGGTTTCGATGACGGTTATATTATGAGTTTATGTATTTTGATGTACCGAAGGTTGTTCGGAGTGCGGGATATGATCACGGACATGACGAGGAGTCTCGTAATGGTCGAGACATTAAGATTAATATATTGGATGGATATATTTGGACACCGGAAAGGTTCCGGAGAAGTTTGGAGCTCAGGGAGGTTACCGGAACCCCCCGGGAGGTATATGGGCCTCATTGGGCCCATGTAGGAGGAAGGGAGAAGGAAAAAGGGAGGCGCGCCCCAAGCCCAATCCGAATTGGGGAGGGGGCGGCCCCCTTCCTTTCTCCTTTCCCCTCTTCCTATTCCTACTACTAGTACTACTTCCTAATACTAGTACTCCTTCCTTCCCCCTCCAAATAAGATAAGGAAAAGAGAGGGAAACCTACTTGGAGTAGGTTTCCCCCTCCCTATGGCGCGCCCCCCTTGAGGCCGGCCACCTCCTCCCTCCCTCCTTTATATATGGGGGTAGGGGAGCACCCTAGAACACACAGGTTGATCCTTGAGATCGTTCCTTAGCCGTGTGCGGTGCCCCCCTCCACCATATTCCACCTCGGTCATATCATAGCAGTGCTTAGGCGAAGCCTGCGTCGGTAGAACATCAAGATCGTCACCACGCCTTGCGTCGACGGAACTCCCTCTCCCGGAGCTTTGTTGGATCGGAGCCCGAGGAGCGTCATCGAGCTGAACGTGTGCCAAGAACTGGAGGCGCCTGAGTAACGGCGCTGTGATCGGCTGGATCGCGTGGAGATGTTAGGACTAGTTCCTCTAGGTTGTGATCGACTCGGAGGCGCCGGAGTAACGGCGCTGGGATCGGCTGGATCGCGAGGAGAACGTACGACTACTTCCTCTACGTTGTGATTGCTTCCTCTTTGGTCTACGAGGGTACGTAGACAATACTCTCCCCTCTCGTTGCTATACCATCACCATGGTCTTGCGTGTGCGTAGGAATTTTTTTGAAATTACTACGTTCCCCAACAGTGGCATCCGAGCCTGGTTTTATGCGTTGATGTCATATGCACGAGTAGAACACAAGTGAGTTGTGGGCGATACAAGTCATACTGCCTACCGGCATGTCATACTTTGGTTCAACGGTATTGTGAGATGAAGCGGCCCGAACCGACATTACGCCAGACGCTTACGCGAGACTGGTTTAACTGCTACGAGCACTCGTGCTTAAAGGTGGCTGGCGGGTGTCTGTCTCTCTCACTTTAGTTGAACCGAGTGTGGCTACGCCCGGTCCTTGAGAAGGTTAAAACGGAGTCTATTTGAGGAAATATCGTTGTGGTTTTGATGCGTAGGTAAGATCGGTTCTTGCTCGGCCCGTAGCAGCCACGTAAAACTTGCAACAACAAAGTAGAGGACGTCTAACTTGTTTTTGCAGGGCATGTTGTGATGTGATATGGTCAAGACGTGATGCTATATTTTATTGTATGAGATGATCATGTTTTGTAACCGAGTTATCGGCAACTGGCAGGAGCCATATGGTTGTCGCTTTATTATATGAAATGCAAACGCCCTATAATTGCTTTACTTTATCACTAAGCGGTAGCGATAGTCGTAGAAGCAACAGATGGCGTGGCGACAACGATGCTACGATGGAGATCAAGGTGTCGGCGCCGGTGACGATGGTGATCACGACGGTGCTTGGAGATGGAGATCACAAGCACAAGATGATGATGGCCATATCATATCACTTATATTGATTGCATGTGATGTTTATCCTTTATGCATCTTATCTTGCTTTGATTGACGGTAGCATTATAAGATGATCTCTCACTAAAATTATCAAGAAGTGTTCTCCTCGAGTATGCACCGTTGCCAAAGTTCGTAGTACCCGGACACCACGTGATGATCGGGTGTGATAAGTTCTACGCCCATCTACAACGGGTGCAAAACAGTTGCACATGCAGAATACTCGGGTTAAACTTGACGAGCCTAGCATATAACAGATATGGCCTCGGAACACGGAGACCGAAAGGTCGGCGTGAATCATATAGTAGATATGATCAACATAGTGATGTTCACCATTGAAACTACTCCATCTCACGTGATGATCGGACATGGTTTAGTTGATTTGGATCACGTAATCACTTGGATGACTAGAGAGATGTCTGTCTAAGTGGGAGTTTTTAATATGATTAATTAAACTTAAATTTATCATGAACTTAGTACCTGATAGTATTTTTGCTTGTCTATGTTTCTTTGTAGATAGATGGCTCGTCTTTGTTGTTCCGTTGAATTTTAATGCGTTCCTTGAGAAAGCAAAGTTGAAAGATGATGGTAGCAATTACACGGACTGGGTCCGTAATTTGAGGATTATCCTCATTGCTGCCTGAAGAATTAAGTCCTGGAAGCACCGGCTGGGTGCCGTGCCTGCTGCAGGAGCTGCGCCGAAGTTGTGAACGTCTGGCAAAGCAAAGTCGATGACTACTCGATAGTTCAGTGTGCCATGCTTTACGGCTTAGAACCGGGTCTTCAACGACGCTTTTGAACGTCATGGAGCATATGAGATGTTCCAGGAGTTGAAGTTAATATTTCAAGCAAATGCCCGGATTGAGAGATATGAAGTCTCCAATAAGTTCTATAGCTGCAAGATGGAGGAGAATAGTTACAAGTGAACATATACTCAAAATGTCCGGGTATAATAATCACTTGATTCAAGCTGGGAGTTACTCTTCCGGATGATAGTGTCATTGATGTAATTCTCCAATCATCGCCACCAAGCTACAAGAGCTTCGTGATGAACTATAATATGCAAGGGATGACCAAAACAATTCCCGAGCTCTTCGCAATAATCTTTGAAAGCCGTGGAGGTAGAAATCAAGAAAGAGCATCAAGTGTTGATGGTCAACAAGACCACTAGTTTCAAGAAAAAGGGCAAAGGAAAGAAGAAGGGAAACTTCAAATAGAACAGCAAGAAAGTTGCTGCTCAAGAGAAGAAACCCAAGTCTGGACCTAAGCCTGAAACTGAGTGTTTTACCGCATAGCGCATGACGAGGACCTTTGGAAGCGGAACTGCCCCAAGTATTTGGCGGATAAGAAGGATGGCAAGGTGAACAAAGGTATATGTGATATACATGTTATTGATGTGTACCTTACTAGAGCTCGTAGTAGCACTGGGTATTTGATACTTGGTTACATTGCTAATATTTGCAACTCAAAGCAGGGACTACTGAGAATAAGCGAGCAATCGGCAAAGGACGAGGTGACGATCTGGCGTGGGAAAGCGGTTCCAAGGTCAATGTGATCGCGATCGACGCTACCTCTACATCTACCTTCGGGATTAGTTTTAGACCTAAATAATTGTTATTTGGTGCGGCGTTGAGCATGAACATTATATCTGGATCTTGTTTGATGCGAGACGGTTATTCATTTAAATCAGAGAATAATGGTTGTTCTATTTATATGAGTAATATCTTTTATGGTCACGCACCCTTGAAGAATGGTCTATATTTATTGAATCTCGATAGTAGTAATACACATATTCATAATGTTGAAACCAAAAGATGCAGAGTTGATAATGATAATGCAACTTATTAGTGGTAATCGCCGTTTTAGGTCATATCGGTGTAAAAGCATGAAGAAACTCCATACTAATGGGCTTCGGAATCACTTGATTATGAATCACTTGGTACTTGCGAACCGTGCCTCATGGGCAAGATGACAAAAACGCCGTTCTCGGAACTATGGAGCGAGCAAGCGATTTGTTGGAAATCATACATACCGATGTTTGTGGTCCAATGAATATTGAGGCACGCTGGCGGGTATCGTTATTTTCTCACCTTCACAGATGATTTGAGCAGATATGGGTATATCTACTTAATGAAACACAAATCTGAAACATTTGAAAAGTTCAAGGAATTTCAGAGTGAAGTGGAAAATCATCGTAACAAGAAAATAAAGTTTCTACGATCTGATCGTGGAGGAGAATATTTGAGTTATGAGTTTGGTTTACATTTAAAACAATGTGGAATAGTTTACGCAACTCACGCCACCGGAACACCACAGAGAAATGGTGTGTCCGAACGTCGTAATCGTACTTTACTTGATATGGCGCGATCTATGATGTCTCTTACTGATTTACCGCTATCGTTTTGGGGATATGCTTTAGAGACGGCCGCATTCACGTTAAATAGGACACCATCTAAATCCGTTGAGACGACACCATATGAACAATGGTTTGGCAAGAAACCAAAGTTGTCGTTTCTTAAAATTTGGGGCTGCGATGCTTATGTGAAGAAACTTCAACCAGATAAGCTCGAACCCAAATCGGAAAAATGTGTCTTCATAGGATACCCAGATAGGGTACACCTTCTATCACAGATCTGAAGGCAAGATTTTCGTTGCTAAGTTCGGATCCTTTCTAGAGAAGGAGTTTCTCTCGAAAGAAGTGAGTGGGAGGAAAGTTGAACTTGATGAGATAATCAGATCTGCTCCCTTATTGGAAGGTAATTCATCACAAGAAATGGTTCACTGTGACAACTACACCAATTAGTGAGGAAACTAATGATATTGATCATGAAACTTCAGATCAAGTTGCTACTGAACTTAGAGGTCAACCAGAGTAAAATACGCACTGCAGTGGTACGGTAATCCTATTACGGAAGTCATGTTACTTGACCATGGCGAACCTACAAACTATGAAGAAGCGATGGTGAGCCCAGATTCATGAAATGGCTGGAAGCCATGAAATCTGAGATGGGTCCCATGTATGAAAACAAAGTATGGACTTTGGTTGACTTGCCGATGATCGGCAAGCCATTGAGAATAAATGGATCTTTAAGAAGAAGACCGACGCCCGATGGTAATGTAACTGTCTATAAAGCTCGACTTGTTGCAAAAGGTTTTCGACAAGTTCAAGGGGTTGACTACGATGAGACTTTCTCACCCGTAGCGATGCTTAAGTCTGTCCGAATCATGTTAGCAATTGCCGCATTTATGATTATGAAATTTGGCAAATGGATGTAAAAACTGCATTCCTAAATGGATTTCTGGAAGAAGAGTTGTATATGATGCAACCAGAAGGTTTTGTTGATCCAAAGGGCGCTAACAAAGTGTGCAAGCTCCAGCGATCAATTTATGGTGCAGTGCAAGCCTCTCGGAGTTGGAATAAACGCTTTGATAGTATGATCAAAGCATATGGTTTTATCTGAGACTTTTGGAGAAGCCTGTATTTACAAGAAAGTGAGTGGGAGCTCTGTAGCATTTACGATATTATATGTAGACGACATATTATTGATTGGAAATGATATAGAATTTCTGGATAGCATAAAAGGATACTTGAACAAAAGTTTTTCAATGAAAGACCTCGGTGAAGCTGCTTGCATATTGGGCATCAAGATCTATAGAGATAGATCAAGGCGGCTTAATTGGACTTTCACAAAGCACATACCTTGATAAAGTTTTGAAGAAGTTCAAAATGGATCAGGCAAAGAAAGGTTTTTTACCTGTATTACAAGGTGTAAGATTGAGTCAGACTCAATGCCCGACCACAGCAGAAGATAGAGAGAAAATGAAAGATGTTCCCTATGCTTCAGCCATAGGCTCTATTATGTATGCAATGCTGTGTACGGACAGACGACGTATGCTTAGCTGTAAGCTTGGCAGGAAGGTACCAAAGTAATCCAGAGTGGATCGGGCGATGGTCAAGAACATCTGAAATACACGAAAAGGACTAAGGATATGTTTCTCGTATATGGAGGTGACAAAGAGCTAGTCGTAAATGGTTACGTCGATGCAAGCTTTGACAACGATCGAGACGATTCTAAATCGCAAACCGGATCGTGTTTTTGTTAAACGGTGGAGCTGTCGGTTGGTGCAGTTCTAAACAAAGCGTCGTGGCGGGATCTACATGTGAAGCGGAGTACATAGCTGCTTGGAAGCAGCAAATGAAGGAGTCTGGATGAAAGAGTTCATTTCCGATCTAGGTGTCATACCTAGTGCATCGGGACCAATGAAGATCTTCTGTGACAATCTTGGTGCAATTGCCTTGGCAAAGGAATCCAGATTTCACAAGAGGACCAAGCATATCAAGAGACACTTCAATTCCATTCGGGACCAAGTCCAAGTGGGAGACATAGAGATTTGCAAAATACATACGGATCTGAATGTTGCAGACCCGTTGACTAAGCCTCTTCCACGAGCAAAACATGATCAGCACCAAGACTCCATGGGTGTTAGAATCATTCTTGTGTAATCTAGATTATTGACTCTAGTGCAAGTGGGAGACTGAAGGAAATATGCCCTAGAGGCAATAATAAAGTTATTATTTATTTCCTTACATCATGATAAATGTTTATTATTCATGCTAGAATTGTATTAACCGGAAACATAATACATGTGTGAATACTTAGACAAACTAGATAGTCTCTAGTAAGCCTCTACTCGACTAGCTCATTAATCAAAGATGGTTGTGTTTCCTAACCATAGACATGTGTTGTCATTTGATTAATGGGATCACCTCATTAGCGAGAATGATGTGATTGACATGACCCATTCCGTTAGCTTAGCACTTGATCGTTTAGTATATTGCTATTGCTTTCTTCATGACTTATACATGTTCCTGTAACTATGAGATTATGCAACTCCTGTTTACGGAGGAACACCTTGGGTACTACCAAAGCGTCACAACGTAACTGGGTGATCATAAAGGAGTACTACAGGTGTCTCCAAAAGTACTTGTTGGGTTGGCGTATTTCGAGATTAGGTTTTGTCACTCCGATTGTCGGAGAGGTATCTCTGGGCCTTCTCGGTAATACACATCACATAAGCCTTGCAAGCATTACAACTAATGAGTTAGTTGTGAGATGATGTATTACTGAAACGAGTAAAGAGACTTACCATAGAATCAGAGATTGAACTAGGTATTGGATACCGACGATCGAATCTCGGGTAAGTAATATACCGATGACAAAGGGAACAACGTATGTTGTTATGCGGTCTGACCGATAAAGATCTTCGTAGAAAATGTAGGAACCAATATGGGCATCCAGGTCCGCTATTGGTTATTGACCGGAGATGTGTCTCGGTCATGTCTACATTGTTCTCGAACCGTAGGGTCCGACGCTTAAGGTTTCGATGGCGGTTATATTATGAGTTTATGTATTTTGATGTACCGAAGGTTGTTCGAGTCCGGATATGATCACGGACATGACGAGGAGTCTCGAAATGGTCGAGACATAAAGATTAATATATTGGACGGATATATTTGGACACGGAAAGGTTAGGAGAAGTTTGGAGCTCCGGGAGGTTACCGGAACCCCGGAGGTATATGGGCCTTATTGGGCCCATGTAGGAGGAAGGAGAAGGAAAAGGGAGGCGCGCCCCAAGCCCAATCCGAATTGGGGGAGGGCGGCCCCTTCCTTTCTCCTTCCCCTCTTCCTATTCCTACTACTAGTACTACTTCCTAATACTAGTACTCCTTCCTTCCCCTCCAAATAAGATAAGGAAAGAGAGGGAAACCTACTTGGAGTAGGTTTCCCCCTCCCTATGGAGCGCCCCCCTTGAGGCCGGCCACCTACTCCCTCCCTCCTTTAGATCCGGGGGTAGGGGGGCACCCTAGAACACACAAGTTGATCCTTGAGATCGTTCCTTAGCCGTGTGCGGTGCCCCCTCCACCATATTCCACCTCGGTCATATCATAGCAGTGCTTAGGCGAAGCCCTGCGTCGGTAGAACATCAAGATCGTCCACCACGCCGTCGTCTTGTGGAACTCCCTCTCCGGAGCTTTGTTGGATCGGAGCCCGAGGAGCGTCATCGAGCTGAGCGTGTGCCAAGAACTTCGGAGGCGCCGAGTAACGGGCGCTGGGATCGGCTGGATCGCGAGGAGAACGTGCGACTACTTCCTCTACGTTGTGATCGACTCGGAGGCGCCGGAGTAACGGCGCTGGGATCGGCTGGATCGCGAGGAGAACGTACGACTACTTCCTCTACGTTGTGATCGCTTCCGCTTTGGTCTACGAGGGTACGTAGACAATACTCTCCCCTCTCGTTGCTATACCATCACCATGGTCTTGCGTGTGCGTAGGAATTTTTTTGAAATTACTACGTTCCCCAACAGTTTTGGTACCTTACGTTCCGTTATATCGGCTAAGGTAGCGCAGGGAGAACTACTGTGATTGTGTCCCGGTTCTTTCGGATGAGCACTTCAGTAGAGAAAGCCGAAAACTGACCGGCATGATGTGGCGAGAGCTGGTCGCTGTTCGAGAGGTCTTAAAATCATTAAAGATTTTTTCCGCTTTAGGCGAGGAATCGGCCTTGTCCAATTTAGGCGTATATAGCGCCCCAATTGACTTTCCAATTCTAGGGGCTTCATGAAATTTAAAATTGTAGACTTCTATGGCTAAGTGAAAGTTATAAAGCCGCATAGTCCGATTGCCTTGTTCGCTACGCCGGATACCTCCTTAAGGGACCAAAATTTTGGATAAAGAGTGTCCGGGTTTTTCCAGGAACACCCTGGTACTAGTTACATGGGGGCGGAAGCCGATGACTGGCCTACTTTCAGAATTCTATAAACAGCCGCACGGAAGGTAATATTTTAAATCAAAAAGCGCTACATAGCGCAAGTAACTTTGTCTTTATATTACAACAATGACAGAAGTACATTTACTCAAGGATCGTGTCCTTGGTACATTCATCCGCCACGAGACGAGCGCCCTTCATAATGCCATCATAATATTTCTCGGGACAGCGATGCGCCTTGCCCTCCGGCAGCCCATCCTTCACCAGCTTCTCCGCATCCAGCTTGCCCCAGTGCACCTTCGCACGGGCAAAGGCCCGGCGGGCACCCTCAATGCAAACGTACCGCTTGATCACCTCCAACCGCGGACAAGCATTTACCATCCGCTTTATCAGGCCGAAGTAGCTAGCAGGCAAAGGCTCACCAGGCCACATCCGGACTATGAAATTTTTCATAGCCACTTCGGCCGCCCTGTAGAGTTCCACCAACTGCTTCAGCTGGTCAATCAGAGGCACCGGGTGTTCGGCTCCAGCATACTGGGACCAGAACAACTTCTCCGTTGAGCTCCCTTCCTCGGCACGATAGAACTCCGCAGCATCAGAGACGTTGCGTGGCAGATCTGCGAATGCCCCTGGAGAGCTCTGAATCCGGGTAAGTAAAAGAAATGTCTCCTCCACATGTTTGCTTTGCATAAAGAATGTCTTACCCGCCGCTATCTTCTTGGCCGCCTGGATTTCCTGTTGTGCCTTTTCGGCTTCGGCCTTGGCATCTTTCACACTCGCAAGGGCCTTCGCAAGCTCAGTCTCTTTCATCTTAAGATCACGCTCCAAGGACTCGAACTTCTTGCCGAGCTCCTGGAGCTCTTGCTGTACCTCGCCCACTCTAGCATCTTGCTTCTCGCGCCCCTTGCGCTCCAGGGTTGCCTTGTCTTCGGCCTCAGATACCGTTTTCTTCAGAGACGCCACTTCGGTGGTGGCCCCTATTACAAATTCACGGTGTTTTGTCGTTAGAATAACCAATTTTGTCTATCATTTATGCGAACGAGGAATCACAAACCTTTGTTCTCTTCGAGCTGCCTCTTCGTGAGGCCGAGCTCTCCCTGTGCCAGCTCCAGGTCCCGTTTGAGTCCGGCGACCTCGGCCGTGCTTACATCAGTGGCAAGCAGCACTGCCTGCTTATCCACCGGCTCACCTACTATTAGACTCCTGCGGATTTTAATTGACCCTCCATTTGGCTCTTCTTTCCGAACACCAAACAGAGTATCAGGGGCTACTACCTATCGGGTGATAATTTCACACATTTTTATTACTTACCTCAAAGCCCGTCACGAGGCTGGTGCAGGCTTCGGTTAGTCCGCTCTTGGCAGACACAACCTTCTGAATCACCGCACTCATAAGAGTACGGTGCTCTTCATCCATGGAAGCGCCGCTAAGCGCTTCCAGCAGACTATCCGACGCCTCTGGCGTAACGGAGGTAATCGGCACGGACGACTCGCCCTCCCTAGCGAGGGGCCGCCTGCCCGAATCCGGAACCATCGAAGGTTCTGGCACAGTATCCGGATGAGAATCCGGCTTGTTGCCGCTCTCATCGGCACGATCCGCGGGGATCCTGTACCCCGTGTGCCCGGCGTCTGGAATCCCGCCTTGGGGTGTCTCCAGAGTCACCCCCCTGCTCTAGGAGCCTTTGGGACAACACCTCTGTGTCATCCGCAGGCCGAGTAGTAGTGGCCGTCGGGAGCGAGTTCATCACTGAATCACTCAAAGACCCATCTGAAGATGATACCTCGGGATGGACCCTGGCCGGACTGCATATATGTTCGGCGTCATAACAAGACTATGAAGCGAAGTCGCACTAAAATACAATAGGGTGCGGATACTTACGATCTTGCCAGGGGCTTCCCCCTGGGCAGCCACCCCTCCTCGCTATAGGCGGCAGTTGTGGAGTAATTCAGAAGGGACGCCTTTCCCTTCTTGGACGTCCTAGCCTCCCCCTCCGGGGCGGCCTTCCTCTTCTTCTCCTCCGCAGTGCGGGAAGGCAGAGTTTCTTCGTGTTTCCCCCCGCCTCCGCGGGAGGAATCTGCCTCGTCGTCTTCGGACGACAAGGGTATAACGGCCTTGCACCGGGGACCCTTCTCCCCTTCGGGGGAGGTGCGTGCCTCGTCATCTTCGGACGAGGCTTCCGGTACAACCTTACGCCGGAGACCCTCCCTGGTCCTGGGGACTTCTTCTCGGCCTTCTTCTCCGGTGCCTTGTAGGGCGCCGGGACTAGCATCTCCGTTAGGAGAGCATCCGCTGGGCCTTCTGGCAGTGGAGCCAGACAGTCCATCCGCTCCTCCGTCTCCACATACTCCTGACCAAATACACACAATGACTTAAGATTCCCCCATGAGTACGTTGGGAAGAACTGAATCCTGTGGTAGTCAGAAAACTCACCGGATGGGGGAGCCGTGCGGCGTGAAGTCCGCGATCCTCAGATATGGGAGGAGGTACTTCGGAGGACTTGAACAGCGCCTTCCAGGCGCCTTTGTGTGTCATGCCGTAGAGATTTTGGAGCGTCTGGTGTTCAGCCGGGACGAACTCCCATAGATTAAAAGCCCGTCTTTGGCACGGAAGAATCTGGCGGACAAGCATGACCTGGACCACGTTGACAAGCTTAATTTTCTTGTCCTTCATATTCTTGATGCAGTTCTCGAGTCCGATCAGCTCTACAGGTTCGCCCCAGGCTAGGCCCTTCATGTCCCAGGAGATGAGCCGCATGGGGGTTCCGGATCGGAATTCGGGGGCCGCCGCCCAGTTGGCGTCACGCGTCTCGGTGATATAGAACCACCCCGATTGCCACCCTTTCACGGTCTCTGCGAAATAGCCGTCAAGCCAGGTGACATGGGGCATCTTGCCCACCATGGCGCCTCCGCACTCCGCTTGCTGGCCGCTCACGATCTTCGGCTTCACGCAGAAGATTCGTAGCCACAGGCCGAAGTGAGGCATGTTGCGGAGGAAGGCCTCGCACACGACGATAAACGTCGAGATGTTGAGGACGAAATTTGGGGCTAGATCATGGAAGTCTAGCCCGTACTAGAACATGAACCCGCGGACGAAGGGATGAAGTGGAAATCCCAGTCCATGGATAAAGTGGGCGAGAAATACGACCCTCTCATGGGGTTCCGGAGTTGGAGTGACCCGCCCTTTGTCCGGCAGCCGGTGCGCGATGTCTGCAGCCAAGTACCCGGCCGCCCGAAGCTTCGCAATATGCTCCTCCTTCATGGTGGAGGCCACCCACTTGCTGCCTGCTTCGGACATGTTTGGCTGTGCGGTGAAAGTGTGAACCAGGCGCTGGAGCTCGAGGGTGTGGGAATGGATAAGCCGAGGAGGAAGAAGGCGTGAGTGAAAATGGGGGATCCTTATCCCTTTATAGAGGCGACGAACGATGCGCCCCCCCACCTTCCCGCTGAGAATCACTTATTTCCCAAATGCCACGATTGATTGCGCGGTTGGGTAAACCATACCCGTATTGATGGAAATCCCGTGATAAGGGGACATGATCTCTAATCTGACAAGACGTGCCAAGGAAACCGCCTCGCAATGTGCGCTATGGCTGGTTGTGGGAAAACGGTTCGAATATTGACCCGACCGTAGTGTCATGTCACTTTGTCTAAAGTTGTCAGCAGATTATATTTGCGCAATATCATTCTCTCTACGGTGGTGTATGAGGATCATCTTGCAGATCCGGACACGGTCTAAGTGTTCGATAATTATTTTGGAGTATTCGGAGATGGAACCCGCCTTGCAATGCCGAAGACAAAACTGCACGCCGGACTCATCGTCATTGAAGCCTTGTTCAGGGGCTACTGAGGGAGTCCGGAATTAGGGGGTATCCGGACAGCCGGACTATATACTTTGTCCAGACTGATGGAGCGTGAAGATGCAAGACTAAAGACTACATCTCGTGTCCGGCTGGGACTGTCCTTTGCGTGGAAGACAAGCTTGGCGATTCGGATATCATATTTCCTTCCTTGTAACCGACTCCGTCTAAACCCTAGCCCTCTCTGGTGTCTATATAAACCAGAGAGTTTGGTCCTTAGATGGATGATCACAATCATAATCATCATAGGCTAGCTTCTAGGGTTTAGCCTCTACGATCTCGTGGTAGCTCAACTCTTGGACTACTCGTATCATCAATATCAATCAAGAAGGAAGTAGAGTTTTACCTCCATCGAGAGGGCCCGAACCTGGGTAAACATTGTGTCTCTTGCCTCCTGTTACCACTGGCCTAAGACGCACAGACCGGGACCCCCTACCCGAGATCCGCTGGTTTTGACACCGACAGCTACTGCATAACAGCCCACCCCTCATGTCAGCGCTGCGCATGGCCTCCAGCATACTGTAAAACACCAGAAACTACTTGCAACTCCTGGACAGAGGACAAGTGGGATAAAGAAGCCGGGAGGGCCGATTGGTTTCGGACCCAATGCGTGGTAGTAACTGTTTCATGGATCGCAAACACAGAACTCAGTTCCTGAGGACGGTTTCAATGAGACAACCCACCATGTACTCCTACATGGCCTCTCACCACTACCTTTACCAAATCGTGTTCACACACTTAGCTCACATACAATAGGACATGTTCATCACTGTTCCAATTCATCCCCGATGAATCAGACCTGACACAACTCTAAGCATAGCAGGCATGACCAACAAGCAAGAACGAGTAGGCACATCAGGGCTCAAACAACCGCTACTCATGCTAGTGGGTTTCATCTAATTACTGTGGCAATGACAGGCCATGCAGAGGAAAAGGGGTTCTAATACCGCAGCAAGTAACACATGAGTCGTTGTTGTCCTAATGCAGTAAAAGAGAGCAGAAGCGAGAGAGTGCGATTGTATCAAAATGGACAAGGGGGTTTTTCTTGCCTGACAGAGTGGTAGTGGGATACCGCCCTTCAGTTGGATACTCGTGGATATCCTCGGAGATAGAACCTACCACGAAGAACACATCGACACACAATCATACATGGCAATATGCAACATTATGATGCATGCAAATGACATGGCAAAATGAGTGCGTTTGGCTAATGCAACTTAGAACAGATTGGTTTGAGTTCATTTGAATCAAGGATTCAAATGCAAACCCAAAATAAGAGGTCATATTAGTGCATTAACTTGTTTCACCTAAACAGCAAGGTTAGGTTTCCCTAACATGTATGAAACTAGTACAGATGGATAGATTGGATTTTTCTGATCATTTTTCATGTGTAACTTATTTCATTTGGAGTTACGGTTGAATTTCTATGATTTTTAGAAGTTTTGGACATTTTCTGGAATTTCCTGAATTAAAATAAATCCAGAAAATACATATTGCATCAGCATGGCATCACCCGGATGTCAGCAGGTCAACTGGGCGCCTCCAGGTCAACTAGGTCCACTGGTCAGTGACTGGGGCTGGTTAGTGACGCTGACAGGTGGGCTTGGTCAACAGACACGTCAGCATGGTCAACACTGACGTGTGGGGTCGGTCAAAGTGTGATGGGGCCAGGTCAAACTGACCTGTGGGGCCCGCGGTGGTTAGTTTTATTTAAACAGGAACAAACCCGGGTTAATTAGGGCGTGGGGGCCATATCTAAGTGAGTCAGGGGGTAATTAGCAGGGTCATTAGTGGCCAAGTAAGTGCGCCACGTCGGCATCACTCGAGTTCAGTCGGCGGCGACCAAAACCGTGGCGGCAACTCGCCGGACTTGCTCGGGTTTCGCGTATAGGCCGCGGTTTGAAACGCGGTTGGGCTCTACGGGTAGTTGGCGTTGCAGCGCGTCGCCTGGTGGCAGTAGTCGGGCCTGGGGTGGCCGGAGTCGACGAAAACCACGACGACGGCGGTGGCTGGAGTTCGGGCGTCGAGCATTTCGATGTTGCAGTGCACTAGAGGAGGCGCTGGTGTGTTCTATGTGCTCCTGGTGAGGTGTGGAGCATGTTGCCGTGCTCGGGAGTGAGCTGCGGTGGCTCTGGTCTCAAATGCGTCATCACCGGTGGCGAGGAGCTCACGGCTCCGGTGAAAATGGCGGCTAGAGTACGGGAACGAGCGCGAGGAGGAGGGGGAATGGTGGCGGAGCTCACAGCGATCTCAAGGAAGGACACAGCGGGCTCGGGGCAACTCGGACGGCGACGGAATCACGGCGGCGATCGTCGGGACCCGAGGATGAGGATGACATCGATGGCGGCACTCCGAGGGCCTTCCAGTCGCGTGGATCGGCGTGGACAGCGTAGCGAATGACGGCGGAGCTCGTGGGCCGGTCGGGGAAGAGAGGGGGATGCGGTGGACATGGCGGCAGCAAAGGGCGGCGACGGCTGCGCTCGGGAGAGAGAAACAGAGGAGGGGGAGGAGCACAGGGAGAGTGAGAGGGGTAAGGGGAGGTTGCGTGGTGTCGCGGAAGACGTCCGGGGTGACGAGGGGACAGCCAGGCAGGCAGCTGCCGGCGTGGCATGCCACAGCGCTGTGGCTAGCTTCTCCTCTGCCTTCTGGCAGGAGGAAGAAGACACCCCTGCCCTCGGTGGGCCGGCCAGGTGGCTGGGCTGCCAGGTGGCTATGCTGCTAGGTGGGCTGGGCCTGCTGGAGGAGCTGGGCTAGGTAAGTGGCCCAGGTATGTTTCCTTTCTCTCTCTTTTTTCTATTGTTTTCTGTTTTCTATTATTCTGTAGTCTTTAGGGCTTTATTAAAAATACTTGGACTCCTCCAAAAATCATGAAACTAATCATGGCTACTGTTTAGAATATATCCAACAGTAAACATTTTAGTTTATGATTATTTGAGCATTTAAAATATTTTATAGCATTTAAATGCCCAAATGCAATTAACATATGATTTAGTTCAGTGACCCTCTATTGTCCTAGAAAAGTGTGCACCATTTTTGTCACAGGTTCTAGACCAAGGCAAAGATGATGAACATTTTAGAAGGGCATTTTGGGTTCAATGAAAATGATTTTATTTGGACCCTAGTTGAATTTCATTTGCTGCTAGGGTTTATCAGCCCCCATTTAAAAGTTTCATAAAATTTAGACATGATGCATGGAAGCTAATGTAAAGACAAGCAAGGCCTGAACTGGGGCTGTGACAACTCACTCCCACTAAACAAGAATCTCGTCCCGAGATTGAAGCGTAGGGTAAGATGAAGGGGGAACATAAAGTAACATAATCTTCACGATCCAGGTTGCACTTCATAAGGGCATTGATTTAATCACCATCTTTGTCTCGTCGTCTTGCTCTGAGAACTCCACTACATGACAACGAGAGGAAAAGAAAAGCTCTATATAGATCGATGTTCTCGAAGATCGAACAACTCAGGATCAGCTCACAGAGTGAGACATTGAAACATCTCACGAGTTGAGACGCGAAGCACATATCCAAAGGAATGGAGTGAGGTAGATGACGAAGGTTCACTAGGTACACAACAGTTTCACGCTTAAGAAGGCGGTGAACGGTTGTCAACGTAGCGAGGAGTTGAGTTGCCATGATACCATAACAAAACATCTCAAAGGAGGCGACTCATAGAATTAATACCTTAAGTGGCAAAAAGAAATACTTTTGATACATGGATCATCATAGCTCTCTAAACCAGCCTAAGGCAGTTCACCAACAATCGTTTGGTGGAGTGCGAAGGAAGGGCATACCCAGACTAGAATGGACATGTGGATTACCTTGTTGAGGACAACACAAGGGGTGATTTTGCTTATCACCAGAAAAGGATGGAACCCATGGTAGAATGGCACATTGGCGGTGCAAGCTGGGAACGAATGCAAATGCTGGGAATGATTCTGGTAACTGGTAAATAACCCAACATACGAGAGTGATTCCACTGTTGAAAAATTATAGTATGGCCGAGGAAACTAGGAGCAATCCCTATTTAGTGTCGGTTATAACACCTAGTGCTTGTGCGTGCTCTCAAGAACTTGAGAATTTCCATATTCATCAAGGTTTTACCAACATCCGTGTCAAAGATTCTGTCATAACAATTTACTACCATGATGAATGGTGATGGATGATGCAGACGCAAAGGAAGGTAACACCTTCTCAGATTTCACCTTGGCGAGGCCAAGGAAACAGAATCTGGATGATCGACCGAGAGACATTTAGCACTTCACTTCTAATATTCTCCTTGATGTGCCAGCGTAACCCATTCATAGATATGGTTTGATATCTAGAACATCAAGTAAAAGATCGGAGTTCGGGGAGACGAAAATCCATAAGGCACAACTAGGGAGTAAATCCTACGAAATCCTTATGGGGATGTGGCCAACTTCCTTAATAAAAATACTACAATAATAGGTCTTCCGGCTAGGTGTGTTGGCCACGACAGACACTTTACCGGTTATTGAGAGACCAACATTATAGTCCTTGCGAGATGTCCCAACCATCATATCTGCCTGAGATTCAAATCTGGTTGGTGTAAAAATATTCCAGACTCATCAAGTATAGAATGAAAAATTAAAGTTTGCAACACCAATCGACGAGATGAGGTTGCAAAATTCTTGGGAAATGAACTGTGATAGCGAGCTCAAAAACATGAGCTTATTCTGCTGCAACATGTGAACACGTCGTCCAAGACAAGCATGTCCACATAGTAGTCTTATAATAAAACACTACCGGGTTCTGATTGGAAACAATCATTAAAGTAACGAAGTCTTGTGCATGTCCGTCTGGGCCCTTCAGGATTAGCGCATGAACTTCTTTTCTTTGAACAAATCAATCAGTGGCTTGGTGTCGGTGTCAAAACCGGCGGATCTCGGGTAGGGGGTCCCGAACTGTGTGTCTAGGCGGATGGTAACAGGAGACAAGGGACACGATGTTTTTACCCTGGTTCGGGCCCTCTCGATGGAGGTAATACCCTACTCCTGCTTGATTAATATTGATGATATGGGTAGTACAAGAGTAGATCTACCACGAGATCAAGGAGGCTAAACCCTAGAAGCTAGCCTATGGTATGATTTTTGTTCGTCCTACAGACTAAAACCCTCCGGTTTATATAAACACCGGATAGGTTAGGGTTACACAGAGTGGGTTACAATGGTAGGAGATCTACATATCCGTATCGCCAAGCTTGCCTTCTACGCCAAGGAAAGTCCATCCGGACACGGGACGAAGTCTTCAATCTTGTATCTTCATAGTCCAGGAGTCCGCCAACGGTGATAGTTCGGCTATCCGGACAACCCGAATCCGGACTCCTCGGTAGCCCCGAACCAGGCTTCAATGACGATGAGTCCGGCGCGTTGATTGTCTCCGGCATTGCGAGGCGGGTTCTTCTCCAAATTTCATATACTTGTCGAATAGTGTCCGGCTTCTGATAAACGCTGCACTCCTTGGGTTCTACGCCCAATAATGGCCATCTTCCACGTCTTTGAATGAATCCGAAAAGCCAGGGTATTTTTACACTTACCCCCCTAGCTGCGCAAATGAGCTGCCTATAAAAGGGGCGAGGATCTAGATCTGAGTCACACCATCCCCCCTTCGCGAGCTTTCATCGGAGCGCCTCTAACCAAAGCCCATTCCATCATGGACATTCGACACTGCTCCTCCTCTCGCGCTCCCAGCCCTCAGCCTGGAAATTGGGAGAGATGCTCAGTCCCGCATAGCGAGCTAGTTATACTCCAAACCAAGGGATTTCTTCCCCCGGCCTTTATGGTTCCGGTTCGAGCCAGACTTGCCACCTACAAGGGCGAAAAGCAAGCGGAGAGTGTTCCCGATCCCTCTAAAGAAGAGCGGGTGTGCTTTATCTCTTATCTTGTAAGAGGACTCGGATTTCCAATCCATCCGTTTCTCTGGGGGCTCTTGGAGTTCTACGGTCTCCAATTGCACCACCTTACGCCTACCTCCATTTTGCACATTGCGGGCTTCGTGGCCCTTTGCGAACTGTTCTTGGGCGTCGAGGCTCATTTTGCGTTGTGGAAGAGATTGTTCTGCCTAGTACCCCGTTCTCATGAGGGGTCAATATATCAAGTGGGCGGAGCCGAACTATGGCGCATCGCCGGGACCGGATATCTATCCGGAACCCCAAAGAAAGCATCCGAAGACTGGCCTTCGGAATGGTTTTACATGGAGGACGTCCCGCTGTCGGATCCTGTTCGGATCGGCCTTCCGGAGTTTAGCAATGCTCCTCTGAAGAAGCGCCTAAGCTGGCGCCCATGAGCCCCAGGAGGAAAATGACCGGATGTCCTTTACTTGATAAGCCGAATAAGGTTCTTGGCTCATGCCGATTGACCATGATTGGATTCATGGCAATCTGCATTATGAGGAGTGCAGCCTCTCAATATAGGGGCCACCCCATGTGGGATTTCAACGGGAGGACGATGCCACCGCCATGGCCGCCAAGGGCGGGATCGGTCACCGAACTGGTGAAGACCTTATGCGCCATGTATAAAGGGAGGAGGAGGATTTTCTCCGCATCAACCCCTTGAGCGAGTTTTCTTGAATAATCCTCGAAGTTGGGTAAGCAAACATCTTTGTGGCCTGTCCGATCCATGTTCCCGTGATTAAATATCTAATTTCTTGGTTTCTACGCAGGAACTGCGCCGGACTGTGGAGAAGATACACAGCCCGCCCCCACAACCCGAGGATCCGGAACGGTCCCTTGATCCGGCTTCCGAAGAGGATCCGGATATAAAGGTGGAGTTGATCGACGGGGTTTTCCACCAACTTAGCATCGACAATGCTTTGGTTGCCATTACGGCCGATTACCCCAGAATACTTCCAGCCTCACAGGTAGCTGAGACCAAGGTCCCAATACTCTGATAACGACCCATCCGTGCTAATTTATTGATCACCGTATACCAATGGTGTTTCGCAAGGGGTACCTTTGAGGCAGGAAGACGAGCCCGCGGCGGCTGGCCAACAAGGGGCAGTACGGCCCCGCAGGCTAAAAAGAAGTGCGGTCCGGATCGAAACTCCGCCGCAACGGTATGGCGCGTCACCATATTACTAGGATTGATTCCTGGAAGGTGTACTCACGCTGGTGCTTTTTTCAGGAAAAAGAGCGCTCGCCGGATTGAGTCCGGATAGGTTGCCCATCGAGCCTCCGCCGGCCAGGCTCCAAAGCCGGGTCCGGAAGCGGAGGCGAGCACGAGGCGTGCGTCGGATGCTCCTCCGACAGAGGATGCCGACAAATTGTCCGCCACCAACTCCGAGGTGGAGAGCGCCATGAATCACAGGCGCCGCCGGACAGTTCTTCCTGACGCCTGTTTCTCCCAAGAGGCCTGGAATGCCTTCAATTCGGGAGATGCGCACCTCCGTGCCGCTCAAGATGGTCTAGCCAGAGCCACGGAGAAGTATGTAAAGGACATACGGGTAAGGAAATTTGTGATTATATATGCCAAGAGTCTCGAGACTTAAAATAGTTAGAATAACTGATTTAAGGATCATTTGTTATCTGAGGATCTTACAAAAAAGAATACCCGACTGTCCCAGAGCTTGAGGAATGCAAGGCCCAACTTGAGGCCGCATTAGCCGCTCTGAGGGGAGCCACAGAGACCCCCTCTGGTAATATATGCTTCAAAAGATAAATAGTTTATGAAGTGCGGCGGGTGTGTAAATCTGACAAAAATATTGCAGATGGCGCCGGACTAGATCCGGACAAGCAACAGCTCTTGCGCCACCTAAAGGCCAGCGAGAGCATGCTTACGAGGGTGCGGCAGGAGAAAAATAACCTCCAAGATGCCAACACCAGACTGGGTGAGGAACTAAAAGATGTTCGTGCCCAATTGTCTGACTCCGTAAAGGAGAATCGACGGCTTCGTCGCGGCATTTTCAGTAAGTGCTTTAGCGAACTTTGAAAGAGTTCGGCGAGGAAGGAGACTAACATAAACATGTATATAGGTTTGCTCACAGGTCATCCTGAAGAGGTGATGCCCAGTTCTTCGGGTGATCTTCTTCCCGAACTGCGTCAGCTGCACGAACGAGTTCGGCAGGTGATGAAAGGCGTCGGCCAGGCCTTGTGGCCATCTATCTCCCTGCCCGAATGCATTGTGGAGCTGGCAGAGCGGCTTCAAGGAGCACGGCGGCGCTTCCGACTGTGGAAGATATCGGCCTGCCGTCAAGGCGCCAGGGAGGCCTGGGCCATGGTAAAGACGCGGTACACGAAGGCTGACCCAAACCACATGGCCAAGGTCGGACCTGTGGGGCCTGATGGGAAGGAGATCCCTGTAAGCTTAGTGTACGGCCAAGTAGAATTGGCCGCCAAGTATTTCCAGCAAGATTGTAAATTAGATAGCCTATTAGATGGCATTGAGGAGGAATACAATGAGTCGAGTTGACTATGTAATTAAATATGACATGAAAAATGTCTTCGAGCCGGATTGTAGATCGTTTGTCATAGCGGACCTTTTAAACCCGACCTCGAGGTGACCCGAGAGTCCGGAGTGTGTCCGAATACCTTTGTGGTTATATAAGAACCGGGGTATGCATGGAGACAAGGCGTAGGGTTCATTATTGCTGTATCAGACAAGTGCCCAACTAGTTATGTTATATTACATGGATAGTAAGAAACATCTTCCAGGGAGAATAGTTCTGTTAAGGGTTCCTTTCATTTGGGGTGCATGCCCTAAAGTGCATGTCAAAACTGCTAGGAAAGCAGAAAAATCATCTGAGGGGCAGATGGGTAAATAGTTAAAATCATCTGTCAGTTCACTGACCGAACAGTCCCGTTAGAACGCTAGCTGTCGGCTTCACCCAGTCTGAGGTTCACATCCGGCTGACCAGCGATAATAATCGCAGAGGTGCTCCCTTTACCACCTAGCCGAACAATCGGGAACGTAGGGGTAAGCACAGGAGCCAGGCAACCCAGCTTGGCCAAAACTTAAGTCATGTCGATGCATATAATGGTGAATAAAAGGTACATGCAGAAGTTTGACGCATGTGTTGGGCATAAGGCCCGTATAAATAAGCTTCTGGTAAAGAAGCCCCCAGGTATAATGAGCGCGTACAGCGCGTCAAGTTTGTGCGAATAAAGTGCAAACGAGCCTCTAAAGGCTTCAAGAAGAAGGAGGAGGAAGGAGAGAACTAGAAGACTGCCTAAATAAAAAATGTGGACGGAGGAAGGAGACGAACTTGGAGTCCGGCGCTTAGGCGTAGAATCTTCGTAGACGGGCTGCGTTCCATGGGTTCGGCTCGAGTCGGTTATCCGATGCGCTTCGCAGACGGTATGCTCCGTCGGTCAGGACCTGGTCGATGATAAAGGGACCTTCCCATTTGGGCTTGAGTTTGTCCTTTTTCTTGTCCGGCAGGCGTAGAACTAGTTCGCCAACGTTATAAGCTTTGGCCCGTGCATTTCCCTGCTTTGATATCTTCGAGCCTCTTGTTGATAAAATGCGGAGCGAGATTTTGCCACGTCGCTCCTCCTCCAATGCGTCCAAACTGTCCTTCCGATCGAGCTCGGCTTCTCTTTCTTCATACATGCGCACGCGAGGTGAGTCATGTATTATGTCGCAGGGCAAGACTGCCTCTGCACCGTACACCATGAAAAATGGTGTGAATCCGGTTGTACGATTTGGCGTGGTCCGCAGCCCCCAGAGTACGGAGTCGAGCTCCTCAACCCAGTGCGTGTTAGATTCCTTGAGGGACCGCACTAGTCTGGGTTTAATGCCGCTCATGATTAGACCGTTTGCTCGCTCGACTTGACCGTTGGTTTGAGGGTGATAGATTGAGGCGTAATCGAGCTTGATGCCCATGTTTTTGCACCATAATTTGACCTCATCGGCCTTGAAGTTGGTGCCGTACGTTATAAGTGATGATACTATGTGGGACACCGTAACGGTGCACTACCCACGATATGAAGTCTATCACGGTCCGGATTCGGCCGTTTTAATGTGCTTGGCCTCTATCCATTTGGTGAATTTATCCACCATGACCAATAGGTATTTTTGCTTGTGGGTTCCTCCCTTAAGGGGTCCAACCATGTCAAGCCCCCAGACCGAGAACGACCAGGTGATGGGTATAGTTTTGAGGGTGGTCGGTGGCATGTGGCTTTGCTTAGCAAAACGCTGGCAACCGACGCATCGTCGGACTAAGTCCTGCGCATCTGCCCGGGCTGCGGCGTGGTGCCCACCCAGTCCGGCATGAATTTCAGCCAGGAGGTTTCGCCCTTCCTCTTCGGAGATACACCTTTGAAGGACTCCGGTAGTGCTTTTCTTATAAAGCTCTCCCTCATGTACTTTATAGGCTTTAGATCACCGTACTATGCAGCGAGCCTCATTTTGGTCTTGAGGAGTTCCTGCCTAGTTAGGTAGGCTAGGAATGGTTCCGTCCGCAGGCGATAACCGCCATTATTTCGTGGGCGGGCGTGTTATCTCGGTGGCGAGCCTCCGATTGTGTCGAAGTGTTCGGCATTAGGCGGTGCGGTTGGGTCCGGATTGTTATTGCGGACTCCCCCATAGTAATGCGGATGGCTTGAACAGCCGTTCGAGAAAGATGTTGGGCGGGGCGGCATCGCGTTTTGCACCGATGCGTGCCAATATGTCCGCCGCCTGGTTGTTATCCCGGGCTATATGATGAAATTCGAGCCCTTCGAACCGTGCTGACATTTTTAGTACCGCATTGCGGTATGCTGCCATTTTGGGATCTTTGGCATCAATGTCTCCGTTTATTTGAGATATCGCGAGGTACGAATCCCCGCGCACCTCTAGGCGTTTAATGCCCATGGAGACTGCCATCCGGAGGCCGTGCAGAAGGGCCTCGTATTCGGCTGCGTTGTTGGAGTCCGTATACATTATCTGAAGGACGTATTGGACTGTGTCCCCGGTTGGGGATGTCAAGACGACGCCAGCCCCTAGGCCGGCCAACATTTTGGAACCGTCAAAGTGCATGATCCAATTGGAGTATGCGCTGTACTCTTTAGGGAGTTCGGCTTCGGTCCATTCGGCCACGAAGTCGGCCAAAACCTGCGACTTGATAGCTCGTCGTGGCTTCTAGGTGATGTCGAATGGAAGGAGCTCTATGGCCCATTTAGCAATCCGGCCCGTCGCGTCGCGGTTTTTTGTAATGTCATTAAGAGGTACTTCGGAGGCTACCGTTATCAAACACTCTTGAAAGTAGTGTCGCAGATTTCGGGATGCCATGAATACCGCGTATGCTATCTTTTGATAATGTGGGTACCGGGACTTGCATGGAGTGAGGACAATGGACACATAATAAACCGGTTTTTGAAGAGGGAACCGGTGTCCGTCCGTTTCTTGTTCGACGACGAGCACCGCTGACAACTTGATGTCTCATGCGGCGATATATAATAGCATTGGTTCGCCCATGTTGGGCGCGGCCAGAACGGATGTTTTGCCAATATGGCTTTTATCTCTTCGAGTCCGGCCGTTGCGGCATCCGTCCACTCGAAGTGTTCGGTCTTGGCGGAGGAGGCGGTAAAGGGTAACGCCTTTTCTCCCAAGCGGAAATAAAGCGGCTTAGAGCCGCTACGCATCGATCAATTTTGTATTTGTTTGTGGTCTTTTGGAATATCCAATTGTGACAGAGCTCGGATCTTGGCTGGGTTTGCTTCAATTCCTCTACCGGACACAATGAAGCCCAGGAGCTTTCCGGCTGGAACGCTGAAGGCGCATTTTTCCGGATTGAGCTTGATGTCATATTTTCGAAGATTGTCGAATGTGAGCCTCAAATCATCTAATAGAGTTTCGACATGCTTGGTTTTGATGACCACGTCATCTACATATGCTTCCACTGTTTTGCCGATCTGGTTTGCCAGACATGACTGAATCATGCGCTGATAAGTTGCGCTGGCGTTTTTGAGCCCGAAGGGCATTGTGTTGAAGCAGAATGGACCGTATGGAGTGATGAATGCTGTTGCAGCTTGCTCGGGCTCCGTCATCTTGATTTGGTGGTAGCCGGAGTACGTTTCGAGGAAGCACAACGAGTCGTGTCCTGCTGTAGCGTCGATAATTTGATCAATGCGAGGGAGGGGGAAGGGATCCTTTGGGCAAGCCTTATTAAGGTCTTTGAAATCAACACATAGGCGCCAGGATTTATCCTTCTTTGGTACCATCACCAGGTTTGCTAGCCAGTCCGGATGTTTAATATCTACGATGAATCCGGCTTCGGAAGTTTGGCTAGCTCCTCTCCATGGCCTTGTCTCTTGGGTTCGAAAAAGCGCCGAAGAGCCTGTTTGACTGGCTTGAATCCTTTTAGGATATGTAGGCAGTGCTCGGCCAGCCGACGTGGGATTCCTGGCATATCTGAAGGGTGCCAGGCAAAAATGTCCTAGTTTTCTCGTAGTGCGGCGTCGACATCTGGGTTTAATTGTGCCCCAATGGAGACCGTCTTTGCAGGGTCCGTTGGGTGGACTTGGAATTTGAATATTTCGTCCACTGGTTTAAAAGAGGGGGACTTGGATATTTTATCAAGTATCACATCGTCCCTGTTCACCGTGGAGCGCATCGCAGTGAGTTCCTCGGCCGCTAGGGCTTCGGATAGTGCCTCGAGGGCTAGTGCGGCTGTCTTGTTTTCGTGTGAGTGCTATGTTTGGATCACTAGCGAGAGTGATGATTCCGTTGGGTCCGGGCATTTTAAGCTTCATTTACCCATAGTGGGGTATAGCTTGAAAAATTGTGAATGCCTCTCGCCCTAATAAAGCATGATATCCGCTGCTGAACGGGGCCACTTGAAATGTGACATCCTCGGACTTGTAATTGTCCGGCGAGCCGAACACTACATCCAGTGTGATTTTTCCTGTGCAGCATGCTTCCCGGCTGGGGATTATTCCTCTAAAGGTTGTGCTTCTTCGCTCAATGCGGTTCCAGTCTATTTCCATTTTTCTGAGGGTTTCCTCATAGATGAGGTTTAGTCTGCTGCCGCCATCCATGAGTACCTTAGTAAGGCGAAAGCCGTCCACTATTGGACTGAGGAGCAACGCGGCCGGTGCTCGGGCTGTTCGGAATTTGGGTTCATCACTGGCATTAAAGTTAATAGCCGTGTCACTCCATGGATTTATTGTTGCTACTTGGTAGACTTCGGCAAGGTTGCGGAGTGTTCGTTTCCGCATATTATTTGATGCGGAAGTCTCGAAGACTGTTAACACCGTACTGGTATTGTTGGGCTGGGATTCTGCAGCTAGAACCTCTTCGCCACTTTTGGCCACCTGCCGTAGTATCCAACATGCTCGAAGGCTATGAGTTGGAGTGGCGCCCTCTGTCCTATGAATTTTGCAGGGTCCGTTTGGCCAACCCTCCAGTACGGTTCCGTTCCCTTTAGGGGTTTTTGGTTTTTTGGTGTTTAACCCAGGTGCTTGGTGATGATGCACCCTTTTAGTTCGGACTAGGGATGTATTCGGGGCCGGATTATCCCAAAATTTACTTTCGGTTTTCCAAGCACTCTCCATCGCACAGTACTTTTGTACTATGGTCACCAAGTCAGCAAAGCGTGTAATTTCGCGACGACTTATGGCGTTTAGGATTCCCTTGTCCGTGCAATTATTGCAAAAAAGTGGGATTGCGTCCTCCTCTCGGCAGTCCTTTATCCTGTCCATAACCAGGAGGAATCTGGCCCAGTAATGATGTACTGTTTCAGCTGGCTCTTGCCGAATTCGGCATAGATCGCTAATGTTTGGGTGGGCGGGTGGAACTAGATCCGGAACCCCTTCCAATTCAAGACTCAATGGCCAAGGAGTTTCCGAACTCGGAAGTTTGGATTTTTGAATGATATCCAATGAATCCAACCCGCCACCTGACTTTAAGTTCAGGGCTTGATCGACATCCGTCCCTCTACGGGAATCCGGCATGGAGGGATCGGGAATCCGGACGTAGCTAGTCCGTAAGATAGAAGAAGAATCGCCGCATTGTTCCTCTTTCACAGCAACATGATGGGTAGCCTGGGGAGAGTTGATCTCTCTCAGATCGGTTTTAGGCCCGATCCGGTCATAGTCTATGGCGACTCCCAGGGCGGCGATGTGATCCAAGAGCTCATTTACGGAGGAGAGCTCGATCGGATCTAACTATTCGGCAAGTTCCGAATTAACGTGGAGATTGGTTTCGATGACTCGAGAAGTCATCGTCGGCGCGGCGGCCGAACTGGCGGTCATGAGAAAACCACCTAGCCGAAGAGTCTGACCAGTGGCCAAGGCTTCTTTGGCAATAGTATCGTCTTTAAAGACGAGATGAGGCATCCTTCCTGACGGCGACGACACAGAGGAACTCTCAATGAAAGCACCAATGTCGGTGTCAAAACCGGCGGATCTCGGGTAGGGGGTCCCGAGCTGTGCGTCTAGGCGGATGGTAACAGGAGACAAGGTACACGATGTTTTTACCCAGGTTCGGGCACTCTCGATGGAGGTAATACCCTACTCCTGCTTGATTAATATTGATGATATGGGTAGTACAAGAGTAGATCTACCATGAGATCAAGGAGGCTAAACCCTAGAAGCTAGCCTATGGCATGATTGTTGTTTGTCCTACGGACTAAAACCCTCCGGTTTATATAGACACCGGATAGGTTAGGGTTACACAGAGTCGGATACAATGGTAGGAGATCTACATATCTGTATCGCCAAGCTTGCCTTCTACGCCAAGGAAAGTCCATCCGGACATGGGACGAAGTCTTCAATCTTGTATCTTTAAAGTCCAGGAGTCCGGCCAACGGTGATAGTTCGGCTATCCGGACACCCCGTAATCCGGGACTCCCTCACTTGGTGTGCTAGGAAATACCGATGGGATGGAGGTAGCTAATCTCTCAAGCCATGATATACTTCGCACGTGCATGACTGACTTGGGTTGATTCCAGAAGAAGCAAAACTAACTTTCTCAAATTCACGGCGGCAACTTGCATCAAATGCACATGAACTGGGGGAAATCACTTCTTACATCCGAACATATGCTTCATGAGCTAGCATGAAGAAATGCTTATAGAAGTTTCCAATACTAGCTGGATGTTCAAGAATCATGGAGAAGGTGGCAGTGTTGCTGATGGGCTCAACAACAATTCATTCAGGTTTCCATGAAGATGGAATTCCATAATTATGTGAACAAGTGATAGCATTGGTCAGACCCAAAAGATATAATGGTGTATGCTCGAGGGATCAACCATGTGTAAGACAACATTATGAACATCGTTGATTCTGAATTGATTTGATGATAGCCCATACTCAATCAAAGTTTGACATGATAATAGACACAATGGCTGATCACGAGGACCAATCAATGGATATATCATCATTCTTCAACACACACACAAAGATATCCCTTGGAATGAATTGAGTCGGACAAGCTTTTATCTTCCAACTCTCCAAGTTGTTGTTTAGCTTAACCAACTAGCTCAGGGGTATCCAACACAGATTCTTGGAGAAGGGGTGGTTACAAGGAACCAACTTGATCACGAACTCAACATAGCGGTCAGGTGGTAACCTGGTGATACTTCCGAGAAGATATTCGGAAAATCATGAACCACCGATATGTAACTAAGCTTGAGAACAATCTTGCTTTCGAGACAAGACAATATGATCAAAAGAGCGAGGGATTGGCACAATCCTAACTCACTGATCGAAGAGTGCACCAGAAGATAAGGACTAGGTAGCACAATCAACCTTAGGGTGATGATTCAATAATCAACATACTAAGAATGAAGCTACAGTCCTTTGACTACCAAGCAACGGGGTTGCTCGGAGTATAGATTTCACACATCACGATTCACTTGTCGGCGTTCCGGTTGCAACAATACGGGGACCGAGAAATGAATAACGATGGTGAGAAGTATCACTACATCAAGAATCCATAAGAGAGGTGCAACCCTCATGACATTCCTGACATAAAGTGTGTAATACTTCAGGGTAGAACAGAACAAAAGCTAGGTTGGCATTTTGATCTACGAGATACAACTACTTTGACCCAATCCTGGATTTGGACGAGGTACTGGAGTTTATTTCTCCTAGTCATTCCGGAATAGAATGGCTTGACGGACCACAAGAATAATAGGCATCGATGAACACGGGTGCACGATTATTCCTGACTATCAATTGATAGATGAGGGTCAGGATACAACCAAAGAGGGACAACCCAAAAGAACATACGGTTTTCTGAGCTGTGGATGCACATATTAGTATGTCGAGCAAAGCTCAACATTTTTCTTCCGGATAACCCATATGGAGAAGGTAGGACTGATAGAGTCATGATATAGAATGGAGAACTCATCAAGAGCACTCTTATTGTGATCTTTTGGTCAAGATCTTCTGCCATAAGCAGTTCATGGTATTTGGAAGAAGGATACACCACGAACCTCGAGGACTATCGCAAAGGTTACTAATAACCTAAAGGAATAAGAAAAGACTATCAACATGAGGCAGGTAGGGTGAATCTCGGGTTCATAAACCCAGTAATAGAATTCCTACTAACTAAATGGCATCAGAGGATGCTTTCGAGAATGACGGCCAGAATCATCACACTGGGACACAAAACATGGCTAAGTTACTAAGTGATACTCTAGACACCTAGGGTCATAATAATAACTCCAAAATATATGTCGAGGCAATAAAATACCTCAACTCAGCAATTAGTGTGGTTAACCTGACCCAAGGAACATCAAAACTAGAGGGAAAGAATTTGCAAGTGGATCAGACTGTTTAGAAACATGGGATGACTCGGACAGCATAACGGCTGTAATGCTCAAAAGATTGGAGACATGCTACAAGATGGTGGCATAGCCACTCAGAAGCACAATATTAAGGTTTCGAGATCAACAGTTAACATACGGAGGTAGTAGGAACCGAACTGAGGCTTAAATCCAACAATCCTACAATTCTACAGATTAGTAACACATGATCCTTATAGAAAGAAGAGATAGCCTAGTTTCTTAACCCCGTAGGAAAGATAAGATGACTCGGATCAGAAGGCATAAGGTATAAGGAGTAAAAAGAGCCTTACGTTCCATCCCACAGTCAATTCCCCTACATATAACTAAAGCATTTCTAGACTCAACTTTGACCAGTTTGGCTTGGTAATCCTACAGGCAGTCAGGCTCTGATACCAACGCTGTCAGGACCCCGACTCAATGCCACATTGATCTAGCATGTAACACCTCATATCACTTTGCGGCCTCACGCACGGTATCCCCACGGGTGTCGCCTTACCTTGCTCGGGACCGTTTGCGCCTTTTGGCACACGTATATGATAGTGTCGCTAGCAACCACATGACAAGGAGACTGGGCTGACATGGCTAGTCATGAACCCAAAGTGCCACTAACTTACAGGGACAGGCATACATGACCCAGCATCGAACGTGTCGGTCATTAGTGTGTGAATCCGGGCTGTAGCACTGGGCTAGCAGGACTCCGGTAAACCAGGATGTACCGGGCTAACATGACTCCGGTATTCATCGCGTGACATTTCCCCGAGGGGACAGACACGGGAACGAAGAAGGACACATGCCGGCCAGCCTAAGTGTTCCGGAGCAATAGCAAGCTACCATGGCTCAGTGGAAGCACTAGGAGACATTTCCCGGTAAGAGAGGCTACTAAGGATAAACAACTAGATAGTCAGATCCCACACATACCAAGCATTTCAATCATACACACAATATTCTCGATATGTGCAAATACAACAAGGCATCACAACATGACTCTACAACACATGTACTTTATTTAAAGGCTCAGAGAGCCATTCATAACATACACACAGGTAAGGGTCACACGACCCAGCATTCAAGTCATACAAACATACAAGCCAACAGTGGACGTAACTTGTCTGAGTACAGACATCTACAAATGAAAAAGGCTGAGAAGTCTGACTATCTACTAGATCCTGCCGTGGGCACAAGATCGTAGCTGAGTAACAAGCTAAACGTCGAAGTCCACGCGGAACTACTAGTGAGACTGAAGTCTCTCTGCAAAAACATAAAGTAGGCAAACGTGAGTACAAATGTACCCAGAAAGACTTACATCAGAACTATCTACATATGCATCATTATCAACAAAGGAAATTGTGGGGTTTAACTGCAGCAAGCCAGCTTTGACTCGGTGGCTATCCTGAACTACGAATGCAAGTGACTCTTTTGAGGTGGCGCACACGAGTCCACATATTCACCAATCAATACACCACTATGGATCAGTTCCCGTCTCCCTACGAGAACGCCATCCATAGCACTCACGCTTATCTTGCGCATTTTAGAGTATCCACTTTCACTTGTCTATGAACTGTATAGGCAACCCAGAGGTCCTTTACCGCGGACACGGCTATTCGAGTAGATTATGTTAACCCTGTAGGGGTGTACTTCTTCACACACGCTCTCACCACTTACCGCCATTTACACGACATGTACTCGGCAACCTTCAAGCGGAAGCCCAACGAGGGTGTCGGCCACGACCTACCTAAACACTCAAGTCTCTAGTCCAGGTTTATCGCCTATTCAGGTTCCATCCGCAGGGAGTCCGGCCGAAGTTTCCACATACGACCCCGAATGATGTGTGCAGGGTTCCCGAAACACCAAACGGGCGCCCGGTAGACCGTGCCACATGCCTACCGCATAATAGCCCACCCCTCGGGTCAGCGCTGCGCACGGCCTCTAGCATACTACAAACACCAGAAACTACTTGCAACTCCTGGACAGAGGACAAGGATGATTAAGAAGCCGAGAGGGTCCATTGGTTTCGGGACTAATGCGTGGTAGTAACTGTTTCATGGATCACAAACACAGAACTCAGTTCCTGAGCATGGCTTCAATGAGACAACCCACCATGTACTCCTACATGGCCTCTCACCGCTACCTTTACCAAATCATGTTCACACACTTAGCTCACATACAGTAGGACATGTTCATCACTGTTCCAATTCATCCCCGATGAATCAGACCTAACAACAACTCTAAGCATAGCAGGCATGACCAACAAGCAAGAATGATTAGGCACATCAGGGCTCAAACAACTGCTACTCATGATAGTGGGTTTCATCTAATTACTGTGGCAATGACAGGTCATGCAGAGGAAAAGGGGTTCTACTACCGCTGCAAGTAACACATGAGTCGTTGTTGTCCTAATGCAGTAAAAGAGAGCAGAAGCGAGAGAGTGGGATTGTATCGGAATGGACAAGGGGGTTTTGCTTGCCTGACAGAGTGGTAGTGGGATACTGCCCTTCAGTTGGATACGCGTGGATATCCTCGGAGACAGAACCTACCACGAAGAACACATCGACACACAATCATACATGGCAATATGCAACATTATGATGCATGCAAATGACATGGCAAAATGAGTGTGTTTGGCTAATGCAACTTAGAACAGATTGGTTTGAGTTCATTTGAATCAAGGATTCAAATGCAAACCAAAAATAAGAGGTCATATTAGTTGGAGTTATGCTTGAATTTCTACGATTTTTAGAAGTTTTGGACATTTTCTGGAATTTCCTGAATTAAAATAAATCCAGAAAATACATATTGCGTCAGCATGACATCCTACGATGTCGGCGAGGTCAACTTAAGCGCCTCAGGTCAAACCTGACCCGGTGGGGTCCACTGGTCGATGGCTGGGGCTGGTTAGTGTGACGGCAAGTGGGCCAGTCAACAGAACCACGTCGGCATAGGTCAACAACGGCGTGTGGGGTCGATCAAAGTGTGTGAGGCGGTCAAACTGACTGTGGGGCCCGTAGGGGTTAGTTTTATTTAAACAGGAACAAACCCGGGATAATTAGGGCGTGGGGGCCATATGTAAGTGAGTCAGGGGGTAATTAGCAGGGTCATTAGTGGCTAAGTAAGTGCGCCATGTCGGTGTCACCGTAGTTCAGCCGACGGCGACCAAAACCGTGGCGGCAACTCGCCGGAGTTGCTCAGGTTTCGCGTATAGGCCGCGGTTGGTCTCTATGGGTAGGCGGCATTGCGGTAGCGTCGGTGATGGCGATAACTGGGGTGGCCGGAGTCGACGGCAACCACGACGACGGCGGCGGCCGGAATTCGGGTGTCGAGCGTTTCGACGTTGCAGTGCACTAGGGGAGGCGCTGGTGTGTTCTCCGGGCTCCTAGTGAGGTGTGGAGCACGTTGCCGTGCTCGGGAGTGAGCTGCGGTGGCTCTGGTCTCGTCTGCATCATCTCCAGTGGCGAGGAGCACACGGCTCCAGTGAAAATGGTGGCTAGAGTACGGGAACGAGCGCGGGGAGGAGGGGGAATGGTGGCGGAGCTTACAACGATCTCAAGGAAGGACTTAGTGGGCTCGGGGCAGCTTGGACGGCGGTGGAATCACGACGGCGATCGTCGGGACCCGAGGATGAAGATGACATTGATGGCGGCACTCTGATGGCCTTCCAGTCGCGTGGATCGGCGGGGACGGCGTAGCAGATGAGGGCAGACCTCGTGGGCCTGTCGGGGAAGCGAGGGGGATGCGGTGGACACGGCAGCAGCGAACGACGGCGACGGCTGCGCTCTGTGTGCTCGGGAGAGAGAAACAGAGGAGGGGGAGGAGCACAGGTTGCGTGGCGTCGCGGAAGACATCCAGGGTGACGAGGGGACAGCCAGGCAGGCAGCTGCCGGCATGGCACGCCGCGGCACCGTGGCTAGCTTCTCCTCTGCCTTCTGGCAGGAGGAAGAAGACACCCCTGCCCTCGGTGGGCCGGCCAGGTGGCTGGGCTGCCAGGTGGCTGTGCTGCTAGGTGGGCTGGGCCTGCTGGAGGAGCTGGGCCAGGTAAGTGGCCCAGGTAGGTTTCCTTTCTCTCTCTTTTTTATATTGTTTTCTGTTTTCTATTATTCTGTAGTCTTTAGTGCTTTAGTAAAAATACTTGGACTCCTCCAAAAATCATGAAACTAATCATGGATACTGTTTAGAATATATCCAACAATGAACATTTTAGTTTATGATTATTTGAGAATTTAAAATATTTTATAGCATTTAAATGCCCAAATGCAATTAACATATGATTTAATTCAGTGACCCTCTGTTGTCCTTGAAAAGGGTGCACCATTTTTGTCAGAGGTTCTAGACCAAGGCAAACATGATGAATATTTTAGAAGGGCATTTTGGGTTCAATGAAAATGATTTTATTTGGACCCTAGTTGAATTTCATTTGCTGCTAGGGTTTATCAGCCCCCATTTAAAAGTTTCATAGAATTTAGACATGATGCATGGAAGCTAATGCAAAGACAAGAAAGGCCTAAACTGGGGTTGTGACAGTCCTTTAGTCTCTTCTCGCTTCCCATGACTATGGTCTACTCAACATCTAGCCCATCGACCCACTCATCATTTGAGTTTTAGAACATGCGTTTGAAGCGAGCAAGGCATTCTTTCACCGTTGCGGAAGAACGGGTGTAGATGACGTCGAACTCATCGCCGGTGATGGTTCTAACCTTGTACTCACCGCTGATCATGGAGATTTGGGACGCCATGGGTTTGGGAGGAGGGTTAGTATTAGTGGAACTGCAGTAATGTGAAAGGACGGGACGACTAGGAGCGGTTTATCGATTGTAAAAATGTTGAGGGGGGGGGGGGCGTGCGAATGGCAGGGTAGTGGCTTGCCTGGTGGATAAATGGATTCATGCACAGTACTATGGGGGCTCAATTAGATGTCATGTCTACTCAAGGCCCAATTAAATGGCTTTTGCTGTCATGTCAAGCGTCGGGAAAATTACAGGTGATACAAATCTTTCCATTCTCCCATGATACGGGCTTCTGAGAGCCCTTGGATCTGAGATCGAATGGTTGCATGGCGTGATTCTAGACCCATGGGTGAATATCCTATCCTGGAGGGTTATTCTGCAAATTTTCAGCAATTTAGCATGCGACCGTTTGATCTCAGATCCAAGGGCTGCCAGCAGCCGGTATCATGGTCGCGCCTACCACCAAACTAGTCTATCATCTAGGTAGACGCGCTTAGCACCGTTTCTTCCTGGGGTCACCAAACTAGTCTCTCTCTTCTTAATTAACTTGCCACATCATACATTATGCCTATGTGGCAGGCTTAGCACCTGTAGGATCAAGTACAATAGTGGGCTATAAGCCTGCTTTACATGGCATTTTTGCATATGTGGGGGAAAGAGGCAAGGAAAAAGTGGAGGAGTGGGCTCTCAAGCAAGAGCCATCCTCTACATGGTGGAGCATCGGGAGAGGCACCTGTATGGAGGTGGTCAGGAATCGGGAGACTCAAGTCGGTCGTAGCACCGCAGTTAAAATGATAATGGCAAGTCAAATCACTGGGCCATTTTTGATGAAAAGTTACTGTAATCAAGATTCACAAAGTTTCCATGAGCATGAACAAAGTTCAAGGAGCTCTCCCACTTCAACAATGCGTCTTTCTCACTTTCACTTTCCTTTTTGAAAAGTTTTTAGGTTCCCCTCTTTATTTTTTTGTTTTTAAACTATATAAAAGCACTCAACAGAAATAAATGACTCTCTAAAACTTCCGGGTTGTCTCACAGCAGCGCTTTCTTTAAAGCCATTAAGCTAGGCATTTAGTGCTCAAGTAATGAATCCACCGGATCCCAAGGTATATCAAAGCCAATTTTAATTAACAATGATTTGTAATTTAGTAGTGAGCACAAAGTAACATATATCATGCAACAACGAAGTCTAACTCTCTTCCTATGCATCGGCATGTCATAAAAGAACAATTTATACACACCAAGTAAAGGCCAATGCATAGTATAAGTAGTTTCTTGGAATTCTATCATGTTGGAAACATAGAGAAGTGGAGATATAGTTCCTCTCTCATAATAATTGTAAGTAGGAGATGCAAGCACATGCATATTACATTCATCAAAATCATCATGTGCAACGGTAAAAGGCAACCCATCAATATAATCCTTAATAAGCACAAACTTCTCCGATATAGTGTAGTTTGGAGAATTCAAAAAGATATCTGGACTATCATGCGTGGGTGCAATAGCAACAATTTCATGTTTAACATAAGGAACTATAGGAAGTTCATATCCATAAGCATAATTCATATTGGCATCTTGGCCACAAGCATAACAAGCATCATCAAAAAGGGATATTTCAAGAGAATCAACGGGATCATAACAATCATCATAGCAATCATCCTTCGGTAAGCACGAAGGGGAATTAAAAAATGTATGAGTTCAAGAGTTACTCTCATTAGAAGGTGGGCACGGGTGATCAATCCGCTCTTCCTCCTTTTGTTCTTCGCTCTCTTCATCATCTTTTTCATCCAATGAGCTCACAGTTTCATCAATTTCTTCTTCCATAGCTTCCTGCAAAATATTAGCCTCTTCTTGGACAGCGGATACTTTCTCAATAAATGCATTAATATAATAATTGTATTCATAATTTTCATAGCAATATCTAAGCATAGCAAGATTTTCAGGCCTATAAACATCGTCATCTAAAGCTTCATACTTTCCAAACAAATATTCAATTTCATAAGCAGCCTTAAAAGCAACAAATTCTTCTATTTGTTCCACATCATAGTAATCATATATACCATTAGCATAAGAAGCTAAGGTTTCATTATCATTAAAAGTGCATCAAAAGGGAAGGTGTGGAGCCTTCATCGTAGAGCAACAAGTAATATCATATCTCAAGCATAGTGGCCTAGCATACCACTTCAGCATTTGAATTTTATCCCATAATAGTTTCCCTTTTTGTGTCACGGGATAATCCCTAAAGTATTCACGTTAATCCAATGTGTCTCCCATTATAAAGTTGAGTTGGGTTTTCTCAGGATTATCAAAGTAGTACGAAATATTTCTCACATGATGATCATCGAGGGTTTTAGGAGTTACCCCATCTCCATGTGTAGAAAGTACACCTGATTTTTTTGGTATTTCGTGTTCCATATCCATAACTAAAGATAGAAAACAACTAAGGACAACAAATAAAAATTACTTAGTGATAAAGCAAACAAGCACACACGAGAATATTCACCCCACGCTATGACTCCCCGGCAACGGCGTTAGAAAAAGGTCTTGATGACCCGCAAGTATACTGGATAGTTGTAGCCTCTTTTGATAAGTAAGAGTGTCGAACCCAATGAGGAGCTAAAGGTAGAACAAATACTCTCTCAAGTCCTATCGGCAACTGATACGACTCTACGCACGCTTGATGTTTGCTTGACCTAGAACAAGTATGAAGCTAGAAGGACTTTGTAGGTGTGATAGGATAGGTTTGCAAGATAATAAAGAGCACGTAAATATAAACTAGGGGTTGTTTAGATAAAGAAGCAATAAAGTAAATATAGCGAGTGTGGAAAAGTGGTGGTAGGAGTCGTGAAATTGTCCCTAAGCAATTGACTACGTTACTAGACCGGTAATCACTATTGCAATTCTATTTGAGGGAGAGGCATAAGCTAACATACTTTCTCTACTTGGATCATATACACTTATGATTGGAACTCTAGCAAGCATCCGCAAATACTAAAGATTCATTAAGGTAAAACCCAACCATAGCATTAAAGTATCGAGTCCCCCTTTATCCCATACGCAAACAACCTACTTACTCGGGTTTGTGCTTCTGTCACTCACGCCACCCACCATAAGCAAATCATAAACATATTGCAAACCATACAGTAGGGATCCCTCACGCTTCCGCGACACGGAGAGCACCATAGGACAGCACCAATAATAAAACATGCAACTCAAACCAATCATAGGAATTCATCAGTCACCGATAGGACAACGAAAATCTACTCATACATCATAAGATGACAACACCTCATTGGAAAATAATATGAAGCATAAAGCACCATGTTCAAGTAGAGGGTACAGCGGGTTGCGGGAGAGTGGACCGTCGTAGATAGATGGGGGAAGGTGATGGAGATGTTGGTGGAGATGATGGAGGTGTTGGTGTAGATCGCGGTGATGATGATGGCCCCCGGCAGCGCTCCGTCGCCACCGCAAGTAAGGGGGAGAGAGGCCCCCTTCTTCTTCTTCCTTGACCTCCTCCCTAAATGGGAGAAGGGTTTCCCCTCTGGGGCTCCCATGGTGTGGGAGGGGTGAGAGCCCCTCCGAGATTGGATTTATCTCTCTGTTTCTGCGTTCTGGAATTCTGCCCTGGCATCGTTTCCTTTATATCTGGAGATCCGTAACTCCAATTGGATTGAAACCTTCGCCCAAATCGTTTTCCAAAAATTAGCTTTCTTGCGGCCAAAGAAGGGCATCAACCGCCTTATGGGTGGCCCATGAGAGTGGGGGGCACGCCCACTTTAAGTGGACGTGGGCCCCTATCTCGTGGCCACCTCGGGCTTCGTCTCGCGTTGATTCTTCCTCCCAAAAATCACAAATATTCCAAAATAATTCTCCGTCCGTTTTTATCCCGTTTGGACTCCGTTTGATATGGGTTTTCTGCGAAACATAAAACATGCAACCTTGAGCGAGGCTGCACTTTGGGCAATCGGATCAATATGTTAGTCCCAAAAATAATATAAAAAGTTGCCAAAAGTATATGAAAGTTTAATAATATTGGCATGAAACAATCAAAAATTATAGATACGACGGAGACGTATCAAGCGGCGTCGCGCCATCCGGCCTCCTCTTGTGGTGGGAGACCGAATACTCATGTGGCTCCGGCTGGCTCTGCACCCTCACGAATGGCACACCGTACTCGATCAATTCGTTATCCTCTGGGTGCTCGACCTTCGACCTGTACGTCCACCACCTCCGCCTGACTTTCGCCTCGGGCGAATCTGTCTGCTCCATCGCCCAGAGGAGATACTCGATGAACTCGAAGGACTGCGGCGTGACTGCCGCCGAGGAGTACATCGCCGCCCTCATCGTCGTCGTCTCGCTCTTTCGCATACATTGCCACATGGCCCTCACCGTCCTCGAAATCTCCCACTCATTGTCAAACCAAGTAAGGATCTCCTTCAACCTGGCTAACTTTGTCTGGTCGCCGCCGGCGATCTGCCAGATTCGCCGCTGCATCCCCTCCATAGATGTCCTTCTGAGTGGTCTGGTGCTAGCTTTGAAAGATGGGAGGAGAGATGGTGGTCTTGCAATAGAGAAGAGGGAGAGGCGAGACGGTGGTTTTGGAATGGAGATGATGGAGAGGAGAGGTTACCCTACCTTTCGGTCGCTGACGGGTGGGCCCCATGCTTGGTGGGACCCATGTGTCGGTGTCTCAATGGCAGGATGGGCTACGTTAGGGGATCCTCGTCAGAGGAGAGAGGAGGTGGTCTTGCAATGGAGAAGAGGGAGAGGCGAGAAGGTGGTTTTGGAATGGAGATGATGGAGAGGAGAGGAGGTGGTTTTGCAATGGAGAAGAGGGAGAGGAGGCGTCTGCAGCGATTTAGGATTGGACGAGAGGGCCGGTGTGTGACTAGATCAAAATCAAAATCAATTTACCCTTCAATTAAGAAAGCGACCCCACATTAACTAGTCTCCCTTTTATTCTGGGTCATAATTGACCATGATTTTCGCAAATAAAATATATGTTATACGTTGCAAAAATAATATAGGTTTGAAAGTACATTCAGATACGAACCAAACGATAAATTTTTTGGTGACATGCATTCACATTTTGCTTGTCAAATACAGTACGTGGTCAAACTTTGACCCAAAATATGCAAAACAAAAAAATACTTCCAAGACCAGCGCCGCTCTTCCGCTCTTCTCCTCTTAAACCACCGCCGCTCCTCTCCTGTTCCAATCTAAATCCAGCGCCGCTCCTCTCCTCTTCCATTTCAAAACCACCGCCCCTCCTCTCCTGTTCCAATCCAAAACCAGCGTCGCTCCTCTCCCGTTCTAAACCAAAACCAGCGCTGCTCCTCTCCTCTTCCATTCAAAAACCACCGCCAACGAGTGAAGGTGCTGTGGAGAAGTAGATCGATGGAGGAGTACAACCGATACGTGAGGATCGCAGACGGTGACCCTGTGAAGCTAGCTAGGATGTTGGAGATACAGTCTTGGTTTGACAACAAGGACCAACTAACGGCGACGGCGACATCCATGGCCAAATATCTGCAACAGAGCGAAAAGGCGGCGATACTCCTGCAGGGAGTCGCGCGGGAGTACATAGAGCTGCTCCTCTGGGCCATGGAGCGGACAGATTCACCGAATCCGATCGTGAGGGAGCGATGGTGGGAGTATCGATCCCAGATGGAGCATGCACCAGAGATTGAAGGATCGAGCATCTACAGGGTGCCCTTTGTGAGGGTGACGTGCCAAAGCGAGCCGGTGGAGTCTTCGTCGACCGAACCCAACTGCAAGAGGAGAAAAACAGTTGGCCCGATGACGCTTCCCTGCCATCCTCTCCCTCGCTGTTCACATCATCTCACGGGGCGGCTATCCGCTGTCACGACCAGTTTTTCAATAAAAATATTTATTGAGCAACCGACCTATGAAATCTAGTATGAGGAAAATCCTCCGTACCGGTAGACAAAACTTTGATACAATAAGCCAGTAGCATTAAAATATTACAGGTCGAAGCTAAAGATGCCCAACCAATTATTACAAACACGCCAATAATTATAC
Source organism: Aegilops bicornis (assembly GCA_021605145.1). Taxonomy (NCBI): domain Eukaryota; kingdom Viridiplantae; phylum Streptophyta; class Magnoliopsida; order Poales; family Poaceae; genus Aegilops; species Aegilops bicornis. Next base: position 807,242,540 of record CM038671.1, read on the forward strand.
ATAATGGCGGATATGACACAATGGTGTGGGGTGGCAATACTACTGACTCGGGATATAAGTGATTGGTGGAATAACACAGTGGGGGTGGATAATAAGACTACTACACTGGCGGCTCATCGAGCGTCGAGGTGAGGCTCGATGAATTTATTTGGGTAGCGGAAGCGGATATATCACAGTGACTAATCCAGGGGTCGCACGAGACTGTAGGATTCCTCTAGGCGTCGGACTCGCTATCGAACTCTTCATCCATGAGATCACCTTCGTCAGCATCTGGCCAAATCAACAAGCCAGGTGAGTACTTTGAAAGTACTCGCAAGACAGTTCGGACAAAAGATATAATAAATGAATGCATGACTGCGACATGATTGATTTATAACAATGTGCTATCAATTCAGTATCACAAAGTAAGTAAAAAGGGAATCGGCGGTAGTCCGCTCGAAAACCCAAAGAAGATAAACTCAAAACCGATCGGGGTCTGAAGCGACGCCTCGAAGGGTGAACAAATAAGTAAAACATGCCACAGTCGGGCGTCTAAGCGACACCTCATAAAGGGATTATATTGAAAGAAAAGACATGCATGACACAGTCGGACGTCGGAGCGACATCACAGAAAGGGCTTATAACAAAATTAAATAATAATAATGCCGCAGTCGGACGTCTGAGCGACATCGCAGAAAGGGCTTATAATAAAAGTAAACAATAACAATGCCGCAGTCGGACGTCTGAGCGGCATCGCAGAAAGGGCTTATAATAAAAGTAAATAATAACAATGCCGCAGTCGGACGTCTGAGCGACATCACAGAAAGGGCTTATAACAAAAGTTAATAACAATGCCGCAGTCGGATGTCTGAGCGACATCGCAGAAAGGGCTTATAGTTCACTTTACATAACTGAAAAGAAATGGTGCTCACGGAAAATATTCCTCACAAGGCAATAAGCGGGTTAGTCCATTCATAGGGAATAAATATTTAACACTCATATGGTTCTCAGGAGTTTCTGTCACCGAGACTGACACTTGACAAGATAAGGTGAACACGGTACTCGGACATGGATAAGATGAAATTCAAGAATTTTGACTCTGCAGAGTTTGTACCAAAATTGTCCACAGCCAACGGATTTCCGTAGTCACGAAGGACTAGTTCCGTTTACGATATTTCGGAGGAAACACAGCTAACTAGTACACACCCACCATACCTCACATTGCCAGGAATCACCCTAGACAGCGTTCAAGAAAAACTTTGAGACGGGGAGATCACAATCTCGAATAGCATGGGATCAAATTTATTTACGCGCGCTCTAAGGGGTGCCCCCCTCTCGGTCCCAACCGGAAACACCCATGCCTGACCGGATGAAAGGCTTTAATCCAGGGCCATGGAACCCACATCCCGGCCTCTCGATTTGGTGTGTACCAGGAAGTGGTTTGCAGCTTACTAAGTCGTATCCCTTGTGGGAAACAGGTGGTAGTACGAAAGGGGAGACGGACGGGAATTTGACTGATTTAACGATCCGGCATAATCCTGGCATGCTACCACACTGCCATCTTACCCATACTCATGCCAACTCATGGCCATGCAACATGTTTCCAACAACTCATGGATTTTCCGAAACTCACTTGCCTCAACTCTTATGAGATAAACTTTCATCGAGATTCTCATGAACGTGCCATGATACAAAAATAATGCTAACATGCCCAAACACTCATCATATCAAAAGTTCAAACATTGCTTGTCTAGCTCGGTGAAGTTCGCGGTTCCGTCACCTCCTTCGGTATCTACGGTACACAAAACACACGCGCTAACGTAAATACAGTGGGTTACATAAAACTAATCCAAATATTTTTCAAATAAATATGATAAAAAGCTAGACAAAATTTTGAAGAGGACAGAAAAAGAATCACTCAAAAAATCCTTTCTGTGAAAAAGTTATAAGAGTTTTGGTCCAAGGACCCATCTATCATGTAACAGAAAACCCTCAGGGGCCTAAGCGAGAAAAGTGCAGAAAAACGGTTCAGAGTAGAAAGCGTATTTGCCAGAGTACGCTTTCAGAAAACGGTTTGAAAAAAAACAACAGAGAGGCTGACGGGCGGGTCTCACCCGTCAGGTTTGAATATTTGAATGAGGCGGCAGAGAACGACGGTGCCCGAGAGCCGCGGTGGTCGCCGGCGGCGATCCACGGCGAGGTAGGGAGATCGGAAGGTACCTCCGTGCTCAGGGCGCTATTCCGCGTCGGTGTGTGGTGGTGGTGGTCGCCGGCGAGCACCACGTCGACGGCGGCTCTTGCTCCGGCGGACGGCGGTTCGGGTGGTCGTGGGCCTCGTCGGAGAGTGCTGCGGAGGTTAAATTGAGGTGGGGGTTAGCCTCCTAGTGGTGCCACGAGGCTACGGGCAAGAGTAGGGCGGTGGAGGAGTTCTCACCGAAGAGAACGTTGCCGGAGCCCGAGGCGGACGGAGTTGGCCGGAGTCGAGGAAGAAGGGCCCCTCGAGGCTCCTCCAGTGGCTAGGCGGGGTCTGGTGAGGTGGTGGAGTTGTGCGAGGGCGAGAGCAAGCTCAGGGGGTGCTATTTGTAGATGGCCCGAGGCGGTTGCCGTGAAAGGATAAGTCCGGCGAGTGTTACGGGCGCAGGGCATTGGTAGGGGTGGTTTTAGGGTTGAGTGCCATCGTGGAGGTCAACTGATTCCGTTTAGGTGCTGAACGAGCCGGGATTTGGTTGCTTTGGGTATGCTCGACGGAACGGAGCGGCGCGGACCCGTCGGTGGCAGGGAGCACGTTCTGTGCTTGCCGGGCCACGGCGACGGTGCCGCGGGCGTGCGCTGGCATGCATGAGCCACGCGGAGCGCTAGGGAGAGCTGGGCGGCGCAGAATGGCGTTGAGTTTGGGTGGTGCCTTACATCGACCGCCACGGGAGGTCCCGACGCCGTAGAAGACGCCGGCGAGGTTGGGCCAGGGCGCCACCGATGCCAGGAACGAGCCAAGCGCTCGTGTGGTGCTCCGTATAGGGAGGAGGGGCTGTGAGCAACGTGCCAAGTGCACTGTCGACGCGTGACTGGACTCTGACGAAGGGAAACGACACTGAATTCTGAAACACTGAACTTTTCTGAAAATCCAAAGAAACAGTGTCGGCCAGGTGTTCGACAGAATGATTTTGGCATGTGGGAGTTTCTCCTTGAGCTGATTTTTGGTGGAGTGGCCTCTCATTGCATCTGGAGGCTGCCTGAATTTTTGTGGAATTTTTGGAGCAGTGAGGATATGAATTTCACCAAATTTGACAAATCTGGTCCAAACTTGCAGAGACTGAAATTTGAAATTTTTGAAAAGAAGAAGAGTGGATCTTGATTGTTCTAGGTTGTGGGTACCAAGGATTATCCAGGGGAGTTGGTTTGAGGTCAAAGCTCAATTGCATTTGGGTACTTGCTTTGCAAATCACCTAGGCTCAAAATAATGGACAGAAAAGATTTGGGAGGAGAAATAAATGAAATAAAATTCAGAAATGGATTGAACTTGTTGAGACAGAATGTTTAGATTGCCCTAAAGTGGAAGGAGAGATTTTTGGGAAGATTTTACCATGTGGTGCATGGTAAAATCAGGAGTGGTTTCAATATTGGAGAAGATGCAAAACTCCTAGGGTTTTCTTTTTAAAAGAAAATAGAATCCAAAAATTTTGAATTTTGAGAAGAGGGCAATCAGAAGAAAAGTTTAAAATAAACAAACACCAGAGTTGAAGGAGATGCCAAAATAAAATCCTTGCTAAAGGGAAAAAGTTTTTGAGCGAGAGATTTTTGGAAGGGTTTAAATGACCTTCTTAAAATCCAACAAAGTTTTTGAAGAAAACCAAAAGAACATTTTTGGAGTGTCACAACACCTACCCCCTTAGGAAAAATCTCGTCCCGAGATTCCAGCTGATCCTCAAATAAATGTGGGTGCTCTGTTCGAAGGAAATCCTCTCTTTCCCAAGTGGCTTCACTTTCGGTGTGGTTGCTCCACTGAACTTTGAAGAACTTGATGGTTTTCTGTCGGGTTCTCCTTTCAGACTCTTCCAAGATTTTTATTGGATGCTCCCGATATGTAAGGTCTGGCTGCACGTCAATGTTTTCATGGGGTACTTGTTTCTCTGGGTTGCTCACGCACTTCCTCAATTGTGAGACGTGGAACACGTCGTGGATGTCGGATAAATCTTCGGGTAAGTCTAGCTGGTAGGCTACCGTGCCTCTTCGTGCCACTATGCAGAATGGTCCGATGAATCTTGGGGCTAGCTTCCTTTTAATCTTGAACCGATGCAGGCCTCTCATAGGGGATACTCGTAGGTACACAAATTCACCGGGTTCAAAGCTGATTCCCCGATGTTTCTGATCGTAATAACTCTTCTGTCGACTTTGGGCTGTCTTGAGTCTGTCCTTAATCACCTTGACCTTATCTTCAGCCTCCTTGAGCATGTCTGGGCCGAAGATATGGTTGTCTCCGGTTTCCGACCAATTTAGCAGGGTATGACATCTTCGCCCGTACAGAGCTTCAAATGGTGCCATTTGCAGGCTGGCCTGATAACTGTTGTTATATGCGAATTCTGCGTATGGTAAGCTCTCTTCCCAACTGGTCCCATAGGTAAGGACACATGCTCTCAGCATATCTTCTAGAATCTGGTTTACTCGCTCAGTCTGCCCATCTTTCTGGGGATGGTATGCGATAATGAATGCCAGCTGAGTTCCCAGAGCTTGTTGTAAGTGATCCCAAAATCGGGAGACGAATTGAGTGCCTCTGTCCGAGATTATTTTCTTTGGGACTCCATGTAAGCAGACGATACGGGAAAGGTAGAGCCTAGCAAGCTTCTGAGTGGTGTGGATTGTCTTCACGGGGATGAAGTGTGCTACATTAGTCAGTCTATCGGTGATGACCCATATGGCATCATGTCCGTGTCGTGACCGAGGTAGTCCAATAATAAAATCCATTCCAATCTCGTCCCATTTCCACTCGGGTATCTTATTTGGTTGCAATAGTTCGGCCGGTTTCTGGTGCTCGGCCTTGATGCGTTGAAATGAGTCACAACATGCAATAAACATGGCTATGTCTCTTTTTATACCATGCCACCAAAATGTTTCCTGAAGATCTTTGTACATTTTTGTTCCTCCAGGATGGATTGAATACGGAGCGGTGTGGCCTTCAGCCAAGATTTGCTGTCTAAGGTCATGGATATTTGGTACGCAAAGTCTATTCCCGTACCACAATATTCCTTGCTCATCGATAACGAATTCTGAGGCCTTGCCCAAATTCATCTTCCGTTTTATGCCTTCAATGCTGGGGTGTCCACGTTGAGCCTCTTTAACCTTCTCTATCAGGGTAGGCTGTAACTCTAAGTTCGACACACTGCCTTCGGTGACCACCATCAGATTGAGCTTAGCAAATTCCTGCTGGAATTCAGGTCTCAAGTCTGGCATGCTGTCGTTGTTTGGACTGGGGTTCCGACTCAGAGCATCTGCTACAACATTTGCTTTGCCTGGGTGATAGTGGATTCCAAAATCATAATCCTTTACTAATTCCAACCAGCGTCGTTGCCGTAAATTGAGTTCTGGTCGTGTGAAAATATACTTGAGGCTTTTGTCGTCCGTGTATATTTGACAACGATTTCCAAGTAAGAAGTGTCTCCATTCCTTGAGTGCATGAATAACTGCTGCTAATTCCAGGTCATGGGTAGGATAATTTTCCTCATGCTTGCGAAGTTGTCTGGAAACATATGCGATAACCTTGCCTTCTTGCATTAATACGCACCCGAGGCCCTTTCAAGATGCGTCACAATATACCTCAAAATTCTTGTGTATGTCTGGCACAATTAATACTGGTGCTGTCGTCAGTTTCCTCTTCAGTTCTTGGAAACTTTTCACGCAAGCTTCCGTCCATTCAAACTTCCTATCTTTCTTGAGTAGTTGCGTCATTGGCTTTGCTATGGTGGAGAATCCTTCAATAAATCTTCGGTAGTATCCTGCCATTCCCAAGAAACTTCGTACGTCCGTTACGCTTCTTTGGTGGCTTCCATAAGCACGGCCCTTGACCTTTTCCGGGTCTCTGGCGATACCTTCTTGGGTCAGTACGTGGTCCAGAAAACCTACTTGCTTTAGCCAAAATTCACACTTGCTAAATTTAGCGTACAATTGATGTTTCCTGAGTTCCCCTAGTACAATTCGGAGATGTTCAGCGTGCTCTTCTGGTGTTTTCGAGTATACCAGAATATCATCGTTAAATACCACAACAAACTTGTCCATAAACTTCATGAATACTTTTTTCATGAGGTGAACAAAATATGCGGGGGCGTTTATTAGTCCGAATGGCATTACGGTGAACTCATACAATCCTTATCTGGAGGTGAATGCTGTCTTGAGAATATCTTCGGTTCGCACTTTCAGCTGATGGTATCCCGACCTCAAGTCAATCTTTGGGAACACCTTGGCCTGAGCGAGTTGATCGAATAAATCATTTATTCGTGGCATCGGATATTTGTTCTTGATTGTGACCATGTTTAGCGCTCGATAATCTATGCCCAATCTCAGTGTTCCATCCTTCTTTTTGGCAAATAAAATTGGTGAACCCCAGGGTGAGGAGCTGGCTCGTATATAACCCTTGTCCAGTAATTCTTTTATTTGCTTATTCAGTTCTACCAATTCGGATGGTGCCATTCTGTATGGTTTCTTGTATATGGGAGCGGTTCCGGGTGCTAGCTCAATGCTGAATTCTATCTCTCGATGCAGTGGCATGCCCGGTAGCTCTTCGAAATACATACGGAAATTTACACACTACGGGAACCTTGCTCAATTCAGAAATATCCACCTTGTTCAATCTCGGTTGCCGGGATATTTTTCTTTCCTTGGCTGAAACTTTTATGGTCTTCCCGTGGTGATGGGTGAGAATTACGGTCCTGTTGAAGCAGTCAATAAAACCTTTGTTGGTGGTTAACCAATCCATCCCTAAGATGACATCCAGTCCTTTATTTTCCAACACGATAAGATTTACGTGAAACTTCAACCCTTCAAACTCGATAACCACACCCTGGCAATAATTCTGGGTAACTTGCTTAATTCCAGGGGACTTGACGATCATAGATTTTTCCAAGGGAAGCATCGAAAAATTATTTCGCAAGGCAAAACTTTTCGAAACGAATGAGTGAGAAGCTCCAGAATCAAACAAAACCATGGCAGGTATTGTTTTGACAGGAAACGTACCGAGTATAATATGTGGGGCATTTTGTGCTTGCTCTTTGGTCACGTGGTTCAGATGAGACTTCCTGTGGTTGTTATTTGGGTTGAAATTGTTGCGCTTTGGCGCCGAATTATTGCCTCCGTTGTTCGGCTTTGGGGTCGAGTTCCTTGGCTTGGGGCACTTCTTGGCATAGTGCCCTTCTTCTCCACAAGCGTAACAGGTAACGCCTAGGCGGTATGTGAACTCCTTGTCCCTTGCATGAAAATTCTTGATTTGGCGTGAGACGCTTGTCACGGGTTTGGGTGTCCAGTTTTTCTGAACATCTGTCTTGCTGCGGTGGTTGCGGGCGTGATTAGTCTGGTCCCTCTTCCGCTTGCGGAAATCTTCTAAGCTACGTCTCTCATTTTCCAAGGTAATGGCCTTATCCACCAGCGTCTTAAAATCTGGAAAGGTGTGTACGACCAATTGGCATTTAAGCGCGGGTGTCGGACCGTCTAGGAATTTCTCCATCTTTTTGTTTTCCGACATACACTCCTTGTTGGCGTAGCGAGACAGCAGAGTAAACTGACTGTTGTATTCTGACACCATCATTGTCCTTTGCTAGAGGTCATCAAATTCTCTCTTTTTTATCCTCATAAGACTCTTAGGAATATGTGCCCCACGAAAACCTTCTTTAAATTCCTCCCATGTTATATTATTTTTGTTGGGGTGCATGTGTAGGAAATTTTCCCACCACGATGCGGTTGCTCCAGTGAGATAGTGCGGAGCATAAAGTACTTTCTCAAGATCTGAACACTGGGCAATGATTAATTTTCTTTCCATGTCTCGAAGCCAGTCTTCGGCTTCAAGAGGTTTGTCAGTGTGAGAAAAAGTTTGGGGATGTGTCTTCTGTAGCTCAGATAACTTTGATTGCTGCTGATACTGTCCACGGTGATTCCCCATATTTATGACTTGGTTCATTATTTCCTGATGTTGTTGCTGACTTTGCTCATAAAGACGACACATTTGGGAAAGTGCTGTTTCACTGTCCTGTTGACTTGACTGCCCCTGTGTGAAATTGTTGCTTGGGGGTGTGCCAAAATTTTCTTCTGACGGAGTTGGCATGGAGCGCGTCCAAGGACGAGACATTGTTCACTCTGGGGATATATTTTGCAACACTCATAAGGAAAGAAATTGAGTTGCAAAAATCAATAAATTCATGAAGACGAAAAAGAAAAATCGCAAATGCTCCAAGATTTTTCAAGAGAATAAACGTTTGCGCACGGAGAAGGACTGCTCATTACATATCTTACACGCAAGCATTAATTATACAATACATCACTCAGGATATGCGTACATAATCCTGACATGTTATTTAGGCTAGTGCACTCCTCCAGTTCCTACATGATGTGCAAACAAGCTACTTCTCACAGCCTACGTACATATAGACATATCGTACAAGTCGGTACATCGCATGGCGGCTAAGCGTACTTAGTCGGAGATGGTAAGGATTTCCCTTGGCCTGCCAAGGGTGAGGCGCAGTGAGGCTGGGGACTCAACCTCCTCTGCGGTGATAGGCTCCAGACGTGAGGTGCTGGGCCGAGTTGGTGGAGCAGGTGCCCTATGCGGGACAACTCGAACATGAGCGGGCACGAGGGGTGGGGCAGAACGAACCGGAGTAGGCGCAATGACATGGTTGAACTCCTCCGTGGTAGGCAGGTGACGAGTAGTGGTGAGAGCAGTAGGGAGCAAGCGATGCTGATGACGAGGCGAAAGTCGGTGGCGGTGCGGCGCGCAGGAGCTCCCTCCTGTTGGCGGCACAGCCATGGACTGAGTCCATGCGGGCAGCTACAAAGTCGTCCACCAGGTTGTCGAAGGCTGCCTCCAAAGCCTGGAGATACTCGATGAGCATCTCAAAAGCTTCGTCCCGTTCTCCTCTGGGGCAAGAGAACGCGTAGTGGCAGGTATATGGCACGTGACATGGCAGGTAGCGGTAGCGACGAGTCTGCATTGAAGGAAGGATGTCCCTGAGATGAGCTATCGCCTCACGGGCTGCCATCTGCAGTGCATGCTTCTCCGTGGGCATGGCTCTCCCCAAGAACCGGAAGCGTCGTAACTCAATACACCCTCCCTTGAATTGCACCACGGCTTGGTGCATGGTTAGACGGTCATTGACCTTGTGCTGAGAGAGTGAGAAGACTGGGCGCACAGCTGGCCCCATCGCGACTTGGACGATGAAGGAGAGAAGCTTGACGAACCCATCGGGCATGTTGGCGAACATCTGCGACTCGCAGTCGTTGCCAGCCTTCTACAAAAGTACGCAAAAATCCTGAGTAGTCAAATCATAAATTTATGCTGACTGTCAGAAATTGACTACATTTGTAAAAATAATAAACAGCTCTATTATGCTAATAACCGATTAAAGATCGCACCTAGTGGCTTCCTACAGTCAGCCTGGCTCTGGTACCAAGCTTGTCACGACCGGTTTTCCAATAAAAATATTTATTGAGCAACCGACCTATGAAATCTAGTATGAGGAAAATCCTCCATACCGGTAGAAAAAACTTTGATACAATAAGCCAGTAGCATTAAAATATTACAGGGTCGAGCTGAAGATGCCCAACCAATTATTACAAACACGGCAATAATTATACATAATGGCGGATATGACACAATGGTGTGGGGTGGCAATACTACTGACTCGGGATATAAGTGATTGGTGGAATAACACAGTGGGGGTGGATAATAAGACTACTACCTTTGGCGGCTCATCGAAAGCGCCGAGGTGAGGCTCGATGAATTTATTTGGGTAGCGGAAGCGGATATATCATGATGACTAATCCAGGGTCGACGAGACTGACTAGGGATTCCTCTAGGCGTCGGACTCGCTATCGAACTCTTCATCCATGAGATCGCTTTCACAAGATCCGGCCAAATCAACAAGCCAGGTGAGTACTTTGAAAGTACTCGCAAGACAGTTCGGACAAAAGATATAACAAATGAATGCATGAATGCGACATGATTGATTTATAACAATGTGCTATCAATTCAGTATCACAAAGTAAGTAAAAAGGGAATCGGCGGTAGTCCGCTCGAAAACCCAAAGAAGATAAACTCAAAACAGATCGGGGTCTGAAGTGACGCCTCGAAGGGTGAACAAATAAGAAAAACATGCCACAGTTGGGTGTCTAAGCGACACCTCATAAAGGGCTTATATTGAAAGAAAAGACATGCGTGCCACAGTCGGACGTCGGAGCGACATCACAGAAAGGGCTTATAACAAAATTAAATAATAATAATGCCGCAGTCGGACGTCTGAGCGACATCGCAGAAAGGGCTTATAATAAAGGTAAACAATAACAATGCCGCAGTCGGACGTCTGAGCGACATCGCAGAAATGGCTTATAATAAAAGTAAATAATAACACTGCCGCAGTCGAACGTCTGAGCGACATCATAGAAAGGGCTTATAACAAAAGTAAATAATAACAATGCCGCAGTCGGACGTCTGAGCGACATCGCAGAAAGGGCTTATAATTCAGTTTACATAACTGACAAGAAATGGTGCTCACGGAAAATATTCCTCACAAGGCAATAAGCGGGTTAGTCCATTCACAGGGAATAAATATTTAACACTCATATGGTTCTCAGGAGTTTCTGTCACCGTGACTGACACTTGACAAGATAAGGTGAACACGGTACTCGGACATGGATAAGATGAAATTCAAGGATTTTGACTCTGCATAGTTTGTACCAAAATTGTCCACAGCCAACGGATTTCCTTAGTCACGAAGGACTAGTTCCGTTTACGGTATTTCGGAGGAAACACAGCTAACCAGTACACACCCATCATACCTCACATTGCCAGGAATCACCCTAGACAGCGTTCAAGAAAAACTTTGAGACGGGGAGATCACAATCTCGAATAGCATGGGATCAAATTTATTTACGCGCGCTCTAAGGGGTGCCCCCCTCTCGGTCCCAACGGAAACACCCATGCCCCTGACGGATGAAAGGCTTTAATCCAGGGCCATGGAACCCTCATCCTGGCCTCTCGATTTGGTGTGTACCAGGAAGTGGTTTGCAGCTTATTAAGTCGTATCCCTTGCGGAAACAGTGGTAGTACGAAAGGAGACGGACGGAATTTGACTGATTTATGTTGACACTGGTCAACGATCCGGCATAAGCCTGGCATGCTACAACACTGCCATCTTACCCATACTCATGCCAACTCATGGCCATGCAACATGTTTCCAACAACTCATGGATTTTCCAAACTCACTTGCCTCAACTCTTACGAGATAAACTTTCATCGAGATGCTCATGAACGTGCCATGATACAAAAATAATGCAAACATGCCCAAACACTCATCATATCAAAATTTCAAACATTGCTTGCCTGGTTCGGAATATTCAGGGTCTAGCTCGGTGAAGTTCGCGGTTACGTCACCTCCTTCGGTATCTACGGTACACAAAACACACACGCTAACGTAAATACAGTGGGTTACATAAAACTAATCCAAATATTTTTCAAATAAATATGATAAAAAACTAGACAAAATTTTGAAGAGGACAGAAAAAGAATCACTCAAAAATTCCTTTCTGTTAAAAAGTTATAAGAGTTTTGGTCCAAGGACCCATCTGTAATGAAACAGAAAACCCTCAGGGGCCTAAGCAGAAAAGTGCGTAAAAGCGGTTGAGAGTAGAAAGCGTATTTGCCAGAGTACGCTTTCAGAAAACGGTTCGAAAAAAACAATAGAGAGGCTGACGGGCGGGTCCCACCCGTCAGGTTTGAATATTTGAAAGAGGCGGCAGAGCACGACGGTGCCCGAGAGGCCGTGGTGAGCCACGGCGATCCACGGCGAGGTAGGGAGATCGGAAGGTACCTCCGTGCTCAGGGCGCCATTCCGCGTCGGTGGGTGGTGGTGGTGGTTGCCGGCGAGCACCACGTCGACGGCGGCTCTTGCTCCGGCGGACGGCGGTTCGGGTGGTCGTGGGCCTCGTCGGAGAGTGCTGCGGAGGTTAAATTGAGGTGGGGGTTAGCCTCCTAGTGGTGCCACGTGGCTACGGGCAAGAGTAGGGCGGTGGAGGAGTTCTCACCGAAGAGAATGTTGCCGGAGCCCGAGGCGGATGGAGTTGGCCGGAGTCAAGGAAGAAGGGCCCCTCGAGGCTCCTCCAGTGGCTAGGCGGGGTCTGGTGAGGTGGTGGAGTTGTGCGAGGGCGAGAGCAAGCTCGGGGGGTGCTATTTATAGATGGCCCGAGGCGGTTGCCGTGAACGGAGAAGTCCGGCGAGTGTTACGGCAGCGCAGGGCATTGGTCAGGGCGGTTTTAGGGTTGAGTGCCATCGTGGAGGTCAACTGATTCCGTTTAGGTGCTGAACGAGCCGAGATTTGGTTGCTTTGGGTATGCTCGACGGAACGGAGCGGCGCAGACCCGTCGGCGGCAGGGAGCACGTTCTGTGCTTGCCGGGCCATGGCGATCGCTGGGCGCGGCGCTGGCATGCATGAGCCACGCGAGCGCTTAGGGAGAGCTGGGCGGCGCAGAACGGCGCAGCCGGGTGGTGCCTTCATCGACCGCCACAGGAGGTCCCGACGCCGCAGAAGACGCCGGCGAGGTTGGGCCAGGGCGCCACCGATGCCAGGAACGAGCCAAGCGCTCGTGTGGTGCTCCGGACAGGGAGGAGGGGCTGTGAGCAACGTGCCAAGTGCACTGTCGACGCGTGACTGAACTCGACGAGGGAAACGACATCAATTCTCAAACTCTGAACTTTTACGAAAATGCAAGAAACAAAGGCTTGGCCAGGTGTTCGACAGAATGATTTTGGCATGTGGGAGTTTCTCCTTGAGCTGATTTTTGGTGGAGTGGCCTCTCATTGCATCTGGAGGCTGCCTGAATTTTTGTGGAATTTTTGGAGCAGTGAGGATATGAATTTCACCAAATTTGACAAATCTGGTCCAAACTTTGCAGAGACTGAAATTTGAAATCTTTTAAAAGAAGAAGAGTGGATCTTGATTGTTCTAGGTTGTGGGTACCAAGGACTATCCAGGGGAGTTGGTTTGAGGTCAAAGCTCAATTGCATTTAGGTACTTGCTTTGCAAATCACCTAGGCTCAAAATAATGGACAGAAAAGATTTGGGAGGAGAAATAAATGAAATAAAATTCAGAAATGGATTGAACTTGTTGAGACAAAATGTTTGGATTGCCCTAAAGTGGAAGGAGAGATTTTTGGGAAGATTTTACCATGTGGTGCATGGTAAAATCAGGAGTGGTTTCAATATTGGAGAAGATGCATAACTCCTAGGGTTTTCTTTTTAAAAGAAAATAGAACCCAAAAATTTTGAATTTTGAGAAGAGGGCAATCAGAAGAAAAGTTAAAAAAAACAAACACCAGAGTTGAAGGAGATGCCAAATTAAAATCCTTGCTAAAGGGAAAAAGTTTTTGAGAGAGAGATTTTTGGAGGGGTTTAAATGACCTTCTTCAAATCCAACAAAGTTTTTGAAGAAAACCAAAAGAACATTTTTGGAGTGTCACATCTGCCGCCGAGGAATAGGAGGGATTTGCCCTCGCCCCATGCACCAATAGTCGGGCAGGTTGTGAATTGTCGGGAGGAGCTTAGGGTTGTCAGATTTGCAGGTTGTGAATTGTGTTTTGTGTTGTGTATTTTGAGAGTACTTTCATATACGAATGTCTTTTGAATTTCAGATTTGCAGGATTGAGCATATGAAGTATTTTATGAATTCTAGAGATCTATTTTAGCACTTAAAAAATGTAGTTTCATTGGAGTATAAAAGTATAGACAATGTGATTCTCACACAAGAAACTGCAAGTTTCAGTTTCAGATAAGAAACTCCAAGTTCAGTTTCAGATAAGAAACTGCAACTTTCAGAGGCAGAGCATTTATATTAACATGGCATTTTCAAAAAGTGTTAACATCATGCTGGAAGTTTTATTCATGGACGAAACTGGAACTACCAGCCAGTTAACATCATGCTGATCAACATTCATGCATAGCACATCTTCACATGATGCACAGTCAAAAAGATATGCTATTTTTAAAATGCCCACACAATGTCGAGTGTGCGAAAAATAGAGAAAACGAGGGACGAAGTTTTGACAAGTGTAGGACGTGGTGTGCTTTGATGACAATTGGGACCCACATGTCAATAAAGGACGTGGTGGCCGGCTGTTGCTACCGCGGAGGCCTCACCGCCCCTACTATTTTCCCACCGCTGGCCAGGCCATGCGGCGATGGCAGCCTCACACCGCAGCCGAACCAGTGAACCCTCGTACTCCTCTCCGCGCGGGCTTCCACTGCCGTGTCTTGCCTGGCTCTGCGTCGTCCCCTTCCTAGGCCTTGCCGTCGTCCACTGCCCTGGTGCTCTCGGTGCAGCGTGGTCAACCTGGTCAAGGAACGGCTTCCATCGGACGTGGACTGTACGTGGAGAGGCTGACAGCTGGGTCCACGGCCGCAGCAAGGAAGTGCCTCCTTATTACGCGCAAAATAATTATTCCTCCACCTGACAGCGGGGACCCACCGGATGGGCCACCGTATTTTGCAAAAAATGTTTCCCCCTGACTGCTGGGACCCACCAGCTACATCTTCGCACGCAAGGAAGTGCGTCCGGGCAAAAAAACAATTTGCCCCCCTGACTGCTGGGACCCACCAGCTACATCTTCGCAGGCAAGGAAGTGCCTCATAGTCGGGACCCACTGATGCCTACTACACAACCTTCTTCTTGTAGACGTTGTTGGGCCTCCAAGTGGAGAGGTTTGTAGGACAGTAGCAAATTTCCCTCAAGTGGATGACCTAAGGTTTATCAATCCATAGGAGGCGTAGGATGAATATGGTCTCTCTCATGCAACCCTATAATAAAATAACAAAGAGTCTCTTATGTCCCCAACACACCCAATACAATGGCAAATTGTATAGGTGCACTAGTTCGGCGAAGAGATGGCGATACAAGTGCAATATGGATGGTAGATATAGGGGTTTTTGTAATCTGAAAATATAAAAACAGCAAGGTAACTAATGATAAAAGTGAGCGTAAACGGTATTGCAATTGTAGGAAACACGGCCTAAGATTTATACTTTCACTAGTGCAACTTCTCTCAACAATAATAACATAGATAGATCATATAACAATCCCTTAACATGCAACAAAGAGTCTCTCCAAAGCCACTAATAGCGGAGAACAAACGATTAGATTATGGTAGGGTATGAAACCACCTCAAAGTTATTCTTTCGGATCGATCTATTCAAGAGTTCGTACTAGAATAACACCTTAGACACAAATCAATCAAAACCCTAATTTCACCTAGATACTCCATTGTCACCTCAAGTATTCGTGGGCATGATTATACGATATGCATCACACAATATCAGATTCATCTATTCAACCAACACAAAGTACTTCAAAGAGTGCCCCAAAGTTTCTACCGGAGAGTCAAGATGAAAACGTGTGCTAACCCCTATGCATAGGTTCATGGGCGGAACCCGCAAGTTGATCAACAAAACATACATCAAGTGGCACGTGATATCCCACTGTCACCACAGATAAGCACGGCAAGACATACATCAAATGTTCTCAAATCCTTAAAGACTCAACCCGATAAGATAACTTCAAGAGGAAAACTCAATTCATCACAAGAGAGTAGAGGGGGAGAAACATCATAAGATCCAACTATAATAGCAAAGCTCGCGATACATCAAGATCGTGCCATAGAGAGAACACGAGAGAGAGAGAGAGAGAGAGAGAGAGAGAGAGAGATCAAACACATAGCTACTGGTGCATACCCTCAGCCCCGAGGGTGAACTACTCCCTCCTCGTCATGGATAGCGCCGGGATGATGAAGATGGCCACGGTGAGGATTCCCCCTCCGGCAGGGTGCCGGAACGGGCTCCCGAGAGGTTTTTGGTGGCTACAGAGGCTTGCGGTGGCGGAACTCCCGATCTATTGTGTCCTTTGATGTTTTTAGGGTATATTGGCATATATAGGCGAAAGAAGTCGGTCGGGGGACACTCGAGGGGCCCACAAGATAGGGGGCGCACCCAGGGGGTGGGCGCGCCCTCCTATCTCATGGCCTCCTCGAAGCTTCCCTGGCTTGTACTCCAAGTCTCCCGGATCATGTTCGTTCAAAAAACCATGCTCCCGAAGGTTTCGTTCCGTTTGGACTCCGTTTGATATTCCTTTTCTTCGAAACACTGAAATAGGCAATAAAACAACAATATGGGTTGGGCCTCCGGTTAATAGGTTAGTCCCAAAACTAATATAAAAGTGTATAATAAAGCCAGTAAACATCCAAACGGGTAATATAATAGCATGGAACAATCAAAAATTATAGATACGTTGGAGACGTATCAAGCATCCCCAAGCTTAATTCCTGCTCGTCCTCGAGTAGGTAAATGATAAAAACAGAATTTTTGATGTGGAATGCTACCTAGCATAATTCTCAATGTAATTTTTCTTTATTGTGGCATGAATTTTCAGATCCAAATGATTCAAATTAAAAGTTCATATTGACATAAGAAATAGTAATACTTCAAGCATACTAATCAAGGCAATCATGTCTTCTCAAAATAACATGGCTAAAAGAAGTTCATCCCTACAAAATCATATAGTTAGGCTATGCTTCATTTTCGTCATACAAAAATGTTCCCAAATTCTACACACCCGATGACAAGCCAAGCAATTGTTTCGTACTTAAATAATCTCACACTTTTTCAACATTCACACAATACATGAGCGTGAGCCATGGATATAGCACTATGGGTGGAATAGAATATGGTGATGGGGATTGTGTGGAGAAGACAGAAAAGGAGAAAGACTCACATTGATGAGGATAATCAACGGGCTATGGAGATGCCCATCAATTGATGTTAACATGAGGAGTAGGGATTGCCATGCAACGGATGCACTAGAGCTATAAAGGAATGAAAGCTTCAACAAAAGGGAACTAGTGGGTGTGCATCCAACTTGCTTGCTCACGAAGACCTAGGGCATTTGAGGAAGCCCATCGTAGGAATATACAAGCCAAGTTCTATAATGAAAAATTCCCACTAGTATATGAAAGTGACAACCTATGAGACTCACTATATGAAAAACATGGTGCTACTTTGAAGCACAATATATGAGACTCACTATATGAAGGACATAGTGCTACTTTGAAGCACAAGTGTGGAAAAAGAGATAGTAACATTGCCCCTTTTTATTTTTTATTTTTTTCTTTCTTTTCTTTCTTTCTTTTCTTTCTTTCTTTTCTTTCTTTTTTTCTTTTTGGTCCTTTTTTTTCTTTTTGGCCTTTCTTCTTTTTTCCTCTTTTTCTTTTTTTTTCTTTGGGACAATGCTCTAATAATGATGATCATCACACTTTTATTGATTACAACACAAGAATTACAACTCAAAACTAGAACAAGATATGACTCTATATGAATGCCTCCGGCGGTGTACCGGAATGGTGCAATGAATGAAGAGTGACATGTATGAAAAATTATGCATGGTGGCTTTGCCACAAATACGATGTCAACTACATGATCATGCAATGGCAATATGACAAAAGTAATGCGTGTCATGATAATAAACGGAAAAGTGGAAAGTTGCATGGCAATATATCTCGGAAAGGCCATAATAGGTATGTATGGTGGATGTTTTGAGGAAGATATAAGGAGGTTTATGTGTGATAGAGCGTATTGTATCATGGGGTTTGGATGCACCGGCGAAGTTTGCACCAACTCTCAAGGTGAGAAAGGGCAATGCAGTGCAATCAAGAGGCTAGCAATGGTGGAAAGGTAAAAGTGTGTATAATCCATGGACTCAACATTAGTCAAAAGAACTCATATACTTATTGCAAAAATTTAGAAGTCATCAAAAACCAAGCACTACGCACGTGCTCCTAGGGGGGTAGATTGGTAGGAAAAGACCATCGCTCGTCCCCCACCGCCACTCATAAGGATGCACAATCCCGGTACACTTCATGTTTCAAATTTGTTACACAACTTTAACCATACGTGCATGCTATGGGACTTGCTAACTTCAACACAAGCATTCTTTAAATTCATAATCACCCAACTAGCATGACTTTAATATCCCAACCTCCATATCTCAAAACAATTATTAAGTATCAAATTGATCATATCATCCAGTTCACTTCCTATGATAGTTTTTATTATACCCAACTTGGATGCCTACCATTCTAGGACCAATTTTATAACCATAGCAAATACCATGCTATTCTAAGAGACTCTAAAAATAATATAAGTGAAGCATGAGAGACTAGCAATTTCTACAAAATTAAGCCACTGCCGTGCTCTAAAAGATATAAGTGAAGCACTAGAGCAAAACCATCTAGCTCAAAAGATATAAGTGAAGCACATAGAGTATTCTAATAAATTTCAATCAGGTGGGATTCTCCCAAAAGGTGTGTACAAAAAGTATGATTGTGGAAAACTAAAAAGCAAATACTAATATCATACAAGACGCTCCAAGTAAAACACATATCATGTGGCGAATAAAAATATAGCTCCAAGTAAAGTTACTCATAAACGAAGACGAAAGAGGGGATGCCATCTGGGGCATCCCCAAGCATAGGCTCTTGGTTGTCCTTGAATATTACCTTGGGGTGCCTTGGGCATCCCCAATATTTGGCTCTTGCCACTCCTTATTCCATAGTCCATCGAATCTTTACCCAAA
Organism: Aegilops bicornis; assembly: GCA_021605145.1. Classification (NCBI taxonomy): domain Eukaryota; kingdom Viridiplantae; phylum Streptophyta; class Magnoliopsida; order Poales; family Poaceae; genus Aegilops; species Aegilops bicornis. The sequence continues at coordinate 807,261,383 of CM038671.1, forward strand.
ACTTGTAAACTTCACAGCACAAAACTCAACAAAAAACTCGTAGGCTTCGTTAGTATCAGAAAATAAAACCACCACTTAGGTACTGTAATGAACTCATTCTAAATTAATATTGTTGTAATATGTACTGTACTCCAACTTATGTATGGTTCATACCCTTCGATACTACTCATAGAGTCATCAAAATAAGCAAACAAAACATAGAAAACAAAATCTGTCAAAAACAGAACAGTCTGTAGTAATCTGTATCAAACGTATACTTCTGGAACTCCAAAACTTCTACCAAATTAGGAAGTCCTAATAAATTTGTGTGCCATCCAGAGCAAAAAGAATCAGGTCAGAAGCACGTTTATGTGAATTAACAAAACTAATTTACTGGGTGTAAAAGTTTCTGATTCTTAGCAGGATCAACACAACTATCACCGTAAGATATCCTAAAGGTCTTACTTGGCACTTTATTGAAACAAAAGCTATAAAACATGATTACTACAGTAGCATAATCATGTGGACACACCAAAACAGTAAGCGTAAATGGTGGGTTCTCTCCCAACAAGCACTTTTCTTTAATGTCTTTCTAGCTAGGCATGATGATGGCAATGGTGCTCACATAAAAGATAAGAATTCAAACATAACGGGAGCATCATGAAGCATATGACTAGCACATTTAAGTATAACCCACTTCCTATTCATAGGGATTTTGTGAGCAAACAACTTATGGGAACAATAATCAACTAGCATAGGAAGGCAAAACAAGCATAACTTCAAGATATTAAGCACATAGAGAGGAAACTTGATACTATTGCAATTCCTACAAGCATATATTCCTCCCTCAAAATAATTTTCAGTAGCATCATGAATGAATCCAACAATACAACCAGCACCTAAAGCATTCTTTTCATGATCTACAATCATAGAGAATTTACTACTCTCCACATAAGCAAAATTCTTATGAATAGTAGTCGGAGCAAACTCAACAAAATAATTATCATGTGAGGCATAATCCAATTGAAAACTAAAATCATTATGACAAGTTTCATGGTTATCATTATTCTTAATGGCATACAAGTCATCACAATAATCATCATAGATAGCAACTTTTTCTCATAATCAATTGGAACCTCTTCCGAGATAGTGGATTCATCACTAAATAAAGTCAGGACCTCTCCAAATCCACTTTCATATTCATCACAATAAGATTCAACATCCTCCAAAATAGTGGGATCATTACTTCCTAAAGTTGACACTCTTCCAAACCCACTTTCATCAATATAATCATCATAAACAAGAGGCATGCTTTCATCATAATAAATTTGCTCATCAAAACTTGGGGGACAAAAAATATCATCTTCATAAAACATAGCATCCCCAAGCTTGTGGCTTTGCATATCATTAGCATCATGGATAATCAAGGAGTTCATACTAACAACATTGCAATTATGCTCATCATTCAAAGATGTAATACCAAACATTTTATAGAGTTCTTCTTCTAGCACTTGAGCACAATTTTCCTTTCCATCATACTCACGAAATATATTAAAAAGATGAAGCGTATGAGACAAACTCAATTCCATATTTTTTAATTTTCTTTTATAAACTAAACTAGTGATAAAACAAGAAGCAAAAATATTCGATTGCAAGATCTAAAGATATACCTTCAAGCACTCACCTCCCCGGCAACGGCGCCAGAAAAGAGCTTAGTTGACGGGGTGTGAGTGTCGCCATCTAACCTCCCGAACGGCGCTGTAAAAGAGCTTGACGTCTACTACACAACCTTCTTCTTGTAGACGTTGTTGGGCCTCCAAGTGCAGAGGTTTGTAGGACAGTAGCAAATATCCCTCAAGTGGATGACCTAAGATTTATCAATCCGTAGTAGGCGTAGGATGAAGATGGTCTCTCTCAAGCAACCCTGCAACCAAATAACAAAGAGTCTCTTGTGTCCCCAACACACCCAATACAATGGCAAATTGTATAGGTGCACTAGTTCGGCGAAGATATGGTGATACAAGTGCCAGATGGCACTATTAGGAAAAGGGCTATAGATAATATGGACACTAATGGCGCACCATGTATGTGGTGCGCCATTGCTATATAGCAATGGCGCACCACATACAGGTGCGCCATTAGTAATATATTACTAATGGCGCACCTGGTGTGTGGTGCGCCATTAGTAGTTTAAAAAAACAATTTTTACTAATGGCACACCATGGGATAGTGCGCCATTACTTGTTGACATAGTAATGGCGCACCACACCCACCGTGCGCCATTAGTAGTTTTTAAAAAAATAACAAAAAAACAATTTGTTAGTAATGGTGCACGGTGGGCGGTGCTCCATTACTTTAACTAATAATGGAGCACCGCCCACGGTGCGCCATTACTAAGTTTTTAAAAAAAAAAATCAATTTTTTTTATTTTTATTTTCAAAACTAGTAATGGCGCACCGTGGGAGTGGTGCGCCATTACTAGTTTAACTAGTAATGGCGCACCACCCCCACGGTGCGCCATTACTAACTTGGCCCAAAAATTGCACCCCCCCTGACCGCCTTTTCAGTTTAAAAAAATAAAAGAAAATGTTGGAAATGTCAAAAAAATAAAAGAAAATAAGTTTCCCATGTGATATGTGGTCTACTTGTCGGGAAAATTTACAAATATGAATTTCGACTTTATTTGAAAAATCTCTCTGGAATTTGTAAAATGGGCATAACTTTTGCATATGACCTCGGATTAAAAAGTTTTTTATATGAACCCCGTTAAACATTTTCAAAATCCCCAAAAACCTAACAGAAAAAAGTTACGGGGCTTTTAAGATCTAGGAAACTTACTAGTGGCGCACCGTTTGCTAGGTGCACCACTAGTAACAGAAAAAAAATTGGTTTCAAAAAAATTTGGATTTTTTTTTTCAAAATATGATATTTAATATGACCGGGAAGTTTGAAATATTTTTTCAAAATTTCATCATACTCATGAACATGAACAAAGTCCTATACATCAACAAGGTTTAATAGGATTGATATGATAGATATATCAACAAGTGCCTGTGAATTGAGGTGGTGCTGGGGTTGGATAGAACTGGGAAGTTAAGCGTGCTCGCGCTGGAGTACTGTGAGGATGGGTGACCTTTCGGAAAGTTTGACCACAGAGTGCGATTTGACCTGAGATTAAGCCATAGTGACCCGAGATTAAGAAAAAAATTTAAAAAATTAAAAAAAATTATGAAAAAAAAATTAAAAAAATTGCTACTAATGCCATAACTATACCAGATACTAATGGCGCACCACAGGTGCGCCATTAGTAAAAAATACTAGCGGCGTGGTACTAGTGGCGCACCAGTATTGCGCCATTAGTAGGCAAAACTGGTGCGCCACTAGTAGGCCTTTTCCTAGTAGTGTGGATGGTAGATATAGGTTTTTGTAATCTGAAAATATAAAAACAGCAAGGTAACTAATGATAAAAGTGAGCGTAAACGGTATTGCAATGGTAGAAAACAAGGCATAAGGTTCATACTTTCACTAGTGCAAGTTCTCTCAACAATAATAACATAGATAGATCATATAACAATCCCTCAACATGCAACAAAGAGTCACTCCAAAGCCACTAATAGCGGAGATGCGATTTGACCTGAGATTAAGCCATAGTGACCCGAGATTAAGAAAAAAATTAAAAAAATTAAAAAAAATTATGAAAAAAAAATTAAAAAAATTGCTACTAATGCCATAACTATACTAGATACTAATGGCGCACCACAGGTGCGCCATTAGTAAAAAATACTAGCGGCGTGGTACTAGTGGCGCACCAGTAGTGCGCCATTAGTAGGCAAAACTGGTGCGCCACTAGTAGGCCTTTTCCTAGTAGTGTGGATGGTAGATATAGGTTTTTGTAATCTGAAAATATAAAAACAGCAAGGTAACTAATGATAAAAGTGAGCGTAAACGGTATTGCAATGGTAGAAAACAAGGCATAAGGTTCATACTTTCACTAGTGCAAGTTCTCTCAACAATAATAACATAGATAGATCATATAACAATCCCTCAACATGCAACAAAGAGTCACTCCAAAGCCACTAATAGCGGAGATGCGATTTGACCTGAGATTAAGCCATAGTGACCCGAGATTAAGAAAAAAATTAAAAAAATTAAAAAAAATTCTAAAAAAAAATTAAAAAAAATTGCTACTAATGCCATAAGTATACCAGATACTAATGGCGCACCACAGGTGCGCCATTAGTAAAAAATACTAGTGGCGTGGTACTAGTGGCGCACCAGTAGTGCGCCATTAGTAGGCAAAACTGGTGCGCCACTAGTAGGCCTTTTCCTAGTAGTGTGGATGGTAGATATAGATTTTTGTAATCTGAAAATATAAAAACAGCAAGGTAACTAATGATAAAAGTGAGCGTAAACGGTATTGCAATGGTAGAAAACAAGGCCTAAGGTTCATACTTTCACTAGTGCAAGTTCTCTCAACAATAATAACATAGATAGATCATATAACAATCCCTCAACATGCAACAAAGAGTCACTCCAAAGCCACTAATAGTGGAGAACAAACGAAGAGATTATGGTAGGGTACGAAACCACCTCAAAGTTATTCTTTCGGATCGATCTATGCAAGAGTTCGTACTAGAATAACACCTTAAGACACAAATCAATCGAAACCTTAATGTCACCTAGATACTCCATTGTCACCTCAAGTATCCATGGGCATGATTATACGATATGCATCACACAATCTCAGATTCATCTATTCAACCAACACAAAGTACTTCAAAGAGTGCCCCAAAGTTTCTACCGGAGAGTCAAGACGAAAACGTGTGCCAACCCCTATGGATAGGTTCATGGGCGGAACCCGCAAGTTGATCACCAAAACATACATCAAGTGGCACGTGATATCCCATTGTCACCACAGATAATAACAGCAAGACATACATCAAGTGTTCTCAAATCCTTAAAGACTTAACCCGATAAGATAACTTGAAGAGGAAAACTAAATTCATCACAAGAGAGTAGAGGGGGGAAACATCATATGATTCAACTATAATAGCAAAGCTCGCGATACATCAAGATCGTGCCATAGAGAGAACACGAGAGAGAGAGAGAGAGAGAGAGATCAAACACATAGCTACTGGTACATACCCTCAGCCCCGAGGGTGAACTACTCCCTCCTCGTCATGGATAGCACCGGGATGATGAAGATGGCCACCGGTGAGGGATTCCCCCTCCGGCAGGGTGCCGGAACGGGCTCCCGAGAGGTTTTTGGTGGCTACAGAGGCTTGCGGCGGCGGAACTCCCGATCTATTGTGTCCTTCGATGTTTTTAGGGTATATGGGAATATATAGGTGAAAGAAGTCGGTCGGGGGACGCTCGAGGGGCCCACGAGACAGGGGGGGCGCCCAGGGGGTGGGCGCGCCCTCCTATCTCCTGGCCTCCTTGAAGCTTCCCTGGCTTGTACTCCATGTCTCCTGGATCATGTTCGTTCGAAAAATCACGCTCCCGAAGGTTTCGTTCCGTTTGGACTCCGTTTGATATTCCTTTTCTTTTAAACACTGAAATAGGCAATAAAACAGCAGTATGGGCTGGTCCTCCGGTTAACAGGTTAGTCCCGAAAGAAATATAAATGTGTATAATAAAGCTCGTAAACATCCAAAACAGGTAATATAATAGCATGGAACAATAAAAAATTATAGATATGTTGAAGACGTATCACCCACCTGGTCGAAGCGTACGTAGCGTTGTCATTCTGGTCGCGAACGTGTACGTACATAATGGTCGATGTAGAGGCGCGCACGTGTCATAGTAGAGGCGCGCACGTAGCATGTACACGTACGTACAACAGCCAGTGTGCAAGAAAGAAAATACGGCCACGTACGTACATACGGGCAGGGTCTCGAACGTCTACTCACGCATACGTACGGCCAGGGCTCGTGTACATGGCTGGTTCGGATCGGAGAAACACCGTCGTCGTCGTGTTCATGGGGAGCAAACCGGCTGGGTCGGAACGGAATGCATCGCCGTGTTCATCGGGAAAGCTTGGACGGAACAGCCGATGGAAACCAGGCCTGGCATACCGTCAAACGGAGGAAACAGCCTTGTGTTCGACCGGCCACGTTCGAAACGTGATCCTCTTCATCGGGAGGGGTCTGGCGTACCGCAAAACGGAGGAAATAGACCTCCTACGGTCGAAACGGGGGTCCTGTTGATTGGGAGGGGTGTGGCGTACCGCAAAATGGAGGAAACAGACTTGTGTTGGAGTGCTACGGTCGAAACGGGGGTCCTGTTCATCGGGAGAGGTGTGGCGTATCACAAAACGGGACTCCATGGGATATTGTTCATCTCCACCGTCGACCCCCTCCAGCCTCCACGGGCTACTGTTCATCCACCGTCGACCTCCTCCGGCCTCCACATGCGACTGTTCATCCACGGGCTCCTGTTCATCCAGCCTCCACCGCGCTTACTCCACCGGCTACTGTTCAACCAGCCCTCTCCACGGGCTCCTGTTCAACCACCCCTCCACGGGCTACTGTTCATCCATCCCTCCACCGTCTACTGTTGATCCTGCCCTCCACGGGTTGGTCTTGTTCATCCTGCCCTCCACGGGGTCCTGTTCATCCAGCCCAAACCGGCTCGAACGATCGGGGTACTGTTCATCCAGAGGCAATGCCATGGGGTCCTGTTCATCCATCCCCGCTGGGAACTCTTAATCCAAACCCCCCCCCCCCCCCCAAGCAACGCTGAATGTTCATCCAGAGGCAGCATCGATAGGCTTCAGTTAGCAGGAGTAGCGAAGGAATCGCTCGATCGGGTTCAGTTAACAGCCATCGATCGATCGCTCAGGTTCAGCAACGTGTAGCCTGCGGTGCAATCGCTCGGTTTCATTTAGAGCCCAACGCCTCGCTCGGGTTCAGTGAGAGCCCAACGCATCCCACACACGCGCGTACATACGAGAGAAACGCGCATCGCTCGGCCCCCGACCACCCACCGTAACCGGGGACTCCCTGATATTTTCCGCGCCCTCGCTTCTACCACGGTTTTTTCCATCATGGACGACCCAAAGAATGTCATGGAGCTGCGTCTCCGTCCCGCCCAGGACGAAAAACCCATTTTTTTGTCATGATTTTTTGTCATAGAAGTAGGACCCCACAACATCTATGATGATACCGGGTTTTGTCACAATTATCGTCATAGAAGTGTCATAAGTATCACAGAAAAGATTTTCGTTCGACCCAAAATGTCACGGATGTGTGTTTTTTTTGTAGTGTACTAGGAAAAACTCTAGTACTAGCGCGGGTTTTGAGGCTATCAGCAGCGTGGGTGGTCACGCTACTACTACGGCGCTACAGCTAACTGTTAGTAGTAGCGCGGTCTATACCCGCGCTACTACTACCGACTATATCAGTAGCGCTTTTCGGGAATGTGCTACTATTAATTAGCTGTGGCGCTTTCCTATTCCCGCGCTACTGTTGTATCTTTCAACATTTTCCCTTGCTTCCTATGCTTCCTACCCGTTTCAATAAACTGCAATTTTCAGATACTAGGTAGTGTCGTGGTTCTAAGTCTGACAGTACAAAGGGGGGTAGGTATGGAGAGGCAAGATCTTAGCTATGGCGAAGATGTACACACGAGGTTTACGAGTTCAGGCCCTTCTCGGAGGAAGTAATAGCCCAACGTCTCGGTGCCCGGAGGCGGTCGATTGGATTATGTGTGTTGTATTACAGAGGGTGCGAACCCTTGTCCCAGAGGAGGGGGTGGCTTATATAGAGTGCACCAGGACCCCCGCCCACCTCCATTACAAAGGGCTTAATGTACATAAAGTGAGGGCGTTACAGTTAACGCCAGTCTTAAATGTTATTAATGCTCATGAAGACTAAGGGGTGAATGCCCGGCCGTTGTGCGTTCTTCCGACTCCTGGTCGTCAATATAGTCGAGTGATTCCCCATATGGTCGAGTGAAGGTGGGGAATGATGGTCGAGTGATTACATCGTCGAGTTGATTCTTGGTCTTCTTATCTTCTGGGGTAGTGACCTTGGGTAGGACGTGTAGGTCAGGCCTATGACCCTACCCCAGGTCTGTATCCTCATCAATAGCCCCCGAATGGATTATGGTGCGAGTGCAAAGTAGGATGAAATGGAACCTGTTCCGAGCTTTGGGACCTCGCGAGTGCTTTCTGCAAGTCCGAACGCCTGCGTCGGTATTTGGTGTCGACTCAGTCGCCATGATCCATTCAGTGGACAGTCGAGTGAACTGTTGATCTTATGTGCCGAGTGTTGTGTTGGAGCGCGGGATCCTTGGCGTGATTGTCTGCAATGTATCCCGGATTTCGCGGGATACGAAATATCAGGGAAGCGCGCCGGACGGGGAGTGCTGAAGTGGGTGGAGCGGATAAACAGTGATTCCTTGATTCCCGCGCCGCCTTTTTCACCACGTACGCTGCGCGCAACTGTTGCGGGATTTGACGGGACCGTCCGGTCCCACGCGTCAGTCACTCGGAAATACTCTCTTATAAGCTGACTGGACCGAGGCATCCGCACAGTGCACATCTTGTCTTCCTTCTTCTTTCTCCGCTTCTCCGCCGCACCTTACTCTTCCGCTCCGACGCCGCTGCCCCGTGGCCATGGTGAAGAACAAGACGGCGGCGCTAGAGCGCGCAAAGAAGACAAAGGAGGTGGCGAAGGGCAAGAAGCAGCAACGCGGGTCATCGTCGCGTGCGGGGCTGCCGCTGGGCTGGATCCCGGGCGATTGGATCCGGTATTTGATTCGGCAGGCGGACCTGGACGAGCTGGCGGAGTCAGGGTTAATTGCCAAGGTAGCGGCGAGGCTGCCGGAGGGGGATATGAGTCCTCAGCCTCGACCGGGTGAGTGCGTTCTGCTTGCCACCCATGTCAACCGCGGCTTTTCGCTTCCGCCGCATCCTTTCTTTCTGGGGTTCCTGAACTTTTTCGGCGCTCAACTCCACCATTTCTCCCCCAACACCATGACGTATTTAGCTGCTTTTGTGTCGATGTGCGAGAACTTCTTGGGGTGTCGACCGCACTGGGGTCTTTTCAAACACATCTTCACCATTCATTCCCAATCGGTAAAAAAGGCGAAGTCGAGTGACTCGAAAACCCATGTCATCCAGATGTGTGGGGGTTTAGGTATCCAAAAGAGAAAAGGGAGTGCCTTTCCTGCCATGACTCTTCCTGACTCTGTTAGAGGCTGGCAGTCGACTTGGTTCTATTGCCAGGATGCCGCGGCTCTGTGTCACCGACCGCCTCCCGACTTCTCGTTTGACCGAGTCCAGACTCCTGCTCCACTGAACGTGACTGCTGGCGAGACCATGGAGACGAGGATGTTGGTGGATAGGGTGGTTCAGCTTATCAATGATGGCCTTACGGGTCAGGATCTGTTGGAGGTGTTCCTCAGTCGACGCATCCAGCCTCTCTAGGCCCGCGATCACCCGATGTGGCTGTATTCCGGGCCGAACGACACCGCTCGGGCCATCCAGAAGAAGTGTCGTCTAAAACAGTAGCTTTGTGGCTGAGGAGCATCACAGGCAATCAGGACAATCCCAGAGGATCTAGGCGAGTCGTTCCCTTTAGCAGCGTAAACCCACCCGACAAGGTACGCTTTTCGTTCTGACTGCTTCTCATTCATGCTCCGAATGCACTTGATATTGACTGACTCTTGTTCGGCCAATTTGTTCTGTAGGTGTTCACTGAGATGCATTCGATGCCCAACGGTGAACAGGCTTTGGAACAGGCCCAGAAGGGGGAGGACAGCGCGGAAGATAGTGCCGAGTGGGATTCTCAGGAAGACGATGAGGAGGAGGAGAGAGAGGAATCGGACGAGGAGGAGGAAGCCGACTCGCCGCCACTCTCCGAACGTCGATCCAAACAGCAGCATGATCCGGTCGGCGAGCGCGGGAAAGGCGTGGGTCCGAGTGCCAATACTCAGAAGCGCACTCGGACGTCGACTCCGGAGTCGACGGAGAAGGTGGCCAAGCAGCCTAAAGTTGCTCCCACCAAGACCCAGAAGACATTGCCGCGAATCAAGATGGACGTCCCCGTTGCCTCAGGGTGGGTATCTTGTTTGTGTTTCCCTAAGTCGACTGAAGGTTTTCTTTGATCTGACTGACCAATTCTTGTGTCCTTCCAGCCCCACCTCTGTTGCCACTGACATGGACGTTGACAAGGCACTGGGAGACGAAGAGGCCACCTCACGAGCTGGTAAGTTCGTTCGACCGAGTTCTGTTTAGTCGAGTGGGTGGTCGATTGACTGAAAATTTGATAGTTATCTTCTTATGTAGCTCCGCAAGATATCGTTGTGCTTCCTGACAACGAAGAAGAAGAAGTGCCTCTACAGGAGAGGAAGAAGAAGAGTGGAGGATCGAGCAGGAGGAAGCTTGAAGTCCAAGTCCCTCAGTCGACACCGGCGCCTGAGGCGATAGTTCGGACTAACGTCACATTCGCTAAGCCGTCACTACTAGGGAAAACCTTATACACAGAACTTTAGCAGCAGCGAGGGTCAAAAAAGCACGCTGGTGCTAACTAGTAGTAGCGCGCCTGGCCAAACCGCGCTGCAGATAAAGTTCTAGCAGTAGCGCGTGCTGCCCTAAACACGTTACTACTAAAATTCCCACGGCTTAGCCGATAGGCTTCACATAGTAGTAGCGAACTATAACAAACCGCTCTACCGCTACATTCTTTGTAGCAGCACGTTTTATTTTAAGCTCACTACTGCTAAAGGATATAAAATTAAATGGAAAGCAAATAGAAAGGTAACTGAAAATGAAAGAAATAGAATAAGGTGAAAGGAAAAAAAATAAAATGTGAAGAAAACTAAATGAAAAAGGGAAAAAAGAGAAAGGAGTAGCGATGGCGTGTATCCCGTAAAGCGTTGCTAGCTAACGTAGCGATGGCGCTCTTCACGGAACGCGCCATCGCTACCTCTCGACTTAACCACGGGTTCGTCCTTCCCCATACGGCCACTTCCCCAAATCCAACTGTCCACACTCCTCTCGCCGCCTGCCCGTCGGCCGCCTTGTCTCAGACACCCTCTCGCACGCCCCGACCCCAGATTCAACGCCGCCCCCACCCCCAACCTCAACGCCGCCCCGGACGCCGCCCCCGACCTCAACGCCGCCCCGGACGCCGCCCCCGACCCCGACCTCGACGCCGCCATCCGCCGCGCGCCCGAGCCCCCGACCCCGACCTCGACGCCGCCTGCCCCTCCCTCGTCGCAGGCACCCGAGGTGAGCACGCCTGCTCCTCCCTCTCCCCTACATCTGCCTAGGGTTTTTTTATATATTTTAGTTGCATCAAATTAGTTAGGGTTCATGTAAGAGTGGAAACAAATCGGATGCGGATGCGGCAAATGAGTTAGGGTTCATGTAAGGGTGGAAACGAATCAAATTTCTAAGATGAATCATAAAACGAGTAAAATTTGACCACTTATTTCACTTTATAGTTGGATAATTGGAATATCCGCTACCACTTTCCACCCCTATAGGTTCATACAATAAGATGGTAATTAGGGCAGTAGTTCCTAGGTACTAATTAGTTAGTAAGAACTAGGTACTAATTAGGTATTAGAATATTTTTATTTATAGTAAGTTTATTTTTAGTAAGAACTAGTTGAATTAATAGAACTAGTTAGTAAGAACTTGTTGCTATTTTTTAGTTAAAGCAATTTTTCCCGCATCGTCGTGGACAATGCCTATCCCGCATCCTCGTCGTCGAGTCGGCGGAGGACGACACCTGCTTGACCAGATGGGCCATGTCCAGGACTGGGGTCCGCCGGGGTGGTACTGGGAGGCGCTACCTACCGGGGGGCGCAGGTTCGTGAGGAGCCAGCCTGTCGCTGACCCGAACCTTCTTTGGTGGCGGTCGCATGGGCCAGTGACGGTCCAGAGGCTCGAGGACTCTGCAGAGGTGGTGCGTCACCGTGTGAGTGAGGTGGGCGCGCACGTCCGTCGCTACTTGTTTCCGTTGGAGCACAGGTTATCCAATACCTGGCAGGTTCTCCAGGGATCTCACTGGAGCTATGATCCCGTGATGGTTCCTTCTCTGTGGGTATCCACCGCCCGCGCCGATACCAGTCGTGTGCTAGGGTTTTAGTTGTATTAGTGATGTTATATGTATGACACTATTCGTGATGTATTAGTGATAATATTCGACGATGTACGGACGCATGAGATGATTTACTTTTGCTTATTGAATGCATGCTAATTTGAGTCCTATAAGATATTTTGAAATGTATATCTTGTGTTGCTCAATATCCAAGTGGCCGGTCATGTTTGCAGGTTACACCTCCGAGTGGCCTATGTTTTTCTGGAGTGTTGATTCATTTCCGTTCCGGCAAATTTCAGGCACTCGATATGTCCTAATTTAGCAAAGGTCATGCCGGATTTTTCCGTGAATTTTGGCATGACTTGTGCCAGATCTATGTAGGAAATATCGAGTGCCCCGGATTTGTGTGTTCAGTATCCTGGTAGTTGTCTTCGGTCGATTTTCAATTAATGTTTTAACTATGAACACAGGAAATGTCTGACGACGTAAAGGATTTCGGTATTTGCAAATACTGCAAAGACGAGCGCGGCCTGTGCGACGGAATCTTCCTAGATGATGATAGGCGCTCAAAGATCAAGTCGACGAGAACTTCAAGTGGATACGATGAAGTCATAACGATAAGTCTTTTTCGTAATTAAGCATTACATCCACTTCATTTGCTTCAACTTATATTTTTTTACTATTCTACTAGCGTATCCCCTGCCATGCAAGAGTTTTTGTATTGGATAAGATAGGTTTCAGTCATATTACGTAGGTAAAGAAAGTTTATTTGAAGACCGAGCGTGGTTATATTTTCCATGCAAAATTATACAATTCAGACGACTACACCTATTTTGGATGCAAAACATGGCGAGCACTATGCAAGACTTATGCATTAGAGCCTGATGTGGTTGTCACCTTTGATATTCGTCCGGAAGATGATATTGAAGGTAATACCGACATCTGGGTCGATGTGCAGACGCCTCCAGTTATACCATTATGTAAGTTTCTCAACCATATATATGTCTTTGATATTGTTTATTCAAAAATAGTTGACAACTAATTTGTATTGTCAGTTTATTTCGGTGCAAGCAAACATGTCCAGCGCTATGTAGACAGGACCTACTACTGTCCCGAGGCTGAACTAAACTGCGAGGAGCTAAGTCATTATGTTTCATGGCTTGAGGATCTTGATACTATCAAGACAAATTTTCTTCCTGGATTTAGAAATGTTAGTACTGAAAACGTGCGACCAATAGTGTTCGTAATAAACTACGTCACATCTATTTAGGAAGGATGGTAAGATTTTTACTATTTGTCCTCAGTGCATCTTTTCCATACATTATTTTTGAAGCTAAACTTCATTGCTAAGTATGTTACCATACGATGTTCTTCAATAGGGACTCCCGATGAATGTTGTGCCTTATGTGATCGAGACTAAAGGTACCATGAGTATTATCGACCACGCCAAGATGTCCAACAGATTACTTTAGTGCATTCAAGATTAGCGACGGATGCTTAGTAGTGCAAGACTGGACCAAATATGTGATGGGGGAGCGCAGAGAAGTACTAGGGAGCAAACAGAGGCGCCACCCACGATTAGGAGACAGGTTCATGTGCATGCTCCAACTTGATCAAGGAGGAGAGCTACACATGTTTTATGTTGTTTTACCTAAGAGAGAGTAGCAGGAGTGATTAGCTAGCTAGAAATGAGTTTCAGGATGATGATGTGCTACACTATTACTATGATGATAAAATAGCTAGTGTTGGTGGTAATGACTATGATGATTATTATTAGCTAGTGTTAGTGGTGATTAAATAATTATTGTTGGTGGTAATGACCATGATGATGATTAAATATCTTGTCTTTGGCGGATTAGATTCAAGTGGAGGCAACATGTGGTGCACATCGAAGTACTACTAGTCCAAACTAGATCAAGTTTGGATTAGTAGTATACTTTGACATGCACCACATATTGCCTCCACTTGAACCTAATCCACCTTTATTTGACACTGTTATGGACATAATGATGTAAACCTCATAACTGGTATTGTATCAATATTTGTACGATGGCGAATAAATAAACTAAGAATAAAAAATAAAAAAAGAATACTAGTAGCGATGGAGTGAACAAACGATGCAGCTATTCGTCCTAGCAGTAGCGCGTGCGGGCACGCGTTACTGCTAAGCAGTGGCTGTAGCGCCTTATTAGTAGTGCGCCTACCCGCGCTACTGGTGAGCACAAAACCAGCACTACCGCTAGGGTTTTCCCTAGTAGCGCGTTGACGAATGATCGTCCGTCGGGGTCGACTGCACAGACGTCTGCTGCACCGGTGCAACTCCACTCATCCGACCCGGCAACTACTTCGACCCCTCTGGAGCCATCCCTCTTCGCTACATATAAAACTCCAGACGACTCGCCGGGTGCCGCTAGGGAGCACTACAAAAAAAATACACTTTCGTGATGATACGTGTTTGTGACAGTAGGTCGTGTTTTTTGTCATGCATGTACATGCATGAAAAATTTATGACAGAATCAAGATAGTCATACTTGTGTTGTCGTAGAAGTGTTCCATGACATTACCAAAATTATCATCATGGAATTGTCCACTTCCATGACGATAAATCGTGCGTCACAGAAGTGCTTTCGTCAAGGGTGACCGACACGTGGCATCCACCGTAACGGAACGCAGTTAAGCTATCGAGTCGGGTTTTGGATCCGATAACCAGTTAACAGCCCCGACCAATGGGAAATTTCCATGTGTAAAATTCTTATTGGCTGGACGAAACACGTGTCAGCTAGTCAGTGGATCAGATAGGCGCCTATGATATGTCGACACGTGCCACGGCCCACCACTGGCCCATTTAGCTTACAAAGCCGACCCGTTTGACTTGGTCAAAAGTTAACGGGCTGGCCCATGAAAAGCCTGTTAACGGTCTCTTCGCAAATAGCCCATTTTACGGCCCGTTAACTCACGGACCGTTAGGTACTAAAGGAAATCGGCCAAACAATGTCATGTGGGCCGTCGAATATAACACCAGCTCATTTCACTTTCGGCCCATGTATGGCCCACGACGTCTTTCGGCCCATATGAGGCCTTCGTATCTTTCGGCCCTTTACAGGCCCACGGTGACTCTAGCCCATAATGAACAGTAATTTCATTTGTACCCGTTAACGGCCCGTGATTTACATGGGACGTCTCCAGCCCGTGTTAGCTTTCGGCCTATTGACGGCCCATACGTTCTTGGGCTCCTTTCGCCCTCGACATTACTTCCGCCCACATCGCCTGTTCCCCTAATGGGCCAAATTCGCCCATGGCAAGAGTCGGCCCACATCTTGGCATGTTCCCCAAATGGGCCAAATTCAGCCCATGGCAAGAGTCGGCCCCATCGCCTGTTACCCTAATGGGCCAAATTCGGCCCATGGCAAGAGTTGGCCCGTTTCTGGCCAGCCCGTCCTATATTCTGGCCCATTAACGACCCGTTATGCCTGTGACAGAATTAAGATTTTGCAGTCCTACGGCCTGTTAACGGCCCATTACCATGTTGGGCTGATACCACCACGCCTGACACGGCCTATGTAGACCCATTTATCCGACGCCTGAGGCCCACCGATTACAGGCCCATTTATCGACGGCCCGAGGCCCACCGATTACAGGCCCATTTATCGACGGCCCGAGGCCCACCGATTACAGGCCCATTTATCGACGGCCCATAGGAGACCCATGGTTCCTACGGCCCGTATATGGCCCATGGGTAGTTGCGGCCACTAGCAAACCAGGGAAAAAGAAGACTAGGAAATAAATAAGGCCGAAACTAACGCTAGGCTATTAAGGCGATTGCACAGATTACATCCACTCGGTATCAAAGATCGCCACTAGTGCAAATATAGGGAACACCCTACACTAT
The DNA here is from genome assembly GCA_021605145.1 of Aegilops bicornis. Classification (NCBI taxonomy): domain Eukaryota; kingdom Viridiplantae; phylum Streptophyta; class Magnoliopsida; order Poales; family Poaceae; genus Aegilops; species Aegilops bicornis. Next base: position 807,277,307 of record CM038671.1, read on the forward strand.
ACAAAAATGGCTTGCTGTTTTCTTCAGCCGGTGGGTGCACATTAAGAATAAATTTTGTATCGCACCAAAACAAATTATAACTATATAACAAAAGGAAGGTTGGCATAAAACTTAATAGTCTAGCAGATAAATGCACCACCAGAAGTTCAGAAGCTCGGTTCATTTGACCTGACTGTTACGCTTTTCATGTTGTATTGTCCGATGGAGCACCATAACCCTCCCCTTCATTTCCCTAGGCTCTCGAACAACATAGCAAATGTCCGATAGTCCGGTTTCAAAACCATGAATATCTTGACGACATTGAGCAATGTTTCTCCTTGTTTCACAAAGGGCCTCTGTTAGGGAATGGACTTGTGTCTGGAGCGCAGATACAACATTGCTTTGAGCTTGCATATCTTGATCATGAGGCAGTTTCGACGATATTGCCTTAACAACCAACCCAAGATACGCAGAACGTGCTTTTGGCAATCGTTAGTGGACAGTCTTGACCCACCGCAGCAAGAAGAGCTGACATTGCGGTTATAGTTGCCTCACCACCTTCCGAAGGTGGCGGTTCCACCATTTTTTCCATAGCTCACTGAAAAGTTGAGTTTTTACATTAGTAGTACCAGAACAGAAGATATTAAGGAGGCAGCAAAACCAAACAAAATACCTTTGTTCTATATACAGAACTTATTCTAGTGAACCCATGTAAAATATTAGTTGTATTTTATTACAAAGTGCATAATAAGACCAGGTTCCAAACATATGACCATGTACCATCGCTAATGTATTGTCTATTTCTTCACATTGTATTGAGGGCTAAAGATAAAGAGCCGAAGTTTATAATACGGTAAGCATAGTATCACATCATTCATATCACAAAACAATTGAGAATGCACAAACAGTAATTGTAACATTGTGTGGACAAGTCCAAAGACGGAACTAGATTACGGGTCAAGATCAAAGGAACATCACTCCTCCCTTTTAAACCTTGTAAGGTGCAATGATACGCTAAGAAAATTGTGTATAAAATTGAAAAGAGTAATAGACATTGGCTGCAAACGATGCAGTTCAAGGCACAAGTTAGAGTAAGTAGTAGTTAAAAGGCATGAGGATTAAGGACTTACAACAGCGGCTTTGAATGGTGTAGTCATGCCCTTGTTCTTGCTGGTGTTACAGTCCTTGAAGATTTCCACAGCATTTGGTTCAGGTACTTTTTGGTCCTTGCGGGCTTTCCTCTGCATTTCGAACAAGTCAATGTAGATCTGATAATATGGTACAGCGAAAAGAGTGAAACATCAGCTAATTACAGGAGCCTTGCAGTGTGCAATATAGCTACGACATCCTGTCGTCTGTTGGAATTTCACTTTCGTACGGTTGTCCTTGTTCTTCGAACAGTTCACCTACAAGAAGATAGATTTGTGTGGCACATGCATTAATAGGACTTCAACATGTGATCTGATCAGATATATATAATGTACCTGATACTTCGGATCAGACCAGTGTTTAACAAGGCCCCTCCAGTCTTCATCCGATATATTTTCCACTGGAGATGTTGGGAAAAGTTCACTGTTAGCCTTGCCTTCAAAGTGAGTTTTCCTCAAGTTATACCGATGCTGTCGCAGAGCGGGCTTGAAAGCATGGGTGCAAGCTTGTCTGGTTGCATCATCTTGGCTATCCAACTTGAACCTCATCTGTTGAAAATTATGGGAGTCTCGTTATCAGCAACCTTGAATGTATGGGACAGAGCAAGACGATATTACTAGTTTCCATACATAACCATACTTACAGATAAATGGTCGAGGAAGGTGTTGAACTGGGTTTCGTCTTTGTCATTCCTGTACTGAATCCATGTTGGGAGGATACGTACATGACACCTAACGGCAACCGCTGCCTCTGATACTAACTTGGCTGACTCTGTAGCATCACGTGGCCTTTTTAAAGCTGCCTTAAAACGGATCTCCATTCTTCCTCCTCTAGATTTAGTTAACCTATCGAGCAGTATCCCTGATGTTTGTTTCCTCTTGCGCCTAGGTGCTAGTCCAACAACGAACATAGGAAGTGTTAGTGTACATCAAACTGTGAGACTACATATAAAGAAGCATGCAACTGTAACTTGACTCCAGCAACTACCTTCTTGTTGTTGAAGCTCACAAGGTTCATCTGATATTGCCAACTCATCTTGTGTCAAGAGTGCTTGGTAAGTAGTGGCAGGTGGCAAGGGAGCTTGGGAACGTGCTGCTAGCTCAGTTGACGACGAGTATGTCGTGGTACCGGTAGTACTGTGGTAGGTGCTGCAAGAACTAGGGCTGTCTCTGCTTGTTTGGTGGCAGCTATTTGTTTTTGTTTGGCTTTTTTTGCAGCTCGTGTAGCATGGGATGCCATGTTTGTAGAATTTTCCGCTGGACTTTCACCTTCTATTGCACCATCAGTACCAGTAGAATATGCAGGATTCATCTGCTTCTTATTCCCTGCCATTCTGTGTTTCTTCCTCTTTCTCTGTGCCATGTTAAGCCAAGCCGACAAGAAAAACGAATAACTATTTAGTTCTTCAGAACAAATTGATGCGTGATGCAGACGAACTGAACTTTGATGTTAGACAACCGCATGATAGGAGGATGTAATATGTATGAAAAACAGGACGGAAGAGATAACGAGAACTATGATGTGTAAACTAAGAAAAAGACATTTCACCAAATTAGAAGCAATGCAATGGAAGGTAGACACCATATGAAAGATGCTACAAATATCGCTCTGCCAAGTTAACAAGTGTCTCAAAGCATAAATGTCGTTTAAACAAATGTGAAGCGGTACAAGAAATAAATCATATGCAAGATGCAAACAACATCACACTACCATGTTAGAGGTCTCTCGTCATTAGTGCCATTGCATATTCACAGCATTGCATATTCACAGCTTATGATGTGTAAACTAAGGAGAAGGCATTTCAACAAATTAGAAGCAATGAAAGCTAGACACCATATGAAAGATGCAACGAATATCACTCTACCAATTTAAAACTGTCTCGTCATAAGTGCCATTTCAACAAATTAGTAGTACAAGCTAGAAAAGAATGTGAGATGTAACCTATATCACACTCAAGTCAAACGTGTCTTATGATAAGTGATTGTTGCGGGTTACACAACAGTAGTAATTTGATGTAAGAACATGGTGTGATAGACAGATATTGTATGTTCTAGAAATAGGAACACGTGTCTTATGCAAGTATAATGTGTAAAGTAAGCAGATGGAATTCAACAAAATTAGAAGCAATACAAGCTAGACATCACACATAACATGCAACCACATATAACGATTGCCAAGTTAGAGGGAGCACGGTGATGCTGCACTAGGGGAGACGTGATCATCATAAACACAGCTTTGTTGAGTGTTTATGCATGTGTTGTCTTGGAAATCATCTTGGGGGTGTGGAGGAGTAGAAACTGTAGAGGCCCTCCATTTGGAAGGAGCACATTTATCCGCTGCCTTGCTAACTTCCTTCCGCTTTATTGATTTTGAATTGTCAAGTAAAACCGACAAGAAAAAGCAATAAAATTCTCTCTTCAGAACTCATTTATGCATGATACTGACAATCACTACTTTGGTGTAAGGCAAACACATGATACCAGGATGGAATATGTAGGAAAAACAGGACGGCATGGCATGTTCACAACTGTTTGTGTAAACTAAGCGAAACCATTCCAACAAATAAGAAGCAATGCAAGCTAGACACCACATGAAAGATGCAACCAATATGACTACTGCCAAGTTAAAAGCGTCCCATCATAAATGGAATTTCAACAAATTAGAAGCGATTGCATGCTATAAATCATATGAAAGATACAACTAATAACGCACTGCATATACTAAAGGTGTCTCGTCATATTGATTGATGCGGGATACAAAAAAACAATAGTTTTATGTAAGGACATGCTTAATAGACAGATGTACTATGTACTAAATATAGGAAGGCATGTCACATTAACAGGTATAATGTCACATTTACAGGAGTATAAGCTAAGCAGACTAGCACATGCAGTTTAACCAGATTGGAAGAATTACAATCTAGAGACCATATGCAACATGCAACCACATATCACGCTTCCAAGTTAGAGCAAGCACCTGCGATGCTAGTGTAGGGGAAATGCTGTAATCAACTACAGAGCTACGTTCACTATCTTCATCTAGCATTTCTATTTCTTGAGAATCCTGTCGGGAGGCTGACGCTGCATTCTTTAAAAGAGGAGTAGTCCCCTTGCCTGCCTGCCTCGTCATAAGTGATTGATGAGGGATACACAAGAACATTAGTTTGATGTAAGAACATGGTTAATACACAGATGTACTAGTATGTACCAAAAAGAGAAAGGCATGTCATATTCAAAGGTATAATGTGTAAGCTAAGCAGATGCAATTTAACCAAATTGGAAGCAATATAAGCTAGACATCCGGCTGGAGTGGTGAACATGATCATCTAGGACCTGAGAGCCTAGTGGGAGGCGGGCTGCTTCGCCACCATCGCGGCTTTTTAGTTGGCTTCCAGGTGATGCCTGTCTTTGCTGGGCTTGTCACTGGCTCGGCCAGTGCCCTGACTAGCTATTTGTCTTCTGGTGCTCACGCGATGGTGGTTCATGTAAAAAATATCTTTCCTTATCTTAATAAAGACCGACTTCAGCCTTTCGAATACAAGCTAGACACTATATGGAACATGCAACCACATATGACACCGCGAAGTTAAAGCAAGCACCTAGGATGGTGGTTCATTGCGAGCGAGGTCATCAACTCCAGCAACGTTCTTGTCTCCATCTCACGACACTGCACCCTTTAAAGCGCTGTAACGTGCCATGCCTAGCCGCGTAGAAAGCTGGCATGACTTGTCTCTTTTCTTTTTTGCTTCGCTTTCGGCAGACTCTGAAATACCCTTGCATAAAAACACAATAGTGAGAGTATGGATGAAGTGTGTGCAGAACTAGTGCTCTGTAAAAGTAGCAAATAGCAGGTGGCTGAAAAATAAATGACAGGAGACATATGACAGCTATACAACATTGCATGACAAACAAAATTAGATTCTACTCCATATGATTTTGTAATATATGAGCACAGGAAATGCAGGTACTCCTCCAGCACACCACCACATGTGGTCATATCTAAGATAACAGTCGAATGAAAATAAATAGGTCAGTCGATTTTTTTAATGAACCGTCTGATCTATAAGGAACGGGCAGATAGCCTTCGTCTACCTCCCGCCAGTCACTGTTGACGATCTTTCTCGAACCGCCAGCGACCACCGGCCCAGACCCGTGCCTCCGCCGCCCCGCCCTCCCATCGACCTCACACCACCGCCCGTGTAGCTTGGCAGCGCCCCCAAGCCATCCCTTTAATCCCGGCCGACCTCCAGATCGGGCGCCAGTAGCTCTAGGCCGCACACGCCCCTAAGATAAACACCAAGGCGCTGCTTCCCCTGAGTAATAGTCGTACTAGCGCCTGTTACACCAGGGAATTCTTCCGTTAATTGGGAATCAACTGGCCAGAAATTGAAGTTCAGGGGGGCGACGGACCTCTAGCTAAGGTGAAATAGTATATGAGGAGAAACCTTGTGCATCGCGAGTTACTAGGAACATCTAGTATCAAGAAGAAGCGGTCAACTAGTGTCTTATGTGGGATGAATACCGTGCAAGCAGAGACGTAAGATTTGCACGAATAAGGGAAGAGGAGTACCTTCTTCGGTTGCCGGTGTGGTCACCTCCACATGACGCGCCGATCTTCTTCTTTTTACCGGGAAACCGATGTTACGGAGGGTGCAGGCTTGGACGAACCCATGGCCAAATTGTTGATCGTGTTGCCGTGGCGTATGTCGGGGAGGAAGCAGATCCGAGGCGCCAAGGACGGCGAGTACCTAACAACAGCTTCGGTGCGGTGGAGGGTGGCAAAGCTGAAGCGGCAGCGGTGAGGCGCAGGACGGCGTGGTTGAACTGGATCGGGTACGGACGGCTCGGCCTCGGCTTCAACTACTAGCCGTGGAGGGCGTTGCGGTTGAGGTTGCGGTGGACGACGACGTCGGGGTATCGGCTCCGGCGTGATGGAGGAGGGCGGCGGTTGATGGGTGGGATGGGGTGGCGGACGGAGGACGCCGGGGTTTCGTGGCTGGTGGAGAGGTAGTTTTGGCGCCCAAGGAGAACGAATGGGGAATCGGACGGGACGCGCATGTTTTTGGCTTTTTTGAACAGAAGATGGGACGCGCTTGTTTGAAATTTGGGGAAAGTACAAACTTTTCCCCCCTCTTAAATTTCGGACCCATCATGGGTCGGGGTAGGATGGTAATCCTGTGTGTCCCAAATAGTGGGCGGAGCGATTTCGGCCAGCGCATGTGTGCTTAGGCGGCCATTGTGTATGAATGTTTTTCGGAGGTGGTTGCTGGCGTCTAGATGAAGCTACAAACCTACCCAGTTTAGACCTTTGGACGTCGGGCCGGTAGGTTTCACAGGTCGGAGTTATTAGAAAAGTAATTTCCTTGTACTACCAAACATTGGTCTCACGCGGTTTCGAGCGAGTAGAGGCTCTTTTGGCGCTTCGTTTGAAATTTTGAAACACAAGCATTCACGTTTAGAGTACTCTGGAACTATGAGGATTGACCTAAATAGACAACGTTATATTTGAGCTTGTATGTTTGAAAACCTCATTAAATTATCCGCTTTCTTTTGAAATTTTGACACATGAAAATCCTATAACTACGATTATTTTGGAATGGAGGAGCTAAATTTGAATCTATTTTGTACACGACTACATATGCTATTATGTACAAAATCAGAGCAAAGATTGGTACCCCCATAGTTTAGGTATGGTTTACAAATGCCATGATATCAAATTCAAATAGTTGAATGGACTTCATGTTGAATTTGATTTTTTTTAAACCACCTTAGGTTGAATTCAAATGTATGCTAGTTCATAGTTAGCTATTTATAAATGTCCATTGTGTAACTTACGTATGTATAATGTGCTTTACACACACAACATGAACTATACTCACGTTTATATTCGATTGCTAAAGCGATGCATTGTTTGGAGTTCAAAATAATAACTATGTGGATCAATTGTGTCAAATAATAACATAGACATGCTCAAATTCGATAGAATCTAGATGTCTGATGGATCAATGACCGCTCCTTACGCGAATTGCAAATATCATGATCCCATCCTAATATTTGGATACAATTTATATCTTTAATCAATGTGTAGAGCAGTCTTTTACGTGTAGTTTCACTCTCCATCGGTGGTCTCTCACACATGCTCACACACTCTCTCCCGAGGTGTCTTTCTGGCACACATGCTCTAGATATAACCCTCCCTCCCTCTCGTAACCATTTACAACTGTTTTCACTAACCTTTATCATAAGCACTCTTCCTCTCACAAACATACACACGCACAATCCTCATTGACCCTTTCTATATACATGAACCTTCCTACGTGTCTCATGTACGCACATTATCTTTACGCCTGTCTCTCGCGCATTATCTCACACCTCTCTTCCTAATCGATGAGTATGATTCTAGCAGAGCATTCTGTAGGATGCCCCTTAAAGTTAGGTTGGATGAATAGTAATATCAGAGATAAAGGGGTTACCTTAGTCCGAGAACCTAGGGTTACAAATCCTAGCCGGCTTTGTCAGTGGACACAGAGTCCTTCACAATTCTGCTATCTTTGTCTTGTACGATTAGTCATCCATGGGTCTTCCTAAATGTGTCATGGGCCGACCAATGTGGCGCAGGACGGAACCGAACGAAGGGCCTCACCTCGAACCACCGGACCTCACGCGGTGACACACCCTCTGCCCCCACGTCTCATTATCTTCTCACACCCACACATACCAACACAAACACCACACACACGTAAAATTTCTCCTGGTGCCTCAATTCCCTCCCCTTGCATATACACACTCAAGGGAATGGAATCTCTCGTCGTGACGTCATATTCGTCTCTCTCTCTCTAGACCACTCTCATTTCTCGTGCTATCTCTCCCATGCCCCCCCTCGGCCCCTCTATCCATGCCTCTCTCGAATACGTAATACACACACATACCTCTCTAGGCCCCGCCAAATGCATCAACTACACATTCACACATGTTACATCACGCATTCCCATTGATCTAAAAAGCCCTCTCTTCACGTTTATTTCGCATACAACATTCCTTTTGAATAAAGTGTGGCCAAAAAATTATTTTAGAGTTTCTACATATATACAACATTACAAAGTTATATGGAGGAGTACAAATGCTAATTTGCATTGCATGGTAACCACAATGATATTTATTCCAAGACTTTGTGAATTTGTATATTTTATACTATATACAAAGTTAGTCATAATAAAGAGAAACGAAGAGCATCTCTCTCTCCATCGCATACCCCCCTGTACGCCCCTGTCACGTATGCACACAAAATCATCTCCAGGTTCTCTAAAAGTAAGCCCCCAGAAAATTCACGCGTGTTTCATCTTTCTCTCGCGATATATGCAATGACAATCATTGTATTTGAAGCGAAAGCACAATACATACATTGGACTTCATAATCCACTCATTATGGTCACCGTTTATGTTTAGTGGTTATTATACAGTCACGGGCTCACCGTACAACTTTGTATTTGCTCATGACATGACTAGTTGACCAGTTAAATGCTCCACGTGGCACCTCTAGTGTTGCATCATATTATCTCACTAACATCGTGCCCACATTGCCGACTTGTATCTACTCTACATCTACACTATTATAAAATACATAAAATACACTCTTATAAAAAACAGAGTTGGTGATGATGGTGTGTCTGCCATCCTGCAATATAGGCCGTCCGATTATATCTGACGGATAGGAAAGAAACTATGGCAATTATGCAAAAAGGTACCCACACACCTCTCCACATTTGCAAATAAGGCCTTCCCTTGTTCATTCTTTTCTCTCACAAGATAAACAATTCATACAAATGCATCTTGATGTTACGTGCAACGCACGGGCATCTTGCTAGTAAGAATGAAAACAAACGACAAAAAAATATTTTGACGGTGGTTCGAAGTCATGTCCGCGGGCACAGCGCACAAGGTGGCCTTGTATTGGTATGTTGAGCCGTCTGTTTTAACACATAGGAGCTATTGTGGTGATTATACACACACGCACGCATGCACACGAACTCCATCCACGCAACACTCACACAAACACATGCACCCACGCACGCACGCAACACTCACACGTACACACGCACGCAACACTCACATGCACACACGCACGCATGCATGCACACACCAGTACACCACACGACCAACACACTCTCACGCTCAAGTGCTCAACCTACACGTGCATGAGCACACATCAGGCCACATGCATACACATACACAACCAGGTGATTCCCGCGCACGGGTTGGAGCCTTGTCGCGCCTGCGTAAATTTGTGTTTATCTGACCTTTTCCCTCCGAGAACTGACAGGTGGGACCCACAAGGAACGTGGTCAATTTAACTAGTAAACATGGCGCCACGCAGAGTATTTGGCTGGTCAACAGAGTGCAATCCGATGCTGAACTATGAGCAAGTGACCGGATAATCACCGCAAAATGTATATAGTGACCGTAATCAGCTTATTCTGAAGTTCGGTGACCGTATTACGCTTTTCTCTCTGTAGGCCCTCCAAAACTACATCTCTACACGTTCTCGCATGTTACATCTAACAACTATGCAATACAGCACTACTAGTACACTCTAACACAATAAATCATATGTGTTTTTAGTTTTACTAGATATCATATTGTTACTTATAATTATTCAGATTGCATACGTTAAAATTGCCTTTGAAATGTATGTCCAGTATCATCTACCGAGCGGGAAAAATCCCACCCTTTCCTGTTTAATCGGGTTTGTATTGATGGATCGTGCGAAACAGCAAAACTATAGTACTATACAGTACAAGTGATAGTTCATTGGGCTGTCGTGTCGTCTACTCCTCCGTCGTAAGAGTGGAGCGCTCGCTTTCATAAATCTTCTAGTCCCTTTCGCCGACATGTGGGACATCAAGCTACCGGGTCCACGTGCCATACCGGAATATAGTGCAGAGCAGCCGGGGTGAAGCACCCCAGTCATGGAGCCGACATAGTAATGAGAAATGAGGCGTCAAATCACAAAGCTGCACCTTTCCCGCAGTTAAGTTGGAGGGACGAAGTAATAATGCTAGAAAAAGAAGTTGGAGGGACGAAGCAACCATCATTTCACTCGTTGCTGAATCCGCTTCTCCCTCATCTTCTTCAACTTAACCACGTGCTGCTTCTACCGTTGTTCTGCCTCATGTAGGACGCGGATCAGCTTGTAAAGCACTGACACATGGGACCGCATGTTAGCAAACCGCCAGGACAACGTCCTCCGAAAATAAGAAACCTCCCCCACCATCTGCGCGGCAAAATCACCTCCTTTTTACTAATCTTTGATTCTATAATTTTTTAGATCAATATAATTGAGATTTGTATAGATAGCACACAGGAGAAAACCAAAGTGGTACGGTTAAGGGCATCCACAATGTGTAGCCAAATGTGAAAATAGCATTTGGCATCGTGGGAACCATTGTGGACGGTGTTGCCAAAGCCAAAAAGATGGAACCGAAGCTCCCTGATTGATTGATTGAAGGAATAGAAAAATGCAACGTCTCTCCTCTTTCTCCCATGCTTGGACGCATGTAGTACAGTATAGAGCACAGAGTCTACTCCCCTGTCCCTTCTATCACAAATCACAAAGAAGTGAGGCGTCAAATCACAAAGCACGGACGAAGCAACTATCATTTCACTCTTCGCTGACTCCGCTTCTCCATCGTCTTCTTCGAGAAACCATCTCACCGCACTAGTACTCCTAGTAGTAGTACTAGTAAAGGACTTCCTGGATGCAAATAAGGCGGTTGTCTTGGCTTGCAGGCGGCACTTCTTGAAACGACTTACCGTGGTCTCCCTCAATGGTGTTCTCCGTCGAACGCACTTCGCCAAACCACAAAAAAAATCGTCGACGTCACCGCAATGGGCAAGGAATTCAAATATAGTTACTACCTCCATTTTTTGTACACAAGGCCAGTATATCAAATTTCAATTTGCAAAGGGTCACTAACACTAATCGAGGCAAAATTGATGGGGTTAGCGACCAAGGACATTAATATCCCTTGCATGCATGCGGAAGTGAGAAGGTGCGTTTGCATGGCGCTGCATTAATCAAGTGATGAGGAGTGAGATGGTTAGCTCTTTGGTCTTTCGAGAAAAAAATACGCATTAATTGACACGTGAAACGAGGATTTGTATCGAAGGAAAACCCCGCCTTTCTTTTTTAACACTAGTACTCCTAGTACGTACTACCTATGTCCGGGTTTATTGGTCCCCATTGTATTCCGTGCCAAATTTTGACCATAGATTAAACTAAGAAAATGTTCACGCATGTCACCAAACATTATATTTTTCAAAACTATGTTCAAATACGAATCCAATGAGATAATTTTTCTTGACATGCATTAACATTTTGTTAGTTAAATCTTTAGTCAAAATTTGGCACAAACTATAAAAGGGACCTATAAACCAGGACGGAGGTAGTACATACTTATCCTGTTTGGGTCTAGGCCTTGCATTGCCAAACTTCGCCACACATTTTTGCCAAGCTTGCCTAAAGTTTTCAAAATGAGAAGGAGGTACACTTAAAGACGGGTTGTCGCGGTCGCACCGCACCCTCACACGGTCGCTCCTGCACGCCGTGGTCGCACCGCACCCTCACACAGTCGCTCCTGCACGCCGCAAACCCAACCAAGGGAACGCACCCTCACTGACACGTGCTGTCGCATGTGAACAAACCAAACTCAGCCATCCTATCGCTGACACATAATTTTCGTTCATAGAGTATGTTTATCCAACCGGAGTATCCGTACGGCCCGTGCGGTGGTCTTTTGGGGAAGAAGAAGAGGTGAGGAAGAAGGAAAGAAGGGTTAGGAGACGTAGGATATTCATCCAACCTCCTGAAATGGTAGACTGACCCAAGTCAGGCGACCTGCATAACAAATAGTATGCTTTTACATAGCAAAAGATCCATAAAAACAACAACATAAAGAAAAACTATCATTGTTCGCGGAAAGAGACGGCCTCGTCGTCTTTAGCTGCCGGCGCGATCCAGCCGTCGCAGCCGACGTGTGTCTCCGCACCGTGGTTGTCCTCGGCCTCCAACTACTCGTTCAAGCGGAGCGTGCGGGCGCTCTGCACGGACGAGAGCATAGCCCGGTTCAAGTCGAGGACGTCCGGTTCCGCCTGCAGGAGGGCCTTGATGGCAGCGGCTGCTACGTCTTGAGCTTGCGTTGGTTTTCCCCGAAGAGGAGGGGATGATGCAGCATAGTAGCGTAAGTATTTCCCTCAGTTTTTGAGAACCAAGGTATCAATCCAGTAGGAGGCCACGCGCAAGTCCCTCGTACCTGCACAAAACGATAGCTACTCGCAACCAACGCGGTTATGGGTTGTCAATCCCTTCACAGTCACTTACGAGGGTGAGATCTGATAGAGATAATATTTTTGGTATTTTTGGTATAAAGATGCAAAGTGAAAAGTAAAAGCAAAGTAAAAACAAAGCAAGTAAATAAAGTGATGGAGATTGATATGATGAGAATAGACCCGGGGGCCATAGGTTTCACTAGTGGCTTCTCTCAAGAGCATAGATATTCTACGGTGGGTGAACAAATTACTGTTGAGCAATTGATATAATCGATCATAGTTATGAGGTTATCTAGGTATTATCTTGTATATAGGCATCACGTCCGAGACAAGTAATCCTTTACGATTCTGCATCTACTTCTATTACTACAGTCATCGACCGCTATCCAAAGATGCATCTAGAGTATTAAGTTAAAAACAGAGTAACGCCTTAAGCAAGATGACATGATGTAGAGGAATAAATTCATGCAATATGATAAATACCCCATCGATGGCAACAATACAATACGTGCCTTGCAACCCTTTCTGTCACTAGGTAAGGACACCGCAAGATTGAACCCAAAGCTAAGCACTTCTCCCATTGCAAGAACTACCAATCTAGTTAGCCAAACCAAACGGATAATTCGAAGAGACTTGCAAAGATAAATCAATCATTCATAAAAGAATTCAGAGAAGAATCAAATATTTTCCATAGATAAGCTGGATCATAAACCCACAATTCATCGATCTCAACAAACACACCGCAAAAAGAAGATTACATCGAATAGATCTCCACGAGAGAGGGGGAGAACATTGTATTGAGATCCAAAAAGAGAGAAGAAGCCATCTAGCTACTAGCTATGGACCCGAAGGTCTGAAGTAAACTACTCACACTTCATCCGAGGGGCTATGGTGTTGATGTAGAATCCCGCCATGGTAGATGCCCCCTCCGGCGGAGCTCTGGAACAGGCCCGAAGATGGGATCTCGTGGATACCGGAAGGTACGGCGGTGGAATTAGGTTTTTGGCTCCCCCCTGATCTGTTGGGGGCACATAGGTATATATAGGAGGAAGGAGTACGACGGTGGAGCTTCAGGGGGCCCACGAGGTAGGGGGCGCGCCCTCCACCCTCATGACCGCCTCTGGCACTTCTTGGAGTAGGGTCCAAGTCTCATGGATCACGTTCGGTGAGAAGATCACGTTCCCGAAGGTTTCATTCTGTTTGGACTCCGTTTGATATTCCGTTTCTTCGAAACACTGAAATAGGCAAAAAACAGCAATTCTGGGCTGGGCCTCCGGTTAATAGGTTAGTCCCAAAAGTAATATAAAAGTGGAAAATAAAGCCCAATATAGTCCAAAGCAGTAGATAAAGTAGCATGGAGCAATCAAAAATTATAGATACGTTGGAGACGTATCAGCGGCATCCGCGCGCTCTGTGTCGAGTCGAGCCTCCGCCGCCCGGTTCAAGTCCAGGACTTCTGGTTCCGCCTACAGGGAGGGCGTTGATGAGAGCGGCATCTGCGCGCTTTGCGTCGAGTCGAGCCTCTGCCGCCTGGTTCATGTCCAGGACGTCCGGTTCCGCCTGCAGGAGGGCCTCGATGGCAGCGTCATCCGCGCCCTCCGCCTCAAGTTGAGCCTCCGCCGCCCCGTTCACATCCACGACATCCGGTTCCGCCTGCAGGAGAGCATCGATGGCAGCGGCATGCGCGCGCTCCGTGTCGAGTTGAGCCTCTGCCTCTCGGTCCTCCTTTAGTATCGCCATGTTGAACCGCTGGTCCGCCTGCACCATGGGGGACTCGAACGCCAGCACGAAGTCGACGTCCATCGTCTCATACCCATTGGGGGCCTTCTGCACCGCGACCTCTGCAGTGAACATTGGATCGGCTTCCTCCTCCTCGTAGCTTGGCTCCAGAGAACTCGAGGATTGGCCCGCCGCAAAGCGAGCTTGCGAACGGAGGTCTGTGGCGCCGACCGCCGGCGCGATTTCGCTGGCGCCCGGCCGCAAGATCTTGTAGTAAGTGATCTTGCGGCGCACCATGGCTTTCCGGCGAACTAGGGGACGCTTCATGCGGGCTAGGGGATCGAAAGGTGGGGGAATGGGCTGAAGATGCAGTGGCTGACGTAGGCCGAGCAGCGAAGGTTCTGGTGTGAATAGTGGTTCCGGTGACGACCGGTCAATCGGTTTTGACTGTACTCGCTCTTGTCGCGTTCGCGTTGCAGCCCGGCATGCTAGACCCTCCATGTCGCTCACCGAATGGAACGCGTTGCAGCTAACCTCATTTTCGCTCGCTTGTGGGACCGCAGTTGAGAGCAAACCGACATCCCTCCCCCTCCCCCGCCCGCGTCATTTATTATACCACCACTCCCTCTGTTTTATGCGGAGTAAATAAAAATAGAGGGAGTATACTTGATGAGGATCCTCGACGTGGCGAACCCATTGAGTAACTGACATGCGGGGCCTAGCAAGCATGGGGTCCGCCAGTAAGTGACCGAAAGGGAGGGTAACGCCGGGATACCTACGTCAGAGGATCCACTTCCACTATACTACTTTGACCAAATGTTAGAGTAATAATATATGACATGCAACTTACACAAATGTTAGCGTAATAATATATGACATGCTACTTACACAAAGCATACAGGGTCTAATGCGTTTTTCGTGGCTAACTTTGACCAAATGTGAGAGTAATAATATATGACATGCAACTTACACAAAGCATGTGGTCAATTTCGTATGTGAAAGGAGTTTCCAATGATATAATTTTCACATTATACATCTCATGTACTCCCTCCGTCTAGGTGTGTAAGTCATCTTACAAAAACCAAATAATCCCAAAACACGTAGGCGGTGCATTAACTTCTACCTCGTTTCTTGCTTCTTGACATATGAACCAATAAGAGATGAGGGTATGCATGCTTTTAATGACCTGAGACTATCAAACATGACATGCAGTGGTTAGTTCATTGCATGCAATACTATTAATTAGCAAATAAACATTAATATCTCTCGTTTTCCCCTCCTCCTTGGTCACGGTGCACAGCCTAAGATGACTTACTCACCTATGTGAAAGGATTACTATTAATCTTGTCAATAGTCAAATTGGAAACCATATCGAGTACAAATCTAGGAGTACGTACGAATCTAACAATATTGATTGGGCGTTGTTGAATGTTGATACTCTTATAAAAATTATATGTAAAGTAGAAAGGATAGGAGGGAGTATATTATACGTTCAACAACGAAACGAACATTGAATACCCTTTATATATGATTTGTCGATGCTATGATCACCGGTTCAAAATTTTGAATCCACCTTAGGTAACACGTGCCCCCACTCGTTCCCTCTCGATTTCATCTCGGGGTCCGGAGATCTATTGAAAGAGGACTAGGGTGGGTACATGCGAATGATACTCGGCGGAATGTTCAAATGAGGCTTGCGGGAGGATGGACTCGACTGGAGGGCGACATGATCGATGGAGAAGAGGGTTGGAGTGGAATGAGAGATTAGCAAACGCCTCTTGATTACACTTGAACGGCTCTAATAAACAATAAGTTGTCTCGCTTGGCCTACATAGTGAAAGGCCTAATGCGCAACGCGAGCAATCGACGCCTTCGAATATGGCCGGGAAAACAGGGAAACCGATATGTGGGGCACACCCGTTGGGACGACGTAGCGCAGACTATTCCAATGGAGGAGCTGGCCCACGACCTCCTCGCCACCGACAACCGTTCATGTGGGTCGTTGGGGCCAACAACGGGGTGCAGCTCCAGCACCGCCTCTGGACACGGCGACCGCGGTGAGTGACATGCTCATATCATCGATAGACACGGTCAATTTCAATGTGCCGAGGGTGGCGTTTGTGTTGTGACACGACCAACGGTATGTTTTGTTTGTGCCCAAGGTTGCCCCATCAAAGCATTGGGTAGCCAAAATTTTGGTTGAGGTATTGGTTGCCCATGATTTGGCCGACATTGGCAAGAAAAATGAACTAGAGTTGGCTAGAGTTCATTGGCATGCCACAGAAATGGCAACCATCCAAACAAAGACCAATCTTTGGGTCATGACCAAAATTTTGGTAAGGTGCACTTTGGCCACAATCCAAACACCCCAACACCCGGCTCGTCGAGGATACACGGGGCGCCGCGACGCGTCCGCTGAGTGGTGTAGTGCGGCCAACTGCATCCTCTGGACCTAAGACCATGCCGGGTCATCTTGCTTTTTCAATGACATGCGGGGATCGCATTTGAGCAAAGGGCATCTCCAACGTTGCCACGACCGCAGCTGACTACCCTGGCACACCAAAGCCCTCGTCCCTCGCCCCGTCGCGCGGTGCGTTCCCAGCTGGCACCAGCTGCCCGCATTCATGCCGTCCGTTCGTATGTCGTCGTTAAGAGGCTTGGTGCCCGAGGAACCAACTCCGGCGACTTAATGACGCACCTGGACGCTTGGCCTCACCGGAATGCGCTACTTAAAGCGGCAATGCCCAGCTAACCTCCACACCATAGCTCATCGTCCTCCTACCTGGCACCACATCCGCCATGACCGCAAGTGCGAACGCTCTGCGGGAGAGCTTGTCTTCGGGGATGAAGCTCGAGGTCGCCGCCCTCGCTCAAGTCACCTCTTGCGACGCAATAGCGGCGTAGCCGGACGCGGACGCGACCGCACAAGCGGTGGCCACGCTGTCGGCCGACGACGGGAGCACCGTCAGCCACGCGTCCTACTTGCCGCCATCCAACGTCCGGCACCACCGAGGTCGGGGACTCCTCCGAGGATGAGTAGGGCATGGGAGGCGGGAGGGCAAATGTGCCAACTGGCGGTCAAGATCCCGTGTTCCACTCTTCCTCGCCGGAGACCGCACCTTCACTTCACGGGTCTTGAACCCCGTCCCCGTACATGGAGATGGCAGATGGAGGACGTCGGCGGCTGCCGTAGAAAAGGTTTAGGGTCGGGTTTCATTTATTTTCTGTCCTATAAAAGTTCAAAATGTAATGAAAATCTGCCGTGTTTGCATTAATCTCGGCCGGTGTGTATGAACTTTCACAATAATATACATATTGTAGGAGTACTAGCAAGATGCCTGTGCGTTGCACGGAAGATCAAGATCTTGTGGGAGAAAAGGATGAATGAGGGAAAGCCTTATCTGCAAATGTGGAGAGGAGTGCAGGTAAATTGTTATAGTTTCCTTCCTATTCGTTAGATATAGATCGGGCGGCCTATATTGCAGGATGACAGGCACACCATCATCACCAACTCTGCTTTTTATTGAACCGAGACAAATCTAAAAAACCCAACTAAGCCAACCTCCCAGCATATCGCACGGGAAAAGACCCGGTCGCGCAGTTGTAGTCGGGATTACCGGATTACTAGTAGTAGTATCGATGGATCGCGCGAAGCAACAATTTTTTTTTTGAGGGGGCGAAGCACCTAGTTTAAAAGGAAAAAAGGCGGTACACTCACAGCACTCCTGTCGCGGTCGCATTGCACCCCACGCATGTTCGGTCGTGCACACGGCTTACGCAAACGGAACGCCCTTCAGCTTGCCTCTTCACTGACAGGTGGGATTGCACTTGGAGAAACCGACCATGCGCCAAACTCCCCCCGCCCACCGTGCGAAAATCCTCCCCCACACACACACAAAATTCCCCAAATTGATTCAACCGCCCTTGACCAAATATTCCCCAAACCCCCCTCCGCCATCCCCTCCACTCCATTCGCTCCGCCAAAGACACCCTCCCCGCCGCGCCGATACGTCGGCGCCGCGGTTCATCGAGGGGACGCACGGCGATCCTCTCGCTCCCACAGTACGCTCTCGTAGACTACCGTCCTCTAGCCGCGCCGCCGCCTCTGGCTACGTTCTTGTGGAGGCGCACGGCGGTCAGCACCGCCACCGCTGCGACGTTCGTGTGGAGACGCACGGCGGTCAACTTGTCCCACGGTACGCGCATTCTAGACTGAGGCCCTGTTCATGTCGGTGTAGCGCTGAATGTTAGCTGATAGACGCTGTTAATCTCACTGTTTGCCGAAGTAGTTTACTGTCAATATGCTCTGCTTAAGAAGCTTCCTTGCCCTGTTCTGCACTCAATCTGCTTAGCTAAGATGGCATGCCAAGGCCGATTAGTTGCTAAAATATCCTGCCATATATTTATTGTGACGTAGATTGCCATGGTCTAGTAGCCAATCTGTTAGGTGAAATATCTCCACACCGTTTTATACTTGATCTTTCTTGCTGCGATGGCCTTCGATAGTTTGATGGCTATGTGCTGGGCCTCATTGACTGCTGAAACAACCTGCCATAATTTAGCACTCAAATATGTTTGCTGAATTAGCTTTACATATATTTCGTTACTTAGATCTGCTCGTCCAAATATCTTGCCATAGCTTTAGACATCGACCTAGGTATTTTCTTTCTGGACTTCATAAAAAGCCATATATGTTTTTCCTATAATATCTAGTAGAAGAACTAATTTGTATGTCTAACAGATGGACAGGACTTGGATAACTTCTGCTCGAAGATTCTCCGCTGCATATGTCGAGGGGGTTGAAAACTTCATGAACTTTATCAGAGCTGAGTACGGTGGTCTGAAATCAGATGTGCTCTGCCCATGTAGCAGTTGTATGAATTCAGTTACAAGACCCCAGTCAACTGTGCAAAATCATCTACACTTGTATGGGATGTCGGTCACATATACTAGGTGGGTTCATCATGGTGAAGCTGTGAGCGTCAATGTTATTGACTAATTGGAAGCAGCAGATCACCATCTTGATCTCGCTGATGCTCGGTGGAAGAGGAGGAGGAGGTGGTGGTGGCGGAGCCGATGAGTTTGACCAACATTGAAACAATGCTATGAAATGCTCGTGCATTCCGTGAACTTTCACCTGCAGAAGAAAAAGCGGTGGGCCCGCATGTTGGAACAATGCAACGTTCTTTGCCACCCCGTGAAATAAGTTGTCAAGATTCTCAGCTATGGTCACCTTTCTTGGTGAAGACATATGAGCGGATGACCAACAAATCATTCGATGCGATGTTGGCTGCTTTCATAAATCTTTCCCAGATGCGTCGAGCTGCCACACACACCTACAAAGAAATGAAGAATTTCCTTCTTGCAGTTGGAATTGGATATGATATGATCCATGTTTGTAAGAATAATTGTGTTCTATTCCGGAAGGATTACGCCAACTTAAGTGAATGCCCGAAATGCAAATCATCAAGATGGAAAGATGGTGATGCTGTGAAGAGGGTTCCTCATAATGTTCTAAGACATTTTCCAATTACACCAAGATTGCAGAGGTTGTTTCATGATCTTTGAAACAAGAGAGGATGTAATGTGGCATTCTAGGAACCAGGAGTACAGAGATCGAATGTAATGAGCCATCCATCCGATGGTAGTGAGTGGAAAAGCTTCAATGATAAACACAAAGAGTGTGCTTCTTGACCGAGAAACATTAGACTTGGCTTAGCTTCGGATGGATTTAACCCATTTGGCCACAGGCGCCACATATAGCATGTGGCCACTGCTTGTTATCCCTTACAACATGCCTCCAAATTTCTGCACCAAAGAATCAAACTACATGATGGCCTTGCTCATCCCAGGTCCAAAAAGTCCTTGAAAGGATTTTGATTTGTTCAAGGAGCCTCTTGTGGAGGAACTTCAACATCTATGGAATGGTGTTCTCACTCGAGACCTATATAGCAGCCCACCAGCTGATTTCTTTCTGCGTGCTGTTGTAATTTGGTGCATCCATGATTATTCGGCTTTGGGCACTATGTCAGGGCGAACGACACATGGTTACAGTGCATGTGTTCGCTGTGACAGGAATCCGTTGTCATACGCAATACTTAGCGAGATCTGTTACATTGGACACCGCCATTTCCTTGCCAAGGACAAGCCGCATCCTAGAAAATAACGAAGACATGTGTTCAATGCAAAGCATGAAAACCGTGATGCACCAAAGAGGCTCACCGCCGATGAGTTGCAAGTGGAATTAGAGAAGGTCAGGCATATTACACGAGGAAACCATCCCGGTAATGGTAGCGGAAAAGGAAGCATGGCACGGTAGAAGAGAGTTATTGTTTACGAAGGTCCACTTTGTGGGACTTGGAGTATTGGAAAGATTTGGATCTGCGGCATAATCTTGATGTGATGCACATCGAGAAAAATATATGTGACAGCATTATCGGCACACTTCTTAACATTGAAGGCAAGACGTACGATACCTTAAAATCTAGGATTGATTCGACACACCTGGGTATCAGAAAGGATTTGCAGGTGCAAGATGAGGGTAAACCATGGGATATGGCACCAGTTGTGTATGTCTTGGACAAGGTAAAAAGAAAAGAATTCTGCGAGGTCCTATCACATGTGAGATTCCCACATGGATTTGCTTCCAACCCTGAAAGGAGAGTCAGTGCAGATGGAAACAAGGTACAAGGGTTGAAAACTCATGACTGCCACGTCCTACTTCAAAGGGTTTTACCTGTTATCTTTAGAGCATTGGGCATACGACTTATAGAGAGCAGTTGCGGAGTTGGGACAATTCTTCAGGGAACTCTGCAATAGAAATATCAGGATAGATGCTTTGGAGTGTCTTAGAGACAAGATACCAACTGTCCTATGCGACCTTGAGAAGATATATCCTCCAGCCTTCTTTGATGTTATGGTGCATTTGGCTGTTCATCTACCTGATGAGGCACTACTTAGAGGTCCAGTATAGTATGGCTGGATGTACCCTATTGAAAGGCGGCTAGGCACTTTCAAGGGCTATGTTAGGAACAGAGCTAGACCCGAGGGTTCCATTGCAGAGGCCTACATTGCTATAGAAAGGTTGACATTCTGCTCAAAATACATTGAAACAGCTAATCAGCTTAGAAAAGAGGTGGGTGAAGACAATCCCGGGCTCAATGTTTTCGATTATTCTGTTCGTGTTACAGGGAAGAGTCGACAAGAGGACAAATCTAAAGATTTGGACAAAATGGTTTGGTATGTGTTGAATAAGTGTCTTGAGATACTACCTTATATCAAGTAAGTGCGATCGCAGCTTATACATCATAATCTACTAAACTTGCAGCACATTCTTATATATTTAGATGTTTGACGCGATCACTATGTTGTGCAGCATCTACAAAGAGGAGTTACTGCCGCAAAATCAAAGAAACATTGACAAACTGGTTATGGCAGGATTTGCGAAATGGTTCAAGAACCATGTAAGCTTTTGAAGTGAACTGTCAGTTTTTTTAATATATTGAGTACATAAGATGATCAGCTTGTCTATTTTCTAACCATAGGTTAAGAAGATGCGGGAGGATGGGCAGGCGATTGATGATGCCCTTTACTCACTAGCAATAGGTCCCGATACTCGGGTAAGACATTATGAATCTTGTGTTGTTGGAGATGTGCGCTACAACACCCTTGCACGAGACGAAGGCAGGAAGACACAAAACAGTGCCATCATGAGCACGGATACGTATGACAAAGAGACAACTGAAATGTATGCTAACATAACAGACATTGTTTAGTTGCAGTATATCTCCAGTTTCGAGGATCATCGGTGTGTGGTTCTGTTGTGCTGTCGTTGGTATAACCTGTTGTCCATGATCGCAAAACCCAGAGCTGATGATTATTTCAAATCCATCAATGTCAAGGTGGCGTACCAGACCAACAAGCCTTTTATTTTTGCAAATCAAGCAACACAGATATTTTTCTTGGAAGACACATTTGCACGTAGCGATGACTGGAGAGTATTGCAAAGGTTTGAGCAGAGGAACTCGTTTAATGAAGTTGCACAACAAGATCATGCTTACATCGCCTCTGATGTACAAGATAACACAGATGTTCCTAATATCTTTGAGAACCATCACGTCAATGACGCCGGCGAAAAGATTGCATGTCGTGCTTTGGACATATAAGAGTTGATCAAGAAGAAGCCAACGTTCGAGGACGTTGAGGACGAAGAAGAAGATGACACCATGGGGAATTACGATTCCGACTAATACACATGGCGAAGATGTTGACGCTGCTGCTGCGGATGCTGATTACATTGCTTTTGTCGTATTTGCCTGTCATAAGACGTTTTTTATCTACTATGTGAACTTGTGTTTGCTATGACAACTGAAACCTGATGAACATGTTGTTTAGTATTTTGTTGTGAGAACATCACTTGTTAGGTATGCTGATTTGTGTTTGGTGATTGTATGACAACTAAAACATGATGACATTGTTGTTTAGTTGTACTCATATTTGGCTATGAAACTTGAATTTGATGACATAGTTTGTTGTTGGACTGCAATTTGCTCGACGTCTTTGAAAGAGAACAAAGCTGACCCGACAGGGCCTCTGCTATTTATTTATTTATATGAGCGAAAGGGGATACCCCCTAATTTCTGTTAATAGAAATTATTAGATGTTCACAACACTACGCCCAGCCTGCTACACAGGTTTCATTCATTACTAGTTTGAGCAAAGTGCTCATGTCGTAGCCACTGAATACATCACGAGTGCTACATACACTGCAAATAAAGAGACAATCATCCTACAGAGCACATCGATTTTGCCCATTATCTTCACAAGCTCTTTCATCTCCTCATTGTTGTCAAGGCCATTCAGCAGGAGTTGCTTGGCCATGATCAGAGGAACTGCATCTTTAACCTTCTGCTCTGCATCTTCCTCTTCTGCCGTTCCTTCAGTTACTTTTCCAACACCCCAACCTGCTAGTATTGGGATTCCTCGGCTAACCAAATAATCAGCGTAGTTGCATTCCCCCACATCAGCAACTTCCCGAAAATACAAATCACACGAATCTTCCCTTTTCTGCATGAATCAAATTGGAAGATCATCAACCAAACTATTAAAAAAATCAGCAACTAAAAGCAGCAGAACAACACTTAAACATATTATTACCCCATGATTCGGGCATTTGTAGAAGACTCCGC
Organism: Aegilops bicornis; assembly: GCA_021605145.1. Lineage (NCBI taxonomy): Eukaryota > Viridiplantae > Streptophyta > Magnoliopsida > Poales > Poaceae > Aegilops > Aegilops bicornis. Next base: position 807,300,666 of record CM038671.1, read on the forward strand.
CAGGGTTGCGGATTGTGGTTGAGACGCGACGGATGACTCTGCGTGATTTGCAGCAGTGGCATCACACCAACGACAATGAGTTGCGATGAGCAATCGGCTGTGGTGCGCGTGCGGCGGGGTGTGATGAGACCCACGAGCGATGAATGCGGGTGGCGACTTGGTGCATATCTGGTTGTTGCCTTTGAAGAAGCGGTGGACGAGCAGCCATCGGACATGGTTGTTGCGGCCAGAGCTTCTGATGCTAGGCCGAGTAAGTAGAGAAGAGGAGAAGCGAACGTTGGATATGTCAGTTTCATTACTTGTAGAGTAGCATACCACCATATATAGTCATAGTCTAGGTTTGGATTCGAACAAGCTACAGGAGCACGTCTTTCTTTTTTCTAAAACTCGGCAACGTCTCTTTACTGGTACACTAGATTGTTCTGTACGCCTTCTCAAGTCTTTGGTTTTCTTTCCCTTTTTTGCGAGGAAGTAAGGAGGACAAAATTGAGAGTTCCTCGGACTCGAACCCAAGACCTCTCGGTTGAAAACCAAGGGTGCTAGTCACTTATGTGGCGAACGTTCCCTGTGAGGAGGACGGCAGACGAACGCATTTTCCTCGCAGTTTTCTTCCTATATATAAAAAAGTATGCTACTTGGTGTCCACTTAGTCAAATAACGATTGTGCCAACCTTGACCGTTCGATTAACATTCAACGTCTGTCGTGTTTCTTCAGTCTCTTCTTCCTCGAGCCGCCAAAGCCAAACCAGCGCCGGCGGGACCGCCTGCTCCCGCCTCCCACGGCTGGCTGTGATCTTCCCGGCTCCTGTTCGTTCCCGTCCGAGGCCTCACCATCGTCCTCCGCCTTGGTTCGCTCGCCGCGGCGCCACCCTTCGGTGTTGTCAACATGGTCAACAACCGAGAGGAACAAGGAGATGACTGTACATGGTGAGGATGACAGTAGGGACCCAGCAGCGCGCGCAGTAATTTTGTTTTCTCGGGACGGAGAAGGTATCAACTGGGTTGTGTGGGACCCGTGGCCCGTCTAGCCCAGGCTTTTATTTCATATGTTTAGCACATGACCAGCCCAGCTTGTTTTTTTCCTTTCTGAAAAATGGCTAGCCAGCTATTTTGATTTTTGCAGAATAACCAACATAGGCCTACTTGCTTTTCTACGCCCTATTGGGCCGGAAATGGGCTATAAGTAATAAGAAATGGGCTATAAGTAATAAGACGAGGAGGGATGCATTTTGCCCAGAAAATGGGCTATAAGTAATAAGAAATGGGCTATAAGTAATAAGAAATGGGATATAAGTAATAATAAATGGGCTGTAAAATGAAAAAAATACAAGAAATGTGCAATTAGTTCCCAAATACTGTTTTCTTTTCGGATTTTGATTTTTTAAATTTCATTGTTTTTGTGCGGGTAAAATTTCATTGAATTTAAATTAAGGTATATTTAGATTTAAAATTAATTTGAATCTGGCTAGAAATTCCGGGCTGTATGATGTTTGGGACAGATTTGGAGGCTGACTTGTGGGTCTACTAGGTTGACGTGTATTTTGGCTTTGTCAACTTAATCCACAAACGATTCTAGCAGAAGTGACCGTTGGATGTTAATCCAGCGGCCGTGTTGTTTCTTCAATATCTAATCTTCTTGCTCCAGCCGCCCAAACCAGCTCCGGTGGGACTGCTGCTCCGCCTCCGTGGCGGGTTGCCGCCTGACAGCCGCACCGCCCACCCTACTTCATTGCTGGCCGTGCCATTCCTTCACTCACCCACACCTCCTGTTATTTTCCGGCGACGGCAGCCGGACCAAGAACCTCAGATTCTCCCACCACAGGCAACCATTGCCGAGTCTTCCCCGGCTCCTTGTCGTTCCCTTCCTAGGCCTCGCCATCGTCCACCGCCATGGTGCTCTCGGCACGGCCTGGTTAACATGGTCAATGGACGACATCCATCGGTCGTGGACTGTACGCGCAAAATAATGATTCCTCCACCTGACAGCTGGGACCCACCGGAAGGGCCTCTGTATTTTGCGAAAAAAACGTTCCCCCCGATGACATGTCGGACCCACCAGCTATATCTTCGCACGGAAGGAAGTGCCTCCTTATTACGCACAAAAAAATGAATACCCACCCTGCTAGATGCGACCCACCATAGTGGGAGGATGACTTGTGGGCCAACTAAGTTGACGGGGGCGGAGGGCTTTGTCAACTTAGTCAATATGAACGATTCTAGCTCCAGTGACCGTACGATGTCCATCCAACGGCCATAGTGCTTCTTCAACCTCTGGTCTTCTTGCTCCAGCCGCCCAAAGCAGCGCCAGTCGTGCCGCGTGCTCCTGCCTCTCGTGGCCGGCTGTGATGCCGCGGAGGCCTCACCGCCCCCTACTACTCCCACCATCGCCTGTGGTATCCCTCTACTCACCCACACCCCCTGTTATTCTGCGGCGACGGCAGCCTCACGCCGCAGCCGAACCAGTGAACCCTCGTACTCCTCTCTGCGCAGGCTGACACTGTTGCGTCTTCCCCGGCTCCACGTCGTCCCCTTGCTAGGCCTCGCTGTCGTCCAGACCACCGCCCTGGTGCTCTCGGCGCGGCGTGGTCAATGTGGTCAATGACCGACTTCCATCGAAAGAGTACTGTAAGTGGAGAGGCTGACAGCTGGGTCCAGGCGGCCGCAAGGAAGTGCCTCCTTATTACGCGCAAAATAATTATTCCTCCACCTGACAGCAGGGACCCACCGGACGGGCCACCTTATTTCGCGAAAAAACGTTTCCCCCTGACTGCTGGGACCCACCAGACGGGCCATCGTATTTTGCGAAAAACGCCTCCACTGGGTCGGCTCGGACCCACCGGAAGTGCCTCCTTATTACGCACAAAAAAATGAATACTCCCCTTGCTAGCTGGGACCCACCATGGTGGGAGGCTGACTTGTGGGCCTACTAAGTTCCCTGGGACGGGGGCCTTTGTCAACTTTAGTCAATATGAAGCATTCTAGCTCCAGTGACCGTACGATGTCCATCCAATGGCCATAGTGCTTCTTCAACCTCTGGTCTTCTTGCTCCAGCCGCCCAAAGCAGCGCCGATCGTGCCGCATGCTCCTGCCTCCCGTGGCGGCTGTCTTGCGGAGGCCTCACCGCCCCCTACTATTCCCACCGCTGGCCAGGCCCTGCGGCGACGGCAGCCTCACACCGCAGCTGAACCAGTGAACCCTTGTACTCCTCTCCGGGCGGGCTTCCACAGCCGCGTCTTTCCCGGCTCCCCATCGTCCCCTCTGGTCTTCTTGCTCCAGCCGCCCAAAGCAGCGCCGGTCGTGCCGCATGCTCCTGCCTCCCGTGGCCGGGTCAGGTCAGCGGAGGCCTCACCGCCCCCTACTATTCCCACCGCTGGCCAGGCCCTGCGGCGACGGCAGCCTCACACCGCAACTGAACCAGTGAACCCTTGTACTCCTCTCCGGGCGGGCTTCCACAGCCGCGTCTTCCCCGGCTCCCCATCATCCCCTTCCTAGGCCTCGCCGTCGTCCACCGCCCTGGTGCTCTCGGCGCAGCATGGTCAACATGGTCCAGGAACGACTTCCATCGGACGTGGACTGTACGTGGAGAGGATGACAGCTGGGTCCACGGCCGCAGCAAGGAAGTGCCTCCTTATTACGCAAAAAAATAATGATTCCTCCACCTGATAGCTGGGACCCACCGGACGGGCCACTGTATTTCGTGAAAAAAACATTTTCCCCTGACTGCTGGGACCCACCAGCTACATCTTCGCACGCAAGGAAGTGCGTCCGGGCAAAAAAACAAAACGATTCGCTTCGATCACCGGGACCCACCAATGGCGACACCTTCGCACGCAAGGAAGTGCGCCCAGCAAAAAAATGATTCGTCCCTCGATTGCTGGGACTCACCAGCTACATCTTCGCACGCAAGGAAGTGCGTCCGGGCAAAAAAACGATTCGCCCCCCTCACTGCTGGGACCCACCAGCTACATCTTCGCAGGCAAGGAAGTGCCTGACAGTCGGGACCCACCAGGTCGAAGCATATGTAGGGTTGTCATTCTGGTCGCGAACGTGTATGTACATACTGGTCGTTGTAGAGGCGCGCACGTGTCGTAGTACAGGCGCGCACGTAGCATGTATGTACACGCACGGTGGCCAGGGTGCAAGAAAGAAAATACGGCCACGTACGTACATATGGGCGGGGTCTCGAACGCCTACTCGCGCATACGTACATGGCTGGGTAGGAACGGAGAAACAGAGTCGTCGTCGTGTTCATGGGGAGGCAACGGAACGCGTCGTGTTCATGGGGAGGCAACGAAATGTGTCGTGTTCATCGGGAGGCAACGGAACGCGTGGGAGCCAACCGGCTTGGACGCACCAAGCGATGGAAACGAGGCCTGGAGTACCGCAGAACGGAGGAAACGGACCTCCTACGTTCGGAACGGGGTCCTATAGATCGGGAGGGGTGTGGCGTACCGCAAAACAGACGAAACGGACGGTCGAAACGGGGGTCATGTTGATCAGGAGGGGTGTGGCATACCACAAAACGGAGGAAAGTGAGCTCCTACGGTCGAAACGGGGGTCCTGCTGATCGGGAGGGGTGTGGCGTACCGCAAAATGGACGAAACGGACTTGTGTTGGAGCGCTACGGTCGAAACGGGGGTTCTGTTCATCGGGAGGGGTGTGGCGTACCGCAAAATGGGACTCCACGGGATACTGTTCATCTCCACTGTCGACCTCCTCCAGCCTCCACGGGCTACCGTCGACCTCCTCCAGCCTCCACGGGCTCCTGTTCATCCAGCCTCCACCGCTACTCCACCGGCCATTGTTCAACCACCCTCCACCATCTACCTGCTCATCCAGCCCTCCACCGCTCATCGCTCATCCAGCCCTCCACACCACGGGTCCTGTTCAACCACCCTCCACGGCCACCCTCCATCGCTTCATCTGTTCATCCACCCCCCCCCACCATGGGTTCCGGTTCATCCAAAGGCAACGCCACCGCTCATTGTTCATCCAACCCCCCCCCCCCCCCCCCGCAACGCTCACTATTGTTCATCCATCGATCGGCTTCAGTTAACAGCCATCAATCGATCGCTCGGGTTCAAGAACGCGTAACTGCGGTAATCGCCGAAGTTCGATTAGAGCCCAACGCCTCGCTCGGGTTCAGTTAGAGCCAACGCCTCGCTCGGGTTCAGTTAGAGCCAACGCCTCGCACCTGTACGAGAGAAACGCGCATCGATCGGCCCCCAACCTCCCACCTTAACCGGCAACTCCCCGACCCCTCGCTTCTACAACGGTTTTTTCTTCATGGACGGCCCAAAGAATGTCATGCAGCTGCGTCTCCGGCCCGCCCAGGACGAAAAGCCCATTTTCTGTCATGATTTTTTGTCATAGAAGTAGGAGCCCACCACATCTATGATGATACCGGGTTTTGTCACAATTATCGTCATAGAAGTGTCATATGTATGACAGAAAAAAAATTCGTTCCGCCCAAAATGTCACGGATGTGTCTTTTTTTTGTAGTGGAAGCTCTTCGCCGAGCGAATCTTGTCATGGAGCAGGTGAAAGTGATGGATGAAGCCAGTCAGATAGCTTACAATGCCAGCACTGCCCTTCAGACAAATGTCCAGGTTAGTAAAATTCCGACTGAACTTTTCAACGTTGCTTTTATCTGATCACCCACTGGGTGTTCCTTCGCTTAGAACTCAGGAAATCTTCAATTCTGCACTTTTCGAATCAGTGGGGGCACGTCGAGTGCACCCACTGGGTGTAGTCCCCGAGACCACGGTCGGCTGCTGGCAGTCGACTGAGGTCTGATGATATATCTCTCTGTTTCTTTTTTGAACTCACGCGGAGTATTGATCTGATTCAGTGGGGGCACGCTAAGTGCACCCACTGGGCGTAGTCCCCGAGACTACTGTTGAATATTTGATTCGGCAGTAGTCTTAGAGTAATTCTTTTCTTTCACTGTTGATTGTATCTGTCGGCCGACATGTCTGTCTTTCTGGCTGCAGAGGTCTTGTGATCTTGGAGCTCGGATCACCGAGTTAAAGAAGAAGCATATCAGCGTTGAACTTGACCTCGAACTTGCGAAGACGAACTTGAAGACTGCCCAACAAGAAATGGCCATCATGGGAGGTGATCACTCGACCATTATGTCTGTTTTGTAGCTTCACACTTCGCACTAGTTTTTCCTTCAGTCTCTTTGAACCGAGTGACTTCACACGAGCAGATGTGCGTAGTGAAAATCGTCAACTTCAGTCTCGTCTGAAGAGTGTTGTTTCTTTAGAGAGGATGAAGGAGGCTTTGGAGCAGAAGGATCTGGATCTGGCAGCCGCTCAGAAGGAAGCACGTGAGAAGACAAAGCTTGCGGACCAGAAGCTGGCTTCGGTCAGCAAACTGGAGTAGGAGAACGCGAAGCTGAAGACTGCCATCTCAGACGCTAATCGGGAAGTCGAGCAGCTGAAGAAGGACAATGAAAATCTGACCACTGAAGTTGGCGGCCTCAAGACCAAGACCGACAAAGCTAGAGTGCTATCTGGAGCAACTCGCCGCCAAACTTGTTCTTAAGCTTGATGGTATGATCAGTCGACTCATCACTTTGTTGCCGATTGAACTTTGTTGTCACGCCGTCGATTCGTCACTTTTTGCAATGGGACAGAACTGTGTCAGGACTTTGAGGCTGAAACTGGGCGGGTGGAGACGGATCTCGACCCCATAAACTGTCCGGTGAAAGATGACACCGCAATGAATCTGCTTCGATTGGAGACGCGCTTAGATGGTACGGTTGCTTATCTGGCTCGGCTGAAAGCGGCAATGGCCCAAGTGGATGCTGAACTCTGGCCTCGGGCGGAAATGTCTCAAGATCTCGAGTCTTTGATGACTCGACTAAATCAGATTCCAGGCCGAGTGCAAGAGTGGAAGAAATCTTCTGGCCATTGTGGTGCTGATGTCGCCTTGTCTTTGGTTCGAGTGCACTGCAAGGAGGCTAAGGAAGGCAAACTGGCAGCTCTCAAAGTGGTAAGCACTAAGAAGCTCTCCTTCCAGGACTTCATGGACACTTTCCTCGAGGCAGCCACTCGCATTGCCGACAGCATCGACCTCGACAGCTTCTGCGACCCGGCCAGTCCTTCCCCTGCCGAGTGATTAAAAAACATTATGCCTCACTTTTATTTGCCTCGGAATGCCGAGTGAATTTGTAATCGTTAAAACTCCTTCGGGCCTGATGCCCGAGCACTTTATTCTGCGGTTAAGAAATTTTGGATTTATCATCTCATATATTGCGTCTGTCTTCGAATGAAATTCGTTTTTCTCTCGAATTGTTGTCCGTTTGCTTGATGCAGCTTCTGGAAAAGAATGGCCAGTCGACTGATCGGGCGATCCTTGAGCAACATTGATCAGCTCATCAGCGAGGCATTCAGCAGTGGTCTTGGCGTTCTAGTCGACCAATCGGGTGATCCTCGAGAAGCATTGATCGGCTCATCAGCAAGGCACTCAGCAATGGTCTTGACGTTCCAGTCGGCCGATCGGGTGATCCTTGAGTAGCATTGATCAGCTCATCAGCAAGGCACTCAGCAATGGTCTTGACGTTCCTGTCAATCGAATGGGTGGTCCTTGAGTAGCATTGATCAGCTCATCAGCAAGGCACCCAGCAATGGTCTTGACGTTCCTGTCAACCGATTGGGTGATCCTTGAGAAGCATTGATCAGCTCATTAGCAAGGCACTCAGCAATGGTCTTGACGTTCCTATCAACCACCCGGTAAGGTTTTTCAAACTTACACTACTAGGGAAAACCTTATACACAGAATCTTAGCAGCAGCGCGGCACAAAAAGAAGCGCTACTGCTAATTAGCAGTAGCGCGGGTTTTTACCCCTCGCTACTACTAAGTTGATAGTAGTAGCGCAGGGTTTTAACCCTCGCTACTACTAAGCGGTCTCTACCGTGCCCCCCGACACATGCCATAGTAGTAGAGAGGGGTATAAACCCGCGCCATTACTTGTTGATAGTAGTAGCGCGGTTTTATACCCCTCGCTACTACTAAGTATGAGGTAGGTGAAGTCGCCATATCCTCGGCCGAATCCCCATCTCCTCCCCCAAATCCCTCCTCTATTCCACCACTCTCTCCTCTCACTTCCCATACGCTCTCACATGGACCTCTTGCCCATGCACCCATCCTCCTCCGTGGCGCCGAAGAGGCCGCCACCGCCTCCACCGGCGTCTAGGAGCTCGCCGGTCTTCCACCGACTTCTAGGAGGCCGCCGCCTGCGCCACCACACCGAGCACCTCACCACCGGTGACTAGCTCACGCTCCCTACGTCACCTTCCTCTCTCCCTCGGTTTTCCTTTTCTCTCTCTCCCTCTGGTTTGACTCACCCTCCCATGTCCATGCCCGTGTAGGTCGTCGCCATGGACGACCCAGAGCTATCTGCCATGGTCGGGAAGAGGAGCCCCACGCCGCGGCCTGGGTCTTCCATAGAATCGGGCCCTTTCCAACAGCCACTTCTGGATCTGGTCTTCCGCTGTCCGTTCATGCCTGCGGCGACGCCAATCATCGCTAGATCGAACCACTGCTGCCATTGACAACACGCACGGGATCGAGATTTTTTTTTGTTTTTGAAAGTAATAGCAGTAGCGCGGGGTATAAGACCACATAGCCTAATTAGCAGTAGCGCTGTTTGCAACGCATGCTACAGCTAACCATGTATAGCAGTAGCGTGTGTCAACACACGCTACTGCTAAAAGTTAGTTGTGGCACCGTATCAGTAGCGCGGGCACCCGCGCTACTGATACACCCAAAACCTGCGCTGCTGCTAGGCTTTTCCCTAGTAGTGTTAGGCGAGCACTGGGCTGCAGCTAAGCCCCCGAGTGGGAGGATTGCTCACCACTCGATAGGATTTTTCAAACTTAGGCGAGTACGGGACTGCAGCTAAGCCTCCGAGTGGGAGGTTGGCTCACCACTCGGTAGGATTTTTCGAACTTAGGCGAGTACGGGACTGCAGCTAAGCCCCCGAATGGGAGGGTTGCTCCCCACTCGGTAGGATTTTTCAAACTTAGGCGAGTACTAGACTGCAGCTAGGCCTTCGAGTGGGAGGGTTTCTTACCACTCGGTAGGATTTTTCAAACTTAGGCGAGCACTGGGCTGCAGCTAAGCCCCGGAGTGAGAGGCAGACTCATCACTCGGTAGGATTTTTATCACTTAGGCGAGCACTGGGTTGCAGCTAAGCCCCCGAGTGAGAGGCAGACTCATCACTCGGTAGGATTTTTATCACTTAGGCGAGCACTCTGCTGCAGCTAAGCCCACGAGTGAGAGGCAGACTCATCACTCGGTAGGATTTTTATCACTTAGGCGAGCACTCGGTTGCAGCTAAGCCCCCGGGTGAGAGGCAAACTCATCACTCGGTAGGATTTTTATCACTTAGGCGAGCACTGGGCTGCAGCTAAGCCCCCGAGTGAGAGGCTGACTCATCACTCGGTAGGATTTTTATCACTTATGCGAGCACTGGGCTGCAGCTAAGCCCCCGAGTGAGAGGAAGACTCACCACTCGGTAGGATTTTTATCACTTAGGCGAGCACTGGCTGCAGCTAAGCCCCCGAGTGAGAGGCAGATTCATCACACGGTAGGATTTTTATCACTTAGGCGAGCACTGGGCTGCAGCTAAGCCCCCGAGTGAGAGGCAGACTCACCAGTCGGTAGGATTTTGATCACTTAGGCGAGCACTGGGCTGCAGCTAAGCCCCTGAGTGAGAGGCAGACTCATCACTCGGTAGGATTTTTATCACTTAGGCGAGCACTGGGCTGCAGCTAAGCCCCCGAGTGAGAGGCAGACTCATCACTCGGTGGGATTTTTATCACTTCGTCTTAGGCAAAATAGATTGGCAGCTAAGGTAATGCGCACAAAAGAAATAAACAACAATCATTCGGAAGAAGTAAATTATGTCTTTTGATAGCCAAACTAAAAGGTGTTTCTTATTACATCTCATCAGTCTAAATATTTAAGAATAGAAAGGGCGGAGCAGATCCGCATTCCAGGCGCGTGGCTCATCTTTATTATGTTCGACGTTGAAGAGACGGTATGCTCCGTTGTGGAGCACCTTGGTGATGACGAAAGGGCCTTCCCAAGCAGGAGCGAGCTTGTGAGGTCTCCTTCTTGAAATGCTCGACCCCTCATGTTTCTAGCATGAAATCGACGCAAGTCTTGCTGATAAATGGTGGACCAGATCAAGGCCATCTCTCTTTCTTCTTCTAAGAGATCAACTGCATCTTGCCGAGCTTGTTCTGCTTCTTCTTCTGAGAAGAGTTCGACTCGAGGCGCATTGTGGAGCAAATCACTGGGGAGCACGGCTTCAGCTCCGTAGACTAAGAAGAATGGAGTCCTTCCAGTCGACCGGTTAGGGGTTGTCCTCAACCCAAGACAAGACGGATGGAAGCTCGTCGACCCAAGCTCCTGCTGCATGTTTCAGGTCAGGCATCAACCGAGGCTTCAATCCTTTAAGAATCAATCCATTTGCCCGCTCGGCCTGCCCATTCGACTGAGGATGAGCGACCAAAGCGTAGTCGACTCTCGTGCCTTGGGAGGCACAAAAGGCTTTGAACTCTTCAGAATCAAAGTTCGAGCCGTTATCGGTGATGATGTTGTGCGGGACGCCATATCTGAATATAAGTTCTCTGATGAAACTCACGGTTGTGCTTGCTTCAAGGCTTTTGATGGGCTTGGCTTCGATCCATTTGGTGAACTTGTCGACTGCTACCAGCACATGAGTAAATCCACTCCTGCCCGTCCTCAGAGGTCCAACCATATCCAGTCGCCAGACGGCGAAAGGCCAGACAAGTGGAATTGTTTTCAGAGCTGACGCGGGTTTATGAGACATGTTGGAGTAAAACTGGCAGCCTTCACACTTGTCCACTATTTCCTTAGCCATCTCGTTGGCCCGCGGCCAGTAAAATCTGGCTCGGTATGCTTTGGCCACGATGGTCCAAGAGGACGCGTGGTGACCACAGGTCCCCGAGTGAATATCATTAAGGATCACTCGACCTTCCTCTGGCGTGATGCACTTCTGGCAAACTCCAGTTGCACTTTCTCTGAACAACTGCCCCTTTATCACAGTAAAAGCCTTGGATCGCCAGATGATCCGTCGAGCCTCTTCTTCATCCCCGGAAGTTCTTTCCTAAGAATGTAAGCAATGTACAGCACCGTCCAGTCAGGAGTAATGACCAGAACCTCCATAACTAAGTCGACCACGGCTGGGATTTCAACTTCTGTCGGATCAGAGGCACTCTTGGGCTGTGTCGACTCTTCTGTGAAGGGATCCTCCTGGACCGAAGGTGAATGAATATGTTCCAAAAACACATTGCGGGTAATGGCCTCTCTCTTTGAACCTATCTTCGCCAACTCATCTGCAGCTTGATTTTTCAATCGGGGTACGTGGTGGAGTTCCAACCCTTCGAACTTCTTTTCCAGGTTCCTAACGGCATTACAGTAACCAGTCATGGCAGGACTTCTGACGTCCCATTCCTTCATCACCTGATTAACCACCAAATCTGAGTCATCGTATACCATGAGGCGACGAACGCCGAGTGAAATGGCCATACGCAACCCATATAAAAGTGCTTCATATTCTTCTTCGTTGTTGGAGGAATCAAAATGGATCTGGAGAACATAGTTTAGCTTGTCTCCACGGGGGGACACCAATACTACTCCAGCACCCGATCCGTTTAGCATCTTGGAGCCATCGAAGAACATAGTCCAATGTTCCAAATGAACTTGAGTAGGTAGTTGCTGCTCAACCCACTCGGCAAGGAAATCCGCGATTGCTTGGGACTTGATAGCTTTCTTTGCCTCAAACTTGATGTCCAGTGGAAGGAATTCAATCGCCCATTTTGCTACTCGTCCAGTTGCATCTCTGTTGTTCAGAATCTCAGACAATGGTGCGTCGCTGACGACTGTAATAGAGTGATCAGAGAAGTAATGTGCAACCTTCTTCATGGTCATGTAGATTCCATATACAAGCTTCTGATAATGAGGATATCGTTGCTTGGACAGAGTCAAAACTTCAGAGAGATAATAAACTGGGCGTTGAACCTTGTAAGCCTTTCCTTCCTCTTCTCGCTTGACCGTGAGTACTGTACTGACGACCTGTCCAGTGGCTGCAATGTAAAGTAGTAAAGGCTCTTTGCTGATTGGTGCAGCGAGCACCGGCTGGGTGGAAAGCAGTGTTTTGAGCTCTGCAAGCGCTGCATCAGCTTCCTCAGACCACTCGAACTTATCAGATTTCTTCATCAATCGGTAAAGAGGCAAGGCCTTTTCACCGAGACGAGAAATGAATCGACTCAAGGTGGCCAAACAACCAGTCAGCTTCTGAACGTCATGCACTCGCATGAGGCGTTTCATTCGGAGGATGGTATCAACTTTTTCTGGATTGGCGTCGATCCCTCGTTCGGAAACGAGGAAACCGAGCAACTATCCTCCTGGAACTCCGAATGTGCACTTTGATGGATTAAGCTTGATATTGTACCTTCTTAGGTTAGCAAAGGTTTCTGCGAGGTTAGTCAATAGGTCGGAACCCTTGCGAGACTTGACCACGATGTCATCCATGTATGCCTCCACATTCTGACTGATTTGGGTGAGCGGGCACTTCTGGATCATTCTCATGAACGTGGCTCTGGCATTTTTAAGACCGAATGGCATGGTGACATAGAAAAAACACCTGAATGGGGTGATGAAAGCTGTTTTTATTTCATCGGGACCATACAGTCGGATCTGATGATACCCGGAATACGCATCTAGGAAAGACAGACGCTCACACCCCGCAGTCGAGTCAACAATCTGATCGATACGGGGGAGAGGGAAGTGATCTTTCTGGCAGGCCCGATTGATATGCTTGAAATCAATGCACATGCGAAGTGAATCGTCCTTCTTGGGGACCATGACGACATTGGCAAGCCACTCGGAGTGGTAGATTTCACAGATGAACTCTGCTGCCAACAATCGAGCCACTTCTTCGCCGATTGCTTTTCTCTTCTGAACGGCAGACCGCCGAAGGTGCTCTTTGACGGGTTTTACCTTGGGGTCGACGCGCAAACGGTGCTCAGCCAGTTCTCTGGGTACACCTGGCATGTCAGAGGGTTTCCATGCGAAGATGTCCCAGTTCTCACGGAGGAACTGGATGAGCGCTTCTTCCTATTTGCTGTCGAGTGTTGTTGATATATGAGTCATGGCAGCATTGGGGTCGGTCGGGTGAATATGAATCGGTTTCGTTTCACCAGTCGACTGAAATGCAGAGTCTGTAGCGGGCTTCTTGGCTCGGAGCAAATCACTCGGATCTGCACTCTTCTGGTACTCCTGGAATTCAACTGCCGCCATCTATGCATCGGCAATTTTGGAACCTTTCTCGAAATACTCTTCTGCTTTCTACCGATTGCCTGTAACTGTGATCACACCTTTGGGAGCAGGCATCTTCAGCTTGAGGTACACATAGCACGGTCGAGCCATGAAACGTGCGTATGCCGGCCTCCCTAGGATGGCGTGATAAGCACTCTGGAAATCCACGACTTCAAATGTCAACTTTTCTTTACGATAATGCTTGGAATCACCGAAAACCATGTCGAGAGTGATCTGGCCGAGTGATTCAGCTTTCTTTCCGGGGATAACGCCGTGAAAGCTCATATTGCTCTCGCTAAGTTGGGACATCGGGATGCCCATCCCCTTCAAGGTTTCTGCATACAGGATATTCAGACCGCTACCACCATCCATCGCACTTTAGTCGGCCGAGTGCCATCGACCACCGGGTCGACCACCGCCGCTTGCCTCCTGTGGGTGGCTACGAAAGGTGATGGTCCGGCTGGTCGAATGTGATGGCTACCTGGGACCATTTCAGGTACGTGGTCGTTGTCGCCGGAGCAACCATATTCACTTCTCTGTTGATAACCTTCAACCGACTCTTGCTCCCAACATCAGCGAAAATCATTAGAGTGGAATTAACCTTGGGGTAGCCATCGTCTTCTTCCTCTTCCTCATCTCTGTCCGACTCTTTCTCCTTCTCATTGGGTTGTTTCTCCCGGAACTGTTGGATCAAGAGTCGACATTGCCAAGTGGTATGCTTCGGGTAAATCAAATTACCTTCTTCATCTTTCTTCGTGTGGATGTGACACGGCAAATCCAGCACGTCATTACCATATTGATCCTTCACCTTCTTAGGGGGCCAGGGCCCCTTAGGTTTGCCCTTATACTATCCTTGATTCACTACCGCAATCTCTCCAGGCACCGCTGGCTCGGCCTTACGCTTCTGCTTCCGGTTGGAGTTACCTCCTCCGGCCTCTTGGCCGACTGGTTTGCTCTTCCCGCTTCGGAGTCGATCCTCTTCTTCCCCGTTAGCGTACCGGGTGGCTATCTCCATCATTCGAGTCAGAGTCATATCGCCAGTCCGACCGAATTTCAAGACCAACTCCCTGTATTTGACGCCTTCCTTGAAAGCACATACAGCTTGATGTTCTGAAACATTCTCGATGGTGTGATGCAAAGTGGACCATCTCTGGATGAACTCCCTCAAAGTCTCATTCGGCTTCTGTACACAATGCTGCAACTCGGGCAATCCTGCTGGTCGCTTGCACGTGCCCTCGAAAGTTCTCATGAACACTCGAGATAGCTCTTCCCAACTGTGAATGCTACCCGGAGTCAACTGAGTCAGCCACGCTTGGGCCAACCCTTCCAACATAAGAGGGAGATGCTTCATCGCTATCTCGTTGTTGCCGCCTCCAATCTGCACAGCCACTCAGTAATCCTCGAGCCAAGTTTCGGGCTTGGATTCACCGGTGAACTTACTAACCCCGGACGCCAACCTGAAGTTGGGAGGTATCACTGCTTCCCTGATGGCTCTGCTAAAACACTCGGGACCAGAAACATGCATTCGGCTGTCGATCGGACGATCAATGCCAGCGTCTTCTCTATGTTCCGGTCGACCAGGCCTTGAACGAGGATAGACCTCGCGTCGAAGCCCGGTTCTCTTGGGTCAACAGGATTCCTGCGCTCACCACTGTGATGGCGTCTGTCGTCGTTCCACCGAGGAACATACGACGCACTCCTCGGAGGAGGCGTGGGTCCCCGACGACGATTGTCGCGGTCGAGTGGATGATCATACTGTCCACGGCCTTCACGCCGCGGAGGCGATCTTGGGCTGTGGGCCGACTCAACTGTGTCCGCTGTGATGGATCTGCTGTGAATCCTATTCCGCGACTGAGATATTGCTGTATTCTGCTCTCCTGCTGCCCTAAGCAGGGCCCTGATCTGCATTAACCCTCTGCCAGCTTCTGACTGGGAAGGTTGGATCGACTCTGCTATTCGGGCCGCAGCTATGAGATTCTGAATCGGAGTGCGGTATACCTTAGGTGGAGGTGGAAAAAGCTGCCGTCGACTGGACTCATGGATTCGCTCCTGGGTGCGCTCGTCGAGAGCACGCTGAAGGTTATCCAGTTGAATGCGCTCAGCCAAGTTAGCTAGGCGCACCTCCTCCAAGGCCCGAGCCTCGGGGGTTTCTCCAACGATGGGCGTGTGGAGTGCATCCAAGTTGCGGCGACGAAGTTCTTCCCTCTGCTGCGAAGAGAGGGGCTCGGGTCAGTATTCCTCATGGACGTGCGACGGATTGCCGCCTCCGTCCCCGCCGCCCACGCGGCGGAACCCGGGCGGACTGTGAGGACCATCGACCATCAGGACTTCGGCTGCAAAATCGCTGCTATCGCACTCTGATGCAGTCTCCGCGGAGCCAGTCGACAGATCGAACAGGCCGTGGAGAGTTTCGTCGGGCTCGATTTCCGTGACTTGATGGGTGGTCGAATGCCGAGCCACCGCTTGTTTCACCCAACGCTGAAGCCGCGATCGACCAGACCGCTTGTGACGGCGAACAGTGGGGAGAGAAAACACCATCGGAGTGGACTGATACTGAGTCGATGGTTGCCGGAGAAGGACACCACGAACGCATGCGCGGAAGTGCGTCGCCCCTCGGACGGGGAGCGCCTCAGCATCGAGCGGAGATTACTAAAGCCACGCCGACTCGTCGGCGACAAAAACGAGTGTGCCGAGACGGATCTCGCGGCCCTCAACCATCTCGCCACCGGAAACCATGTTGATGATCGGAAAAACTTGCAACTTCACCAATAAGTCGCTAAGACACCTGCCCTATGGTGGGCGCCAACTGTCGTGGTTCTAAGTCTGACAGTAGAAAGGGGGGTAGGTATGGAGAGGCAAGATCTTAGCTATGGCCAAGATGTACACACGAGGTTTACGAGTTCATGCCCTTCTCGGATGAAGTAATAGCCCTACGTCTCGGTGCCCGGAGGCGGTCGATTGGATTATGTGTGTTGTATTATAGAGGGTGCGAACCCTTGTCCCAGAGGAGGGGGTGGCTTATATAGAGTGCGCTAGGACCCCCGCCCACCTCCATTACAAAGGGCTTAATGTACATAAAGTGAGGGCGTTACAGGTAACGGCAGTCTTAAATGTTCTTAATGCTCATGAAGACTAAGGGGTGAATGTCCGGCCGTTGTGCGTTCTTCCGACTCCTGGTCTTTGATATAGTCGAGTGATTCCCCATATGGTTGAGTGAAGGTGGGGAATGACGGTCGAGTGGTTACATCGTCGAGTGGATTCTTGGTCTTCTTATCTTCTGGGGTAGTGACCTTGGGTAGGACGTGTAGGTCAGGCCTATGACCCTACCCCAGGTCTGTATCCTCATCAGGTAGTACTAGATATCAATTTCATAAAGCATTATAGGTAATAGGTAGTACTGGATAACAATTTCATATATAATCAACATGCATCCTCAAGCAGTACTACGTAGTCTTACAGCCACACATATATAGCAGTTCTACTAGGTATATATAGTCATACAGCCACACATATATGTAGTTCTAGATGATATCGACGACGATCATCATCCTCAAGCCTGGGCGGTGGGTGTTCCTGATAGTAATTAGGATGGCCTGTCCAACACGAAGATTCTTGCCAACGAGGAATTTCTTCCACCCAACCCAGCTTAAGTGTGTGCGACCATCCGTGTCCATGCGGTAAGTACAGGTGGTGACGGAGCCCCTTGCGGTAAGGCGTAGTCCAGCTGAGCCTTCTTCATCAGGCTCGATACCACAACTCACAAATAGGATCTTTGGCAATTTTTGAATAAGAAAAATATATGAATTAATAAGTAGCCTCGCACATACTCTTGCAAATATATTTCTATTATGTATAGATTTCTACACTATCAAAAGACACAATACTACAATTTATACTAAGCATGAATTCTACTAATAAGTATATATAGATTATCTACACTATTAATAGTTCCTTGGATTCTACACTAGTAAGCATGTGATCCGACTCTACACTAAAGCATATCATCGACTAGATTCCACACAGCTTATCATTGGACTCTACACTAAGCATATCATCGGATAATTTGCATTTGTAAGTATAACAATAAAGCACATATATATCATCAAATTACTACAGTTAGTATAGCATACCATATCATGCCGATCGACCGTGGTACTTGTCAGGCGGGTTACGAACGGCACCCCGACAAAGTCATCACGTGACGGAATTATGTCCCATAGGTTGCACACCTCCTCCTCGCTCAGCCTCATTCTTTGAGCTACGATGGCTTCATGTAAAAAATGGGTCCTCATCATCTTCATCGAGTGGGTCCTCATCATCTTCATCATCTTCCACCAGGTTGATATAAATGACAGCCAGCTTGGGTCATTCTGCTCTGAATGAGAAGCTGATCACCTCACCACCAATAAGACGCATGCGGGCGAGGAAACGGGCCAATCCACCTCCTCCAATCTGTGACATATTGCGTCCTTTCTCGACCTCCATAGTGTAGGCCCCCCTAGGAGCCTCAAAGGTCATAGTGTCTCCTGTCAGCTCGTTGAATTTCAACCTCACATTGCATGGGAAGATCTGTGTACAAAAAGCAAAATGACACAATGCATTAATGCCAACACTAAAAACAAAATAGTTGTTACATTTCATATAATTTCTTACCGCCGCATGACGAAAACTCGGCTGGAAGTACATGCCGAACAGCTTGCTAGTTGCAAGGCTGCTAGCGCACCTTGACTTGCACAGTCGACATGGTGGTGGTGGTGGTCGCGCCATTTTCTTAAAGCAAAATGAGCAAAGATGAACGATCCACTTCATAGGAAATAAAAATAATAACATAAAGTTCTCAATGCATCGATCTTAATCGGAAAATAGAATATTCTAAACCCTAGAAACTATCCTAAATCTAAGTGTTATATATGACCAGAGGCTTATATCAACTAAAAACTATCAACTATGTCTAAATTTTTACTTATCAATTAACCATATCAAATAAAAACTATCAACTATCATATCTCTCTCTCTCCCTCTCTCTCTCTAAATGTTGGATATCAACTAGCCTACTAAATCAACTAAATCAAAATGTTCTAAATCAACTAGCCTACTAAATCATCTAGCCTACTAAATCAACTAAATCAAAATGTTGCATATGAACTAGCCTACTAAATCAAAATGTAGCACGGAGGAGGGGTTGTGGATGGAGGAGGGAGGAGGGAGAAGGAGGGGCGACTGGAGGAGGGAGGAGGAAGGAGGACGTAGGAGGAAGGAGGAGCGCGGAGGGGCCGGCCGGCAGCGAACGGAGGAGTGGAGGGTGGATGGAGGAGGAGGGCGGCCGACGAAGGATTACTGAGTCCTGGGAGGAGGAGGAGGTGACGTCGGCGCAGAGGGGGAGGGGTAGGTGACGGCGGCCGGCGGGGGAGGACCGGTGCGGGGGGATTGAGGGGGGAGATCGAGTGAGTGTGAGTGTGAGTGTGAGTGGAGAGAGGAGGGTGAGGGGCGGCCGGTTGGGGAAGATAGAATGGCCTAGCAGTAGCGTGCTATAGGTAAACGTGCTACTGCTAAATGCCCTAAAAGTAGCGCCTTCTGATAAAATGCGCTACTGCTATGCGTAAGCACGTAAAAATATACATCAAAAATACATTGATCATCAATGATCTTTTTGTGTACAATCTGAATTGTCAATATGTGTCCTCACCGGTTTATAGAAACTGGAGGATACTCACATTGCGGCCACAAATTCTACACATAGAGTTCAATAAGGACCAAGTGGTTGTGATAGTTTGAGAAATAACATATTTAAGGTGGTAAATATCCTGTTCGCTTATCAGTATGGGACTAAACTTAGTTGCAAGAGGGGACGATACTTAGCAGTAGCGTGTCTTGCAGAAACGCGCTACTTCTAAGTACTTTAGCAGTAGCGCGTCTTTTAAAAGAGCACTACTACTATACCTAGGCTGGAGGCAACGCCCTAGCCATTTTAGTAGTAGCGCTCTTCTACACTAGCGCGCTACTGCTAAAGTGATATTAGTAGCGTGGTTTTGCAAAGAGCGCTACTGATATTTAGCAGTAGCATCTGTTTTTAAACCGCACCGCTGGTAAGTTTATGTGTCTAAGTTTTTCCCTAGTAGTGTTGATCTACAAATCCACCCAAATATGAGTGTTAAATTTGGCAATTGGAGCTTCCTTACTTGCTGGCTTACATCTTTATGGTGGAACGTTACTCCTCTACTCATGAATTTTCCGTGCGGATGTGTTCGGTTGAGAGGGATTCGAAGGTGGTTTGGCAGGGATTGAAGTGGATTTAATCCCCTGCAAGTCAAAACCTTCCCAAATCCCCTGCAATCCTCTTGTGGAGGGATGTAACCGAACAAGGCCTGCAGGAGATTCCCATAGATAATAGAACACACTCTATAAGAGTGCCATATTCAATTATTGATTTTTTTTAAATCTCAACATTTTCTATATTCTAGGAAAAAAGATTTTTTGAATATATTTAAGTTCACAAACTTAAATAAAATTTGTGAACATTTTGTAAATTCTAGGAAAACATATTTCTTTCATATTTTTTCGATTCACATACATTTTTTAAAATTCATGAATATTTTTGTAATTTGCAAATATCTTTCATTGTTTCGGAACATTTTTTAATTTCAAATTATTTTTTTAATTCGTGAACATTTAAAAACTTTGACGAACATTTTTAAACTCATGGATTATTATTTGAACATGTTTATTTTTCGATTTCAGGACCAATGTTTTCATAATCTTCAATTTTTTATATTCATGATGCATTTTGTTTAATCTGCGAAATAGGAAAATCATAAAATACTCCCCAGAAATAAAAAATCGGATTGGAAACCAGGCATAACGCACTTTGTGCGGTCAACCGTTCTGCTAGAGCACCTACCGAAGAAAACGGGCCGAAACTGGATATAGGCCAGGCTCAGGTAAGACTCGTTAGCCACCGAAGAAAACTAGAGATGGCGCCATTCGTACGGCGTGTTGTCAAGAACCAATAGCATGCTTCTTTCAGAAAAAAAAAAAAGAACCAATAGCATGCTGAGTATAGCCGTATCTGTTTAATCAAACATTCTGTTCAGGCTTGTAGGTCTGGACGGAAAGTTTTGACAGGGTCACGGTGCAAGTGCGACACACATCAACTTGCATGCACCCCCTAAAAAGCTTGCATGCACTTCATTGTACTCCCTCCGTTCTTAAATATAAGTCTTTGTAAAGATTTTACTATGAACTACATACGAATGTATATAGATGCATTTTAGAATGTAGATTCACTTATTTTGCTTCGTATGTAATCCGTAATAAAATTTCTATGAAGACTTATATTTAGGAATGAAGGAAGCAGTAATAATTCATGAAGAATGTGCACTCGTGCACTACAGGAAACACCTTATATGCCGAGTACCAGGGTACCAGCACTATCAACCGAGGTTAAAATGTAGTCGATCTAAAACATCTTACACTCCCTCCGTCCCGAAACTATTGTCGCGGGGAGTATTTGTTTACAGAGGGAGTACTTGATAAAAGATTTGCCGAGTCTGTTCATGTGATGGCATCATGTGTACGTCACATGCACCAAAGCAAGTGGTGTACGGAAATCATTTAGGGAATACTAATCCATCCCTTGTGCTAAAACTACACCATTACAAACCAACAAGTTTTGCAAAAAGGACACTGAATGCAAACTGATCTAGTATATCTCATAGGTGATTCCGACCTTGAGCAGCTGGTCCTTGGGAATGGAGAGCGCTTTGTGGCTCTCGCTGAGGTTCTTCCTCAAGAAGGTGTACACGTAGTTGACCACGATCCTCTTCAACGCCGACGCCCCGGTGCTGCTGCCACCTCCGCCTCGCTCATCAGGTATACCACCCCACGCTCCACCTTCGCGTCAATGAACTGCTTCTCCTCCTCCGCAACCGCCGCCTGCGCTACCCGCCGAGCATCATCGTTGCCGTTGTTGTTGTTATCGCCGCCATTGTCGGTGTGCTCGCAGGAGAAGGCCGCCTCATCGTGGACGAACAACTTGAGGCCTTCGATGAGGAACACAGAGAACTCCTTGGTGCCCTCGGTCTGGTCGGTGTAACCGTACCGCGCCACGCGGTGGAACATGCGGTGCTTTGTGGGGCCGACCCTGCGGAAGATGAAGCGCTCGGGCGGCGCCACCCGCGGGATGGGGAGGTTCTTGATGGACATGAAGACAAAGACGACATGCACCGATGGGATTTTGTCGACGAGGCACGGAAACATGGGAGGGATGCCCTGGACGAGCTCCGAGTAGAGCAAGCCCACGCGGGGTACCCTCCGCATGTTACGGCGGGCCAAGAGCGTCATGAGCGTCGGATGGGCGTGGGACGTTCGAGATACACTGGTGCTGTCGGGCTCGCTGGGTGCGCGCGAAACGTGTGGGGACGCAGCGAAAGCCGTGGCAAAGTGTGCGAGCATGCGTGGCGTGCGTGTGTGTTGATGACTCACCGAGTTAGTTAGCTACAGCCAGGTCGTGTGGCCGTTAGTGGAGCTGCACAATCGCTGGATGACCATGCATGTAGGACATGATTAGTTGGTTCGTGGGTGAGCCGGCCGTGCTAGTAGTGGCCGGGTCTTGCGTACTTGGGCAACGGAAATTTGGGTGCTACGCTGCTGTGAGACTACGAATCCACGGCCACAAGTGTGTGTTTGCAAGAGACTTTGGTGCTCTTGGAATAGTAACGGGGCTGTGTGTGCAGCCGGGTGAAACTCCCGTGTATTGTGCTCCTCTTTCTTCTACCTTTAGTCCTGAGTGAGAGAGAGAGCGAGCGGCAACAATATTTCGTATCAGAGCTTCGGTACGATCCTGCCGGCGGCCATGGCGCTCGTTCCTCACGGCGGTGGTGGCGGGGCGATGGCGTTGCAGCTGCAGCCGTTGACGACAACAAACTACACCGCCAGGGCGATCAAGGCGGAGGCTATCCTTGACGCCCACGGGCTGTGGAGTGCGGTGGCTCCGTCGGAGGTCAAGGCGGTCGACGCCGGGAAGAGCAAGACGGCGCGCGCGGCGCTGCTGGGCGCGCTGCCGGAGGACTTGCTGATGCAGGTGGTGACGAAGACCACGGCGAAAGAGGTATGGGACTCCCTCAAAGTGCGCTTCGTCGGCGCCGATCGTGTGCAGGCGGCGCGGCGTGCGATGCTGCGTGGCGAGTTCGATCAGTTTGCGAATGGAAGACGGTGACGACCTGGACGAGTACGCCGGGAGGATCAGTGGCATGGCGGCAAGGTATGCGATGCTCAGGTCGACGCTCGACGACGGCGCCATGGTGAATAAGTTGCTCGACACCGTGCCGGACCACCTGTACGCCGCGGTGGCCGGAATCGAGCAATTCCGCAACATAGAGGAGATGGCGTCCGAGAAGGCGCTCGGCCGGCGCAGGGTGTTGCGGCGGCGCGTGCGGGCCCGGCGGCGAGCACGCAGACGGGCAGCTGATGATGACGGCGACACAGTGGGCGGCTCGAGAGCGGCGGCAAGGCGGACGCGGTTTCTGCAACCACGACGATGACGGCGCGGTGAGCACATCGTTGGGCAATGGAGGGAAGCGCCGTGGACGCTGCTACAAATGCGGGGAGCACGGGCACTTCCGGCGCGAGTGCCCGCAGCTGCGGAAAGGACCAGCGGCGAAGCAGGCTCTCTTGGCCGGCGCCAACGTCGACAACGACGGACTTCTCTAGACCGTGTTTTAGGATGTGTGTGATGGAATAAGCCACGGCATGTGTGGTCGGGCTCGTCGGACGCGTCGCATGCGCGCGGGACGTACGGGGACGCAGCGGAAGGCGTGGCAAAGTGTGCGTGTACTCGTGGTTGCGTGTGTGTGGATGACTCACCGAGTTAATTAGCTACAGCCGGGTCGTGTGGCCGTCAGTGGAGCTGCACAATCGCTGGATGACCATGCATGTAGGACATGATTAGTTGGTTCGTGGGTGAGCCGGCCGTGCTAGTGGTGGCCGGGTCCTGCGTACGTGGGCAACGGAAACTTGGATGCTACGCTGCTGTGAGACTACAAATCCACGGCCAAAAGTATGTGTTTGCAAGAGAGTTTTGTGCTTTTGGAATAGTAACAGGGCTGTGAGTGCAGCCGGGTAAAACTTCAGTGTATTGTGCTCCTTTTTCTTCTACCTCTAGTCCCGAATGAGAGAGAGCAGCAACAACAGTGTGCATCGGGCAGAGCAGCTTCCAGAGCACGACCATGTTGAGCGCCTCGAAGAGCTGGCCCTGGTTGGTGGCGCCGTAGTTGTACATGTCGAAGGTAATGTCCATGTAATTTGTGTCTTGGATATGTGGGGCATAATGTAATCTTTCATATATTTTAAATGGACAGCTGACTCCTAAGGGCACAACTTTCATGGATACGATCGGATATTGTCTCTGGAGGCCGAGCTCCATTTGGAGCTTGGTTTTGAAAAAAAATTCTACATCTCAAAAAAGTCTGAAAAAAACACACATATACATGAAGGCATAACACACATGTGTGTAAGTTTTCAGGACAAAAAAATTGAAATGAGGGTTGTACAAAAAAGACAAATCTGTGACTTTTTAACACATGATACTATTCATCCTCTCAGGCCATGAATTTGTCTTTTTTGTACAGGTCACACTTTAACATTTTTCATTCTAAAATTTTACACACATAGGCATAACATAGTTGTTTACTTGCACAATTTTTTTCAGATTTTTTAAAACCGAAAAGTTTGAATTTTGATTTGTTTTCAAAAAAAGCCCTCCATGGCTTCCGGGAGCCAAACGTCCGCTCTTGATGGGCTATATAAGAGATAGCTAAGACTCGGAGTACAACAAATACGAACTGGGGCCTAAATGAAAGCGCATGCACGTACGGAGCACGTACAAAGCATCCCCCGTTTGATTTATTGATATGATAACATTCGGATTGATGCCTGTCATCCCTCATCAGATATCCAGATCAAGTAGTACACATAGCTTTCATTGTGCACCTTTTTCCCCCTGAAGATCATTGTGCAACTTTTATCCCCTGAATATCATTGTGCACTTACGAATGCTCATTGGGAACGATGGTTAGAACCAACCCGCGGTGACAACTCGGCATTATGCTTGGGGCGTCAAGGTTGCGAAACTTGTACGCATTCCTAATGATCAGACCGATGGTTATCAGTGTGTAGTCTTGTAGCTTACACACAAATTTATCTGACCGCTTCTTCATCCATGAGTCAGGGACTTTGTGGCCATTGAACTCCCCGAGCTTTTCCACCCAGAAACTATCGTAAGTCCAACTGTAGTAACTCGCACTCTCATGTTTCAGTTCTGCCCAGGCGTCGCACCAGCCAGCGGGGAGGGGGAACGGCAAGTCGAAGTCATCGTCCCAGCTCATGTCACCGCCGAACACCACGTTGTCAGCGCTACTCAGCACAGATACCACGTGCTTTGCCTGCATGTAGCGCTCCCGGAGGTGCATCGATACCGGCGGCTCGGGGCACTCTAGCTGGGCCGTGGCAATGCGGATCGGCTTCATTGACCGAGGGGTAATTTTGGCCTCCAGGTAGCACTTGCCAGTCGGCGAAGTGCCAAACGTGCAGCAAGCGTAGCTCTCCAATGGAAGCTTGCTCAGCTGCGAGCGACAAATGAGCTTCTGCGTTAATTCACTGAATTAAACAATTTCTAGGACTGGGAACTGAACTGATGGTAGTATGTACCATCAAGCAGAATTATCCTTCTGTGGGCACTGGTGAGCGGTGGAGGTAATCCTTCCACCATTCAAAGCTCTCGAAGATCGAGTGGATGTACGGCGTGATCTCCTGGCCATGGATCCCAAGAACAGTGAAATGAACTTTGAGAATGGAATTTAGCAGACGAATGAATACTAGCACATGAACAATATATAATCATGAGTTTTTATTACCTGGAAGAAGATTACGTCTGGCAAATGTTCTTGAACTAGGTCACCGATGGCCTTCATCCTCTTGTAGACGACAACGTCCTCACGGCACCAGACGTTGTAGGTCATGAATTTGATCTCCCTCTTGCCATCCTAGATTACAAAAATGTAGATAAGATCCACAGCTCGACCGACAATTGTAGAAAGCTAAGAAAGCAAAAAATACCACAGCTTCAAAGTAAAGACCAAACTAATCAACATAGTGTTTACAAGCAAAGCAAGTACAGTGGGCAAGAACAAATGCAAGATGATCGATCGTATCTAGAGTATACCATTTTTCCTTGGTGATACTGCTGCTCGGCTTCTCTAGGGATGGAGAGTGAGTGACGAGTTTTTGTTATCCCAGGCGACAGTGACCGTATATATAGCCGTGGCCGTGCTGGTTCAGGCTTAATGGCGCGTGGGAAACGAAGAGGCGTAGAGGCACACACAACGAAGTCATGGAGACGGAACACGAAAAGATAAACTCGGCTGCCACTAACCTAGAGTAACGATGATGGAATTAATACACGCACTAGGAAATAGTACTACTATTACCTGGCGTTTGAACTTCAAAATAGAGTTATTAGGTCATCTTCAAGGCTGACTCGCAAACCTCCCGCATCTGTCCGGACCGAGGCAGTCCGGACACATTTTCTTCCACAAGACGGAGACAAAAATGAGGGAGCTTTGCGGGAGTCCAGATATCTATCTTGCCAATCAAAAGGCTCTATGTATCTTTTCGTCTGTGCAGGATGGCGGAAGGGTGCTGCTAGTTGGCGAAACGAGACCAATTAGTGCGGAAGAAGAGCAATTAGAGGCCGGCCTCTATTATTAACATGTAGCTGTTGGCGGAAGGATGTTGGCAATGCAAGTTGATTTGGCGGACCGTTGGCTAATGCCAACTTCATTTGGCGAAAAGCTAGCCAAATGCGTAGTTCATTTGGCGTAAGGCTGGCATATGACAGTTGCTATTTTTTTTTAAGGCAAACATTTGCGCTAGGGTTGGATAGATGACTCATGTATCCGTGTCCGGACACCAGGGCCGATTTTCGGATACATACCGGAGATATTTGCGGGAAGGTGCCACCCGATAGGGTATTACTAGTACAGTGCTTTGATGGTGCCACGTATGCATGGAAACCGAAGTAGAAGACTAGCCACAATGGATAGTAACATAGAGTAGTAACATGGGCATGTTACTACTCTATGTTACTACCTCTATAGTGCGAAGTAACATATGTGTGGTAATATGCAATACTTTATTTATTATGCTTTGATATGTGTGATGTTACAGTAACTAGCTAAGTTACTAGAACTCTCTCTCTCTCTTCATTAACTCATTGTCACATAGACAAATTTGCTGAGTTAGACTTGAAGTTACTGCTGAAGTTACTCCCACTGTGGCTAGTCGAAGTACTCCCTCCATCCGGTGAAAGTGAACATCTAGAATTTTTATGACAAATCATATATTGGAGTAAAAATGTATTGGAAAGGTGCAAGCCACCATCTCTCTTATCTTTAATTACCCAACCCCTAGTGAGCTAAGTGCATGTAGAAATTAAAAAGACCATCTGTAGAATGCTATTGGTCTTGATTATCGTGTGATGAGAGAGAAATATTTTTTTCTACTTTAAAGTGCATTGGGAAGATAAAAGTACACTCTTTTAAGAACAAATTTTAAAGCAAAATGTTCACTCTTTACCAGACAGAGGGAGTAGGTGACCAAACAATTTCGGAGGTAGCTCGGCAAAGGCACGCTCCTGCTAGGTAGCCACCCGCTCGCTCCTGCGCCGCTGGCCGCTCTGGCCGCGGCGGCCACCTCCCCTGAGCCCAGCATGGGCGCGCCACCGTGATGGGCTGCCGCGGGCTCCGATCCGCAGGGCCATGCACTGGCTGGGTTGGATCCGAGGGGCAGTCCAGCCCCCTCCCCACAACCCCCCTCCCCCCCTCCGCCCAGCCGGAGATCCCGGACCCGGCCGTGCATTCATTCCCGGATCCGGCGGCCGCGCCGCGCCTGCTGCTGCGGGGTGAATGCTCCAAGGCTGCTGCCTCTGAAGTACCGGCGGATCTATCCCCTCCCCCAGCCCGAAGACTGCAATCCATCATCGTCGTCCCATCCCCTGCTCTTTCCCCTTCAGAAATGGCGGTGGCTGGACCGAGGTCACCTCACGCAAAAGCCGCAAGGCCGCTTTGGATCTGCCGGTTTCTCCAAGGTCGAGCGCAGTTCCTCGCTCGGACCGCCGGCGGGGCTTCAATGCGGTGGGTGGCCGGGAGGCCTTCTTAAGCCGTTTCCGCAGCCGCTGCTTCCGCTGCCTCAGCAAGCACCACCGTAGAAAAGATTGCCGCGACCCCCTGTGATGTGTGATCTGCGAGCTTCTTGGCCACTTTGCTAGAGAGTGCCCTCAGAACCCACGCAACGGCCATGGCGGCCCCGCCTCCAGTAGGATAGGCCCGCTCCCTCCTCGCACGCCGGCGCACGCTCGCCTCCGCTTCCCCTCTCCGCCGCCTCTACCCTCGCCACTGCAAGTCACGGCTGAGCTCAGCCTGGTCGATCCGGCCAGGCGCCCGCGCTCGAGCCACAAGATCGGCGAGTCCACCCCGGCCATCGAGCAGAGCATCTTCTTCCTCAGGCGGCATGCTGTCATGCTGCGCGCGCTTGACGGGGTCAGCGCCACCTCGCCCATGGCGGTGGGCCGTGCGTTCGAGGCGCAGCTCTGCGTTCCGCCGCACCATCTGCGAGTGACGGCGCACAACCCGGAGGACTTCTTCGTCATCTTCACCCAGCCTGCCCACCAAGACAATGCTGTGCGCCGCGGCACCCTGCGCGTCGACGGCGTCAACTATGTCATCGCACCTTGGAGAGAGAACAACCACGCCGGCCATGGCACCTTCAACCTCCACGTCCGCTGCGTCATTGAGCACCTGCCGCAGCAGTACTGGTCCCTGGAAGGAGTCCAGGAAGTGTTCGGCGACAAGGTGCGTGTCGACCGCCTCGACAGCCGCACGCTGGAGCGCGACCACACCAAGCACTTCGCCTGCTGGGTGTGGGTCTGGGACATGGCCTTCATCCCCACCAGGCACACCTACTGGAAGCTTCCCCAGGGCGCAGGCCGCGTCGAGGAGATGGAGGGCTACTCTGCTCATCCACGTCGACAGGGTGGAGGACTGGTCCCCCCGCTCGCCGCGCTCCTCGCACTCCGCTCAGAGCAGTCTGCCCTCCTCCGGCTCCGACCACGACGACGACCTACCGCGCACCTACCCCGACACCTGGGTCCTACACGTGGAGCACGGCCAGCCCGAGGAGCGTCACCGCCGTCAGCAGCGCGCGCCGGTGGTTGACTCGGGCTGCCAGGGCCTCCCTCGGGGTGACCCGCGGCGCGACGATGATGGACGCGGTGGCGGCGGCGGCGCCCATCGCTCTTGGAAGGACACGTTGCTGGGACGCGGTCGCCGCTCCAACGCCTCGTCGGATGCGGACGGGGCCACTAGCAAGGTGCGCCAGCTCAGCCGCTCCCCTCCGTCCCGGCGCGCGAGCAGTGGCCGGCACGGAGGCCGCGATCAATCCGCTGGCAAGGCGTACTCAAGCAAGAAGAAGGTCGGCAAGCAACGCCTGGCCAGTCTGGTGCACGTGCCCACTACATCCACGACCTCGCGCGTGCCAGCCCTCGCCACCAACAACGCCACTGACGGCGACGACGAGTTCTTCAACGCCGCGGACAGGGTGCTGCTCGCCCCCATGGCCCCTGGTTACGGCGTCGCGGCCCAGCTGGATGAGGTGATCGCGGCATCGACGGCCGTGCCGCTTGAGTTTGAGGATGAAGCAAGGCGGTCCAAGGGCAAGGAATCAGTCGACATTCCGGACGTGTTCAGCCCGACGCTCTCCGGATCATGCCATAGCCCTGCCCTCCTCAGCTGCCAGACCCCGACGGCCGCGGCCACGGTTGCGGTTGAGCTGGGAGCAGTCACTCAGCAAGTTCAGCTCCTGGAGATCGCCGAGTCTTCTGCTGCACCACGGCGCCTCTTCTGCGACAAGCCAGCACCCCTGCTCGGCCTGCCCACCTCCAAGCGTAGTTCCACTCCTCCCAAGACGCGCGCCACGTCTGTTCCCCCACCGCGACAGAGCGCACGCCAGGCAGCCCAGAACTGCAAGGTGCCGGTTGCTCAGCGCGGCACACTCCGCCTGGTGCAGGGCCTTGGCCTCCTCGGTCCGAAGGAGATGACGAAGAAGGCGGCGGAGGCACTCGTGCGCAGGTTCGACGAGCCCCTCTCTGAGGAGGACATTGCCGTCATCGCCAAGCTTACCAGGATGGGCACGGAGGCCCTGCGCGTCGCTGCAGGTCTCAACGGGCCTGAAGGAGTCGACGAGGAGGCCATGGTGTAGTCATGTTAGGGATCCTTCTCTATTGTAGTTGTAGCTGTAGTCTCCGGTGGCAGCCAGCGTTCGGCTGGCCTGAGTTAGGTTTACTTCCCCTCTGTCATCGTTGTAGTGTGAGGTTGAGCTGGCGCCATCGCAAGTTGGGGCCTGTTGGTGGGCGACGGCGCTCCCCGGACCGCTCACAGGTGTACCTGTGTTCTTTTCTTAGTATGTGTAGTCGCCGGAGAGATTTTCAGTGTCCTGATGATTGACGAACCCACCTCGCCTCCTATCATGAGTTGGAACGTTCGTGGATTGAACTCGCCGGCGAAGCGAGAAGCGGTTCGTGAGGTTGTCGTCGCGCACCGCACCGCCATCCTGTGTTTGCAGGAGACCAAGTTCGACGTGTGGACGCTGGCCCTTGTGCGCGACATCGGCGGTCAAACCTTGCGGGGCTGTGCGGTTCTGCCAGCCATGGGCACTCGAGGCGGCATAGCCATCTTTCGAAATCAGGACTTAGTCGACGTAGTCACTCACGCTGTAGGCCCGTTCGCGATCACCGTCAAAGTTAGCTTATCTAGGCACCAATCTCAGTTCTGGTTAACTACTGTCTATGGTCCGACAGATGACGCAGGCAAAGAAGCCTTCCTAGCAGAGATCTCAAACTCCGCCCCGCCCTGCTCTGAGCCATGGATTATAAACGGAGATTTCAACCAAATTTACGAGCCTAGGGAGAAAAACAACCTAAACCTAAATAGAAGGCTCATGGGTCGTTTTAGGGCCACCATAGATAGAGCCGGGCTACGCCAAATAAAATGCGGCAACCGCAAGTTCACTTGGAGCAACGAGTGCGGCAACCTAACAATGGTGGGCATCGACAAGTTCTTCTGCAATGCGCCGTGGGAAGCCCTGTTCCCCCTCGCAATGCTGCTGGCTGCATATACCGCGTGCTCCGATCATTGCCCGCTGCTGCTTTCTGATGCCGTGGGACCTAGACGACGAAGGTGCTTCAAGTTTGAATCATTCTGGCCTCGTTTTCAGCGCTACATGGACACGGTGACCACAGCCTGGGCGTGGCCAGTCGCGCCAACCTGTGCGTTTGCGCGCCTCCACATCAAGCTAGCTCGCACGACCAGGGATCTTCGCATTTGGAGTCAGAGCCTCTTCGGCGACGCGAAGCTGCAGTTCCACATAGCTTGTGAGGTCATCTTGCGCCTTGACGTAGCTCAAGAGAGACGCCAACTGTCGCCGGCAGAGCGCGAGCTGCGTAAGGGACTCAAGCTCAGGCTGCTGGGTCTGGCAGCGATCGAGCGGTGCAGAAAGAGGCAAGCTTCTAGGCTTACATGGCTGCGCTCCGGCGATGCACCAACAAAATTCTTCATGGCCAAGATTTTCTTGCGCAGAAGGAAAAATTTTATTCATGCACTCACCACTAACGAGTCTGTTCCCATAGCTCACAGCGACAAAGAAGCAGCCATCCACAGCCATTTTGATGCAATCCTTGGGACAGCAGGACACCGAACATCCACAATCAACTGGAACCAGATCAACATGCCACAGATTCAAGGAGGGGGGCTTGATAACCCATTCACAGAGCAAGAGGTGTGGACGGCGATCCAGTCCACGCCACCAGAGAAATCGTCGGGGCCGGACGGTTTCAGCGGGCTGTTTTTCAGATCATGCTGGGAGATCATCAAAGACGACGTGATGCGGGCATTCAACCAGTTCTATAGTTTGGCCGGCAACAATTTTGGGCTGCTAAACTCAGCGATTGTGGCCCTAATCCCGAAAAAAGACGGAGCGAGCGGCCTTGCTGACTACCGCCCTATCAGCCTGATTCACTCCATCGCCAAGCTAGTATTCAAAGTTCTGTCGATCAGGCTGGCTCCAATTGTCCAGAACATCATATCGCCGGCCCAGACTGCGTTCATTAAGTCTAGATGCCTCCATGATAGTTTTGTATACGTGCAAAACTGCGTCAGAGCTCTGCATCGCCGAAAAACGCCGGTCGTTCTCCTCAAACTTGATATCTCAAGATCTTTCGATAACGTCTCATAGGAGTATCTGCTCGAGCTCATGATAACCTTGGGCTTTAGCGCTAGATGGCGGGATTGGATCACCCTGCTGCTGGCCACTTCCTCTTCCGCCTTCCTCGTCAACGGCATCGCCGACACATCCATCCTACATCGACGCGGCCTCCGTCAGGGCGACCCTCTGTCGCCGCTTCTCTTCATTCTAGCTTTAGATCCCATCCATCGCTTGCTCAAAACGGCTGAGGAAGAGCTGCTCATATCGCCGGTGCATGGAAGGGAAATTAAGTTTAGGGTCAGCCTCTATGCAGACGACGCCATCATCTTTGCCAACCCAATCAAGGAGGAGATTGATCAGCTCATGGACATACTCAGTAGTTTTGGCGACACTTCTGGCCTGAAGATCAACAACGCAAAGTCCATGGAGACTCCGATTTGCTGCAACAACGTCAACCTCAACGCAGTGCTTCAGTCGTTCGGAGGGCCAGTTACGCAGTTCCCAATTAGATTTTAGGTCTTCCCCTAACAATCGGCCGCCTCCGTCTCGTCCATCTCCAATTCATCCTCGATCGTATTAGGGCTAGGCTTGCGGGCTGGAAGGGGAAATTGCTATCCATCGCCGACCGTAGAGTTCTCATCAGATGTGTTCTTACTGCCATGCCAACTTTCGCCCTCACGGCGCTGCGCTTGCCTGCTAAGCTCCTCAAGGAAATCGACAAGTGTAGACGCCATTTCCTCTGGGGCCAGGACCAGGAGCTCTCTGGCAGCAGCTGCAAGGTAAGCTGGGGGCGGGTCTGCACGCCGATTGAGCACGGAGGGCTGGGCATCCTTGACCTGACAAAATTCAGCCGCGCCCTAAGACTTCGCTGGCTATGGCACGCCTGGAAAAGCCCGGAGCGGCCTTGGGCGGGGACGGAGCCACCCAGCGACGCCTCCGACCAGGCCCTCTTCTGCGCGGCCACCAAGGTCGATATTGGCAACGGCCAGATGGCCAGTTTTTGGCATTCGGCATGGATCGATGCGTCACCACTGAAGATCCTCTACCCCACCCTTTACAATCTCTCCAAGCGGAAGAACAGGTCTGTTGCTAATGTGCTGCTGCATGATCGTTGGATCGCCGACCTAGCACACGGCGACGCCAGCCCAATCGCCCCGGACGTGCTAAACCTGCACAGGCGCATCCACCAACACAGTCTGAATCACCAGGAGGCCAGCCAGGACAGCATCACATGGAAAATCGTAGCCTCCGGGAAGTACTCCGCGCGATCGGCGTACGCTGCTCAGTTCCAGGGCTGTGTACAATCTCCCTTCCGCACGATCATCTGGGACACTTGGGCACCTTCAAAGCTGAAAATCTTTGCCTGGCTGCTACACCAGGACCGTCTCTGGTGCAACGATCGACTGCAACAAAGAGGTTGGTCCAACAACTATTTCTGTCAGCCGTGGCTGCGAAACCTGGAAAGCTCCATGCATCTGTTCTGGCAATGCCACTTTGCGGTTCAAACCTGGGAGGCAATCTCCACCTGACATCATTGTCAGGCCATGCGCCAAGAAACCTGGATCGGAAAGAGCAGCTCTCTGGACAGATTGAATGCTATGGTCGAGGCCACGCCATCCAAATTCAGAAAAGGAATCAAGGCCCTCGCAATGCTTGCCCTTTGGGCGATCTGGCAGGAAAGAAACAATTGCATTTTTAGGGCAAAGATGGCTGACGTGAAAGATGTCCTCCTTGTGATCAGAAGAGGCCTAAACCTATGGCAGCAAGGCAGCGCGAAGAACATCCAGAGCCCCTTCGGGGACCTGCCAGGAGAATAGGCTAGCTGTTTTGGTGCCGCAGGCACCATTTTTACCTTCTTCTTCTTCTTTCCTTGATCTACGGATCACCGCCTTGTCATTTTGTCATCTGCTCCCTGCTCAATATCAATGAAACACCAGCTTCGCTGGTCCTTCAAAAAAACAATTTCGGAGGTGCACCACATGGTTATGTCAACGTGTCACACTTGTATTGTAAGCAAGTGCAACCATATATTGGTGTAATCCGTTGCAGCTAAGTCTAATCCGGCGCTAAGTATGTTGATTTGATTTCTAGGACCCCGCGTTTCCAGGTCCGACCCCCGCGTCGTCAACCTTGGCGACACGGGGGTGCTAGCGCCGCCGGCCACAAGAGGCCACCCCCTTAATCCCTGCCTCCCGCTGCAGCCCGAGTTCACGACGGCGAAGACCGGGCCGTGGGCTATGACGGCGGCAGCGGGGTCTTCTCCCTCGTGGCGCGCGGTTGCGTTTTCTTCTTCTAGAGGTGACAAAGACACGACGGTGATTCGGCGGCGGGTGCTGCGGGATCTCGACAGTGGACGTGGCGGCGGCGACAGCGGTGGCGCGGCCTTCCCATGGTGGAGGTGCCCCTATGGCGACGGTCGGATCTCGGGTCTCGTCAGGCCCAGATGGGCTTGGGCGGGCCAGCAGATCTGGTGCGCGGAGGCAAGTAGGCGCGATGGGCTGACGACACCGGTTGCTTTGGCACAGTGGTGGTGACGTGACCGGTCAGGCGGCGGCGGCTGGATCCTTTCGGTCTAGTCCCCGGCAGAGAAGGCGGTGATCCGTACACAAGACACTTGATAGAGATTCTTTGAACAAATCTGAGTGAAAACTTGCTCTCGGCTAGTTGCCAAGGCCGACGATGGCAACGCTCTTCGGCGTCGTTCCCTTCTTGAAGGCATCGCCATTGAGAAATTCTAGACCACTATCTTCTACCTCCGGGGGAAACCCTAGATCAGTAGATCAGATGACGGTGGCGCTCTTGTATCATTTCCCCCTTGGGGCGCCATTCTTGGAGGTGTACATGGGCTCGAGGGACTAGTGGACGGTATCTTTAGTGGAGCGGTGCTCCATCCTACACATTGATGGTGGTGGACCTCAACAACGTAACGCAATGGAGAATCGGCGTCCGATGTGCGATCATGGACTCGCGTAGGAGGACGACGTTGTCTGGCGTCGTGGTTGCTTCAATGGCAGAGAGGCCTGGCATGGTCGATTCATCAGCATCTGCTCTGAAGATGGATCAATGGAAGATGGTGGTGACGGGCCTTGCAATATGCGCATGTGGTGGACACTATGATTGCGCCGAACTGGTGTATGACCCAGTCCAAGTATGTGGGTGGGCTGAGACATCCGACTTTAGATGTTAGGTTTTGGTGTGATGTCTGTTTGGTATTAGGCTCGGACATTCGGTACCCATTCATCAATGGGATAGGACTAGCAACATGTGTTGCCAAGATGGTGGCTTTAGGTGTACTGATGTATTACTTTGTAAGGTCTTTATGAATAATCAATAAAATGGCTGCATGCATCGCACAGATGCAGAGGTTGGGAGTATATCTTCTTTTTCTAAAAATAAATATTGATTTGATTTCTTACAGGTGGATCCCGCTTGTAAGTGCACGCCTGACAAGGAAACCGGCCATCAATCGACCAGATTAGCACGTGAATGTTAGTTAGCTTGTTTTTTTAGTTTAACATGTTCAGTAAAAGAGAACAAACTCATACTGTACTCAACACTAATCTGGGAAAATTTCAGCAGAATTTGGCGAAAGGTTTTTTAGTTGGCATGCTGTGTCAAATTTTTTTGACACCCATGCACTTAGCAAAATTGGGGGATGGGAACCAATCAAGCCACCAAGAAGTTCTAGAAACTAGAGCCACTTGTTAGAAATCATGTAAACCTACCTAAATATTGGATTAGACTTAGCTGCAGAAAATTACAACAATATGTGATGTTTTGTGCAACAACCCGGTAAAATAGGTGTTCTCTGCAACAATAATAGTTGGCGCTTTGTGCAATTACCTCGTGTCAACACGAACAAGAAAAACAAAGTTATCCCCTCAAAAACAAAGTAGCAATAATATATTTTGATTGAGGGCAGAGACATTTTGGTTTAGGGCTTGATCCGAAGGGCTGGAGATGGAAAAAGTACCAAGATCTGGCGCCATAACTTGCTACCCAGAAATCAGTCAATGAGGCCAGTGGGATGTATTTCGGTAAACCCACCAAATTTAGTCTTGGAATTATTGTCGTCTGACTCTGCATCATGTAACAAGGACTTGATCGAGAGAACTTTCATTCGTTTTGATGTTGAAGCTATTCTATCCATACCACTCTGCACTAGACAACTTGATGACTTTTGTTCTTGGAACCATGAGAAGAATTGAATTTTTGGTGTAAGATCCGCTTACAGGATGCTAGTTGATACTAAGAGGGTGCTTGGATCCAAGGGACTATTTTTAGTCTGACTAAAAATAGTCTTTTTTAAAGGCTAAAGTTCCAAACACCTCTGACTAAAGAGAGGCTAGTACTAGTCTTGAGGCTAAAATTTTTTAGTCATAGGAAACCTACTAAGAGGGTGCTTGGATATGTTTTAGTCCCATGACTAAAAGTAGTGGGACTAAAACTTGCTAGCCTCACCCATGCTTGGATACAAATACTAAATAGACTAAAATGAGTCAATGAGCATTTATTATCCTCCAAACCTTCCAATCCTGAACTCGCATGTGTTAAAGGAGATGAGTTAAATGAGGAGAGAGAGGACTAATCCATATTTTAGTAGGGTTCCCCTGACTAAAAAGTTTTAGTCTCAAGACTAGTTCTAGCCTCTCTTTAGTCAGGGGTGATTGGAACTTTAGCCTCTAAAAGAGACTAGTTTTAGTCAGACTAAAAATAGTCCCTTGGATCCAAGCATGGCCTAAAATATGTATTAGCCCTCTCTCTCCTCATTTAATTCCTCTTCTTTAACACATGCGAGTTCTGGATTGGAGGATTTGGAGGATAATAAATGCTCAATAACTTGATTTTAGTCTCTTTAATATTTGGATCCAAGCATGGGTGAGGCTAGCAAGTTTTAGTCCCACTACTTTTAGTCATGAGACTAAAACGTATCCAAGCACCCTCTAAGCTTTGGCGAGAGCGCGTAGTTGGAAGGGCGCTCTGGGCACTCCCATATATAAGCTGCAGAGAAATCTTGGACCACTATGTGGAAGATTCAGGCCATGCTTGGATCCAAGGGACTATTTTTAGTCTGACTAAAACTAGTCTCTTTTAGAGGCTAAAGTTCCAATCACCCCTGACTAAAGAGAGGCTAGAACTAGTCTTGAGACTAAAACTTTTTAGTCAGGGGAACCCTACTAAAATGTGGATTAGTCCTCTCTCTCCTCATTTAACTCATCTCCTTTAACACATGCGAGTTCGGGATTGGAAGGTTTGGAGGATAA
This sequence comes from Aegilops bicornis, assembly GCA_021605145.1. Lineage (NCBI taxonomy): Eukaryota > Viridiplantae > Streptophyta > Magnoliopsida > Poales > Poaceae > Aegilops > Aegilops bicornis. The sequence goes on from CM038671.1 coordinate 807,337,598, forward strand.
TAAATGCTCATTAACTCATTGTAGTCTATTTAGTATTTGTATCCAAGCATGGGTAAGGCTAGCAAGTTTTAGTCCCACTACTTTTAGTCATGGGACTAAAACGTATCCAAGCACCCTCTCAGGTGCCATCAAAACTGAAAAAGTTTCTTTGGCGTTTGGTTCAGCAATGACTTCCTACGACTGACTTGGCCCATCACCGGAAGATATCTCCTATAAGTACGTGCCCACTTTGTGGGAGTGAGCATTCATGGTGGCACTCACTCATCGAGTGTAAGATGGAGAGTGGGTTTTCAGCTCCCGGGTGCCTAGGCACCCTCTATGAATAGTAAAAACAAAACAAATAGAAAAAAATTCAAAAAAAAAAAACTGAAACTATGCAACATCAAAGATGCTCAAACTTTGTAGGCGCCTGCAAGTTGTCATGCCCAAAAACCATTCGAGGAGCTCTACACACGAAAAAAAATTCAGTGCTTGAAGTTTTGAGCGTTTTTAGCACTGAAAACTGAAACTCATTCGTACACCTTTCTCTACATGATATTTTGGCATGAAAACATGCAAGAACCTACAAAGTTTGATCATCTTTAATGTCGCAAAGTTTCAGATTTTTTTTATTTTGTTTTCTATATTTTTTTTTATTTTACTGTTCATAGAGGGTGCCTGGGCACCCGGGAGCTGTCACACCTTTCTCGTGTAAGATGTCCATGTGTGTATGGCATTGGCACATTCTGATTTGGTCGAAATCAGAAACACAACTTCGGAACCTGAAGTGAAACAATGGATCTTCACACTGATGGAATCACTGCCGCAAAAAGATTTTGTGACTGTTTTAGTCACACTTTGGGCGATAGGAACACACATTTCAAAGTCCTTTTGCAACGCATCAGTTCAGTACACGGTGTATAGCAGAACCTGAGGCCTCTGAAGTGAAGCAACACAGAGAGCGCCCAGCAGTAGTTAAGCAATGTTGACGGGGCTGGATCCCTCCGCCGGCTGGCTTTGCAAAGTTGAAGGTCGACGGGGCAGTGGCAAGATCAGCGAATGCTGGCGCGTATGTTGCAGTATGGGGATATTCAAGCCATTAAATGTTCTGATGTGCTCGAGCCGGCAACTCTTGAGGCCATAGCTTGCCGTGAGGCCATGGCCTTAGCAAAGGATTTGTCGCTCGGCAATATAGTGGTTGCATCCGATTGCAAGGAGTTAATATACGACATAAAATATATTTTTGGTGGCAAGCATGCTAGTATTAACAGACAGATCATTAACACTACTACCGAGTTTAAATCCTGCTCTTTTATCTTTGAAGAACGGGACACCAATATCGAGGCTGTACACAGCCTCGCTAAATTCGCTCTTAACATTTCCATTGGTAGACATTTGTGGCTCGGGGAAGCCGGCTGATATTTGTTAAAGCAACGAGAGACAACAATCCAGAGAGATGTAAAGTGAATCAGTTGATCTTCATTGATGATGAGTACATCTATATATAGAGTTACAAAGGACACCAAGTGAAAAGGTGTCCGTTCGAGAAGGCATGAGGGACCGACGTCGGTTTCCATATGGCAACCGCCATCTATTGCTTAAGCAGGGATTAATAGGATTAATTAATCCTAACACTCCCCTTAATCCATGCTTGATCATATAACATCATCATCTTGAAAGAGTCTTCTCCCAAAACCCTGTGGGAAAATATGAGGAGATAGGTGTTTGATATGTTGCTAAAACTCCTGCAAACCCAGTGGGGAAAATAAGGAGAAAAAGCCGCAACATATAACAGTTATTGCCTCTTTCAACTCAATATGAGAAAACCCATAGAATTTAGAGGAAAATAAATATGTCGTATATACTTTCCTAAAAACCCCGTTGGGGAAAACAGAAAGTATGACATATGATCTTGTGTTGATATTACCTCATTAAAAACCTTTATGAGAACCTGTATAGTAAACTCATGAAGGAAAAAAGAGTATAATATGATGCATTGAACAAGAACAATTCAGGAAGATACTCCCCCTGACTCTCGCAAATTCCGAAGCCGTCATATACCAATTGTATGAACATCTTTCTCGAATGTAGAAGTTGGTAGAGACTTGGAGAACCAATCGGTTGACTGATTTGACTTGCAAGATACGCAATATGGCAATATTGCTTAGTATGTAACATGTTTGCATCCGGGCAACACAAGCAATATTATCGTTGAGATAATGAATTGTGGATGTAGCCACGAGGTCTGTTTCGAAGACTTTCATGAGATGGCTACCAAACCTAACATGAACACAAAGTTTGTCTATGATCTGACATAGTAGGGATCTGACCGATGTATCCAACGATATTGGTATCCAGATTTTTCTGAAACTAAAAGATTAGGACAAAATGTTTGATGCCTTGGAGATATCAAAAGATATTCTTGAGTCCCAACCAATATGTTTGGTGGGTCCAATGGCACTAGGATATGGAACTTAGGTCCCAACATCTTATTTCCATCTCATGGTCTAAATGAATATTTATCTACGTCTAGAGAACGAACAACCATGAAAAATATGGATGGATAAGACTTGTCCACAATCAATTTCTCCAATATAATCTGGATATAGACAACATGTGTACCATAATATATGAGTGAAGGTTCTCAAGGACTTACGCAAATCCTTCATCTCAAGTTCTGTCTTTTAGATGATCACATGCTTCGTCGTTGCAGGAGTAATCCTTGTATATGACGAGCATGTATGGTAATCATCAGTGTAGGAGTAATCCTTGTGATAAGAAACTCACTACGTCAGTTGTACCAATTGTACCGACAACAATAAGCTATATGGTGACTTACTGATTTTACACAATGTATGTTGCATGTTGCATTTTGATTCAGAAGTGAGATTCCATCAGGAACCATCTATATCTGAATCTAGTGATCCACATGGATATGTAATCACTACATCTATCAACTGCATAGATAGATGATTTTGTACTGCCAATGATATAAGTTATCGGAAAGAGATTCCACCTCTGGAGAATAGTTGGGTATTTGCGTGAACCCTTGTGCTACAATACTTGCTCTGTTTTTCACCACCTCATTGTTCTCAATTCTGTTTCCAGAAGAAAACTGGTGTAGGTACTGCTTATGAATACCTTCCCATTATTGAATAAGAATATTTCTACCTAGATTATACCCTTTGCTTGAGTTCAATCCGAGTGTTGTTCACACTTTGCCATGGCCATGGTCTTTGGATCTGAATCATTTGAAAGGATTTTGCAATCTAGTTGAGAAATGTATGTCGACAATTGTTGACTTCCGGTTATATGTTTCTCCAGAATCTGTATGTATATATAGCTGATGGAAATATCATTACCCATGGTGACTGCTCGCGATTTCCCAATGCGATTGAGTCGGGTATTCCGATGTCCCAGTCATTGTGTGCACTATGACCTGGGTTGGTGGAGGTTTTCCATCCACTGGGTATATACTACCCATTAGGTGTCTGTCAACGTGAAGTTGACTTGCATTTACTGATTGAGAGGCCTTGATATCCTTGCTTGCAAGAAGCTGAATCCTGATGTATTATTGCCATACATCTCCCCTGTTGCTTTGAACGGGGAGTGGAGTGATTCTTGTTGGTACCTTCACTCTTTCAGGCATATTTGGCAGGATTGTAGGATTGTGTGACACCTTTATAGTCAGTAAATGAATCTGGCAGGTTTATTTGAAATGTGTTGCAAATCTTCTGAACGCATGGTTCAGATCTTTGAGTACGTGAATTTGAGGCAGAAATGTGTTGAACATTCCACTAATTTCCTGGCATTGTTTATGGTACATGAAATCTCCCCCTAATGCCTGGAAATGTTCCTCACTGAATCAGCATACTGGCCTTGAATAACTCCCCATGTGAGGGGCTTGATATATTGACAGGAATACGGTTATCCCAAATATACGTTGAGGGGCCAATGATGTATGCCGGGGTGGTGATATCAATATGTAACCGAATTACCGCATATGGGAAAAACTTGATAGTTTTCCACGTATCAAAGATTGAGGGAAATAATGTTATGCAGCTTAGTCATGAGCGTGTAAACTACATGACTCCAACGTAAAGTTAGTAAGTTGTAATTCCAAAGTAAAGATAATGCAATGAGCTTAACTCTTTGGATAAAGGATTCTACCAAAACCATTTTGAGTCTAGACATATAGGACAAAGTGCCAAGCTTCAATCCTAGGGCCATAGTGAAGGCACACAAGGAGAATTCTACAAAATTGTCCATTCAATTTTGATTGAAATCGATGTTCAGGATGCCACTGGTTTTGTGTGTATAAAGCACACTTGAGACCATCTTGTAGATGAGTCTTCTAAAACCATGGAATACCTGAATAGTCTGATCAATGGTTGGGAAGAGCCACTTACCTCGACTTGATACATTCAAGGAGTCTGAGTGGTTAAGCGTAGACTTTAAGGTGCGCGAGCCTTAAAATTAACTTCCTTGTGTCACATGTAGTGCACATAAAATCCAAATATTGTTAGAATTTAGCATCATGATAATCATAAACCAATGGAATTGCTGATAATATTTCTACCCAATGTATGGATGACCAAGAGGAGTATGCCAAGTTTGTCATGCGACAGACATTCTGGAAAATTATCTTGCACGCAACATGTGCTACGTGTTTTGTAGTATGTGTAGTACAATCCCAATTATACATAGAGAAAATACTTGCCATATCCATGCATATAGTAAAGAGAAGATATTCCTATTTGATGGATACCTCTATAGTTTAGTAGGATACGAGTTGATCCGGACACGATAAAGCATCCTTGATTCTACTCGAGCACCCATAGGGATAGTAAGTATGACCCGAGTTGAGCCAACAATTACCTCATCGCGTCTAGCGATTTTGAAATATCTCATTTTCTCTCAGCGACAGTGAGAGTGGAAACATTTCACTTCCCAGGGTATAGAGTTTGTTGTGCATATGTCCACAAGGCGCGTCATCTTTCATCAGATTGACCCCCGTAGAAATCTACATATACACTTAAAGATTCTCAGTATAAAAATCTTTATTGTATATATAGAGTACATACAATTGTATTTTATACCAAAGTGCTGATACAATATATTTTGATATATAATATATTATGACAACAATACTTATGTTCTTATTAGAACAACATAAATGAACATAAATTATATTGACCACTCAGGAGATTGAGAGACTAGACGAAGTCTTCAAACATTTTAGTTGAGTCATATTCAACCATCATGTTCTCCATGCCCAAAGGGTCTCGTGACTGCTGGATAGTCATGTTGTCGCTAGATCATGGAAAAATACCACGCGGACAATTAACTTCCTTGTTCCTATCAGGTTGGAGGTTGAAGTGAGATTCAAACCTTTGCCCTTGAGACTCTTTGCGTCCCAGAATTGCTGATACAGAATAACCAGATGCTGAGATCTGGATCGATAAATGCCTTATGATGTATAAGGCAATATTTTTTCTGTTAGCGGTGTGCCTCCGACTGAAGGTGACTCCACGGGTCTTTGATTGCACACATTATCACACGAGACACAAGTGTGATCATTGTCCATGGCCCAAGTAGGGCAATGGTGGCCATTGAGGGCGAATGCCTCAAATTCTCTAGCCAACGATTACCAGAGATAATTAATTTACGATCAGTAAATTAAAGACCATCATGGTTGATATTGTAATGAACTTTGCAAAATTAGTAAAATTTCAAGAAGTTGGCTTGAAATCATTACTGTGAATCTCAAATTGCTAAGTATGACATCTTGAAGGTAATCTCCAAAATGAAGATCTTGCGGCACTAGGGAGTATAATATGATGAAATCAGTAGATACTCACTCTTAACGCCTTATGTCATGACTTAGTAAAGTATATGGAACAGCACTTTGTAAAGCAATCATAATGTCGAAATGACAAAATAGAGGCTTTAACAGTAGTGGTGATAATCTGCAAAGCAGTAGATCTACACACTACCTTGTGAACCCAATACATCAATTTGAAGGAATCACTAAGAATTTTGCATATCAATTCTTGCTCATATTAAGCCAAAAAGGCTCGACTAAGATTTATTTTCTATTTGCAAGAAATTAAAAATCTCTATTGCAAAGAGTGGACATAATTAATCTCAACATGTAGAAAACATGGAAATATATTACATCACACATATGTTCTGGAATACAAGGTATTCTATAGAAACATAGTACTGAAACATGTTGTAGGAATTGCTAAAATAGCAAATACATTGAACATGTTAAGCATAAACAGCCACACATCTCTGGAATTTTAAACTCAACAGAAAATAGGCTATTCTGCGTGAGAGAATTGCAGGAAGTCATTTGTGATTATAGGAAACCACAAGGTCTGCAGTGAAAACTGCCGAAGAGATAAGGTTCTCTTCTCCTCTCGTGCAGTTACGATTGGGACTTCGTCCCTGATAACCGTCACGCCGGGAGAGGTTCGCATCGTGCGCCGCCGCGCCGTGCGCTACCAGATGGAGCAGCGCCGCGTCGCCAGCATTTACGGATCCTCTCCGTCGTCGCCGCTGAGGGTACCGCGCCGGAGGGCCAGGCCACGTCGCGCGCGCCTGAGGGCATCACTGTCTGGCCGTCCCATCTCCTTCACGGGAGGGCGCCGCTCATCGGGGGGTTGGAGAGCCGCGCCATTGTCCACCGCCGCTGGTCCGCGCCTATCTACAGATCGAGGGTGCAGCGGCGTGTGCAATGAGCCGTGGTCGCGGGCACCGCCATGCGCAGGTTCCATCGCTTGGAACCGCGCCGGAGGGAGCGTCGCCGTGCCTAGCGTTGGAGGGCCGAGAAGCATCACCGGCGCTTCGTGCCGCGCGCCGGAGGGTGCTGCCCCGCAGGTAGCCGCCTCCGACGTCGGGCGCCAAGGCGACGCCGACCGCTGCTCAGCAGCGGGTTCGAGCACCGCGCAATGGAAGGGCCTCGCCGAGGCAAGACTCGCTTCGTGGCTCCCTGTTCACGGACCACGGTAAAGGAAATATTTTGTAGCCATGAACAAAATTAGCAAAGTAGCACCTTCTTTGTCCGTAGCAATTAGATGAAGGCACTGATAATTGCGTGGTGCTTGACTCCGATTCAGTTCATCTCCCCCTCTAGATTTTCCTCTTTGGAGCTCGTTGTAGTTGAAAATCGCTGGAGTTGCTCCCGCTCTGCGCCAAGGACGCTGCAATTCGTCCGTTCTTCTGGTGTGGCCGCCTCCGACGTCGTCTAGTGCCAAGAAGACGCCGACCGCTGCTCGTCGCAAATCGATTTGGATCGAATGTCTTCGATCTGTTCGCCGGAGTCGCTCAGGGAAGAGCATGCTGATACCGTGTTAAAGCAACGAGAGACAACAATCCAGAGAGATGTACAGTTGATCTTTATATTGACGATGAGTACATCTATATATAGAGTTACAAAGGACACCAAGTGAAAAGGTGTCCGCTCGAGAAGGCATGAGGAACCGACGTCGGTTTCCATATGGCAACCGCCATCTATTCCTTAAGAGGGATTAATAGGATTAATTAATCCTAACAATATTCAATGTATCGCTTCAAACAGAAAAGTTTGTACAAGCCTTGTGATTGTGCGTGACGGGAAACTTTGTACAACCAATCCATGGTGCGCTGCTTGGGGGGATGTCCATCAACCGTGCATGCGCCTCGGCCTAGTGTTGCACGCCGCTAAGATCGTGCTCAGCCAGCTTCGACTTAGAGAATAGCGTGTCAGGCGTCGTTGTTAACCTATTGAGGCCGTTCAACTTGAATAAGACCGGTCGCTAGGGGGAGAGAGAAACCATCCATAATCATCCTTATAATTATACTAGCTATTACGTTGCAACGAGACTATACATATTCCAATAATATAACATCAATCATGTATACCTATAGGATACTCATGCATAACGGACAACATTGTTCTCTTGAAAAAAAAACAGACACAATTGTTGACTATTGCTTCACCACTCAATCACACTCTTCTTCTTTCACCACTATTTCCACCTCTTCGTCTCCCTACTCCGAGTAGCCTCCCTAGTCCAATCTATCCATACGGTTCTCAATAGCGCTTCCGGGGCGCATCCTCAACCACTTCCCCCCTCACCCACACACACTGGAATTTCAAGCACGCAACCATGTAGTTGGGGTATATTTCACAATGTGCTTGTCTTAGCAAGGCGTGGTTGGTGGAGGTTTTGATATTTCAAGATTTCCTATATTGCATCCTAATTGATGATTAGAAAGAAGCCAAGGATCAGTAGAGTTATATTATTCCAGAAGCAGAAACAGTAAAACAGAAAACATATATTCTACAGGTTAAAGATTTGTACAAGTTCAACGACCACATCAAATTCCTTTAGCAATATAATACTTTCCCAAAATACGGTTAACATCTAACTCTTCCAAAAGTTGTACGACAGCTCCATGAAAATAAAATGAGCAGTACTACATGGACAATAATATTGGACGATTGCGGACAACAATTAAATGCAGAACGACCGCTGGATTCTCCCTGCTTTAGTTAGGATTAGATGATTTGCCCCATTTTTCTTTTATCTTTTGATCATTTGCCCTAATATGTATTCTAATTAATTCTTAATTAATTTAATTCAAAGAATCAACGTGGAATGACCTTTGTGCCCCTATGGTAGTTTTGCAATTTCTATGCCTAATCTACCTGGTTCGACCCTTCATAGTTCGTACTGAACCTGCTGCTCGTCCTACTCGCTACTCTTAACACTGCTGCAACAAGAACACGAAGCAGCGCTGCAGCTCAGCTTCCCGGCGGCTACTGCTGCCGCTCGGAGGCCCGGCAGTTCGCCCGGCAGCTTCCTTTCCACCCCAGTGGCTCCCACTTCTGCTCGGCGGTCCGGCGGCTCCCCGTGCTGCTCGACGGCCGGCGGCTCCCGGTGTTGCTCGACGGCCCAGTGCCTCCCTCTGCACCCGGGGGGCTCATGTTGCTGCTTGGTTGACAGTCGCTCCCTCTACTGCTCGTGCTCGGTGACACGGCACCCACCCGACGACCAAGTGCCCTGTATTTCCTTGCTCCTCTCGATTCCTCCGCAAGGCAGCATGCAGCTTACAGCAGGGGAGAGATTTAGTGTTTGACCAGTGCATTTTGAGCATTTTCCTCTGATCCCTTACTCTGAACTTGTGCATAGAATTTTGAGAGATCCCATTAGCCCATGTAAGCATAGGTTCTGCATCAGTTACTAATGTTTCTGTCTTGAACAGGAATACATGGACAATCAGTTAAATGATTTTTTTGCCTGTTAGATAGGAGTCATATGTCATTCAATAGATGACTCTGTGTTCACATCTTAGAATTAATGCAAATTTTCACACAAAATAAATGATTCAGAGTTCACATCTCACAATTTATCACAAGTTGCCACACAAAACAAATAAATGATTCAGAGTTCACATCTCCTAATTTAAAATAAGTCATCACATCATTGAAATCAGCCTATCATCTTAATGCAATAAAATTTCAGTGTTTTTCTTCCTTAGCGTCAATCTTCCTGGATGCTATAGAGCTTGAAGGCATGTCAAAAAGAGTTGCTGGAGAAGCACATTCTTTTTGTTCAATGTGTTGGTCAATCAGAGGATGAGACATTCACGCTTTGTGGAGAAACTTGTCAAAGAGACCCAGGACAACATATTAGTCACACCCTCCGGAGCGGCAGCAGCCGTTGCAGGCTTTTGTCCTTGCCACCGTTGTCATCATGGAACATCGCGACTCCTGCGAAGTTGCCGGAGTCGCCCCGCCTTGCCCCGCCGTGATTGCTGGAGTGGTTGTGCCCAGATGTGACTACTCGTGGCTGCCAGTCTGCTTCTCGCCCTGGTCCATAGCGGTGGTGGTGGTGGCTCCGGCGATCTTGTGCTCATGAGGACGGTGCAAAGCTGATGGCCTGTTGCCTTTTTACCATAGAAGAGAGAGTTTATGGCCTTATACATATATAAGAGATTCGGTGAGTTTATGGCAGAGATTGATTGATCATTTGGTTTCCATGTATTTATAACCTTACCATACGTGAGTTGATTTATTACCATAATTGCCATATTTGAGATTTTCATGAGTTTATGGCCTTACCATATGTGAATTGATTTATTACCATAATTGCCATATTTGAGATTTTCGTGAATTTATGCCTTACCATACATGAATTGATTGATTACCATATTTGAGATACGCTGGGTTTTCACGCGAGACAAAAAAACTCAGTAACAGAGAAAAACCGGTTGAAGGGGAAGAAAAATCGGTGGAAGGGGGAGAAAAATAGGTGGGAGCGGGGGCTCTCGTAAGTGGAGGGGCGGACGAAAGGTGGGACGACGTAAGAGGGGAGAGGGAACGTTACGTTTCTTTTAGATAGTAGAGATACTAAGAAGATGACGATAAAGGGGTAGCGGCGAAGATGAAGAGGAAGGGGATTTACAGCAGATGAATAAAATTGGGATGGAAATGTTAATGAAGCATTTAAACAATGTTAAGTATGTATAGGAAAAAGTTAAATGCGCATTTCAAAATATTTCTGGCGTATACAAAAAATGCACATTGTGTGTGCAAATTGTTTTTGTTTCAATTAAAGAAATGTTCACTGTGTATTGAAAAATGTTGACCATTTATTCAGGAAATGTTATTGTTGTATTTGGAAATGTTAATTTTGTATTAAAATGTATTACATATATGCTAAAAATTATAATTGTATGGAAAACAATAGACATAAAATTAATGTTTCAAAAAAGTTAATCATGTATTTCAAACTGTTTAACATGTATATAAAATATGTTTCTGATGTATACGGAAACTGTTAAATGTGTACTGCGAAAAGCTGACATGTGTGGAACAAAAAGGTAACAGATAAAAATTGACAAAGAATCTAAGGAAAACAAAGAAGCACAATAACCCAAAAGGAAAAAAACAAAGAAAACCGAAGAAAAAAAATAAAAAAGAATGGAAATAGAGAAAGCCGAAAAACAATGGAAACTAAGAAAGAATCAGAGGAAAACAAAAAAGAAAAAGAAACCAGTAAAAACCAAGACAGAAACAAAAAAACAGAAAAAAAAACAAGGAAAAGGACTGATAAAATGGAACAAATGGACCGACCCAACAGGTGGAGAAAAAAGCCTCAGACAAGATAGAAGGGGGAGCTCCTATTTGCCGGATTTTGCGGCAAATAGATTTTTTTGAAGGGGAAAGACTAGCTTTATTACTCAAATTCCACATGTTGTGGGATACATAAGGGATCTTGAGCGTGCAGCAACCAAACATGTCGCCCCTGATCCAACGAGTAAGCAAACACTAGTAGAAAACATGGCTTTGGTCTAGGCCGGATCAGAGGTTTAGTCCCTGTCCTGTTACGAACCGGAATTAGCCACGCATCAGTCCCGGTTCGTGCGGCTAGGACGCCGGCCGGGGTTCGTCACACATCAGTCCCGGTTCGAACGTGACCTTTAGTCCTGGTTGGCGTCACTAACCGGGACTAAAGGGGTGCTGGCAACAGTTCGCCTGCCGCAAGCCCTTTTAGTCCCGGTTCGTGGCTCAAACCGGGACTAAAGGTCCCGACCATTCAAATCGCGCACCTTGGAAGTTGTTCCGCGCGAGATAATAAATGCTACAGTAACGCGACCGGCCTCCATTCTTCCCCACCGTTTGTCTCCCTCTCCTCTCCTCTCTTCTTCCCCATCCTCCACCATGAATCCAATCACTCGCTACGGGAAGGTGCTCGCACATGGCACGACCTATCTCCATGTCGTCTACACGAACGACAACGCCAAAGTTGAGGGTTTTCTGGCCAAGTTCGAGGAATTGCTTGAAGATGAGAAACACAAGTTCATGGGACTCGATCTCGAGTACACGGCCGATCGTCGCAATGTTGCCGTCGTCCAACTTTGTGTGAAGAAACATGTCATGGCCTTCCAGTGGGCAAGGTTGTCATAGTTTTAATTGGGGCTTTTAAGTTTTTGATTCATAGGATAGGAAAATGGCATAGGAATAGGAGGATTGGGAATGTCAAGAACATGTCATAGTTTCCTTGATTCATATGAAAAATATATAGGAAAATTGGGGCTTTTCTTCATAGGAAAATTGGGGCTTTTCTTTGATTCATAGGAATATTGGGGGCTTTCTTTGATTCATAGGAAAATTGCATAGGAATAGAAAATTCCATAGGAATAGGAGGATTAGGAAAATTGCATAGGAATAGGAATAGCAGGATAGGAATATAGGAAAATTGCATAAGAATTTTCCTTGTAGTTGCATATTGGCCATCGTGGGAGAGCATGTCATAGTTTAGGGGCTTCTTTTGATTCATAGGATAGGAAATGCATAGGAATAGGAAACTTGCTATGATTCTTATTATACTTGTTATGATTCTTATTTTACATGTTCCGAATTATACTTGTTATGATTCTTATTATACTTGTTCTAAAATATACTTGTTGTAGCAGTATTTAACACATTTGTTCCATTTTGTTGTTGCAGTAGTGACAAGCACTGTCCAGAACTTATGGAGTTCCTTTGTAGCGGCATATATTTTGCTAGCATGGATATAACGAATGACAAGATCAATATCATGCGCACCGGGGCTATTGAGATACCAGCTGAATGCCACATTGATCTTCAGGGCAGGTGCAGGCTTGAGCATGACAAGAGTTCAATGGCTGATATGGCAGCCGCCCTGATCGACGAGGACTACGCTGATATGAAGACAAAATTCCCCCAGTCAGGGCACCAACATTGGGAGAAGGCCCCACTTGACCATTGCATACGTTGCATACGAGTTGTACCACAGGATTGGAATCTCCAATTATGGGCAGCGTCACCTCGTACCGGTAGTACCTCCTGCTTATGGGTATTCTGATTGGGACGACGGGTATTCTGGTTCAGGCGACGGGTATTCTGGTTCGGACGACGGGTACTCTGATTCGGACGACGAGTAGTGTTTGCAATGACGAACACTTTTATCTCTATTTCTGTAATGTATATCTGAAACTATTATTTCTATTATGTCCCTGTTTAACTACGGTTTATGTGTAAGATTATTTAGTATGATGTGAGCAAGCTTTCTGAAGCATTGTGATGTATGTGATGAAGATTGTCATGGTTACAGCGCAATAAGCAAGAATTGTAATATTAACTAAAATTATCAAATTATTATTTCTCTTCACAACTATTCAGATGATGGCTTTGATCTACAATATCACGGCAGTTAAATATAGTATTAACTAAAATTATCAAAGTATTTATTTGTTAAAAAGAATGAACTAAAAAGAATAAACTAAAATATTAACTAAAAAGAATGTACTAAAAAGAATCAACTAAAACATTAACTAAAAAGAATGAACTAAAAAATCAACTAAAAAGAAACAACTGCCAGGACACCCATTTAAAACTATAATGGCAAAAAGAATCACTCAAAAATCTATTTTTAAAGTAAAGTTATTCACAAACTAGTGATTCACATAAATTTCAAATAATTCAAAATCAAAATATTCAAATTTGAAAACTACTGGCACTAATAGAAAGTATAATTGTTGTGACCTAAAGCAAAAAGAATCACTCAAAAACTCTAAATTTTTAGCTGTAAGTAGAAACAAAAAATAGGACTAAAAAGTAAAAAAAATGGGATAGGACTGCATACGACTAGAAATCCATCTGTACATGGGATAGGATGCAGGCCCGTGGCGAGCCCAGCCGGCCCAACATGGCAGTGACAAAGTTTAGGCCTGTAAGCCTACAGTTGAGAGGAGCTCGAGTGAGTAGCTCCATCAGGGCTTATAAACCATTCCGAGCCCCTCTCAACTAGCGAGGTGGGACTAAACTCCCAGCGCCCGTCGCCGTGCCATAGGCAGACCTTTTGTCTCGGTTCGTGGCTCAAACCGGTACTAAAGGCCACCTTTAATCTCGGTTGGAGCCACCAACCGGGACGAAAGTCCACCTCCCCGCGCAAATTTTGGGAGGACCTTTAGTACCGGTGTGTGGCTCAAACCGGGACTAAAGGTCCTTTAGTACCGACGCGAACCACGCACCGGTACTAAAGGGTGGTGGAGGTATAAATAGGAAACCCTTCGTCCCGGGCCGATCCATCGCCCGGGAGAAGGCTATTTCTCCGCCGCCAGGCTGCCCAAATCCCGCGCGCGCCGTGGCCGTCTCCGCCCCGAGCCCGACGCCCCCAGCCTGCCATCCCGCCTCGACGGCGCGTCGGCTGCCACAAGGCCACCCCGACCAAGGCCTCCTCATTGTCATCGCCTCGAGCCCGGCCTCGCCGCCACCCGCTACCAAGACTCCTCGGCCGCCCATGCCCCGCCTCTGTACTCCCTCCTCCTCCCACCCCTCTCCTCCCTCCTTCCTCCCGAGTTGCAAGGTTTTAGAGAATTGCATGGCTTCAACCATGTCCACAAGGTGTTTGATGAAATGCTAGGGCTAGCTAGGGAACTTTGATGTATGTGAAACTTGGCAGGATGATGTCTCCTTGGATGTTTGTGATGATGGTCAAGTTTGTTTGATAAAAGGAAAAACTTGCTAGTGCAAGTTTTATTAGAATTTAGTTCTGGACAGAAACTACAATGATTTTTTGATGGACTTGCAAGATGAAATTGGGGCTGCCCTTCTGGACTTAAGGGTTTAGTTGGAAGGACAATAAGATACAAAAAATTCAGAATTATTTGAGCAAGGAAAAATAGGTTTGTAGTTCAATGCCAAGATTGGACCAAAACTGAAAATTCGAAGTGTTCTCAAAATTTTGAAATGACCAAATTGGGTCTTTGCATAAAAATGAGCTATAGGCATCAGAGGACTTCTCAAAAAATTTGTGGCATTTGAAAAAATTTATTTGAAATAGTTCTAGTGCAACAGGGCCATTCTAGATTTTGAAAATACTTCTAAAATAATTTTTTTAATGCCAAATCATTATGAAAATAATCACTACTGATGTTTATAAGATAATTAAATAGATTGGGAGAAAATTTTAAAACCCACATTATTTTACAAAAGTTTCTATATGGAGGGAATGATTTTTGAAAAGAGAGAACTATTTTTTTGCTTTATGTGATAGCTAGTCTGAAGTGTCAATGCTTTTATGTGTGACCTAATTTCAAGTGCCATGCTACTATGCTAATTTTGCTAAGTGTTATCAGTACAAGAAATGTGTTAATCCATGACGGATTTCTGATGACGTTTTCTGGAATCGTCATGATCAATGACGGATTTGTCCGGTTCGTCATGAAATCCGTCATAGACTAATGAGATGAGAATAAGCCGTACGACAATGGCACCCTTACAATAGACCGTCACTTATACTGTCACGAATCGGCTCGATGTAGACCAAACAGACCGTCACGGATGGCTCATGCTGATGTGCCACGTATATCCCACCCACATATGTTAGGCTTAGCTTTTTTAAGTTATTCGAACCGTCACGGAATGCTGCTGCTGCGTGTCCCAGCGTTGCTTTTATTTAGAAGTAAAAAAGGACAACAGCTCTTGTGTCGTCCCAACGTTGGGCTGCTCTAAGTCTATTTTGTACAGAAAAAACGTGACAGGCCTTCTGGTGTTTTTTTGTAGGAAAGCGGAATGCTGCTGCTGCTGTGTGTCCCAGAAAATCCTACTCGCCGCTCGTTGCGGCAAGTTGTCGACGCTTCACACAAGAGGAGGTGCGAGCGAGCGACCGAGTGGGCCGGCCCGTTTTAGCGTTTCAGCAGACATCGGTTTTTGAGAACCTTCTATGATGTTTCCAGCCGTTTTTTTCCGGTTTTGGGAACCTTCTAGAAGGTTCATGAACCGGCTTTTTCTTTTCCAGTTTCTTTTTCGTTTTCCTTTTTTTATTTCTCATCTTTTTCGTTTTTTCTTTTCTTTTTTTTGTTTCTTTCTTTTTTATATTTTTCTTTTTTCCTTTTTTCTTTTCAAGTTTATTTTTAAATTTTGTTTCCGAATTTAAAAAAATGTTCCTGTTTTTCATATTTTGTTCACAAATTCAAAAAATGTTCCCGTTTTTCAAAATTTGTTCACAAATTCAAAAAATATTCTCAGTTTCAAAAATTATGTTCTGAATTTTCAAAAAATGTTCCTGTTTTTCAAATTTTGTTCACAAATTCAAAAAATGTTTCTGTTTTTCAAAATTTATTCAAAACTCAAAAATGTTCATGGTTTCAAAAATTTGTTTGGAATTTCCAAAAAAAGTTTCCTTTTTCAAATTTTGTTCACAAATTCAAAAAAAAAATTCACATTTTAGAATTCAAAAAATATTCACGTTTCGAAAATTGTTTGGAACTTTAGAAAATGTCCCTTTTTCCGAATTTGTTCACAAATTGAAAAAATGTTCGGAAATTTCCAAAAAATGTTCCCAATTTTGAAAAGTCATGTAAAGGTTCAACAAGCACATAGGTTTGAGACAAATAGGTTCAAGTTCAAGGCACAAATAGGTTCAAGTTCGACACATAGTCATCATATCAACTTGAACATCTCCTACATGACACGAAATCCAATTGAGTAGATTGATCTTCTCTCCACTTCATCTTCATGAGCCTTGACATCTCACTCAAAGCGCCCAATCCTAGTTTGAGACATATGCAAGAAAGACATGAGAACTTGAATTGTCGAGAGTTATATATTTCCAAGACATAAACAAGAAAGGTATGTGTGCACTTCTTATGTACCTGCATCCCTTCTTGGATGTCTTGAAGGCAAGTCCAAAAGCTAGCTTCTCATGTGTTAGCATCTACAAAAGTAAACAATTGTCAACAATCTAAAAACAAGAGAAAATATTAATAGAAAGCACTATTTTCTCACCTTTGAACTTGTTTCTAAGCCAATCTTGTGAGCACATTAAAACCTCAACCATATGTGGTGTCAATCGGCTTATATGGTCATTGAGCTTTACGCCACTTGTAGAAAAGGCTGATTACGAAGCAACCGCTGTAACAGGAATAGCAAATATGTCCCTTGCAACTTTCCTTAAGGTTGGATACCTAGTTCCAGCCACTTTCCACCAATCCAACACGTTGAACTTCTCAACGTAAGGCACTAATCCATCATTCAAGTATTGATCTATTTCACCTTGAAGTCTAGCTGTTGCATGCATTTGTTGAGCTACAATGTTTTGAAAGACACTCATGATTGCAGGAGCTTTCATTGTAGAAATCATAGATTCTTCATCCGGTGTATATGCCTCATTTTCCACTTCATATTCTTCCAATAATAAGCGCAGACTAGCAACTATGTCATCAACTTTTTCAATGCATTCATAAGAAGATGGCTCAATGCCATGGAGCATGGCAAAGCAAGCTACCAACATTTGCTTCTTGTATCGAGGATCAAGAATTATAGCTATAGCCATTAGACTTTGGATGTCGCTCCAATACTTATCAAATTTTTCAGTCATGCTTTTTGTCATTTCTTTGATAGTGTTGTTGCTAGATGCTTCCCACTACCTCATTTTCATTTTAATTTCACATATCTTAGGAAAGTACACATTGGCGGTCACATAATCAGTTCCAGAAAATAGCTCGGTTATTTCATAGAACAACCTAAGCCTCTCTACAACATCTACAGTGAAAGCCCATTCTTCTGAACTAGGCAGCCACTCATATTGCTTTTCTTTTTCTTTTGCACGTTCAAAGACAGGTCTATAAGGCAAAGCAATATCAAGCATTACAAAAGTAGAGTTCCACCTAGTCTTGCAATCAAGTCTCAACTTCCTTTTTATTTTCACTTTCTTATACTTGGCCATTTCCTCAAACTTCTCTATCCTTTTTGGTGAGGCGGTCCAATATGCCACACTTTCACGAATGTTTTCTATAGCAGATTGCATGACATCTAAGCCATCCTTCACTATCAAATTCAAAATATGTGCACAGCAACGCATGTGAAGTAAAGTACCTTCACAAAGAAGCTTACTTTTTCCTATCTTCTCCACAATCTCCGCAATTGCCTTGTCATTGGCGTTGCAATTATCAACGGTCACAGTCAAGAGCTTTTCATCAAGATTCCATTCAACCAATGATTCATGCAGCTGCTCAGCTATCACTTCCGCATTATGTGGTGCTGGAACATAAATAAACCTACAATATGCACACAAACGCAATAGTTGATGAAAGCTTAATGGACTGCTGAAAATAAGTACAATGAAATGGATCATTGAAAATATATGATGTGGGAACATGTATATACCTCATGAGAATGTTCCTTAGCCTCCAAGACTCATCAATGAAATGGGCTGTAATAGCCATATATCCCTTCTTTTAGCTGTCAGAAGTCCACATATCGGTGGTGACTGCGACCCTTGATTGTACCATACTCATATACTCGATGGCCTTCTTCTTTTCTATGTCATACCTTTCCACAATGTCAGTTCTACAAAACAGAAGATAAGGAACAGAGTCAATGTTATTTGCACAAGAGAAACAAGAAACATTAAGAGGAAACAGAAAACTAAAGACATAGCAGCATATTACCTAATAGTATTTCTAGTATGCAGCTTGAACAAGGCTGAAGTGCAGCAACAAATCTCCTAAAACCAACATGGTCCACCATAGACAAAGGATAATCATGCAACACCAACATGTTGCCAAGCTCTGCTCTAGCGTACTCTTGATTAAAAGTGTAGCTCTCCATGCTCACTTTCCCACCATTCTCGGCCATCACCTTCAATGAGGCTTGATACAAAGTTTTACCATCCTTCGTCTTCAACTTCCTAAGAGTGCAACTCTGAAGATGCAACTTTAGATGCTTAGTACCATTCCTTGATCCTGCGGTAAGTGTCTTATGACACCAATTACACTTGGCCTTCCATTCTCCATTTATCTTCAACTTCTGCATGTCCAACCAAACCTTAGACGTGAGCTTGCGACTAGATGGTTGATGTGGATGCACCTCTTCCGCCTCATCCTCTTCTCCTTCATCGTCTGTGCTAACATGATCTCCATCTTCATCCATTGGTGTCGCTGTGTCCATAGACTCATCTACTTGGCTTCGGCCATTGCTTGTATCATCGCACAAGAAAGTTAACAATTCACTATATAGCACAACCAGATTTGTCCAAACTTAATATACCACACAAAAATATTTACGTAAACAGTCATAGAAATCGCTTTGTAAAAGTTACGTAAATGATTCACTATATATAACCTTCTTTTGTATTACAAGATCAAACTACACTAACTGATTTACGTAAACGATTCACTTTATATAACCTTCTTTTGTATATACAAGTTTTTCTCCTAAACTAGAACAAGTCAATGATCTGGAAACAAATTTATGGCATGGCATTCTAACTCCCAAATTTGTTGTTCCAATTCTAACTCCCACATTTAGAACATTCACTTTCATTCTTACACCAAACTTCATAACAACAGAATCAAATAGATCAGTTCACGCATCATAGAATTTTATGAAAAAGTGAGAAAAATTTCACCGCTTTGGACGCTTTGGTGCCCTTTCGGCTGGTGGGGTCGATCTGTTCCTCGCGAGGCAGGAGCAGCCAGACTCTGCCGGGTGCTGGCCACCGCCGTCGCGCCTCCACGGCCACGGCCACGATCCACCTTGTAACCGGGCGCAGATGAGTTGGAGCGGCGCCCGGGATTCTGCCCCGTTGAAGGTGGTTGGAGACGCATGTTCTTGGAGGTAGATGAAGGCGTCCGCGTCCGCACCTGAGAACCACTCCCACCGCCGCCGGCGCCATCTTGTCCGAGATCGTCCTCATCCACGGGTGTTGAGGTTGAGCGGACAAGGTCCCCATCCGCGCCGAAGTAGTGGGCCTCCTCGACGTCCTCTGGACCGCTCTCCATCCGCTACCGAAGTTGAGGCTGGGAGGTGCTCGGTTGGCGGCGGTTGAGATGGAAGAGTCGGCAACAAAGAAGCGAGATGAGTGGAGGAGGCGTTGTGGAGGGAGGAGATGTGGAGACGAGGGAGATGGCCTGGTGCCCTGCCCAGGCAGCCGCAGCGGCCGGTGGCGGCGGCGGCCACCTAGGGTTGCAGCCCGGGTGAGAGAGATGGGTGTGACGGCGCGATGGGGTGAGGGTGAGGGGTCGAGGGGCGGAGGGGGTTTTGTGCGGGCCTGCGTGGGCTAGGGTTGCGGCCGCTGGGTTCTAGGCTAGAGTTTTTTCTTTTTCTACTGAATGACATAGGGGGCCTACATGTAAGATGTATTAACATGCGGGTAGACGGGTAGACGGGTATGGGTATTGCATTCCCGTACCCATACCCGGCTTACCAGATGGGTATAGATTTTTCCCATTTAAATACCCATGGGTATTTTATTTTTCCATACCCTTACCCTAATAGGGTTTTTACCCGTTGGGTTAGCAGGTAACGGGTACCCATTGCCATATGGAGTACATAGTCACTACAGTGTGTGGTTCACTGCAGTACGCCATTCACTGTGTTCACTGCTGGCTACAATGGGCCGGCCCAGTAGGGGCGTGCGCCTGTGCGTCGGGGTCGCTAGTTGATGCAGAACGCGTCCAATAGGACCTCTCGTGTGTCCCAGCATTGCTTTTATTTTTTATTTAGGAAAAAAAGACCGCTGCTGCTGTGTCGTCCCAACGTTGGGCCGCGCTAAGTATTTTTTTTACAGAGAGAAAACTATATGGTTTCTTTAAATCTAAAAAGGAGAAGCTGCTAGAGGGATCGAACTACGGACCTCACACCTATATACCGCTGGGGAATGTCTAGGTTTCTGTCAAAAGACTTTTTAAGTTCTTAGGTAAAATGAGCCAAGGTCTTTAGTTAAAAAAAGGAGATTGAACGGGAATTTGAACCACGTAGCACTAACCGCTAAGTTCCAACGAGTCAAGTTTGCGAACCAACCTGTGGTTGGATGATTAGGTGGACAATGGTATCCCCAGCTCACCAGGGTTCAAATCCTGATGCTTGTATTTATTCTGGATTTATTTCAGAATTTCCGGCGACATGCGTTTAGTGGGAGGAGACGTTCCCGTCGACTACGAGGCGTCTACGGTGACTTCGTAAAATCTCAAGATGATATGCCGGCTCAGTCTCTCGGAAGTGCTCATAGGGGTAGAGTGTCGTGTGTGCGTTCATGTGGGTGAGTGTATGCGTGTATATATGAGCGCTTGCGTCTGTACTGTGTTCAAAAAAACGAGCCAAGTTTTTTACATACAACGACCCATTTTTTATAGTACTTTTCACGCGTAGGCAACAATATGTTTTTTCTTTTGCGAAACGACAATTTTATCTTATAGGTTGCAAATAGAAGTTTGAGTTATCCCTCAGTATCTTTTCACATTTTCATCAATTTCTAGGATAAGCTAAGCTAAAACACAATTCCTTATAAAAATGAAATGTTTAAACCTTATTTGACTTGCATATACATCAAAATGGCATTACCTCCAGTAGGCACACATAAATTCCTTTAAACTATAAAAAATATTAAATCATCTCTCAAATAATTGAAACTCCTACAAAACAAAATATATGATTTTTTGTGAGAAAATTAAAATATATGTATTATAGTACATGTGAAATAGGGGTACGCCGCATGTTTTATTAAAAAAAAAAGAACAACACATAAATGGAACTCAAACCCGAGACATGAATTTTAAGCAGTTAGCACCTTCCCACTTGGCAACTATATTGTTGTGACATGAATGGGACTTTTTACATTAGTAAAGTATATACAACCACACTTCTAAGGTTGCAGGTCCAACCAGGTACCTGTAGCTTCTAACAATCATATTTGTGTGAAAGATTGTTTCGTGCAATTGACAAAAACGTCCTACTTGTATTTTAAAAATGTTTAATATTTTTTCAAAAAATATTCAAACATGTATTTAAAAATAATTATCACATAGTTCAACGTGTATCAAAAAATGTTACGTGTGCATACGAAAAAGGTACAATGTCTATTGGATAAAGTTGACATGTATTTTGAAAAAAATTGAAAATGAATAAAAAATGAACAGGAAAAAACGAAAATCTAAAAAAAAAATTGTAAAACACATAAAACCAATAATAGAAACACACAGAAAATCGTGAGCTTGGACTGGGAATTTCAGCCCAATTGAACGTGAAATCTTTTTTCAATAAATAAAGTGTATAAATTGATTTAAAGAAAAAAGAAACGAATGACGTCCATGAAACTTTTAATACACGTGAAACTTTTTTCAAAAACATGTTGAACAATTTTTTTCAAATGCACTAATACTTTCTTTAAGTTTTATGGCAATTGTAATTTTTTTCTTACATTTCTTTTTTCAAATGGAAAAAATATATAAAAAATACAAATAAAAACTTGAACTTTAAAAATATTGCGGTATACAAGTTTTTTTGCAAACCTTCTAAAGTTTTTATTGCCTCAACTGATGTACACTCGACAAAGAATTTATTTTCTTTTTTTAGATGCACAAAATGTGTGTCGAGTGCCCGACACTAAGCACTCGGCAGAACTTTTTTTCCTTTTCTTTTTTTTTCTCATTTCTTTCTTTTCTTTGCCCTGATTTCTTTTCATTTCTTTTTTTGATTTCTTTTCTTATTATCTTTCTTTTCCTAGCTTTGCTTTCTTCTCTTTATGTTCTTTCTTTCTTCCCGGGTCAGGTTTGCATGCAAAGTGTCGAAATAATTATTTATTCTCTTAATGGTATTGAAACTTTTTCTACACTCAACATACACCATCACATGTTCCATGTCAAAAATTGATATTTTGTGGGGGTTTGTTTGCTATATTTAAACCATTAAGTGCATTTCTTGACATAAAACGAATATAATTCAAATTTGAACTGCAAGAGCATGAAAAAATCATGGCCATGGTCAATACAATGCATTTGCCTTGGTCAATGCATTGAAATTGCCATGTGAATAGTTGGTTGAAAATATAGTACAAGAACTTAGAAAGTGAACATGGCAAGATAATGTACCATGGAGCGAGGTTCATTGCCATGTGAGTAAAAAATGCATTGTGTCAGCCTACACTCGGAAAAGGAGATTTGCGTGTGTTCTTCTGGGCAGGAGATATTTGTTACCTACCTGCAAAAATGTTTCTCTTGCACGGCCACATCCTCGTCCACCTTAGTGCTCCCCGACCCCTTACCGCTGCACTGAAGGCCCCGACGCCTGTCTCAGCCTCCCCAAAGATTTCACTGGTGAACATCCTCGGAGATGTATCCATTTGTGAACAACATATAATCAAACTTTCAAGAAATCCTTTGAAATATATATGCCAAGCTTATGCACCTGTAGCTTAATTCCACGCCAAATTACATTTTTTAACAAATTTGAGATATTATAATATTTTTTCTCAATTGGCTACAAAATAGAAGTTCGAATAACTCTAGCAGTCAACTGATCTTTTGATCCTTTTCACGACATGAGGTAAAGTAAAAAAAATCAAATGTTTGTGTATTTTTGAGAAATAATCATATGTTTAAAATTATATAGTTATACATGAAAAGATATAGCATGTATTGAAAAAAGAATATCCGTGTATTAAACATTTATGTACGTATGCAAATCTAATGTTCCATGTCTAAATGAAATCCAAAAATATAAACAGAAAAGGAATGCAAAACATAACAAGAAATAATAAAAAACACAAAAATATATAAAATAAATAGAAAAACGATTCTAGGCCGGCCGAACACGCTGCTGGGCTAATGGAAACCAAAGCCCGCTAGTGTTCATCTAAGGAGGGATGAATCCTGTGTTGTGCGAACGGCACTTTCTGATTGGTCCATCTGACCTACCCACTGTCCATCCCTCCTGGATCCAACGATGGGCATCCCGTTCTCTTTTCTTTGTGCTTCCACCCCCGAGGCGGGCCCCTCTTCCACCGAGCAATGAAATCGCTCAGTCCCACCTCCCCCGATTCATCTCTCTTCCTCTCTCCCACCTCAGCTGATCTCCACCGCCCCACCTCCCCATTCATCTGCAGGTCGAGTCCTCCGGTTACTGCATGATACAAGCGGCTGTGGCCCTGTCTTCGCGAGCGGCGGCGGCGGCCTGTGGCGGGATCCTCTTCCTGAGCAGCAGCGGCGGCGACCTGTGGGGGGATCCTGTTCCCGAGCAGCAGCGGCGTCCACTCCTCGAGCTGTGGTGATGACCTGCCCTTCCCGAGTGACTGCGACGACCTCCCTTTCCCGAGCGGGGGCGGCGGCCACCACATCCCGAGCAGCGGCGGGGTGGCCTGCACTTCTCGAGCGGTGGCGGCGGCCTGCACTTCCCGAGCGGTTGCGGCGGCCTCCCTTTCCCGACCGGTGACGGCGACCTCCACATCCCGACCGGCGGCGTGGCGTCCTGAACTTCTCGAGCGGCGGTGGAGGCCTTCACTTTCTGAGCCGTGGAGGCGGCCTCTTCTTCCTGAGCGGCGGCGGCCTGTGGCGGTCTCTTATTCCCAAGCGGCGGCGGCCTGTGGCGAGGTACTCTTCCCGAGCGGCAGCGGCGGATCAACTCTGCATCGTGCTGTCGTTCACATGTTTCTGCTGAAGGAACACGACATCCAGCATACAGTTGTGGCTTCGTAATCGTGGCCCCTCCCCACCACCACGCACCCAGGGTACTGGGGCAGCGCAAACAAAACGGCGAGGAGCGCCTTCGTAGACGACCTCCAGTGAGCGCTTGTGATTTTAATTTTCATAGTGGACTCTTGTAATTTAGTTTTTAGTGGGTCTATTTTGCTTTTGTAATTTGTTTTTTAAAATATTGAGAAAATATTTCAGTATGTATATGGGCACAAATATGTTGAAAGTAACAGGTAAAAGATCTACAGACTTTATTGGAACTGTTGAGCCAAAACAGTATTGGGCTAGCTATATATTACATGGGCTACAATTGAAACAAGTGGGCCAATATTGGGCTGGTTACCACACAGGTTATAGCTGAAATAATGGGCCAAATCCTGGTTGGACCGATTGCCACATGGGCTGCCATGTCAGTTCCATGCTGGCAAACCACGTCATGTCATGACGTGGCAAGCATGGTAACGCCGTTACTAGCAGCATCCCATATCGTCACAGTGGTCCTTAGATGACGGTTTTGCACTCATCCATGATGGGTTGGGACCGTCATAGATTAACGTATTTCTTGTAGTGTATTAAATTTGTTTTCATAATTAAGCACTTGTTCTCGACGTCGACGATGCCTATCCCGCATCCTCGTCGTCGACTCGGCGAAGGAGGCCTTCTTGATCAGAGGGGGCCTGTCTAGGACTGGGCTCCACCGGGCTAGTGCAGGGAGGTGCTACCTTCCGGGGGCGCCGCTTGGTGAGGAGCCAGCCCGTCGTCGACCTGGAGCTTGTTTGGTGGCAGTCGCGTGGGCCATGGACGATACGGAGGCTTGAGTCCCCTGCGGAGGTGATACAACACCGTGTCATGATGGAGGACGCGCACGTCCATCGCTACATGGTAGCGTTGGAGGCCAGGTCCGACAATACCTGGCAGGTTCTTCAGGGATCTCATAGGAGCTATGTTACTGTGATAGTTCCTTCTCTTTGGGTGTCCATCGGCCGGGCCGGTACCCGTCGGGCGCTAGGTTTCTAGATGTATTAGTGATGTTATATATATGATACTATTTGAGATTTATTTGATGATGCATTATTAATTAACTATTTTGTGAGATGTATTAGTGTTATTATATGATGATTTTTGCTAAAAACTACTATATATGTATTCGATGATGCATTACTAATTAACTATTAGTTATTTGCTTCTTGAATGCATGCTAATTTGAATACTAATTTGTTTTATCTATATTACTATGGATTATTTATTAATCTATGGACGATACCGGTGGAGATCATGAAGAGGACATCTTAAGCATCATCCGCTCCCCCAGAAACCTAGAGGAACTTCATGATGAATCACTTGATGACGGCTCACAATATCTTAACGAGTACGAGTACGGTGATGGATTAGATGCCAAGGAAGAACAAATTATCTTCCAAAATCCGTTACATTTGTTAACAATGTGCGGCGAGGTATACATATATATTAGCCTTGGTGATCATTACATATGTATTAATTGATCTGTATATATTAACAAATCTTTCTTGTTTTAATCAGCCCTCCGGATCGAACCAATCTAGTAGAAGGGTACGAGGCGTTGCCAAAACATTGGACGACAACGTAAAGCTCAACCTTGATGCTTTCAAAGATGATGGCGAACCGACTCAGCCTGAAAAGAATGCCGAGACATTTAAACGTCAATGCGGAGTGGTTGTTAGGTAGGGAGTCCCGATCATAATGCAAGAATGGCAAATGCCAAAGAATCTAAAACCAGGAGTTAATTATGTCGAGAAAAGTATGAAAGATGCCCTTTGGGATCGGCTCTTGGAGCATTTCATCCTACCAAATTCTCTCTCAGAGCGCCAAAGGGACAAAGTCAAGGAGTTTGCTCTTAAGAAGATGGCCATGGGCCCATGGCGTTCCAGACTTGGAAGAAAAGATTATGGAACGAGTACAAAGCTAGAAACAAGAATGCTCCCGAATTCACAGGAATATACGAGAAGGTAAGAAATCACTGGGACGCATTTATCGAGTACAAGGAATCGGAAGATGCTAAGGAAAAGTCGGCAAAGAATAAGATAAATGCGTCCAAAAAAAAGTTTCACCATAAACTACGGACAGATGGCTACAAGTCAGCCATTCCTAAGTGGGATGAATTAGAGAGGAAGATGCTTGATCAAGGGGTCACTCCTGTAACCGTGAACTGGACCTCCAGGTGTAGGAATTGGTTTTTTGTGCATGGGGGACAGTTTGACCCAGCAACAGGGGAGATTATTGCACTGGCAAGTCTGAAGAAGGCAGCAGTAGATTAGCTTAAAGCAATAAAAGCTGCCCAACAAGGAGAGTTACACCCCGATAGAGAGAACGACGAGCTTACACGCGCCCTCGGGAATCCCAAACACGGATGACGAACACGAGGCGTGGGCGTTGTTCCGTGGTATGAGGGGTTTGCGGGCTGGAACGACAGTTATAAAAGTTGTTCGAGAAAAAAGAAGATGGAAGTAGACCGACTTTCAAAGTTAGAACACATGTACGAGCAGCAGCAGCTGGAGATACAGGAACTGAAAAGCCAAAGCGCAACTCCGCGGCAGGAGCATCCAGCATCGGAACCCGTCCCATCTACACTGCCGAAAAGCAGCGTGGTTTCCACAGGGGCATTGCTGGGTCACACCCCCGTGGATGATATCACTGAGAAGACATCGCCCTTGCGGGTGGCGAGGGGGTATGCTTTACCAAATACACCTGATGCAACCTTCCATTGCAATCCGGTTCCAGCTGGGTATGCTCGTGTCGGGGTGGACGAAATAGAGCCAGGATATGATGAACTAGATCTTGACATCCCTGGAGGTGACGGGGAGTCCAAACTGGCAGAAGCCCAACGTGGTCTCATTCTATATGGAGAAAGGACTGAATCATCTTTCCACACTCGACGCTAAGGCCACCGGCTCCTCCGAGTATCGATGTGCAACGCGAGGGATCCCAGGCAAAGGCATCGCAGCGCCAGTCCTCCCCACTTCTAGAGGCATCCCACTTTGATAGGGATCCCTGCGCGAGTCCACCCAACCTCGGGACGGATCACGACGCGAGTCCACCCAACCTCGGGACGAATCACGACGTGAGTCCATATCATCGATCTTCGCCGCGTGAGCTGACTCCACCCCATAGACAGTGGTCCCGCGGGCAGGGGTACCAAAAGAGGAAGACCATCAGCCCTCTTCAGAAGAAAGCAAGGAAGAAACGCGAGCCTCCTGCCAAAAAGAAGCTGGCTTACGACATGACTGAACAAGAAAACAAAATTGAATGCGATCGCCAAGTGAAAGATTTTTTTACGAAGAAGCCCCCGCCGCCAAAGGAGATAATACATGCGGAAGTCCAAGAGCACTTTAGGCAACACTTTGTTAATCGAACCCCGGCATATGTGGAGCGTATGCCGACGGACTATGACCGGCAGATTATAAAGGCACGTGGGCAGAGAAAGTCGGCCCAGCCCAAGGAAGAAGTCGGGAAGTACAACAACGACAAGTAGTACTAAAAGCGGGAAAACAGTTCCCCAGCTCGGAGAACAGCCCAAACAATCGATCTCCCTGCTCAAGGTAAGTAATGATAAGTTCACCGACGTTGCTGGCGACCAAATCGACCTCGAAGAATTAGATTGTGCAGGTCCCACTGTTGGGCAAATCCGTGGCACCGAGGAAATCCCCGGGTACGGTGCAGAGCTACCACGAAAATATGCCCTAGGGGAACCACTTGTCACATCCGAGCAGTATAGGGAACTACCAACTCAGATGCGACACTGGCATGACTGGTACCTGAGAGAAGCAAAGCGAGGGGAAATTTCTGTCATGGTCAAAGTAAGGGGAGAGCATTACGTCAATGGATGTGAAGAGGGCTGATGGTCTTCTCCAGTTATTCCACATGGACTCTATCGACAAATCTCTCATCAGTTGCTATTTTCTGTAAGTGATTTCTATCTTTAATAATTTAAGTCTCTAGCTCAGATATCGTTCATTGGCTTATCCTCACTATATATATGTTCTTTTGTACGCTATTATGCAAATTGAAGATGTTAGAATTGAAACAAGAGGGAATCGATGACATTGGGTTCATCGACCCAAATACCGTTCATAGTGTTGGGGTAAAACATCTTGTCGATGACACAGAAAAGATGTTGGATAGATTTCTAGCGGCACTAAATACCAAATCTACTATAATATTTCCTTACAACTTGGGGTGAGTGTTTACTCTCTTGTACTACAAATTCCCTTACTAGCTCGCTGTCAAGTGTAGTTGATGAGTTATATGCATGCCTGCTAAATTATATAAACTTGTGCGCAGAGACCACTATATCCTGCTAAATATTATACTCAAGGAGGGATTTGTTCAAGTGTACGACTCACTAGATACACCAGAAGATTCATACGTGGACTTGCGTTTAATGTTAGAACGGTAATTTCAATCATTATCGACCTCGCTTTCTTCCATTATTTCCTGATATCAAAAGTAATTATAATTAACTCTTTCGTTCTTTTTCTTTGCTGCGCAGTGCTCGGACAACGTTCATAGAAAACCATGACGGTCAATGGAAACCGACGCTGAGTTGGAAAAGGATCAAGGTAATTAAGTAGTACTACTAGGTCTGCGCATCTCTTTAATTCTAGTTTCAATACCATTATCATGCTTGATTATTTATCTTATTGAATTCTATTCTTTTGCAAAGTGCGAGAAGCAGCCACATGGGACTAATTTACGTGGATACTTCCTCTGCGAGGACATTCACATGAAGACCGAATGTCGTATACGTGGAAGAAGTGTACTTGAAAGATCTATCAATGTTGCTGAGATGCGGACGAAGCTCCTACCAAGGAAACGCTTTGTAGCAATTCAAGAGGAAATTGCGGCATTTTTGCTTCGACAAGTCATTGATGTAAACTTATTGTTCAACCAGAAAGCACAGAGAAAGAGAGGTCACTTCTCTCCCGTATATTGATCATGACGATGTTGTGTAATTAAGGGTTCATTCATATTGCTTACTAGCTAGCTCGAGTTCTCTTTGTATGTAGTAGCTAGCGTCGACCAAGCACGGCGAAAGAGAGGTCACTTCTCTCTATATTCATGACGATTTGTGTAATGGGGAAACACAATATGAAACCCCCTAAACCCCTACTTTCGAACAAAAAAAACAAAAACCCCAGTGCCTGGCTGCTGCAGACGCGTGGCAACAATTTAGTCCCGGTTGGTGTTACCAACCGGGACTAAAGTTCCTCCTGCCTGGGAGCCCCGCAGCGTCCACTTCAGTCCCGGTTCATAACTGAACCGGGATTAATAGTTAGGACCTTTAGTCCCGACCTTTTTGTCCCGGTTCCAGAATCGGGACTAAATACCTCCGAACCGGATCAAGCTCGTTTTCTACTAGTGAAACTTTGCTAGCCTATCAACATATATGTTGGCATTTTCTTCCTTCAAATGTAATATTACAATTAAAAGAGGAAATACGAAGAGATCCCTCGAATAATTGGACCATACTCTCCATCAATTCCATCCTTTATGTCCCGGAGCACTTGTTTTGCATCAGAGGCTATGATAATGTCGTGTAGATGAAGATCCTCTATCAGTGTCAGTCCCTCTCGAATAGCAATGGCCTCCATCACTGCCACATTGGTAATGCCATGGACTACCAATGCCGAGCTGCCCAAAAAATTGACCTAGGCATCCCTGCACATCGCATCACATGCACCCCCCACATGTGATCTCGCCCTCGCCGCATCTATGTGTATTTTGGCTACACCCGGCAGCAGGGCCTTCGGTTTGGCCGGCCGTCTTCTTTCTTCCGCTTGAGCTCTGTTCTGCTTAGGTTTCAACACCTCCAAATCATCAATAAACCTGCATATAAACTGATACGTCGCCACCGGGCTCTGATAGATTTTCTCGTGTATTGCTTGCCTCCTCGCCCACCAAATAGCCCACAAGGTGACCGATAGATTGACCAAGGCCACATGTGATAACGTTTCCTGCATGAAAAACAGCCATTGCCTCGCACTCGGCTCTGAAGTTTCTCGCAAGTGTTCGGCCAGTTCACCATCCACCA
The DNA here is from genome assembly GCA_021605145.1 of Aegilops bicornis. Classification (NCBI taxonomy): domain Eukaryota; kingdom Viridiplantae; phylum Streptophyta; class Magnoliopsida; order Poales; family Poaceae; genus Aegilops; species Aegilops bicornis. The sequence goes on from CM038671.1 coordinate 807,368,136, forward strand.
GTGCCCATATACATCTTGACATTGTTCACTCGAGTAAGGAATGTCTCCAAGAGTCATCTGCCCCGCATAAACCACACGAACTGGCGGTAGACATTTTGTGATGAGCTCTCACATCCTCCGTGGGTAAGGATTGCTTGGCTAAGCGCTAAAGGAACATCCTGATTTCCCCCGGGACTAGGGTATTCCAGAGCTGCTGCCATGACCCACGATCTTGGTCGATGCTTGATGAGCCCGCGTTGCCTTCTAGCCATGCTTCTCGCCTCCTCTTTGTTTCCACCATCATTCTGTAGAAAGACTTTACAGTAAACAATCCGCTCTTCTCATGATGCCATGCCCAGGAATCGTGAACTTCCTTATACAAATCAGAATTGCCTTTATGGCGGGAGCATCAATAGATAAGAAGACTTCATCAACGCTCTCCATATCCCATGTGACAGTAGTGTGATCAATAAGCTCTTAAACATGCGCACAGGGGGGGGGGGGGGGTCTGTATTAAGCACCCATAAGGCCTCAACATCTCATTGCGTGGTAACAAGTTGCCAGTCCATATGTTGGTCGTCGTTCCGTCTCCAATACGCCTAATCAGCCCTTGCTTAAGTACATCTCTGCCCTCAATATTTGGCTCGGACTGCTCCCTAGTTGTGCGTCCATAATAGTTCCTTCGGGGTAATAAGCAGCCTTGAGAATTCATCCACTCAGGAGTCGAGTGTGTAACAACCGCCATGCCTGCTTTGCTAGGAGGGACAAGTTGAAGAGTTCAAAAGTCTTTGAAGTCGAGACCCCCATTCTCTTTGGCTGCGTCATAGCTTCCTAGGACACCTGTCTTTACTGCCCCACCGTAACTTCCGTGACAGCATGTTCAAGTGTTCACAGAGCCCTCTGGGCAGTTTGAAGCAGGACATGGAAAATACTGGAACCACTTGGGCTACCGCTTTAACTAGCACTTCCTTACCAGCTGTAGACATAGTGTGTTCACACCCTTTGTACTTTGGTCCATAAATAATCTTTAAGATATTTAAAAGCACCATTCTTCGAAGATCCCACATAAGAGGGCATTCCTAGATATTTCTCATTAAGAGTCTCATTATGAATCTACATAATTGAAAAACTATTTACAAATTTCGAAAATGTTTCAAATTTTTAAATATCTTCCTGAATTTCAGGAATTTTTCATGAATTAATAGATATGAAAAAGGGAAGAAAACAGCTAGGAAGTTAGAAAAAATCAGTGTCACCTTCTGAAACTTCTCAAGACCGAAAGGGAAAACAACACAGAAACCATATTTTTCTTGTATTACTTTGCCAATCTAGTTAAAAGCAACCCACCACATATTTTTAGAGAAAAAAAATGAACATCTTGAGATACTAACTTCATTGCACAATAATAACATGGGTCTTCTACCGCTCTGGTTTTTCAATTCTTATTCTTTTCTTTATGGAATTTTCAATTCTTATTCGACAAAAGACTTCATGAACAAAGACCATATTAAACAGGATTATATTGTTACATTGTACAGTTCTCTCGCTAAATCCTAGCCATTAATTACACATCCAACTATTGAAATAATTTAGATAATGAAGATTAACATGATGCCTTGAAGCAAGTATTGCGGTTATGTAATAGATACATATAATTCTAGTACATGAGTAAGTCGATTAGTACAAGTTGTACTTTGCTGGGATTTTTTTTAAATTTGTATGGGTTTATATTAAAATACGTTCCAAATTTGCAATGATGTTTTGAAATTATAATGTTTATGGAATTTGAAAAGGTATCCACATTTTTTTAAATGTTAGTGAATGTAAGTACATGCTCCTGGATTTTAAAAATGTCTATGAATTTTGAAACTGTTCACAAAAATTAAAACATATTCACAAATTTCAAAAATGTTCCAAATTTTGATTATGTTCCAGAATGTCAAAAAATGTTCACGAATTAGAAGATATATAAAAATTATTAAAACAGAAGAAAACTGCTAGAAAGACAGAAAAAATCGCGTTACCTTCCAAAACATTCCGAAAGGGAAACAGCACTGAGACCACTTTTTTCTTGTATTAATAATAAATAAATGCATCCATTGTGACATTGTCAACCTCTACCTATAATAATAATAATAATAATAATAATAATAATAATAATAATAATATAATTAATATAATGTAATAATAATAATAATAATAATAATAATAATAATAATAATAATAATATAATTAATATAATGTAATAATAATAATAATAATAATAATAATAATAATAATAATAATAATAATAATAATAATAATAATAATAATAATAATAATAATAATAATAATAATAATAATAATAATAATAATAATAATAATATTAAAGGGAGGATTGTTTCTCCAATATTTTTGGTCAATCATGGTTTTTGGTACGTCTCTATTGCTAGCCCGCGTGACGTACGTGAAGAAAAAATTGCTAATTGGCAGGGTTGTGATTCAAACCGCGCACCACAGGGTTGATAGTTGTACATACTAGCCAGCCCACCTAGCGACTGTCTGGTGATTTTTGATAGAGAAAATTCTTTTATATATTTTTAGACAATCTCGCGAAGCTTTATTAACTCGTCACAATGTTTACAAGGATGAAAGATAGATCACCCAAATTGCCTAACCACACACGGCGGCCAACCCCGAGTGAGAGAGCATGCTTCGCTAAATTGTGAGCCTCGACATTCGATCTCCTAAATTCATGGCTAAAAGAACATGTAGTAAATTGCCTAAATCGGTCTACAATCTCCCTAATGATAGCTCCATAGGCCGCTGCACTCCTCTGTCTTATGTCATCGATGACAGTTTTGCAATCTGAGGCAACTGAGATCCTGCCGTAAATGTCATCCGCCAAAGCAAGTGACTCCTGTACTACCAGGGCCTCGAGTGTCATAGGATCATCGAGACCATAGAAGGTAATCATTGACGCACCCAAGAACAGTCCGTGCCGATCCCTGCATACTGACGAAACCGAGCCAACCAGTCTGGTTCCCATCAGTGCAGCGTCGACGTTGATCTTGCATGTTCCTTCCGGGGGCAGCACCCACTGGTTCGGGCGGTGCCGGGTAGCTCTAGGCACCCCCTGTGGCTTCGCTAACACCCGGAGATCATTGATAAAGGAGACCACGAATGCATTTGTCGTGTATGGTGTTTGGTGCACCCCTTCATGAATCAACTTCCTCCTGGAGCTCCATATCACCCACAGTGTGACCCCGAGCATTGTGAAGTCCGCATGTGATAATGCGTTTTACATGGTGACAACCATGCCCTGGCACTTGGGTTGTTGCAGGTACTCATCTGTTCTACCACAGTTCCGGTGCCAAGGCCCACACACTCCTAGACATTGCACACTCGAGCAAAGCATGCTTCCATGAGTCAGCCGCCCCGCACATCTGGCACGCCGGCGATGTAGCCATGTTGCGGTGATGGAGAAGATCATATGTAGGAATAGACTCCCTTGCCAAGCGCCACAAAAACACCCGAATTTTGTTAGGTACCTGGGTATGCCAAAGCAATGACCAACTGCTGCTCTCCTCGGTACTGGAGGGACCCTCAGTGCCATAGAGCCAATTATCCCGATTGAGCTTTGTATGTTGAATCATTCGGTATGCCGAGCGAACTGTGAAGCGGCCTCTCTTTTCTCTGCTCCAAGCCCAGAAGTATTCGACTCTCCTTGTACACAAGGGAATCTTGAGTATGGCCTCGGCATCAATAGGTATGAATCCAGCCCGAACCAAATCCACTCTCCAGGTCGATGTTGTTTGATCTATAAGTTCACGCACTCGAGCGGGAGGGTCGGCAACCAAAGATGAGATGTGCCTCATGAAGTCCTGCCTTGGGATCCAATTGTGTTCCCAGATCATTGTGTTCTCTCCTGTCCCGATCCGCCTAATAACTCCTTGCTTCATTATGTCCCTTCCATCAAGGATAGCACACCAAATCTGAGAAGGATGCGCACCCAACTCGGCCTCCAACAGTCCAGTTTTAGGAAAGTATGCAGCTTTCAAAATCGAAGAGCTCAAAGTGTTTGGATTATTCAGCAATCTCCACGCTTGCCTGTCCAGTAAAGCGAGATTAAAAATCTCAAGATCACGAAAGCCGAGTCCTCCCATATGCTTAGGTCTCGTCATAATCTCCCATTATACCCATGCTGGTTTATGTATGCCTTCCTTACTGCCCCACCAGAACTGTCTTTTGATGGATATAATGTTCTCACACTTTCCTCTATGTAGCCTGAAGCAAGCCATGGAATAGACCAGGATTGCTTGAGCAACAGATTTGATGAGTACTTCTTTCCCTGCCGATGATAGAAGCTTCTCCATCCATCCCTTAACCTTCTCCCACACACGGTCTCGAAGATATTTGAAAGTGCCATTCTGTGAGTGACCCACATCTTTTGGCATGCCCAAATATTTGTCACTCAACGATTCTCTATGGACATGAACAACATGTTTCACACTATCACGGGTAGCCTGAGGACAACCTTTGCTGAAGAAAATAGTAGATTTTTCATTATTTACTCTTTGACCTGAAGCTCCACAATAAGTGTTTAGCAGATTTGACACCGCATCTGCACCCTGAACACTTGCTTTGAAAAACAGCAGGTTGTCATATGCAAACAAGAGGTGGTTTACAGCCGGGGTTGTTGGTTCCACCTTGATTCCTTCTAGCACCGATGACTGAGAACTGGATTTTAAAAGGCACGAAAGGCCCTCCGCTGCAATAAAAAATAGGTAAGGGGAAATAGGGTCTCCCTGTCGAATACCTCTCGAAGGCTTGAACTGTTCTAATTTTTCTCCATTGAAAAGAATTGAGAAAGATACTAAAGATACCATGTTCATCACTATGTCAATCCATGGCTATGCAAAGCCAAGTTTAGCCATGATGGCCCTCAAATAGCCATTCCAAACGATCATATGCTTTCATCATGTCAAGCTTTAGGGCACATGTACTGTTTGCCTTTGCTCTAGACCTCTTCATAAAATGTAGACACTCGTATGCACATATGATATTGTCAGTAATTAGCCTCCCTGGGACAAAGGCTGACTGTTCCTCAGAGATGATGTCAGGTAGAATTTGCTTAAGTCTGTTCGCAACAACCTTTGAAGCAATCTTGTAAAGAACATTACATAAGCTTATAGGTCTGAACTGAGAAGAAGAGTTGGATTCATTACCTTTGGTATTAAAACCAACATAGTATCATTAATGCTCTCCGCACTCTCCTCTCCTCTGACAATTCTGAGGACAGCTCTCGTGATCTCCTCGCCACATAAAGACCAGTGTCTTTGATAAAAATGAGTCGGAAACCCATCCGGCCCAGGTACTTTTGTTGGGAACATTTGGAAAAGAGCCACCTTTACCTCTTCACTAGTATATGGAGCACATACAATGTCATTCATGCCCGCTGTCACCTTCAGTGGAACATGCGCCATAACCTCCTAAAGCCCTGTGACTCCTTCTGATGTGTAGAGATTTTGGTAGAAATCATTAACCATCTCCTTTAGATCTCCTCGATCGTCAATTAGCACTTCCAAAGAATCTGCCAATGCCTTCACCATGTTCTTTTTACGCCTGATACTTGCTCTGAGGTGAAAAAAAGGGTATTCTTGTCTCCAGCAGCGAGCCACTCGATCCTAGACCTTTGCCGCCACATCAACTCCTCTCTGTGATACAACTCCACTAGTTTGTCACTAATTTTTATCTCCACGTGTGACGGCCCAGTCCTCCCGGGATCACCCCTTAAGCGATCAAGCTCAAGTTTGAGATCTCGAATCTCCTTACGCATGCTTCCGAATGTATCCTTGTTCCATCTCGACAAATCTGTGGCTAGTTTAGTCAGCTTCGCCATAGCTCCTCAACCGTGTGCCCCGGGTGTTTTGAACTCCACTTCTCAAGAACGGTGTCCCGCCAATTCTCATGAGTTTCCCACATGGTCTCATACTTGAACACCTTCCTTCCGGTGGCCACATTAGTCTCATTAATCTCCAAGAAAATAGGGCAGTGGTCTGATGTAGCAGCTATTAGATGAGACAGGCTCGCTAGAGGAAATTGAGCACTCCACTCCATCGATCCCAGGGCCCTGTCCAGCCTGACGCGAGTGAAAGCGCCGCCAGCCACCGTCTTCTCGAAGATCCAGAAGCGGCCTATATACCCCAAATCCATCAACATGCACACGTCAATAGTATCTCAGAATCCCTGGATCTAGGCATTGCTTTGTGGCCTTGTTGGGGAACGCAGTAATTTCAAAAAAATTCCTACGCACACACAGGACCATGGTGATGGCATAGCAACGAGAGGGGAGAGTGTTGTCTACGTACCCTCGTAGACCGTAAGCGGAAGCGATCACAGCGTAGAGGAAGTAGTCGACGTTCTCCTCGCGATCCTGCCGATCCCAGCGCATTACTCCGGCACCTCCGAGTCGATGATGACGTAGAGGAAGTAGTCAGACGTTCTCCTCACGATCCAGCCGATCCCAGCGCCCGTTACTCGGCGCCTCCAGTTCTTGGCACACGCTCAGCTCGATGGCGCTCCACGGGTCCGATCCGGCAAAGCTCGGGAGAAGGAGTTCCGTCAAGACGACGGCGTGGTGACGATCTTGATGTTTCACCGACGAAGGGCTACGCATAAGCACTGCTACTATATGACCGAGCTGTAATATGTTGGAGGGGGCCACAGCAAACGTCTAACGAACGATCTCAAGGATCAACTTGTGTGTCCTAGGGTGCCCCCTCCCGTATATCTGAGGAGGGAGAGAGGAGGCCGGCCCAAGGGGCACCAAGGGAGGGGAAACCTACTCCAAGTAGGTTTTCTCTTTCCTTATCTTATTTGGAGGGGAAGGAAGGAGTACTAGTATTTAGGAAATAGTACTAGTAGTAGAAATAGGAAGAGGGGAAGGAGAAAGGAAAGGGGGCGGACCCTCCCCAATTCGGATTGGGCTTGGGGCGCGCCTCCCTTGTTCCTTCTCCCTTCCTCCTACATGGGCCCAATAAGGCCCATATACCTCCGGGGTTCCGGTAACCTCCTGGAGCTCCAAACTTCTCCGGAACCTTTCCAGTGTCCAAATATATCCGTCCAATATATTAATCTTTATGTCTCGACCATTTCGAGACTCATCGTCATGTCCGTGATCATATACGGGACTCCGAACAACCTTCGTACATCAAAATACACAAACTCATAATATAACCGCCATATCAAACCTTAAGCGTGCGGACCCTACGGTTCGAGAACAATGTAGACATGACCGAGACACATCTCCGGTCAATAACCAATAGCGGGACCTGGATGCCCATATTGGTTCCTACATATTCTACGAAGATCTTTATCGGTCGACCGCATAACAACATACGTTGTTCCCTTTGTCATCGGTATGTTACTTCCCCGAGATTCGATCGTTGGTATCCAATACCTAGTTCAATCTCGTTATCGGCAAGTCTCTTTACTCGTTCCGTAATACATCATCTCACAACTAACTCATTAGTTGCAATGCTTGCAAGGCTTATGTGATGTGTATTACCGAGAAGGCCCAGAGATACCTCTCCGACAATCGGAGTGACAAAACCTAATCTCGAAATACGCCAACCCAACATGTACCTTTGGAGACACCTGTAGTACTCCTTTATAATCACCCAGTTATGTTGTGACGCGTTTGGTAGCACCCAAAGTGTTCCTCCGTAAACGGAGTTGCATAATCTCATAGTTACAGGAACATGTATAAGTCATGAAGAAAGCAATAGCAACATACTAAATGATCAAGTGCTAGGCTAACGGAATGGGTCATGTCAATCAGATCATTCTCCTAATGATGTGATCCCGTTAATCAAATGACAACTCATGTCTATGGTTAGGAAACATAACCATCTTTGATTAACGAGCTAGTCAAGTAGAGGCATACTAGTGACACTGCTTGTCTATGTATTCACACATGTATTATGTTTCCGGTTAATACAATTCTAGCATGAATAATAAACATTTATCATGATATAAGGAAATAAATAATAACTTTATTATTGCCTCTAGGGCATATTTCCTTCAGTCTCCCACTTGCACTAGAGTCAATAATCTAGATCACATCACCATGTGATTAACATCGATAGTTCACATCATCTTGTGATTAACACCCATAGTTCACATCGCTATGTGACCAAGACCCAAAGGGTTTACTAGATTCAGTAACCTAGTTCACATCGCTATGTGATTAACACCCAAAGAGTACTAAGGTGTGATCATGTTTTGCTTGTGAGATAATTTTAGTCAACGGGTCTGTCATATTCAGAGCCGTAAGTATTTTGCAAATCTCTATGTCTACAATGCTCTGCACCGAGCTACTCTAGCTAATTGCTCCCACTTTCAATATGTATCTAGATCGAGACTTAGAGTCATCCAGATCGGTGTCAAAACTTGCATCGACGTAACCCTTCTTACCTAACCTTTTGTCACTTCCATAATCGAGAAACATATCCTTATTCCACTAAGGATAATTTTGATCATTGTCTAGTGATCTACTCCTAGATCACTATTGTACTCCCTTGCCAAACTCAGTGTAGGGTATACAATAAATCTGGTACACAGCATGGCATACTTTATAGAACCTATGGCCAAGGCATAGGGAATGACTTTCATTCTCTTTCTATCTTCTGCCGTGGTCGGGTTTTGAGTCTTACTCAATTTCACACCTTGTAACACAGGCAAGAACTCTTTCTTTGACTGTTCCATTTTGAACTACTTCAAAATCTTGTCAAGGTATGTACTCATTGAAAAAACTTATCAAGCGTCTTGATCTATTTCTATAGATCTTGATGCTCAATATGTAAGCAGCTTCACCGAGGTCTTTCTTTGAAAAACTCCTTTCAAACACTCCTTTATGCTTTGCAGAATAATTCTACATTATTTCTGATCTATCATATGTCATTCACATATACTTATCAGAAATGCTGTAGTGCTCCCACTCACTTTCTAGTAATTACAGGCTTCACCGCAAGTCTGTATAAAACTATATGCTATGATCAACTTATCAAAGCATGTATTCCAACTCTGAGATGCTTGCACCAGTCCATTGATGGATCGCTGGAGTTTGCACATTTTGTTAGCTCCTATAGGATTGACAAAACCTTACGGTTGCATCATATACAACTCTTCTTTAATAAATCCATTAAAGAATGTAGTTTTGACATCCATTTGCCAGATTTCATAAAATGTGGCAATTGCTAACATGATTCGGACAGACTTAAGCATCGCTACAATTGAGAAAATCTCATTGTAGTCAACACCTTGAACTTGTCGAAAACCTTTTTGTGACAAGTCGAGCTTTGTAGATAGTAACACTACTATCAGTGTCCGTCTTCCTCTTGAAGATCCATTTATTTTCTATGGTTTGCCGATCATCGGGCAAATCCATCATAGTCCATACTTTGTTCTCATACATGGATCATATCTCAGATTTCATGGCCTCAAACCATTTTATGGAATCTGGGCTCATCATCGCTTCCTCATAGTTCGTAGGTTCGTCATGGTCAAGTAACCTGACCTCCGTAATGGGATTACTTGTACCACTGCAGTGCGGATCTCACTCTGGTTGACCCACGAGGTTCGGTAGTAACTTGATCTAAAGTTACATGATCATCATCATTAGCTTCCTCACTAATTGGTGTAGTAGTCACAGTGAACTGATTTACGTGATAAACTACTTTCCAATAAGGGAGAAGGTACAATTACCTCATCAAGTTCTACTTTCCTCCCACTCACTTCTTTCGGGAGAAACTCCTTCTCTAGAAAGGATCCATTCTTGGCAACGAATGTCTTGCCTTTCGGATCTGTGATAGAAGGTATACCCAATAATTTCCTTTGGGTATTCTATGAAGACGCACTTCTCCGATTTGGGTTTGAGCTTATCAGGATGAAACTTTTTCATATAAGCATCGCAGCCCCAAACTTTAAGAAACGACAACTTTGGTTTCTTGCTAAACCACAGTTCATATAGTGTCGTCTCAACGGATTTAGATGGTGCCCTATTTAATGTGAATGCAGCTGTCTCTAATGCATGATCCCAAAACGATATTGGTAAATCGGTAAGAAACATCATAGATTGTACTATATCCAATAAAGTACGGTTATGACGTTCGGACACACCATTATGATGTGGTGTTCCAGGTGGCATGAATTTGTGAAACTATTTCACATTGTTTTAATTGAAGACCAAACTCGTAACTCAAATATTTGTCTTCTGCGATCATATCGTAGAAACTTTTATTTTCTTGTTACGATGATTCTTCACTTCACTCTGAAATTCTTTGAACTTTTCAAATGTTTCAGACTTGTGTTTCATCAAGTAGATATACCCATATCTGCTCAAATCATCTTGTGAAGGTCAGCAAATAACGATACTTGCCACGAGCATCAACACTCATTGGATCGCATACATTGGTATGTATTATTTCCAATAACTTAGTAGCTTGTTCCATTGTTCCGGAGAACGGAGTTTTAGTCATCTTGCCCAAAAGGCACGGTTCGCAAGCATCAAATGATTCATAATCAAGTGATTCCAAAATTCCATCAGCATGGAGTTTCTTCATGCGCTTTACACCAATATGACCTAAACGGCAGTGCGACAAATAAGTTGCACTATCATTATTAACTTTGCATCTTTTGGTTTCAATATTATGAATATGTGTATCACTACGATCGAGGTCCAATGAACCGTTTTCATTGGGTGTGTAAACATACAAGGTTTTATTCATGTAAATGTAACAACAATTTATTCTCTTACTTAAATGAATAACCGTATTGCAATAAACATGATCAAATCATATTTATGCTCAACACCAAATAACACTTATTTAGGTTCCACACTAATCCCGAAAGTATAGGGAGTGTGCGATGATGATCATATCAATCTTGGAACTACTTCCAACACTCATCGTCACTTCCCCTTCAACTAGTTTCTGTTCATTCTGCAACTCCTGTTTCGAGTTACTACTCTTAGCAACTGAACCAGTATCAAATACTGAGGGGTTGCTATGAACACTAGTAAAATACACATCAATAATCTGTATATCAAATATACCTTTGTTCACTTTGCCATCCTTCTTATCCGCCAAATACTTGGGGTAGTTCCGCTTCTAGTGACCAGTTCTATTGCAGCAAAAGCACTTAGTCTCGTGCTTAGGTCCAGACTTGGGCTTCTTCACTCGAGCAGCAACTTGCTTGCCGTTTCTTCTTGAAGTTCCCCTTCTTCCCTTTGCCCTTTTCCTTGAGACTAGTGGTCTTGTCAATCATCAACACTTGATGCTCTTTCTTGATTTCTACCTTCGTCGATTTCAACATCACGAAGAGCTCGGGAATCGTTTTCGTCGTCCCTTGTATACTATAGTTCATCACGAAGTTCTAGTAACTTAGTGATGGTGACTAGAGAATTCTGTCAATCACTGTCTTATCTGGAAGATTAACTCCCACTTGATTCAAGCGATTGAAGTACCTGGACAATCTGAGCACATGCTCACTAGTTGAGCGATTCTCCTCCATCTTTTAGCTTTAGAACTTTGTTGGAGACTTCATATCTCTCAACTCGGGTATTTGCTGGAAATATTAACTTCAACTCTGGAACATCTCATATGGTCCATGACGCTCAAAACGCCTTTGAAGTCCCGATTCTAAGCCGTTAAGCATGGCGCACTAAACTATCAAGTAGTCATCATATTGAGCTAGCCAAACGTTCATAACGCCTGTATTTGCTCATATTGAGCTAGCCAAACGTTCATAACGCCCGCATCTGCTTCCTGCAATAGGTCTGTCACCTAGCGGTGCATTAAGGACATAATTCTTCCAAGCGCAGCAATGAGGATAAACCTCAGATCACGGATCCAATCCGCATCATTGCTACTAACATTTTTCAATACAATTTTCTCTAGGAACACATATAAAAACATAGGGAAGCAACAACGCGAGCTATTGATCTACAACATAATTTGCAAAATACTACCAGGACTAAGTTCATGATAAATTAAAGTTCAATTAATCATATTACTTAAGAACTCCCACTTAGATAGACATCTCTAGTCATCTAAGTGATCACGTGATCCAAATCAACTAAACCATAACCGATCATCACGTGAGATGGAGTAGTTTTCAATGGTGAACATCTTATGTTGATCATATCTACTATATGATTCACGCCGACCTTTCGGTCTCGTGTTCGAGGCCATATCTGCATATGCTAGGCTCGTCAAGTATAACTCGAGTATTCTGCGCGCAAAACTGGCTTGCACCCGTTGTAGATGGACGAGAGCTTATCACACCCGATCATCACGTGGTGTCTCGGCAAAGACGAACTTTGGCAACGGTGCATACTCAGGAGAACACTACTTGATAATTTTAGTGAGAGATCATCTTAAAATGCTACCGTCAATCAAAGCAAAATAAGATGCATAAAGGATAAACATCACATGCAATCAATATAAGTGATATGATATGGCCATCATCATCTTGTGCTTGTGATCTCCATCTCAAGCACCGTCATGATCACCATCGTCACCGGCGCGACACCTTGATCTCCATCATAGCATCGTTGTCGTTTACGCCATCTATTGCTTCTACGACTATCGCTACCGCTTAGTGATAAAGTAAAGCAATTACATGGCGTTCGCATATCATACAATAAAGCGACAACCATATGGCTCCTGCCAGTTGCCGATAACTTCGGTTACAAAACATGATCATCTCATACAATAAAATATAGCATCACGTCTTGACCATATCACATCACAACATGCCCTGCAAAAACAAGTTAGACGTCCTCTACTTTGTTGTTGCAAGTTTTACGTGGCTGCTACGGGCTGAGCAAGAACCGTTCTTACCTACGCATAAAAACCACAACGATACTTCGTCAAATAGACTCCGGTTTAACCTTCTCAAGGACCGGGCGTAGCCACACTCGGTTCAACTAAAGTGAGAGAGACAGACACCCGCCAGCCACCTTTAAGCACGAATGCTCGTAACGGTGAAACCAGTCTCGCGTAAGCGTACGCGTAATGTCGGTCCGGGCCGCTTCATCTCACAATACCGCTGAACCAAAGTATGACATGCTGGTAGGCAGTATGACTTGTATCGCCCACAACTCACTTGTGTTCTACTCGTGCATATGACATCAACGTATAAAACCAGGCTCGGATACCACTGTTGGGGAACGCAGTAATTTCAAAAAATTTCCTACGCACACGGGACCATGGTGATGGCATAGCAACGAGAGGGGAGAGTGTTGTCTACGTACCCTCAGAGACCGTAAGCGGAAGCGATCACAACGTAGAGGAAGTAGTCAGACGTTTTCCTCGCGATCTGCCGATCCCAGCGCCGTTACTCCGGCACCTCCGAGTCGATGATGACGTAGAGGAAGTAGTCACGTTCTCCTCACGATCCAGCCGATCCCAGCGCCGTTACTCCGGCGCCTCGAGTTCTTGGCACACGCTCAGCTCGATGACGCTCCACGGGCTCCGATCCAGCAAAGCTCCGGGAGAAGGAGTTCACAAGACGACGGCGTGGTGACGATCTTGATGTTTCACTGACGCAGGCTTCGCCTAAGCACTGCTACTATATGACTGAGGTGGAATATGGTGGAGGGGCACCGCACACGGCTAAGGAACGATCTCAAGGATCAACTTGTGTGTCCTAGGGTGCCCCTCCCCGTATATAAAGGAGGAGAGAGGAGGTGGCCGGCCCAAGGGGGCGCACCAAGGGGGAAACCTACTCCAAGTAGGTTTCCCTCTCTTTCCTTATCTTATTTGGAGGGGAAGGAAGGAGTACTAGTATTTAGGAAATAGTACTAGTAGTAGAAATAGGAAGAGGGGAAGGAGAAAGGAAAGGGGGCCGTCCCCCTCCCCAGTCGGATTGGGCTTGGGGCGCGCCTCCCTTGTTCCTTCTCCTTCCTCCTACATGGGCCCAATAAGGCCCATATACCTCCCGGGGTTCGGTAACCTCCGGAGCTCCAAACTTCTCCGAACCTTTCCGGTGTCCAAATATATCCATCCAATATATTAATCTTTATGTCTCGACCATTTCGAGACTCCTCGTCATGTCCGTGATCATATCCGGGACTCAACAACCTTGATTACATCAAAATACACAAACTCATAATATAACCGTCCATCGAAACCTTAAGCGTGCGGACCCTACGGTTCGAGAACAATGTAGACATGACCGAGACACATCTCCGGTCAATAACCAATAGCGGGACCTGGATGCCCATATTGGTTCCTACATATTCTACGAAGATCTTTATCGGTCAGACCGCATAACAACATACGTTGTTCCCTTTGTCATCGGTATGTTACTTGCCCGAGATTCGATCGTCGGTATCCAATACCTAGTTCAATCTCGTTATCGGCAAGTCTCTTTGCTCGTTCCGTAATACATCATCTCACAACTAACTCATTAGTTGCAATGCTTGCAAGGCTTATGTGATGTGTATTACCGAGAAGGCCCAGAGATACCTCTCCGACAATCGGAGTGACAAAACCTAATCTCGAAATACGCCAACCCAACATGTACCTTTGGAGACACCTGTAGTACTCCTTTATAATCACCCGATTACGTTGTAGACGTTTGGTAGCACCCAAAGTGTTCCTCCGTAAACGGGAGTTGCATAATCTCATAGTTACAGGAACATGTATAAGTCATGAAGAAAGCAATAGCAACATACTAAATGATCAAGTGCTAGGCTAACGGAATGGGTCATGTCAATCAGATCATTCTCCTAATGATGTGATCCCGTTAATCAAATGACAACTCATGTCTATGGTTAGGAAACATAACCATCTTTGATTAACGAGCTAGTCAAGTAGAGGCATACTAGTGACACTCTGTTTGTCTATGTATTCACACATGTATTATGTTTCCGGTTAATACAATTCTAGCATGAATAATAAACATTTATCATGATATAAGGAAATAAATAATAACTTTATTATTGCCTCTAGGGCATATTTCCTTCAGGCCTACCCCTTCATGCTCATCTGGACGCAAAACTTCATTGAAATCACCAATGCATAGCCACAACAGCGTGCTTAAGCTGCTTACATTTTAAGCATTGTCCATGTTTGGTGTCTTAGGTGGGTTTGTGCTTCTCCGTACACACATGTCAGCCTCCACAGATCTTTGCCGGGGTCAAGAACCGAGCAATCGATATGATAAACAGAGTAACCCAGAATATCAACTTTTATTGGATTGTTCCAGAAAATTCCAGTGCCTCCACTCCTCCCTTGGCTATCTATAGCATAACTATTATCATATCCCAATGTTCCAGCAAGTGCTTCTACCCTACCTCTCTCAATATGAGTTTCTGCAATACAGAGAATAGGGGGGGGGGGGGCAAACTTCTTCACTAGCTCCCAAAGTTCATTAACTGTCACGGCGTTGCCCACACCACGACAGTTCCAGCAGATGGTATTCATTGCATCTGGCGACCCTCCTAGTTCGAGGACGCCGATTGTTCTCTTGATTCTTGATTGCTAAAGAAGTCTTTGGAGCCTTCTCTGGAACTGCACCAGTCTTGGCGCGCTTGGGATCCTACTTGGAGCTCGGACTAGCTGGCGGGGGTGGGGGTGGTGCTGGAAGCAAGAGCGATGTCTTCGCCGTCATATTTGGAACCGCGGGCACCACCTGCACCTGGGGGTTTGAAGCTTTGATTCTTCTCCACCGTATCGTCCTTGGAGCGCTTGCGGCTTTCATCAACATCCACCATTGCAGTGTCTCGATCATGTCCTTCTTCAAAGTAGTCACCCGGCGCTGACCCCCGTCCGCCTGACTGGCCGGCGTGCCCGGCGCCTCTGCCGTGGCCACCACGACCGCCGCTTCCAGCTACGTGGTTCTGACCGCGGCTTTCATCAACATCCACCATTGTAGTGTCTTGAAACAAGCGCCGATTTGGCATGTATGCCATCTCCGTGTTCCTTGTACTGGTGTCCAAGGTGGACGCATACTGCACACCTGTCGGGGAGCCTCTCGTACTTGACCTTGAAGATTTGTCGCTCCTTTTTATGAATCAAGCTAACCGCATTCTTGAGAGGATTGAACATGTTAGTCCTGATCCGCACCCTGTAAAAGTTCCCCTCAAAGTCCTGCGACTTAGGCTCAACATAGATGACCTCTCTCACCATCCTGGCAAGAGCCTCTAGAAGGGGGTTGAAACCATCCGGCAGATCGTGCACTTGCATCCACAGCTCTAGCGAATCTAGCTTCATCAGCGAGAGTTTTGTGAATCCATCATACTCAGCCATGATCACCGCATTGCCCTTGTAATTCCAGGGCCCTCCTCAAGGCCAAGGCTCCCAATCGCCAAGACAAGCAAATTGCATCATGTACAGATTTTCCAAAAGAGGGCGGATCTGCACTGGCTGCGCGAGATCCCTTGCTGCTCTCATCGTCTTGTAGAAACCATATTGGCTGTACTTCTTCTCTGTGTGGACATGCGCTATGGCCATCCATCTAGTCGTCTCCGGTGCTACGTCTTGAGCTTGCGTTGGTTTTCCCCGAAGAGAAGGGGATGATGCAGCACAGTAGCGTAAGTATTTCCCTCAGTTTTTGAGAACCAAGGTATCAATCCAGTAGGAGGCCACGCGCAAGTCCCTCGTACCTGCACAAAACGATAGCTACTCGCAACCAACGCGATTAGGGGTTGTCAATCCCTTCAGGTCACTTACGAGGGTGAGATCTGATAGAGATAATATTTTTGGTATAAAGATGCAAAGTGAAAAGTAAAGGCAAAGTAAAAACAAAGCAAGTATAAAAGTGATGGAGATTGATATGATGAGAATAGACCCGGGGCCATAGGTTTCACTAGTGGCTTCTCTCAAGAGCATAGATATTCTACGATTGGGTGAACAAATTACTGTTGAGCAATTGATGTAATTGAGCATAGTTATGAGGTTATCTAGGTATGATCATGTATATAGGCATCACGTCCGAGACAAGTAGACCAAACGATTCTGCATCTACTACTATTACTCCACTCATCGACCGCTATCCAAAGATGCATCTAGAGTATTAAGTTAAAAACAGAGTAACGCCTTAAGAAAGATGACATGATGTAGAGAAATAAATTCATGCAATATGATAAATACCCCATCTTGTTATCCTCGATGGAAACAATACAATATGTGCCTTGCAACCCTTTCTGTCACTAGGTAAGGACACATCAAGATTGAACCCAAAGCTAAGCACTTCTCCTATTGCAAGAACTACCAATCTAGTTGGCCAAACCAAACGGATAATTCGAAGAGACTTGCAAAGATAACTCAATCATTCATAAAAGAATTCAGAGAAGAATCAAATATTTTCCATTGATAAGCTGGATCATAAACCCACAATTCATCGGTCTCAACAAACACACCGCAAAAAGAAGATTACATCGAATGGATCTCCACGAGAGAGGGGGAGAACATTGTATTGAGATCCAAAACGAGAGAAGAAGCCATCTAGCTACTAGCTATGGACCCGAAGGTCTGAAGTAAACTACTCACACTTCATCGGAGGGGCTATGGTGTTGATGTAGAAGCCCTCCGTGGTGGATGCCCCCTCCGGCGGAGCTCCGAAACAGGCCCCAAGATGGGATCTCGTGGATACAGGAAGGTACGGCGGTGGAATTAGGTTTTTGGCTCCTCCCCTGATCTGTTGGGGGTACGTAGGTATATATAGGAGGAAGGAGTACGTCGGTGGAGCGTTAGGGGGCCCATGAGGTAGGGGGGCGCGCCCTCCACCCTCATGACCGCCTCTGGCACTTCTTGGAGTAGGGTCCAAGTCTCTTGGATCACGTTCGGTGAGAAGATCACATTCCCGAAGGTTTCATTCCGTTTGGACTCCGTTTGATATTCTGTTTCTTCGAACACCGAAATAGGCAAAAAACAACAATTTCGGGCTGGGCCTCCGGTTAATAGGTTAGTCCCGAAAGTAATATAAAAGCGGAAAATAAAGCCCAATATAGTCCAAAACAGTAGATAAAGTAGCATGGAGCAATAAAAATTATAGATACGTTGGAGACGTATCGGGCATCCCAAGCTTAATTCCTGCTCGCCCTCGAGTAGGTAAATGATAACAAGAGAATTTTTGATGCGGAGTGATACTTTGGCATAATTTCAATATAAATCTTCTTACTTGTGATATGAATATTCAGATCCGAAAGATTTAAGACAAAAGTTCATATTGACATAAAAATAATAATACTTCAAGCATACTAATCAAAGTAATTATGTCATCTCAAAATAACATAGCCAAAGAAAGCTCATCCCTACAAAATCATATGGTTAGGCTATGCTTCATTTTCGTCACACAAAGATGTTCCCAACTTCTATACCCCCGATGACAAGCCAAGCAATTGTTTCATACTCAAATAATCTCAAACTCTTTCAACCTTTACGCAATACATGAGCGCGAGCCATGGGTATAGCACTATGGGTGGAATAGAGATATGATGATGGGATTGTGTGGAGAAGACAAAAAAGGAGAAAATGTCATATCGACGAGGATAATCAACGGGCTATGGAGATGCCCATGAATTGATGTCAACATGAGGAGTAGGGATTGCCATGCAACGGATGCACTAGAGCTATAAGTATATGAAAGCTCTACAAAAGAAACTAAGTGGGTGTGCATCCAACTTGCTTGCTCACGAAGACCTAGGGCACTTTGAGGAAGCCCATCATTGGAATATACAAGCCAAGTTCTATAATGAAAATTCCCACTAGTATATGAAAGTGACAAAATGAGAGACTCTCTATTATGAAGATCTTAGTGCTACTTTGAAGCACAATATATGAGACTCACTACATGAAGAAAAAGGTGCTACTTTGAAGCACAATATATGAGACTCACTACATGAAGAACAAGGTGCTACTTTGAAGCACAAGTGTGGTAAAAAGATAGTAGCATTGTCCCTTCTCTCTTTTTCTCTCATTTTTTATTATATTTTTTTTGTTTGGGCCTTTTCTCTCTCTCTTTTTTATGGCCTCTTTTTTTTTCGTCCAGAGTCTCATCCCGACTTATGGGGGAATCATAGTCTCCATCATCCTTTCCTCATTTGGGACAATGCTCTAATAATGATGATCATCACACTTTTATTTCTATTACAACTCAACAATTACAACTCGAAACTTAGAACAAAATATGACTCTATATGAATGCCTCCGGCGGTGTACCGGTATGGTGCAATGAATCAAGAGTGACATGTATGGAAAATAATGCATGGTGACCTTGCCACAAATACGATGTCAGCTACATGATCATGCAATGGCAATATGACAAAAGTAATGTATGCCATAATAATGATGATGGAAGTTGCATGGCAATATATCTCGGAATGGCTATGGAAATGCCATGATAGGTAGGTAAGGTGGCTGTTTTGAGGAAGATATAAGGAGGTTTATGTGTGAAAGAGCGTATCATATCACGGGGTTTGGATGCACCGCCAAGTTTGCACCAACTCTCGTGGTGAGAAAGGGCAATGCAATGCATCTTGAAGAGGCTAGCAAGTGCGGAAAGATAAAAGTGCGTATAATCCATGGGCTCAACATTAGTCAAAATAACTCATATACTTATTGCAAAAAATTAGAAGCCATCAAAAATCAAGTACTACACACAATGCTCCTAGGGGGATATATTGGTAGGAAAAGACCATCGCTCGTCCCCGACCGCCACTCATAAGGATGCACAAGCTAGGTACACTTCATGCTTCAAATTTGTTACACAACTTTACCCATACGTGCATGCTACGGGACTTGCAAACTTCAACACAAGTGTTTTTCAAATTCACAATTATCAACTAGCACGACTTTGATATTATTACCTCCATATCTCAAAACAATTATTAAGCATTAAATTTATCTTAGTATTCAATTCACTCAAAAGAAAGTTTCACATATCTCAAACACCAAGTATATTAACATTATGCAAATTACCATGCTATTAACGACTCTCAAAATGATCTAAGTGAAGCATGAGAGATCAAGTTTCTTTAAAACAAATCCACCACCGTGCTCTAAAAGATCTAAGTGAAGTACTATAGCAAAACTATCAAGCTCAAAAGATATAAGTGAAGCACTACGAGCAAAATTATCAAGCTCAAAAGATATAAGTGAAGCACATAGAGTATTCTAACAAATTCCAAATCATGTATGGCTCTCACAAAAGGTGTGTACAGAAAGAATGATTGTGGTAAACTAAAAAGCAAATACGCAAATAATACAAGACGCTCCAAGCAAAACACATATCATGTTGGTGAATAAAAATATAGCTCCAAGTAAATTACCGATGGAAGTGGACGAAAGAGGGGATGCCTTCTGGGGCATCCCCAAGCTTTGAAATTTTGGTGTCCTTGGATTATCTTGGGGGTGCCATGGGCATCCCCAAGATTAGGCTCTTTCCACTCCTTGTTCCATAATCCATCAAAAGAATTCACCCAAAACTTGAAAACTTCACAACACAAAACTCAATAGAAATCTAAATGCGCTCCGTTAGAGAAAGAAAACAAAATACTACTTTAAGTTACTGTAATGAACTCATTCTTTATTTATATTGGTGTTAAATCTATGTATTACAACTTCTATATGTATTATAAACTATTTTACTAGCCATAGATTCATCAAAATAAGCAAACAACACACGCAAAACAGAATCTGTCAAAAACAGAACAGTCTGTAGTAATCTGTAACTAACGCAAACTTCTTGAACCCAAACAATTCTACCAAAATTAGAAGACCTGGAAAATTTGTTTATTGATCATAATCAATTGGAATCACTATTTTATCACGTTCTGGTGATATTTAACAATTCGGGAACTGAGCGCAAAGATTCTGGAAATTACAGCAAGATCAAATAACTATCTCCCAAGAAGATCTAATAGGTTTAACTTGGCACAAACGCTAATTAAAAGATAAAACCACATCTAAACAGAGTATAGATGGATTATTTATTCCTAAACAGAAGCAAAAACAAAAAACTAAAAATAAAATTGGGTTGCCTCCCAACAAGCGCTTTTCTTTAAAGCCTTTTTAGCTAGGCATTGAATTTCAATGATGCTCACAAGAAACACAAGAATTGAGGCACAAAGAGAGCATCATAAAACATGTGACAAACACACTTAAGTATAACATACTTCCTATGCATAGGCATATTATAGGCAAACAAATTATCATAGCAAGCAAAAACTAGCATATGCAACAAAGCGGAAAGGAACAATAGCAATCTCCACATAATGAGAGGTAATTTAGTAACATGAAAATTTCTATAACCATATTTTCCCCTCTCATAATAGTTACATGTAGGATCAGAAGAAAATTCAACAATATAGCTATGACATAACATATTCTCAACACGATCCACATGCATGTGAAGTTGACACTCTTCCGAAATAGTGGGATTAACATTAACTAAAGTCATGACCTCTCCAAACCCACTTTTATCAAAAATTTCACAAGATTGAATATTCTCCAAATATGTGGGATCTAAAGTTGACATTCTTACAAGCCCACTTTCAATATTATTGCAAACAATATTATCAATCTCATATTCATCATCGGGATTAAATAAATTTTCAGGATCATAAAAAGAATCACCCCAATCATGATCATTGCAACAAGTAGTAGACATAGCAAAACTAGCATCCCCAAGCTTAGGATTTTGCATATTATTAACATAATTGACATCAAGAGAATTTATAGTAAAATCATTGAAATCATGCTTTTCATCAAGGGAACTATCAAGTATGGGCGCAATAGCAACGATCTCATGTTTAACATAAGGAACTATAGCAAATTCATCTTCATAAATATTGGCATCATAGCCACAAGAATAGCAAGCATCATGTTCATCAAGGGATATTTCAATCAAATCATCGGAATCATCATTATCTATAGATTCATGCGTATCATTATTTCCTTCCAAAGCAACGGTCATTCTTTCAATAAATTCTTGGACATAGACATTATGAGCAAGGTTTTCATTGCAATATTTAAGTATGACGGAATTTTCAGATTTGTTGAGAGTAAAATCATACTTTTCAATCAAAGAAGCAACTTCATGAGCACCCTTAAAAGCGATAAATTCTTCAATTTGTTCGATATCATAGTAACTATAAACACCCTTTGCATAAGAAGATAAGATTTCATTATCATTGAACTCACATAGGTAGGGAAGGTGTTTATTAGGGTTCTTAGAGCAACAAGTAAAATCACACATTTCACAAAGATTCAAAGCATATCATAGCAGACTATTTATATGATACCGTAAGAGTCTCCCTTTTTCAGACAAACGGTGACGCACAAAATGAGCATGCTCATCTAAAGAATTCCCATCAACTAGGCTAGTTGGGGTTTCAGCACGAGCGGATAAGGATCGAAGATGATCCAAGTAGAACACTTTAAGTGGATCCATAACAATAGACTTTTAGCAAGCAAAGATGCAAGCAAATATAAGGCACATGGTAACACAAGCAAACAAGAAGCAAGCGCGAAAAAGAGGAGGAGATTGGGAAAGAGAGGGCGAATAAAACGGCAAGGGTGAAGTGGGGGAGAGGAAAACGAGAGGCAAATGGCAAATAATGTAATGCGAGAGATAGGGATTGTGATGGGTACTTGGTATGTTGACTTTTGTGTAGACCTCCCCGGCAACGGTGCCAGAAATCCTTCTTGCTATGTCTCGAGCTTGCGTTGGATTTCCCCGAAGAGGAGAGGATGATGCAGCACAGTAGCGTAAGTATTTCCCTCAGTTTTTGAGAACCAAGGTATCAATCCAGTAGGAGGCCACACGCAAGTCCCTCGTACCTACACAAAATGATAGCTACTCGCAACCAACGCGATTAGGGGTTGTCAATCCCTTCACGGTCACTTACGAGGGTGAGATCTGATAGAGATAATATTTTTGGTATAAAGATGCAAAGTGAAAAGTAAAGGCAAAGTAAAAACAAAGCAAGTATAAAAGTGATGGAGATTGATATGATGAGAATAGACCCGGGGGCCATAGGTTTCACTAGTGGCTTCTCTCAAGAGCATAGATATTCTACGATGGGTGAACAAATTACTGTTGAGCAATTGATGTAATTGAGCATAGTTATGAGGTTATCTAGGTATGATCATGTATATAGGCATCACGTCCGAGACAAGTAGACCAAACGTTTCTGCATCTACTACTATTACTCCACTCATCGACCGCTATCCAGCATGCATCTAGAGTATTAAGTTAAAAACAGAGTAATGCCTTAAGCAAGATGACATGATGTAGAGGAATAAATTAATGCAATATGATAAATACCCCATCTTATTATCCTCGATGGCAACAATACAATACGTGCCCTGCAACCCTTTCTGTCACTAGGTAAGGACACCGCAAGATTGAACCCAAAGCTAAGCACTTCTCCCATTGCAAGAACTACCAATCTAGTTGGCCAAACCAAACGGATAATTCAAGAGACTTGCAAAGATAACTCAATCATTCATAAAAGAATTCAGAGAAGAATCAAATATTTTCCATAGATAAGCTGGATCATAAACCCACAATTCATCGGTCTCAACAAACACAACGCAAAAAAGAGGATTACATCGAATAGATCTCCACGAGAGGTGGGGGAGAACATTGTATTGAGATCCAAAAAGAGAGAAGAAGCCATCTAGCTACTAGCTATGGACCCGAAGGTCTGAAGTAAACTACTCACACTTCATTGGAGGGGCTATGGTGTTGATGTAGAAGCCCTCCGTGGTAGATGCCCCCTCCGGCGGAGCTCCGGAACAGGCCCCAAGATGGGATCTCGTAGAATTAGGTTTTTGGCTCCTCCCCTAATCTGTTGGGGGTACGTAGGTATATATAGGAGGAAGGAGTACGTCGATGGAGCGTCAGGGGGCCCACGAGATAGGGGGGCGCGCCCTTGGGGGGGGGGTGCCCTTCACCCTCATGACCGCCTGTGGCACTTCTTGGAGTAGGGTCCAAGTCTCCTGGATCACGTCCGGTGAGAAGATCATGTTCCCGAAGGTTTCATTCCGCTTGGACTCCGTTTGATATTCCGATTCTTCGAAACACTGAAATAGGCAAAAAACAACAATTCTGGGCTGGGCCTCCGGTTAATAGGTTAGTCCCAAAAGTAATATAGAAGTGGATCTTCTTTCTCCACCAGCACATCATCCATGGCCTGCTCCTGGAGGCCAAGCTCGGTCATCAGCGCCTCCAAGTCTCCTGTCTTGGAGCTTGAAGGTTCCGCAACCATGTCTTTTCCCTGACCCGAGAAAAATTTGATCAGGTGCTTCACCAAACCCTAGCCTAAAACCCCAAGCACAAAAACATGCACCAAGACAGGGCAACGCTGCTGAGAGTGCCCCTTGATCGGTCCGAGCACAACCCTTCAGCAAAGACGGTGGGAGGGTAGCCGGAACCCTACGGTGGCGATCAAGTCACCGCCGAGGGGAGAACAAACCCTAACGAGAGGGAATAAATCACTTGAGTTACCAAAATTAGTTTAGAGATAGAGATGGACCGGGACCAGGTGCGCTTAGGCTCTATGGGCCGGCCCATACAGGCTGCACAACTCCCATAGGCCCAGGTGGGACAGCCAGGAGCAACTAATTAACGAGTACTCCTTGGGAGGCTCCCAGCGATCACTTCAGGTGGGCTGGAAGCGCGCCACTTTGCGCGCTCTCAGTCGCCGCCATGTGTCGCATTCTGGGCGTTCCCTTTGTTTTTTGGTTTTTTATTTTTCCGCACGCGTTTTCAGCTTTTTAGATGATTTTTTTCGGGTCTTCGGTTTTCTACGGGTCTTCCCTAGCTTTTGGACAAAAATAAAATTGAAAAAAAACTCGCGAAAAAAACGCATTTTTTCTTCCGCGAGTGGCATGGTTTTTGTTCCACGAAAAGCACGTTTTTCTTTCGCGAGAGGCATGGCCCGTGCTTCTCGGAAAGAGAAAAAAATGTGTTTTCTGTTTTTTTTCTTCTTCCGTGAGAGGCACATTTTTGCTTTCGTGAGAGGCACGATTTTGCTTCCACGAGAGGCACGGGCCATGCCTTTCGGAAAGGGAAAAACAGACGCATTTTCTGTTTTCTTTTCTTCCACGCGAGGCACGTTTTTGCTTTCGCGGGAGGCACGGTTTTGCTTCCGCGAGAGGAACGGGCCGTGCTTTTCTGAAAGGGAAAAAACAGACGCGTTTTCTATTTTTTTCTTCCGTGAGAGGCACATTTTTGCTGCCGCGAGAGGCATGCTTTTGCTTCCGCGAGACGCACGGGCCGTGCCTTTCGGGAAGGGAAAAAAAGAAGCTTTTTTGTTTTTTTCTTCCGTGAGAGGCACGTTTTTCTTCCGCTAGAAGCACGGATTTGCTTCTGCGAGAAGAACGACTGTGCCTCTCAAAAAACGGTCTTTCGGAAAGGAAAAAAAAGCATGCTTCCGGTGCGGTTTTTTTGTTTGGTTTTTTTCATTCAATTTTTTCGTGGGAATAAAGTTCGTCAAAACCTATCAACATGGGATATAGTTTTGAAGATCTCGACGCGAGGAATCAAACGGTGAAAATGGTTTGAGATTTGGACGCACGGTTAAAGAGATAAAAAGTTTTGAAGAAACGGATCTACAGAAAAAGGGAGAATTCCCAGGTTGCGACAAGTGGCGCACAAACAGCACGCGACTTGTCGTAAGTAGAGGAGATGGGAGTGATCTTTAGAAGGAGTACTCCTTAACTAGTGATTTCGGGGACAGCCTAGGAACTTTGGTGCGTTTACAAAAAAAAATCATCTGGTTTCTTTACGTACACAAGTAGAAAATAGGGCTTTGGTCCAGGCCCTGTAACTGCATTACTCCCGGTTCAGTTAAGAACCGGGATGAACCGGGGCATCAGTCCCGGTTCGTTATGCCACGGCGCTGCCGGGTAGTGCCTTTTATCTCGGTTCAGAGACATTTAACCGGGACTAATGGGCCTCGCTCTTGGCGTAGCCCCTTTAGTCCCAGTTCGTGCCTAAACCGAGACAAAAGGTTGACCTTTAGTGCCAGTTTTTGATACAAACCGGGACTAAAGTTTTGCCTATATATATCCATGCCCCCGCCCCCATCTCCTTTGTTTTTTGGCCGTGGAGCGGGTGCGAGGTGCTGCTGCTCTCTTTTCCCCTACTATGCACATGAGGTGTTTGATGAAATGCCCATGCCACACTTAAGCTTTCTCCTCTCCAATCTCGACCTCCAAGCTCCATTTTCCCCAAGATTTGTATAGGTTTGGCGGTCCGTCCCGTCCCGTCCCCGTCCTTACCGTCATCGATCACCCGCGCTGGTCTCGCGGATTGCCCGCACCACCTGGTAAGCCTCTTGTTCTTATCGTCTTTGTAAAAGAAAATATTCTTACTCGTATGATTTAGATAGCTACTTATATTTTTTTTTACTTTTATTATTGTTTCTTATTATATAGTGCCATGGTTATGGTATCCGCCCATGTCGGCCCTCGTCCGGTCTATGATTCAGATGTGGTATATTATCTTTTATAACTATTTCTTGCATTTAATGTCTATGATAATTATGCCACCAACTTTACATAGATGTTTTTTTCTAGGAGGTAGTTGAACCAGAAATGTATACCGACTATGGAATTCTGCTCGACAAGTTTACTAAAGCTGAAAAAGAAATCAATACTTTGGAAGAAAAATTGAAAAGAACTGAAGATGAGAAGATGAGATTGGAGTTGCATGTTGCCGATATCGTCGATGATCACAAGAACAAGATGGCTGCAATGCGCTTGAAGCTTAGAAATATTAGAAAATATGCCATTGATAAAGAAGCTTGGTATCATTATGCTGTTGGTTCAATTGTTAGCTTAGTTGCGATTTTGATCGCATTTGTTGTTGCATTTAAATGTTTTACATAGTTGTATGTTAGTTTCAATGAATGTTTTAATTAGATGCTCTAGAGAGATGTATGTTATTCTATGACATTTGATTACTACTGTACTTTGGTTTTAATGTGATGATGAAGTTGTATTAATTTGGTCATTTCTCTATTAATTCATGATGTCTCATGACTACCACGTGATTATGATGCAACTGCTTCCTTTGCATTGAGGAGCTTCTACCAGAAAATGTTTGATTAGTCATTGTGAAGCTATGTGCATTCCTCAGGGTCATTTAGCTCAAAACAAATCATTTAATGCATGAAAAATAACAAATGAAGTAAGAAAAGGGTTGGACATCGATGATGTGACTTTGAATGGTGCATATTGAGCACACAAAAAGTCTGTTAGTTAAAATAAGTTAATAAAAATGAAATCCCTTTGTAATAGATGAGTTTTCGTCCGAAACCCTCATACTTTGAAAGAGATTGTACAGTTTGCACATGAAGTGCATCCAATTTTTTCCGTAGCCCTCTCAAAATTTTAGAACTTGCTATGTGGGTGAAATTATGATACCATGCCAAGTTTCAACCTTTTCAGAGTTCATTTGTAGTGCTTTTCTATTTCAGGGTCATTTAGCTCAAAACAAAACATTTAATGCATGAAAAAATAGCAAATAAAGTCAGAAAATAGTTGAACATCGATGATGTGACTTTGAATGGTGCATATTGAACACACAAAAAGTCTGGAGATAAAATAAGTTATAAAAAATGAAATCCCTTTGTAATAGATGAGTTTTCGTCCGAAACCCTCATACTTCGAAAGAGATTGTCCAGTTTGTACACGAAGTACATCCAGTTTTTGCCGCAACCCTCTCAACTTTTTACCTCTTGCTATGTGGGTGAAATTATGATACCATGCCAAGTTTCAACCTTTTCAGAGTTCATTTGTAGTGCTTTTCTATTTCAGGGTCACTTAGCTCAAAACAAATCATTTAATGCATGAAAAATAGCTAATGAAGTCAGAAAATGGTTGAACATTGATGATGTGACTTTTAATGGTGCATATTGAACACACACAAAATATGGAGTTAAAATAAGTTACTAAAAATGAAATCCCTTTGTAATAGATGAGTTTTTGTCCGAAACCCTGATACTTCGAAAGAGATTGCCCAGTTTGTACAAGAAGTGCATCTAGTTTTTGCCGTAACTCTCTCAACTTTTTAGCACTTTCTATGTGGGTGAAATTACGATACCATGCCAAGTTTCAACCTTTTCAGAGTTCATTTGTAGTGCTTTTCTATTTCAGGGTCATTTATCTCAAAACAAATCATTTAATCCATGAAAAATAGCTAATGAAGTCAGAAAAGGGTTGAACATTGATGATATGACTTTGAATGGTGCATATTGAACACACAAAAAGTCTGGAGTTAAAATAAGTTACTGAAAATGAAATCCTTTTGTAATGGGTGAGTTTTTGTCCGAAACCCTGATAGTTCAAAAGAGATTCTCCAGTTTGCGCACGAAGTGCATCCAGTTTTTGTCGTAACCCTCTCAAATTTTTTACCTCTTGCTATGTGGGTGAAATTATGATACCATGCCAAGTTTCAAACTTTTCAGAGTTCATTTGTATTGCTTTTACATTCAGGTCATTTAGCTCAAAACAAAACATTTAATGCATGAAAAATAGCAAATGAAGTCATAAAAGGATTGAACATCGATGATGTGACTTTGAATGGTGCATATTGAACACACAAAAAGTCTGAAGTTAAAATAAGTTACTAAAAATGAAATCCCTTTGTAATACATGAGTTTTCGTCCGAAACCCTGATACTTCGAAAGAGATTGTGCATTTTGTACATGAAGTGCATCCAGTTTTTGCCGTAACCTCTCAACTTTTTAGAACTTGCTATGTGGGTGAAATTATGATACCATGCCAAGTTTCAACCTCTGCAGAGTTCATTTGTAGTGCTTTTCTATATCAGGGTCATTTAGCTCAAAACAAATCATTGGATGCATGATAAATAGCAAATGAAGTCAGAAAAGGGTTGATTATTGATGATATGACTTTGAATGGTGCATATTGAACACACAAAAAGTCTGAAGTTAAAATAAGTTACTAAAAATGAAATCCCTTTGTAATAGATGAGTTTTCGTCCGAAACCCTGATACTTCGAAAGAGATTGTCCAGTTTGTACATGAAGTTCATCCAATTTTTGCTGTAACCCTCTCAACTTTTTAGAACTTGCTATGTGGGTGAAATTATGATACCATGCCAAGTTTCAACCTTTTCGGAGTTCATTTGTAGTGCTTTTATATTTCAGGGTCATTTAGCTCAAAACAAATCATTTAATGCATGAAAAATATCAAATGAAGTCAAAAAAGGGTTGAAAATTGATGATGTGACTTTGAATGGCGCATATTGAACACACAAAAAGTCTGGAGTTGAAATAAGTTATTAAAAATGAAATCCCTCTCGAGCTTTCTGAGTGCTCACAACTTGACTGTCTGACATGACAACACCTCCACCCTCGAGGTGAACCGGTGCTCCCTCGAGTCCGGTGGGCTTCTCACGTTGGGCACCACCAGTGCACGTGTCACTCTGTTGCTCTGCTCCATCTCACCTACACTGATCTATAAAGATTTCCAACCCCAACCCCAACATAAAAAACTAACATAAAAATCAACAAAGATGCGCTTATAGAGAAAATTCAACCTAAATTCACAGTGAATTTCAGGGAAATTCACTCTGAATTCAGGTCAAATTTCACGTATAAGGGCATCTATTTTCACTCTGAGAGGAACTCAACAAGGCAGAGAGGGTCGGGCTTATAAACCGGTGCGACCGCCCTTCGCTTGGCGAGGTGGGACTAAACTCCGACCGCAGCGAGGACCAACCCTTTTGTCCCGGTTTGTGGCCCTAACTGGGACCAATGCAGCCCTTTCAACCTGGTTCAAGGATCGAACCGGGATTAAAGGAAACCTTTAATCCTGGTTGGGGACACCAACCGGGACTAAATCCCTCTGCTTCCCGCCCTTTGGTCTGCTGAAAAATACCTTTCATCCCGGTTGGTGGCTACAACCAGGATTAAAGGTGGCCTTTGGTACCGGTGTGAGCCATGAACCGGTAGTAAAGTGTTTCCTGTATATATCCCACACTTAGAAATGTCATCTCCAAACCCCCGACACTGCCACGACCAACTCGACGCCGCCAAGCTGCCCAACCGCACCGTCGCCTCCCGTCGTCGCTAGGCTGCTGCGCCGCCTCGCCCCGACGTCGCCGGCCTGCCCTGCTCCCTCTGCCTCGCCCGCCGCCCTGCCCCTCGCCTCGGGACGCCCACGGTGAGCACCCTATTCCCCTCCTCCCCCTCTTCTCCAAATCGATGGATGGATGAATTCATGGATGGATGGATGGATTAATCATGGCAGGGGAACCCTAGGTGCTAGTTCATCACTAAATTTGTTTGAATTTTTGAATGCATATGTATGATATATATAGATTGCAATGTGTGTGCAATTAATGTGTATGAATATATATAGATTGCAATTAGTGAGCATATATAGATTGCAATGTGTGTGCAATTAATGAATTCTTTTTTGCATTAGAGTTCATTTTGTTTTTTGGTATGTTTTAATGGAAGCATCTTTTGGGCAATCTTTGAACATGAAGTAGGAGCATTTTGATGTCATCTTCCTAGTAGATTTTAGTTCATGCCAAGTCAAGACCTGTAGTGAGTGCTAGATGATTAGGAGCATTTTGATGTCATCTTTAATTGATATATGGCATTTTTTCTGTCATTAGTTGATATATGCAATGGGTTGACTTTCAGTATGTGGCTGCTCCTTATGTGACTTTCAGTGAGGGAGTGTCCACCATATCACTTTCAGATATATAGAATCCTGACTGTTGTCGTGGGGGTCGTTTCCCTCTTCTTCTTCTCGTCATATAACTTATAGATGCACGAGAGAAAGGGGGGAAGCGACCATCACCGATGGTCGAAATATGAGAGAGGAAGAATCCCAACTGTTGTTGTGGGGGTCGCTTCTCCTTCGTTTCCCTGCTAAGACATTGTGATGTAATGCACTCGGAGACGAAAGGAGGAGCGACCATGACTGACGGTCGAAATATCAGAGAGGGAGTGCCCATATACGTGAGATGAGAGTTGTAGGAGATATGCCCTAGAGGCAATAACAAATGTTATTGATTATCTCCCTGTTCATAATTATGTTTATGTTCCATGCTATAACTGTTATGGTTCTCGAGTCTACAATAACCACGAGGCTCGGAGGAAGATTCATATGCACGTGTGGATTAATAAATGGTAAAATGTGTTCCTAGTCTTGCCTCTAAGAATGGATCAAGTATTGCATGATGATCTTGTTTTCCTTATCATGGGCATGGCTATGCCGGCAATTTTGAGGGCACGATGTTGGTAGAACACTTGTGTTGAATCGACCAGAATTGATGTTATGCTACGAGATTCATTCATCACTAGTTAATGGTTTATAACACAGAGATAGTTAATGTTTGCATAATTCCTTAGACCATGAGAGTATCGAGTTTATTCATGCTTGCTTCATGAACTTTGGGGTTTATTAAACGTCATCCGTAAATGGGTGGCAAGTACGGCGGCTTACAGGTTCATGGAAAAGTGTGTCAAGTAACTTGATAGCTCGAGATTGGGATTTGATCCTCCGACGATGGAGAAATATTCTCGGGCCCTCTCGGTGTTATGGTATCCATCATCATCTGGCGAGACACAAGGTGATTTGATCATAGGGATGCCGGAACATGGAAACGAGAAAAGAGAACAAAACCGTTAACGAGGTAACTTGCATAGTGGACAAGTTGTTGATCCACGGGGATGCACAAAATCTCACCTCGGGTATTTGTAACATATTGTGAAGCAACAAGAATAGCACACGACAACTGAGGTTCACTCGAATATTCATTCGTGTGGGTATAGGGATCAGTATGGGTGTCCACGACTCCGATGCTGATCATTGATCGGAAAGATGTTCCGGTAATGTCTATACTTCACTGAACCTATAGGGTCACACGCTTAAGGGTCATCTATCTGCTGAATACTAGACAGGGAGTCTGCGAGAAAGTCTCCGGAAAAAGATTTCAGAGACAGCGGAAAAGTTCCGAAGAAAGAGGTCACCGGATGAGTTTTGGTGAAACTGAAAAGTTTTTTTAGAGGATACCATAAAGTCAAATTGGTTATGGCACATGGCTGATAATTCTTGGAGGGTGACAGAATCATTCTGGAAACTTTCTGGAATTTTTCGGGATGAAAACCGGAAATGTTCAGGAGCTTCCGGAACTGCTTCAGATGCTTTTCGTAGATGAAAATCACTAAACCGGAATTGTTTCGGAATGCGTTGAAAATTATTTTCGTGGGTACTGGAAATGTTCTAGGACCACATAAATATTTTCAGTTCGAACGGACGCTGAAAAATGTCGTCGTGAATAATGAAAGTGCTTTATGGCTATTTTTGGGAAAGCACCTTTTTGGAATATTCCAAAAAGGCCTTCTAGAAGAGATTGGGGTGCAAGGCACCGCATGAGGGCCCCCCCCTAGGGGTGGCCGGCCAAGGTGGGCATGCTCCATGGGAGCTCCACATGGCAGCCCTTTTCCCTTTTATACTTTTTATGTGAGACATAAAGTGGGGGTATTTTGGCATTTTTAAGTGCCAACACTACCCCTTGGCTTTCCTATAAATAGAGGAGTTGTGGGCTGCCATTTATTCATCCATTCCAAACACACACATGCCATCTGCTTTTATTTGGCTTCTCTCTCCCTCCCACGAAATGAGTTTCGTAAAGCCGGAAGGTTGTGTGGGTTCCGGTGGGAACTAGTTCTGGACGGCGAAGCCCTGCCTGATAGATGACACCGTATGTGTGCAACTCTGTAGAGAGATCGTAGTTTCGGTCTTAGTTCGAGAGTGCCTCCCAAAGGGCTGTCCAAGTGACCGTCCGAGTTTTAAAGGTCCTCCCGAAGGGCTGTCCGGGTGACCGTTCGAGTTTCGAAGGTCCTCCCGGAGGACTGCCCGCGCCACCGTCCGGGGGACTGTTCGACCGCCTCCCGGAGGGCTGTCCGAGGGGCGGATGTGGGTATACATCCCCGCGGTTGGGAGGTTGTAAATCCTAGCTGCGGGGATCTGCACCTCCGATCGTCATCGACTCTTCTTCCGCTGCGCTACGAGTCGGTAACGAAACACATCAAACCTTGTATGCAGTCTCCATAGCATTCCTGGGCTGGTGCGTAGGTCGGAATTTTTTTGTTTTCTGCTGCATTCCCCTACAGTGGCATCATGAGCCATGCTATGCGTAGATGTAGGTTGCGATCTAGAATACATGAGATGTATGGGTGTTGCACAATATAATTTGTAGTAGAAGAGTTCTATTACTTGAAATTTTTTGTGCGGGTAGCAGATGAAATCTGTTACCCGAGGTTCTTGTTGCTACCTTGGAATTTGCGTATTTCTGATATCGAGACAACATGGTGGAATTTGATAAAGCTCTAGCAATCCATGATTCTGGATGATCATGAAATTGCTTCAGTTCTTTGGATTCTGCCAAAGTCAAAAGAAAGATGAAATTCACAGATGAAAGGGCAATGCAGATATGATCTGCACGGGGGTCATGCGTATGATGAAGTTTAGTATGGGGCTCGATATTTCATTATCTCTTGTTTCATACACCCTGGAAAGTTAATCTAGTGACTTGAATTAATCATACTTGATGATGGACGTTGGCAGCTGCGGTTTTGGTTGAAACCTTAGAAGCCACGTAAAATAAAATCTTGGATGAACCGATTAGAGGCATCTAACTTGGTTTTGCAGGATGGTTTGCATGTGATGTGATGTGGTATAGCAGTGCTCATAATAATTTGATTATGTATGAGATGACTATATAATGTAAATTAACATGACCTGGGTGTCATGATTCGGCATGATGGCTGAAGCCATATGATTGCACTTTAATGCCTTGCATGTCAACCTTATGTAATGCACTTATTTTATTAGCTATAGAGATAGCAATATTATCTGGTGCATCGACAAGGTGGTGGCAATCTTCGCAAAGGTGAACACCGACGCGAATGCCGAAGACGAAGAAATGAAAGACTTCTCCGTCAGAAAGGGCTATACCATATCATGCTATTATGAATTGCCTGAGATGTTTATCCGTTATGGTGCACCCTTCTTGATTGCGCGGTAGTCGCTTTTATTAGGGTGTTCTCTCACAAAAATATCAAGTAGTTAGTGTTCTCTCAAGTGTAGCACCATCACGGCACCTAACTTTTCGGGGTACGACATGTACACATGAGTACGAACGATTAGGGATGTGTGAGGCGGGTGAGGTCAGACCTCGCAGCGAGATCACTTGGTTGTCTTGATGTTCTGGCTTGATCGTCGTGAGCTCGGAACACACGCATCAAAAGATGGACAAGAGTCACATAGAGATGTGATTGGCAAGTTGGCCTACCGACTGAAATTCACGTCATCAGTGATGAACCCGTCAATGGCGTTGAATTGAAATGCGGGTCTTGAATCGCTCACAATCAATTATGAGAGATATTGATTTGAGTGGGAGTGCACTATAGAATTGACTTGTTTAATTATCAGTGCAATTAATTTTGAACACTGTCTAAGTGTGATTCGCAAAATAGTTGTAGAATAAAGGCTCGTGTTTCCACCTTCCCAATTAAAATTGAATTAGCTGTTAAACATCTGGTTAAAACTTTACGGTTGGTAACGTAATGTGAGGATTGTCCTCAAGAGTACCGAGAAGGACTTTGTCCTATCGCATGCTTTTGGTATCCTCCCGCAAATGCTATGGATGATGTGACTCTCGTCCTTCGATCCAAAAGCAAGAATTCCGTTACGGTCAAATGCAATATGTTTGCTTCCATGAGACCCGAACTTTGAAAGTTTGGGATAGTTATGTGATATTCATGGAATCTGAAAATCATTTTCAGAGACAGACAAAGGCTAAAAGATATGAAATATCCAAAGAAATGTTTGTTTGCAAACTATTAGTAAAGGTGTTTACTATGCATTAGACTGTTAAAAGAGGGATCCAGAAGAGCACATGTCATATGATGAAAGGTGAATAAAACAACAACTTAAAGAGAAAGGAAGTGTCCAAAGGGTGTTAGTAAAACTTTCACGCCTAGGAAGTCCGGGGCTAACGCCACTCTTAAGTTGGGTGCTTCTTCTGAGAGTAGGAGAATTACTAAAAGTTAAACTGTTAGAAGTATAAAGGCAAAAAGGAAAGAAGACTGGAATATCTAGCTCATGTATGAATGTCATACAAGTTTTTGATGTATAGAAGGCTGGTCAAAGATATAGTTCTTGGGGATTATGGTTAAACATGGTAATCACTAATTCTTGGGTATTGTGAGCTGGTCACAAAGATACCCGCTTGATTGCATTCTATTGCAACTCAATGTAAGAACTACTATGGCCTGAAAGACTAGCCAGGAATGAGATTAAGATACACACATGGAACATAGTAAATGTTACTGTACCTTCCATTGGTGTATTACCTATGTATTTACTTTCATGATTCATTTTAGAGTTTCACACTCTATACCTTTGCATAAGGAATCTTTCAAGAAGGTTGTTCATAAGAGAACTTTTTATGGTCAGTGTTTTGAATAACATAAGGGCCATACTTTCATTATGAATGAGATGTATGTTATGAATAATGATAATAATATATTACCTCTGTGTTTACTTTCATAATTCATTTAGAGTTTCATACACTCTAGCCCTTTTGCATAAGGTATCTTGCAAGAAGGTTATTCATAAGAGAACTTTTGATGTTCGGTGTTACGAATAACATGAAGGGCCATGCTTCCATCCAGGATGGGATGTATGTTATGAATATTGATGGAAATATGATACATCCATAACACTGACGCTAAATGTCGTAAAGACTAAAAGAATACCACACAAGTGTGGCACTGCATTTGGTCACATTGGAGAAACTCAAGATAAAAGAATCCATTATGATGGATTTTGAAGTCGTTTGATTTTGAATCATCTGACACTTGCAACTTTCCTCCGAAAAGTGAAGTGACTGAAATACCGTTCACATGCCATAAGGAACGAGCAAAGAACTTATTGGTGATCATACATTTTGATGTATGTAGTCCAATAAATGTTGTTGCAAACAGTGGATTTGTCTACCTTCAAAAATGACTCAAGTAGATATAGGGATATTTACTTGATAAGACGTAAGTCTGGATCTTTTGAAATCATTCGAAAGGTTTTCAAAAATTAAGTAGAAGTTATTGTAACAAGAAAATTGTGTTTCTACAATTCGATTGCAGAAAGGAATATTTGAGTTACAAGTTTAGTGAATGTCTGATGAGTTGTGAAAAGAGTTTTTCATAACTTGCACCTCCCGGAACACCACTGCAAGTGGAAAGTCCGTGAAGATGTAATCGATCCATTCATGACATGGTAAGATCAAAGATGACA
Source organism: Aegilops bicornis (assembly GCA_021605145.1). Classification (NCBI taxonomy): domain Eukaryota; kingdom Viridiplantae; phylum Streptophyta; class Magnoliopsida; order Poales; family Poaceae; genus Aegilops; species Aegilops bicornis. The sequence continues at coordinate 807,404,461 of CM038671.1, forward strand.
TAAATAAATTTGCCATTATCCCTTTTAAAGTGATGCTTTAGAGATCATGGCTTTTACACTGAAAAGAGCTCCATCGGGTCTGTTGAAATGAAGCCATGGTATGGTACGCCCAACCATGTTACATCTTTTCTTAACATTTGGAATATGGGGCTTGTGTAAAAGGTTATAAACCTATTCCAAATCAGACAAGTGCTACGTTGAAGGTTATCCCAAGTCATTGGGTATTCCCCCACCACTATACCGAGGCAAAGGATTTTGCCACAAAACGGTATGCTTTTAAAGAGAATTGTTCTTTCAAAAAGTTGAGTGGGAGAACAGTGCAACTCGACGAGATAAAAGTATCTTCGTCATCAGATCAAAGGAAAGAGACCTTAGAAGTGATTCCAGAGTTCCCTACTGCGACTGATACGGAAGCCTCTGCATGAGATGTATGGACTTCGGTCGAACTTGCAGCTGAACCACGTAGGAAAACCTCGTGCAAACCTCTCAGATGCGCATACGATATATTGTTGTTAGACAACAGTATACCTACGATACACAAGGAAGTGTTGACGGGCCCTGACTCCGGAATTGGCTAAACGCCAATACAATCCGAGATAGTTTCCATATAAGTGATTCAAGATTAAAATTTGGATACACCTTTCAGAAGACTTAGAGTCTAATGAATATTTATGGATCTAAAAACTGATACGGATAAAATGTTTTATCCATAAAGCTCGACTTGTTGAAATAACAAGTTCAAGGAGTTGACTACGATGAGGTTGTTTCACCGTAACATGCTTAAAGTCGGTTTGGGTTGAACTAGCAATTAATACATATTTCAATCATGAGATATGAAACATGGATGCCAAAAGGATTTCCATGAGATGGAAATGCAACCTAGGATGCTAGTAAGTATGCAAACTTCAGAGTTCCAGTGATGGACAGGAGAGAGCAAAGTGGAGTTGGAATCTTTGTTTTGATGAAATGGTCAAAAGAGTTTGACTTCATCAATGGGTAACGAAGATGCTTGTGGTTTCAAGAAAGTAAGTGGGAGCATAATAATATTTCTAAAAACCTTGTGTACTTGACACATTGTTAATTGGAAATAAATTTCTTGATATGAATTAGGACTTCATTTGAAAATAGTTTTTTCGTTGAAGTGCTTGGGCTAAATAGCCTTGATATTAGGTATGATGATCTATGGAGATGGATTTACCTAATGGGGCTAAGCAATGAATACATATTGACAAGATGCTAAAACTTTTTAGCATTTAAGACCTAAGGAGCGATTCTTGCCGAAGTCGCATGGAAGGAGTTTTGCAAGACTCGGTGTCCCAAAAACACTGATGAGCAAAATACATGATGGAGATTCCACACACCTTCGTGTTTGGATTAATCATGTATTCCATGGTATGTAAATACAACCAGATATGTCCAATACTCCAAAGTTGTTGCGAGTATAGATACCAAAGTGATCAAAAGTATTGATCATGGGACAACAGTGAAAGATGTCATTGAGTACTACAGTAGTACTGATGACATGGTTTCTTGCAAGCAGAGATTATGAAGTGCTCGTTGTAAGTAATTACATTGATACAGTCTTCATCAAAGGTCCATGCGATTTTCAATTGTTAAGGGTTTTGTGTAACACACAATATGGTGGCACGGTAGTTGGAAATTATTCCAAACAAGATGGCGAATTCTATAACAAAGGCTAAGTATGTTGACGCTTTAGAAGCGACAAACAAGATGTTGAATCATATAGTTCATTCATGAACTTAGTATGGTTCCAAGAAGGCTTTTGTCAATGTGACACTATTGCAGATAGTTGCTCCATAGCTCAGTCTAAGGAATCAGGTTTCTACCAATGATTCACATATATACAAAGCCAAGTCCGCACAAAATATGAATTTTGTGAAAGAGTGAAAATGCGAGGACATGCAAAGATACACACGGATCTGAAGTTGTCAGATCAGTTGGACATCAGGCTATACCACATGCGAAGCATATTTTACACCAGTGTGCCATAGGTGTAAAGTGCATTAGCATGGACTAGATTATTGACTCTAGTGCAAGTGGGAGTCTGTAGGAGATATGCCCTAGAGGCAATAACAAATGTTATTGATTATCTCCCTATTCATAATTATGTTTATGTTCCATGCTATAACTGCTATGGTTCTCGAGTTTGCAATAACCACGAGGCTCAGAGGAAGACTCATATGCACGTGTGGAATAATAAACGGTAAAATGTATTCCTAGTCTTGCCTCTAAGACTGGCTCAAGTATTGCATGATGATCTTGTTTTCCTGATCAAGGGCATGGCTAAGCCGGCAATTTTGAGGGCACGATGTTGGTAGAACACTTGTGTTAAATCGACCCGAATTGATGTTATGCTATGAGATTCATTTGTCACTAGTTAATGGTTTATAACACAGAGATAGTTAATGTTTGCATAATTCCTTAGACCATGAGAGTATCGAGTTTCTTCATGCTTGCTTCATGAAGTTTGGGGTTTGTTAAACGTCATCCGTAAATGGGTGGCAATTATGGCGGATTACGGGTTCATGGAAAAGGGTGTCAAGTAACTTGATAGCTCGAGATTGGGATTTTCTCCTCCGACGATGGAGAGATATTCTCGGGCCCTCTCGGTGTTACGGTATCCATCATCGTCTGGCCAGACACAAGGTGATTTGGTCACAGGGATGACGGAACACGGAAACGAGAAAAGAGAATAAAACCGGTAAAGAGGTAACTTGCATAGTGGACAAGTTGTTGATCCATGGGGATGCAGAAAATCTATCCTTGGGTATTTGTAACATATCGTGAAGAAACAAGAATAGCACACGGCAACTGACGTTCATTCGAATATTCATTCGTGTGGGTATAGGGATCAATATGGGTGTCCACGGCTCCGATGCTGATCATTGATCAGAAAGATGTTCCGGTCATGTCTATACTTCACTGAACCTATAGGGTCACACGCTTAAGGGTCATCTATCTGCTGAATACTAGACAGGGAGTCTGAGAGAAAGTCTCCGGAAAAAGTTTTCGGAGACAGCGGAAAAGTTCCGAAGAAAGAGGTCACCGGATGAGTTTTGGTGAAACTGAAAAGTTTTTCCAGAGGATACCATAAAGTCAAATTGGTTATGGCACATTCCTAATAATTCTTGGAGGGTGACATAATAATTCTAGAAACTTTCTGAAATTTTCCGGGATGAAAACCGGAAATGTTCCGCAGCTGCCGGAACCACTTCAGATGCTTTTCGTAGATGAAAATCACTAAACCGGAATTGTTTCGGAACGCGTTGAAAATTATTTTGGTGGGTACTGGAAATGTACTAAGACCACATAAATGTTTTCAGTTCGAACGGACGCTCAAAAATGTCGTCGTGAATAGTGGAAGTGCTTTATGGATATTTTTGGGAAAGCACCTTTTTGGAATATTCCAAAAAGGCCTTCTAGAAGGGATTGTGGTGCAAGGCACCCCATGAGGGGGGCCCTAGGGGTGGCCGGCCAAGGTGGTCATGCTCCATGGGAGCTCCACATGGCACCCCTTTTCCCTTTTATACTTTTTATGTGAGACATAAAGTGGGGGTATTTTGGTATTTTCAAGTGCCAACACTACCCCTTGGCTTTCCTATAAATAGAGGAGTTGTGGGCTGCCCTTTCTTCATCCATTCCACACATACACATGCCATCTGATGTTATCTGGCTTGTCTCTCCCTCCCACGAAAAGAGTTTCGTAGAACCAAAAGGCTGTCTAGGTTCCGGTGGGAACTAGTTCTGGACGGCGAAGCCCTGCCGGATAGATGACACCGTATGTGTGCAACTCTATAGAGAGATCGTAGTTTCGGTCTTAGTTCGAGAGTGCCTCCCGAAGGGCTGTCCAAGTGACACTCCGAGTTTTGAAGGTCCTCCCGAAGGGCTGTCCGGGTGATCGTTCGAGTTTCGAAGGTCCTCCCAGAGGGCTGTCCACGACACCGTCCGGGGGACTATCCGACCGCCTCCCGGAGGGCTGTCCGAGGGGCGGATGATGGTATACATCCTCGCGGTTGGGAGGTTGTAAATCCTAGTTGCGGGGATCTGCACCGCCGATTGTCATCGACTCTTCTTTCGCTGCGCTACGAGTCGGCAACGAAACAGATCAAACCTTGTATGCAGTCTCCATAGCGTTCCTGGGCTGGTGCGTAGGTCGGAAATTATTTGTTTTCTGCTGCGTTCCCCTAGCAAGGAAGACTCGACAGACCTAAAGTCAACCCATTGCATATATTGAGTAATAGTGATTTGTGTATTGAGTTTCCTAGTGGTTGCCTTCGATCGATTTTTAATGTTTGAACTATGAACATAGGAAATGTCAACCCCGTGCGTAATAGTGATCTATGTGTTGACTTTAATTTCCTGGTAATTGTCGTCGATCAATTTTTAATATTTTAATTATGAACATAGGAAATGTGGTCGTCGTCTGACGACGATAGTATCCCCGAGTGCGGTTACTGCAGCGACGACAGGGATATGTGCGAAAGACAACCGCACATAGATGAAGGTACATCATGCTTCTCCCTCATGCTTAAGGCGGACTTTAAAGTGGTTATGGCATGTAATTTTAGTAGCACGTGTTTCTTCTTAATTGAGCATGGCTTAAGATTTTTGCTTTAACGTGTAATTTCCATTTTTACAATTCTACTAGTGCATACCCTGCTATGCAAGACCATATGTCCTTAACAAGCTAGCTTTCGAAGAGATGAACAAGGTGGACATGAAGATAGCTCACCTGAAAACGCAACATGGTTTCGATTTCGAGGTTGAGATCTTCAATAAAGATGGTTGGACTCATTTTGGAGGTTCAGATTGAGAAAGATTATGCAAGGCATATGGATTTAAGGAGGATATGAAGATAACATTCGATCTTGGAAATCCTGAATTAGCAGATGGAAACATTTGGCTTGATCCGAACATGATTCCGATTCTGCCTCCGTGTGAGTTTGTTAAACAAATTTGTTAAACTAGTCGACAGCCCGTGCATTCGCACGGGCTAATTAGCCGTGCCTATTAATTTTAAGTTTAAATGTCACCATGTCTCACTGACGAAAAAGGTCATCCTCTCACATGAAGTGAACAGAAAAAATATACATTTGAAAAGCCTACACATTGAAAGCAGATTTATGAAGAAATGTTATAAAAATCATAAATCATATGATCTAGTCGAAGAGCTGCAGATGGTCATATCACACAGCTTCCAACTCTTTAAATGTGCCACTCATTAGTTAACTGCAAAGAAACATAATTAAATATTATGCATGACTCCTTGGAAATTATCGCATATGAAGCTGTGCAAATTATTTTTGCAGACTGATTAGAAGCGATATGTGCAATTAAAACTTTTAACGGAGGGAATACTTCAACCTTGCACAACTTACGTTAAGCGGAAAATCCAACAATCCTTCATTGGTGGCAGCTATAGGGCATCGTTCTGAAGACAAAGAGCGTAAAAAGATACATGGATACCACCAAGAAAAATACATTAATATTGTGTAGTAAGATACATTAATAATCTTGGGTGATGATTCAAACATAACTAAATTTCATAATATGATATGAAATTCTTAACTCTAATCCCTTAGTGCATCTAGGTTCAGGCACAACCATGTTTGATTATATAAACGCAAACCGCTACCTTTATGGATCAAAGCAAGAAAAGTTCCGCCACGTATAATGTTCTCTCTTATGGGCCATGCGGCTAATTATGTTGGCAATGAAGGTCGTGGGTGGTTACAAAAGATCCAACTGGCTTTTAAATATTTGGTATTTATTTATAAACATTATCAAGTGATTCATTGCTTCTTATCATCAATAACCTTGATTTGCAACTCTCAATTGCTTAACTCTTATGGCCCTACATGCCTTGCCATGCAATATGTTTCCTCAAACTACTCGGTGTCTGCCTCAATACATATGTGTCCCGCTCTTCATCATCATGTATGACATGTATGTTTTGGTTTTGTTGGCTCTAGAGTATGGCTCTAGGTAGCTCCGTCTTTTCAATCAGATGGAAATAAATCCATGAAAATCATGGATCCACTTAGTCCTCAGCCTGTTCCTAGTCATTAACCCGTGAACATGCACGGGCTTGTGGTAGCATAAGCAGAAGTACAAATCATTTTGACGGGTTTGATAGAATTTTGAAATGTATAGTAGTTGCAGTTAGGGATTCTCAAAGAGTTAAGAAAAATTCTCCTCTATAGTGATCCCTTTGGAAGAACTAATGGAAAAGAAGAAGGTACACCTGTGATAAAATCTTCTAAGCACTATAAAGATCAAGCTGGATCTCTGAACTTCAAATCCTAGGACCGATTGGAAAACTTACACAAAGTAGTTTTTTCCGAAGCTACAAAAATATTACACAAAAAAATATGCACTGACCATAGTTACAAAAATATTACACAAAACTGTTTGCGCTGACCATAGTTAGCAGCAAAAAAATCATTAAGTTCAGTGCCGTACTTGCATATATGGAATACTGTTAGGGCAATACCAAATGACAGAACCTTAGGTGTGTGATATAAAAAGAACTGGAGTGTACGTACCTTAAGACATGAATGTTTGGAAAAACAAATTACGCATGTGCAGCTACATGAATGTTTGGCCAATACTTTTAAAATCTGATTACCTGATCTAACAACAAAAAGTGTATATAGTCTCATGTGCAGCTACATGAATGTTTGGCCAATACTTCTAAACACATGCAAAAATATTCAAACTCTTACGGATCATATACCGCGCTGTCTCATGGCAAGCTGATTATAGATACCATGCAGTTAATCCGAGATTTAGCATGTACTCGAGAGAACCACCCGCATACTTCAAATCTGCAATATAAGGGTCTATCATGAAAAACAAATTTTATCTGGCTAACATAGAGTAACATGGGAAAACATCAAAGTGAAAGGCTACGGAGGGCCTCTATATAGATTATGTGGTAAGTGGTGTCCGGAAGAGATGAAGATCGTGCCAACTTTTAACCTCTACCTACAACACCACAGAATCGAGTTAACAGCATCGAGCTTATGAGTACACATCTACAAATCCGATTTTTTTTCTTGACAACATAAGGGATCAAGCCGATTGTATGGCTGTATGCTTCTGCCTTCTGTGAACAGTTGAAACGATGGAGAATAGGGCAGGGATCATGGCGCCATCAGTCCATTGCAGTCCCTTCACTCGGCAGCCTCACTGACTACGGCCGCCTCCTCCTCTGCTGCATCAAAATGGCCGATTGGCCCAAGAAAATATATGCTCGACTCCGAGCATGCTGCATGTCAGGCTAGACTGGATCATGAGTCTGTGACCCTTTTTTCGGTTGATTGCTGAGTGGATAGAAATCTGAAGTTCAAGACATCACGGATATGAGATGGCAAAAGATTAGCCAGAGGATCAACTTGATTGTAGCTTTTTTCTCAGAGAAACTGCAGCGTGAATGCAACTGAAGTTCACAATGACATACGACATGAAGAAAGCATGAAAATATGTTACATACCGCTGTCAAACGCTGCAATCGATTCCCCGGATGGAGCAAAGGTGCTGCACCGAGACGCATCCACAGATTGCACCAGAATGAGACTAATCAATGAGGTACGCAGTTCAGAGGTAGGTTTGTCATGAGATAGATCTCGACCACACCAAATCGAGAAAGCAATATAAGTTGCAAGGACACAATCACAAAATCTAGCGGAGATAACTTTGGATCCCTGCCAGAAACCTCAAATAGGTTATGTAGATTAGATATTCCCAAGGAAACGAATCTAATAAAACTGATCAGAACAACACAAACGTAGTCATTCGAGTAGGCAACACGTCTCGTTCGGTGGGAAGGGCAGGAAAAACAATCATAAACTGCGGCGCACGTGGATGACACTGAGACGGCTTACGGGCTTGGAGTTGATGCTCATGGTCTGATCCAAGATGAATTGGTCAACATGGACATGAGCTGTCGTACAATAATGTTGCTTGACGTCCAGCCGGTTGTAATTTCCTTGGGAAGAGGGAAAAGCGAGGGGAGGGAGGCGACATGGAGATGTAACGTTAAATTACTTAACGGAAAAAGCTAAAATCCTGCTGACTGGCAGGTTGCAACAGATCCGCACGGATGCACTGAGCGGCTCGCGATCCGCTTCTGCCCGGCAGTTTTTTTTTCTCCCACGATCGTTCTCCACGATCCGCTTCCCTCGGGCGAGAATTTTCTCCTCGTGCGTGGGCAGATTTTTTTCGCCAGTCAGCTCCACCCAGGCGGGATCTTTTTTGGTCGCGCTCCTCCTCTTTTAGGCAAAAATATACCATCAAAGGCGGGACTCAAACTCAGGCCCCTAGGTTACACAAGCAAGTGAGGGAACCAGCTGGCCTAGGCAAGTACTGGTGTTAAGTTATGCGTAGTTATCTTTTCTATACCACACTAAACTATTTCTTCTCTACAACACCTACCATTCCAATCAAGAATTCTTGTGCTGGACTCTTGTTGACCTTGATTTTGCTGCTGAGCTGCACTCGTTCCTAGTGATTCGAAATGGTGCAGCACAACGAATATACATACAATCTAGTATGGGTCAACATAAATACACCCGGTAGCTTATTTTTTTAATAGCATGGTAATATAAACACAGCATACCTGATAACCTATATAAAAACACCATGATAAGTTTTGTCTTGGGATTTTTTTGGTTGAAAACATACTCGGTAAATTATGTGTAAATAACGTAATAATATAACACAGCAGACCCGATAACTTACGCACAAATACTATGATAACTTTTGACCGGAGAAAAAAAGTAGTTGAAAACATGATAACTTTTGACCCGGTAATTTATGTGTGAATATCTTGATAATTTAGGCACCGCAAACATGATAACTTTTCCCTCCGCTAGAGGGAGGGGTTTTGATGAAATATACTCTCGAATAACTTCTGTGTAAATATGATGATAGTTTACGCATACATCGTAGACATGATAAATTATGTACCCAGTCCTGGTAACTTTGTCGGTGGGGGTAGGGGTGGGAGGAGTTGTTGAACCATACCACGATAACTCTTATGCAAATAACATGATAACTCACACATCGCAGACTTGATAACTTATGTACCCGATCCTGGTAATATGGCGACTGTGGCGAGGGGGGGTGATGCCCCGCTAATTTCTGTGTAAATAACATGGTAATAGAAACATACAAAATTGATAACTCCCATACAAACGCCACTGTAACTTTTGACCTGAAACTTTTTTGTTGAAAAACATACACCCGATAATTTCTGTGTAAATAACAAGATGATGTATCATCGCAGACTTGATAACTAATATTTTACGTTTAAACATCATGGTGTCTTTCATCCAAGGGAAAAAAAGTTTTTGAAACATTTCACCGGTAATTTCTATGTTAAATTACCATACTTTCCCATGCTTTTAACCTTCTCGTACTGTAGTTACCAGCCTTATCATGGTATAGTTATCATGTTACTCAGACCATAGTTATCACGCTGGTCATTGCCAAAGTTACCAAGACAAACTTTATTTTTTCTTTTGATATGGCAGAAATAAGAAAGGTTCAAATAACATTGTAATTCTACAATAAACAACAACAAAAGGTGGCTTAGTTGGTTATTAGGTTCGATAGGTATTACATAGACCTGGGTTTGAATCCTCTTTCAAGCACTTTTATTTTCTTTTCATATTATGCAGCGAAAAACCAGAAAAAACCACTAGCAATTTACTACAGTTTTTGAGAGAAGGAAAAAATCAGTGAAGGCGGGAGGAACGACGCAGCGGGACGAGCGGAAGGATTGATCGAAGGTCGTGCAGATCTGTTGCTAACCACCAGTTGACTGGTGGTTAGCACAGTCCTAATTTGTTGGCAGTCGTATCTTCCAATCCTTTTACCTGAAGATTCCACAACTGCATCGTAGGCAGATCAAGCACGAATAGTAATCAACACAACAACCAATTTAAAGCAAGTACAATAGAGCTGACTCAGCGGGCTATAAGATATAAACTAGTATATTTTTGCTTAGTTGAAAGAAAGAGAAGAAGAGAGAGAAGGTAAGCGGGCTCTTGGTGAAGAGCAAAGCTCTAGCACGTGATCCTAGACACTTTGTGAGAGTGAAATGTGAGCCATATAATAAATAAGTAGTACACTCTTCTAATCAACTATTATACATGTTAACTATAAGATAGGCTAAAGATGACATGGCAATGGCTTATAGCCAGCAGCTGGCTATACTATTAATCATGCTCTTACATGGGGATCGTGAGGATACATGCTAATAAATTGCTTCCAGTTTTTTTTCTAACCGAGAGAAGAGATCCTTCATAACCGAGGAAAGAGAACGTGGACTTGTTTTTTCTCCAAGGATTACATGGATTGATCTACACCGTAATAACTCGGTCCCACCAGATTAACGGCTCCTAATTTCTAATTAACGTGGAATTTTTTTGGGTGTCTCTCACTACCCCAATCTCGTTTTTTCGTGACGGTCATTGACATTCGTGGCGGTCCCGCACTATCCTTCGGGAACTTGTACGTGTAGGCCTTCAGGAACGTGATTCTTTCCGCTCGGGGAGATAGCCCCATTTTTGGCTTGACCGGTCAAAATCCCTAAACTACTAAGTCCATCCCCACTTCTTTCCTCGTTCCTCATCTCATCTCCACCATGGCCGCCTCCGCGCCGCCTACCCGCTTGCTGCACACACGCCGCTGCTCCCCAAGAAGCACCAAGGCCCTCGCCTTTGCGGGCGCCGTCTCCCTCCCCAACCACCGCCGTATCGCTCCGCATCCAGGTTGCATCCCTCGGCGTCCAGTGCCGCTTCCCTTCCCCATCCAGCGCCTTCGTCCTCCTCCCTCCGGCCCCCCGCCCCCCGGGCCGGGCGGTCCCCCATCCAGCGTCCTCGTCCTGAATACTTCTCCGCCCTAGATGAATCGAGTCAGGGAGAAGAAAACCGAGGATACGGGGGGATCGAGTCAAGATCTGGATTTGCTTTGTCCAGGTGTGATATTTTTAGTTCTGAATTGTTTTGTGAAGGATATATTATTTTTTGTTTATGAATCAGTTGCTGGAAGAATTAGAAGTCGATGAATGGATCATGCAGTTTCAACTTACATGTCCGTCTATTTGGTCATGTTTTCCTGAGTTCCAGTGGAGTATGGATCACTAAAGTATTTTCTGTTCTTAGATCTGTCTTGCTGGAGGTCAAGTAACTATGGATCTGTCTTTTTGGAGGTCAATTAACTATGGATTTGTCTTTTTGGAAGTCAAGTAATGGGATCTCTCCTTTTGGAGGTCTAGCAAATATGGATCTGTCTTTTGGAGGCCAAGTGACTACAGAACATGGAAGAATGACCATGGGGAGTAGTTTCTCCTTGTCAGCAGCAAGGTATACAATGCTTTCTTTGCATACATATGGTAATATGGTATCGTGCGTCAACTGTTCTGTGGGTAACCATATGTGCACATGTCCAATAAATCATGCTCAGTGTGTTTGGCGGCATCCCGGCGCCTATGAATTATTCATGTGAATACCACCTTGCTTCAAATGCCATCTTTTACATCTGTGTCCCTAACTTGAACCCACTACTCACATTTGCCCCTAATTCGAAAGCCTGCTCAAAAATGCCCCTCCGCCATTAGGTGCCCTTACAGAAATATCCTTCCGCTCCGTTTCCGTCTGGTCAAAGGGGTTTGACCGTTTACTGGACATTTTGCCCCTCTATTCACTTGTCACTTACACATGGGCCCTGCCCTAGGAAAAAAACTCTGGCTTATCCCCTCTCTCTCACTTACTAAAAAAACTCTCTCACTCCTTGACATGTGGGCCAGGGACCCACTTGCATGGTCAACACGCTCCGAAGCGAGGCTAGGCTCGGCTCGCGTGGATCAGCCGGTGGCCGTCGCCGGCGAGAGGCGGCGCTCCTGCAAGTGAAGACCAAGGGGACGGGCTCCGGGTGGTCTGTCGAAGGATTTGCAGGTGGTGGTCAAGGTGGATGTCGGCGGGCAGCGAAGGCATGCAAAGGGAGCGCCTGAGACATTCTGCAGAGGACGCCGTCGCCGCCGTCGCGGTCGGAGGCTAGATCGAGACCAAAGAGCATGTCCTTGAACCCTGCTGGACGCCTCGCCTCTGCCCAGCACGGTGAATCGGGCCTATGGCCGCGTGTAGACGATGGCAGAGACTCCGATCTCCGCCACAGATCGCCCTTTGGCCTCCTAAATCCGACTGCCCGAGCCACCATTGACCTTCCCGACGTCCGTGTCGTTGTCCACGAAATCACGCGCCCTACTCCTCTCTTCCCTCGCTCGATTCTGTTTCCGGAGCGCCCTGCCCGAAGCCGGCCGCCATGACCGACCTCGACTGGCTCGGTCGTGTGCACGCGCCCACCTACCTACCTGTGCGGCGGCTCCACCCCTCCGTCGGACGACCGAGCCTCCCACCATGGCCCTCCTGCGCCCGTGGCGCTATCCTTCGCCGGGCGACCACCGGCCGATCCGCCAAGCCTCGCCCGTGACGACGAGCAAACAGAGTTGACCACGGCGGTGGGTCCAATGGCCCACATGTCGGGGAGAGAGGGGGTTATGAGAGAGGTGGACATTTTTTTAATGTTGGTGGGCTCCACGTGTAAGTCGAGATGGGATGAGAGAGAGGAGTTTTTTCTTTTCTTTTCCTAGGTAGGTGCCACGTGTAAGCTGGGATGTGCACAGAGGGGCAAAATGTCGAGAAACGTGAGGAAAACGGTCAAAGGCCTTTGACACAGCGGAAACGGCACGGAGGGGCATTTCTGTAAGGGCACATAACGGCGGAGGGGCATTTTTGAGCAGGCTTTGGAATTAGGGGTATATCTGATTAGGTGGTTCGAGTTAGGGACAGAAATGCAAATGGCCCTTCTTTTTATGTCCCTGTTATGCCTGACTGGAATATGGTTTTTGCTTTTCGTCGTTGCAAAATAGATTTCATGTCTGCATTATCGGTTCTTTTCATCACTAACGTATTTTATGTTCTCAGATCTCTCTTGTTGCAGGTCAAGTATCTGTGAAATTGTCTTTTTTGAGTATATGATATCATGTGTCAACTGTTTTTGAGTAACCATATGTGCACATGTTAAATAAATCATGCTCGGTGTGTTTGGCAGGATCCTTGCACCTCAATTATTCATATGAACACCACCTTGCTTCAGGTGCCATCCTTTTTATGTCGCTGTTACGCCTGATTGGATTACCATTTTAGCTTTTAGTCGTTGCAAAATAGGTCTCATGTCTGCATTCCTGGTTATTTTTCCTAATTGCTTCTTATTGTACCACTCAGTTGAAGTTGAACAATTCTAAGTTTTTTATCTGTTCATGCTAGTTGTGCTATATACTTACGCAACGGTGCTCGTCATAATTACATATATCCCAGCCAGAACTATTGATCGTCCTCTCCCACCTTCAGCAATTAAACATACAATTAAAGCTTTTGTTGATCTTATTCTGAAGCCTACTGGAGATGATTCAAAGAAGTGGCCACAGAGATTTGTGTTAGATGCTTAAACCATGGATTGTCACATTTATACCTTTTGTGCATGTGACCTGTATACATACATATCTGGCTCCTCTTTTTTGAACATTTGCATACCACACATCTTTATTTCTGACATATGGTTTGAGTGTTTCCATGTTACAATAATGAATAAATTTTCATCAACGCAGGTCCATCTTTTCATAAACGGGATCATCCTAGTATCCCTGAATATCTTGCTGGTTTTCTTTTGACTAACCATCTAAGAATAGAACCGTAAATGTCATTCATGTATATTTTGATTAACCACTCGACAACAATGATTTGTTGTCGTGTTTTCTTTCCTTGTAGATAATTCACTAGAATGCATAGATATTTGTAATAACTTGATGACCTATATTACATAGGTATTGCTCTGGCAAGTGGTAGTCAGTTTCATCCGAGTTTTGAGTGTGGGCTGTTTGTTAAAACAACATTTTCTCTTATGTAGGGAAAGCAGAATGGGCCAGCAGCAACAAAGGTGAAACTTGCAAGTTCATGAAGTTGGAAGTTTGCAAATGTGGTGAGATTGTAGGTTGTGTCCCCATCAGTAATGTAATGTCCAGAAGCATCTTGTAAGTTCCTGCACCTTTGTTCCATATTCAAAACTACAACAAATGTTGATCTAAAATGTACCATGTTTATTTATTCTTCAACAAATTGTTTCTTCCATGACGAGTAAAGCTAAATTATGATGTGACCATCATTTGCATTTCTCTTGAGCAAATTGTAGATAATAGCAAGTTCATTTATTTACTCTATAATGTGCGAGTTCATCTCTTTTTATTGTGTGTATAATGGATTTCTTTCCAGCTAGCATATACACCTACTTGCTGCTATCATATACAATGTACAAGTTACTGGTAGAAAATTTATGTCGAAGGGAGATTCATGTGCCCTTTCTAAATGTATGTATGCTATAATATTGTACTTTTGTCATCTTTTTTTGTATACTTCCATATTTTTCATTAGTTCATCATTTTAGTTGTGTTTCCTTCACTTACGATTATTACCATATATCTACTGATTCATATGTACTGAATTATTTCAGTTCCTGGTGCCGTGTGGGCATGCCATATGCTCAGAGACCATTTTCCACACAAGTTTACATGGATCCTCATCCAGCGACATCAACCGTCCTTGTAGCCAAGGATCTGCCCTTCTTGGTATCCTCTCACTTTGTTGCGTCCATCGGTACATTCTTGGATCCAAGTTCAAATGTAGGCTGCCATTGTCGCAGACCGAACCGAGCTATTCTCGAGGCTATGATGGGATGCCAATGCTTCAGCTGTCAATATAGGACTCGACTAGTGTATATTGTGGACTTGCCTTCATATTATGAAGTATAGTTGCAGCTACTGTTAAGTGAAGAATTTTGTGAACTATGAATTTGATGTGATCTTGTGAACATTGAGATATCAATAGAGATATTGTGATCTTGTGAACTATGACTGGGCTTTGACGTATTTGTTTGTGCATTAATATCAATGGGTGTGACAAAATATCTGTTGTTTTTCATCTATTCTTTTGTATTGAATTTTTATTTTGAATTGTGGGTTGAATAGTCATTCCTGAAGGTGAACATTGATCTGCTACAAGACTTTTTTCCTGACAGCTATTCCTGATGGTTGTGCCGTCAGGACATGAAGTTCCACTGGCTCAGGGAGGCTGTCAGGAAACGCCGTCAGGAACAATATTCCCGACGGTTACCTTCAGGAATGACTGACGTTCCTGACAAGCTATTGCTGACGGGAATTTCCTGACGGTATGGGCTGAGTCCTGGCGAGATTGGCTCATTCCTGACGGATTTTGGCCGTCAGCAAAAAGTCAGTTTTGGGGTAGTGTCTAATTAGTATAAGTATAGATGATCTATATTTCTTATCTAAAAGTACTTGTTATTCATACCTACTGATTTTTTTTATGATTGACAGCTTATTTTCTCTCTTCCATAGTAGCACAAAAGATAATAGACGACACCTACTACAGTCATGGCATGGAGCTAACTTGGAAGAAGAAGAATTATCTTATCTCCTTTGTTAATGGTGTTCTGAAATGGAATATCATGTATGGAGCAGTCCAAAATTGGAGTAGATACGTGTCACTAGTCCAGTATGTCACCGATGCGGACATTCATGCAAACCTCATGGTAAGATTTTTACTATTGTGTAACTAGTTAGTCCAGCTTTTTCATACATTCTTCTGAAGTAAACTACATTGCTAACTATTATGTTGTCCAACATAAGCTCCCGGATAAGGTTCTGCCTCGCTATTTGGAAAACACGGGTGAGATGACAGTTGTTTGCGGGCGACCATGGTCAGAGGCTATCAAATATAAATACTCGATTTCAAAAACAGATGGAGGCCTCAAAATCCGGGCTTGGAAAAAAAATAGTGGCTGACTGAAGGTCACAAGAGGGAGATAATTGGACGACTATGCTCCATCACGGACCTGACTGAGTTTTTCTGTTTTATGCTATGCTACCCGAGAGAGAGTAGGTGCTTGTCATGTAGGATGGATCGATAAAATTTACCTACTAGTGTGGTTAACTTAATTATTATGATGATCGTGATGATGATTGTTAAATCACTAGCACTTACCTAGTAGTAGTTAATTAACTTATGATGACCATAATGGTGAGATTTTATGTCACATAGGGGTTAACTATGATGATTTATATAATTAATGGTGAGATTATATATATATATATATATATATATATATATATATATATATATATATATATATGAATGGTTCTACGTACGAGAAACTCTGTTATGTATATGCATAACGTGTATATTATGTATTAGTGTAAAATGTTTGAAATGAAAAAGAATTAAATAGAAACACAAAACGAAAAAAAATAAACAATATATAAACACTAAACCCCTAAATCTATTTAGTCCCGATTGGTGTTACCAACCGGGGCTAAAGTTCCTCCAGCCTGGACGCCTCATAGTGGCCACGTGGAGGCACTTTAGTCCCGGTTCATAAATGAACCGATGTTAAAGGTGAGGACCTTTAGTCCCGATCTTTTTGTCCCAGTTCCAGAACCGTGACTAAATTTAGGACAGTATAACCGAGCCTAAAGCGAGCCCTCTCACGCACTTAGCAGTTTTGGCCGTCAGATTTAGTTATCGATCATTTATGGCCATCCGATTACTAGGAATCTTGTGGTTTGCCGCTAAGTGGGCCGGCTGTCGTGTGAGCAGCTACTCTGGTTGCCGAATCGTAGCATTCTGGTTTATTGGGCCCAACACCCGCAAGAAGCCCACGTAGTCCCCTATTTCAATTGACACAGTGCCTCGCGATATCTCGGAAAAAAATACCACGCCTCGTGAACCCTAATGGAGGAGACGACAATGGCTCATGACGCGGCGGCGGCGCCTTCCCCGACGACGACGGGGAGTCACCACCTTCCTGAAGATCTGGATAATAGATGGCGAACCACCATGCACGTTCCCGGTGATCTGGATAAGCACCATGGTAAAGGGCGCATCTCCTTCCCCGACCTTGAACTCGAGCGGCAGAATTCACCACGACTTGCGGCGCTGCTGGAAGAACCGGCGTCCCCAGGCGAGGAATCGTCCAAGAGGGTCGTCACGCTTCCGCCCTCCCTTCACGCCTATTGATTTCTCTGCAGGTATCGTTCGATTTCATCGCCATCCATCGCATACTCGCATCCAGATGCTCTCAGATCCGTTAATCTCTTCTGGGGAAAAGAGAAGGAAGCATGAAGGTTGATCTCTAATATTCGAACATATGGCTTTTGGTCGAATGATCTTCTGGATGTCTTTCACGCAGGAAAAGCGGAGGCCAACCACTCTTCACTTCAACTGCAGCATCCATGGATCCTTTATAGATTAGCATGTTTCCTGGTGATTCCTTCTGCTCCTTCCTTTCACGTGCATCAAGTACATCTTATGCTCTTCTCTCCATATTTTGTTATTTCTGGCCCAATATATGCAAAAGCCCGTCGGATGAAATAAATCCTGCACTGGGAAGTGATTGCCCACCTGCCACCGCAGACCTAATTATGGACAACAACATAGAGACAGATGATGCACATTACATGATTACATGCTTGCTACCACTTCACAAACATATTGAACATATAAACGCTCCTAGCCTACCCGCCAACCTCAGGCCTCCGCATGCGCTACGATCGCTGGGCCGCTCGATTCTTTCCCTGTAGCTGCATTTTGGCTGCTGGCGCATGGTGGACCATTGGTTCGTTTATACATCCGCATCTGCTTACAGAATGTCTGCCGGGTGGGTCATGTTAGCCATGGGCCCAATAAATCAGCTGCTTTTTACGGTGACTAAGGTATGCCTCGTTCGGGCTGGAGACGAGCGACCCTAGAAAATATCCGCCTCCACTTCCCCTCTCTCCTCCCTCTCGCGTTTTCCTCCTCTCTCTCAGATCGGGTGCCATCGCACGCCATGGTTTCGGATTGGGCAGAGGTCGCCGCCATGGGTGAAGGGGAGGGTGAGACCTGGGGCTCTACCAGCGCTGTGACGAGCAGAGGGCCTAAGTGCCAGTGAGCTCTCGCCCGCTGTGCCGCTGCCGCCGCCGCCTGCCCAGCGTGATCGCCGCCGCCCGCCACGCCCGTCTGCCGCTGCCGCTGGCGGCGTAGCCTAACTGCGCGCTGCGATGGCGGCCTGCTGCTCCTCCGGCGTCCGCGCCACGCCACGCACCCCGCTGCCGCGCTTCGCCCGCGAGCTCCACTACCGAACAGGGCCCTATGCCGACGGGTTATATATGCCGACGGCCCCGTCAACCTAGTCTAGGCTATGCCGACAGCCGTGTCGAGCCGTCGGCGTAATAAAGCCGTCGGGCTATCCCGAGCTATCTTGGCGGCCCCGTCGGCCAGAGATGAGCCGTCGGCTTATCCCAAGTTACGCCTACAATGCCGTCGGCATACATGGGCCGTCGGCATAGTTGCGGGCGGCGATCCCGCTTGCCGTGCGGCTTAAGCTGCGTCCGATATATGCCGACGGCCGAGACGGAGGCCGGCATAGATGCGTTTACCACGTCATCGATCCGAGGCGCACCGACCACCACCTATGCCGACGGCTGCCGTCGGCATAGATGCCACATCACTGATCTGCGGCGCGCCGGCCATCTGCCTTGGCCGCAGCTATGCCGACGGCTTTGCCGTCGGCATAGTTTTTTTTTCTTTTTTTCTTTTTTTTCATAGCTATATTTTATGTTTTCTTAAATATTATTATTTGACTAACTTACATATAGTACGTGTTAATAAGCATACATACATTATTTTTCGGTTCTGTACAGAGCGGTGTGACCCCCCTCACGAACGGTGCCGCCGCCAACCCGCACCTGGAATGGGGAACAGCCACATCAGGTCTATACGAAGGGGACTTTGCTCCCAAGTGTTTATATATATCGGATGACCTACCATAACCGGGTGGTGTTGTGGAATGTCCGAAGTGGCGGCACGCGTTTCCGGTGCGTGGCCCCCCTCACGGACGGCGCCACGCACTGGCTGGAGAAGCGCGTCGGGTCTACACGGAGTGGATTTAGCTGTGGGTTTGGCCCGGATGTTGCTCCCCGGTGTCCCTCTGGGCCGACCTGACACAACCGGGTGGAGAGGTCCACTAGTCAAATCCCGTCCGTGGGAAGTCAAAGGGTTAGATCTCGTGGTCAACCGCTCCAGGGTAAGGCGGGACGGGGGGCCTGGGGGTAGCAATGCCACCGGAGCGTCGGGCCCTCATACATGCGGGGTGGTGTTGTGGCATGTCCGAAGAGGCGGCACGTCTCCGGTCGTGGCCCCTCACGAACGCGCCGCCCGGCACTGGAGGGGGGAAACGGACGCGTCGGGTCTACACGGAGTGGATGTAGCTGTGGGTTTGGCCCGGATGTTGCTCCCGGGTGTCCCTTTGGGCCGAACTGACACAACCGGGTGGAGAGGTCCACTGGTCAAAGCCCGTCCGTGGGAAGTCAAAGGGCTAGATCTCGTGGTCAACCGCTCCAGGGTTAGGCGGGACGGGGTCCTGGGGGATAGCAATGCCACCGGAGTGTCGTACCGGGCCCTCATACATGGGGGGTGGTGTTGTGGCATGTCCGAAGAGGCGGCACGCGTCTCCGGTGCGTGGCCCCCCTCACGGACGGCGCCGCCGCCGGAACCTGGAGGGGGGGAACTGCCGTGTCGGGTCTACACGGAGTGGATGTAGCTGTGGGTTTGGCCCGGATGTTGCTCCCGGGTGTCCCTCTGGGCCGACCTGACACAACCGGGTGGAGAGGTCCACTGGTCAAAGCCCGTCCGTGGGAAGTCAAAGGGCTAGATCTCGTGGTCAACCGCTCTGTGGTTAGGCGGCGACGGGTCTGGGGATAGCAATGCCACCGGAGTGTCGCATCGGGCCCTCATACATGGGGGTGGTGTTGTGGCATGTCCGAAGAGGCGACGCAGCGTCTCGGTGCGTGGCCCCTCACAGACGGCGCCGCCGGGAACTGGAGGGAACCGCCGTGTCGGGTCTACACGGAGTGGATGTAGCTGTGGGTTTGGCCGGATGTTGCTCCCGGGTGTCCCTTCCGGGCCGACTGACACAACCGGGTGGAGAGGTCCATTGGTCAAAGCCCGTCCGTCGGAAGTCAAAGGGCTAGATCTCGTGGTCAACATGACTCCGGTCGAGGCGGACGGGGACCTGGGGGGTAGCAATGCCACCGGAGCGTCGCACCGGCCCCTCATACATGCGGGGTCGTGTTGTGGCATGTCCAAAGAGGTGGCACACGTCTCCGGGGTGTGGCCCCCTCACGGACGGTGATGACACGGTAGTAGACGTTCCGCGGTAACGGTGCGGCGTGAATATTATTAAATACTCGGATCGCGATAAAATCATGAGTTTTTTACACGACGTGGGCACATGTGCTATAGGAACGATGGTATTTTTTCATAATTTTTGTGATGGAGAAGTATCTGAAGATTTCCCTACGTGGATTGCCCTTCGCATGTCTACGTTGTGGCCGTGACCTCCGTGGGCTAGCATGCCGCCAATCTTGCGTACGCGGCTTCTCACAAGTCTGGAAGTGTTGTGGCATGTCCGAAGAGGCGGCACGCATCTCCGGAGCGTGGCCCTCCTAACTGATGGCGGCGCCGCCGGCACCTGGAGGGGGGAAAGTGCCGCGTCGGGTCTACACGGAGTGGATTTAGCTGTGGGTTTGGCCCGGATGTTGCTCCCCGGTGTCTCTCTGGGCCGACCTGACACAACCGGGTGGACAAGTCCACTGGTCAAAGCCCGTCCGTGGGAAGTCAAAGGGTTAGATCTCGTGGTCAACCGCTCCAGGGTATGGCGGGACGGGGGGCCTGGGGGTAGCAATGCCACCGGAGCGTCGGGCCCTCATTCATGCGGGGTGGTGTTGTGGCATGTCCGAAGAGGCGGCACGCGTCTCCGGTGCGTGGCCCCCCTCACGGATGGCGCCGCCGCCGGCACCTGGAGGGGAGAAACTGCCGCGTCGGGTCTACACGAAGTGGATGTAGCTGTGGGTTTGGCCCGGATGTTGCTCCCCGGTGTCCCTCTCGGCCGACCTAACACAACCGGGTGGAGAGGTCCACTGGTCAAAGCCCGTCCGTGGGAAGTCAAAGGGCTAGATCTCGTGGTCAACCGCTCCTGGGTTAGGCGAGACGGGGTCCTGGGGGGTAGCAATGCCACTGGAGTGTCGTACCGGGCCCTCATACAAGCGGGGTGGTGTTGTGGCATGTCCGAAGAGGCGGCACGCGTCTCCGGTGAGTGGCCCCCCCTCGCAGACGGCGCGCCGCCACGGAACTGGAGAAACTGCCGCGTCCGGTTCTACACGGAGTGGATGTAGCCGTGGGTTTGGCCCGGATGTTGCTCCCGGTGTCCCTACGGGCCGACCGACACAACCGGGTGGAGAGGTCCACTGGTCAAAGCCCGTCCGTCCGGAAGTCAAAGGGCTAGATCTCGTGGTCAACCGCTCGAGGTAAGGCGGAGACGGGGACCTGGGGGGTAGTAATGCCATCGGACATCGCACCGCCCCTCATACATGCGGGGTGGTGTTCGCATGTCCAAAGAGGCGGCACGTCTCCGGGGTGTAGCCCCCTCACGGACGGTGATGACACGGTAGTAGACGTTCATGATAACGGTGCGGGCGTGAATATTATTAAGTACTCGGATCGCGATAAAATCATGAGTTTTTTACACGACGTGGGCACATGTGCTATAGGAACGATGGTATTTTTTCATAATTTTTTGTGATGGAGAAGTATCTGAAGATTTCCCTCTACGTGGATTGCCCTTCGCATGTCTACGACTGTGGCCGGCGGCCTCCGTGGGCTAGCATGCCGCCAATCTTGCGTACGCGGCTTCTCACAAGTCTGGAAGTGTTGTGGCATGTCCGAAGAGGCGGCACGCATCTCCGGAGCGTGGCCCTCCTAACTGACGGCGCCGCCGCCGGCACCTGGAGGGGCGAAACGGACGCGTCGGGTCTACACGGAGGGGATGTAGCTGTGGGTTTGGCCCAGATGTTGCTCCCCGGTGTCCCTCTGGGCCGACCTAACACAACCGGGTGGAGAGGTCCACTGGTCAAAGCCCGTCCGTGGGAAGTGAAAGGGCTAGATCTCGTGGTCAACCGCTCCAGGGTAAGGCGGGACGGGGGGCCTGGGGGTAGCAATGCCACCGGAGTGTCGTACCGGGCCCTCATACATGCGGGGTGGTGTTGTGGCATGTCCGAAGAGGCGGCACGCGTCTCCGGTGCGTGGCCCCCCTCACGGACGGCGCCGGCGCCGACACTGGAGAAACCGCGTCGGTTCTACACGGAGTGGATGTAGCTGTGGGTTTGGCCCGGATGTTGCTCCCCGGTGTCCCTCTGGGCCGACCTGACACAACCGGGTGGAGAGGTCCACTGGTCAAAGCCCGTCCGTCGGAAGTCAAAGGGCTAGATCTCGTGGTCAACCGCTCCAGGGTTAGGCGTGACGGGGGCCCTGGGGTAATGCCACCGGAGGCGTCGTGCGGGCCCTCATACATGCGGGGTGGTGTTGTGGCATGTCGAAGAAGCGGCCGCAGCGTCTCCGGTCGTGGCCCCCTCCTGGCCGGCGCCGTCGCCCGGCACACTGGAGAACTGCGTCGGGTCTACGGTGTGGATTTAGCTGTGGGTTTGGCCCGGATGTTGCTCCCCGGTGTCCCTCTGGGCCGACCTGACACAACCGGGTGGAGAGGTCCACTGGTCAAAGCCCGTCCGTGGGAAGTCAAAGGCTAGAGATCTCATGGTCAACCGCTCCAGGGTAAGGCGGGACGGGGGGCCTGGGGGTAGCAATGCCACCGGTGCGTCGTACCGGGCCCTCATACATGCGGGGTGGTGTTGTGGCATGTCCGAAGAGGCGGCACGCGTCTCCGGTGCGTGGCCCCCTTCACGGACGGCGCCGCCGCCGGCACCTGGAGGGGGGAAACTGCTAGGTCCGGCATGTTGCTGAGGCACATTCACCCTTCGAGGGTGGGGCCTGCCCCTCCTTTGGTTGCACTAGGCCTACACATACCGCAAAGACATCATGTATGATTTGACAAACCACTTCTGGACATCATTTCATGTGGTCGCCATGCAGAACTGTAACTTCCCGCATTGAAACCCTACGAATGCAATAAATGTCTCAAATATTGCAGGCGGCCCCGAAAAATGCCATGTCCTGCCACGTGTCATGCGATGGCCCACTTTGAGATCACGAGAAGTATCGAGGTCAACAGAGAAACGGGCAACACACTTCCTTCACAAATCGGACAAGTTTTCTCTCTATAGCCATATACTACCTCGGAGATCGTGTAGTTTACAAGCGGCCTCCGGCCAGGCTTCTACGAAACGCGCTCAAACTTTTCCCACACATTACAAAGGCCATATGATGACACCGCGCCAGGTCCCGAGGATTTCTGGCATCATATGATTTCCCGTGGTTTTTAACGGTCAGATCCGGCATGCCGCCGAGGTACATACACCCCCGGGTGGTGGGTCCTGCCCGTCCTTTGGTTGCACTAGGCCTACACGTACTGTGAATACATCATATATGGTTCTATAAACCACTCCTGGACATCATTTTAGGTGCTCGCAGTTTACAAGCGGCCTCCGGTCAGGCTTCTCCGAAACGTGCTGAAACTTTACCACACCCTACCGTGGCGGGCTCGGCCCGGTCGGGAAGCATGGGAAGGAGCGAGCCGTTTAGACCGATGCCCTTCTCCAAAATTGTTAAGTGTTTACTCGGAATAAGAGGAGAAAATACAATTGCAATAGCTTAAATCTCATTGGTGGAACCAGTTGTGGCATGGATTGATGACATGGCTCACATCTATCCATCCATCTCTCCACGCCACATGCCACATCCACCCATCTAAAGAAAAGGAGGAAAAAAAGAAAAAGAAAAACAAGACAGAAACCCACCGCACGCCTCCCCCTGTCCCTCTCTCGCTCGTCTCTCCCTGCTCCCTCCCCCACCCACGAAACCCTCGCCGCCGCTGTCTACGCCGCTCGATTCCGGCGTGTTCCGGCGGCCCTCGCTGGCGTGCAGCACAGATCCGTGCTCCCCTGCCGCCACTCTTCCCTTCCCTCCGGCCAGATCCGCCTTTGGCGGCCCCGAGAGCTCACCTACGACCCCTCCCCATGGCTAGGGTTTCGAGGGTGGTGTCCCCTCCAACTCCGGCGTGTCGCTGCCGACTCTGCTCCACCATCTTCGACGCCCACCGCAAGTCCCACGGGCGGCTCCACCTCGTGGTCGGTGCTCCTGCACCAGGTGGCTGCAGGCGGGCGGACGACGCAGCGGTAAACTCCGGCGAGACGGCGGCCCCCTCCATGGCGTGACGGCGGTGCACTGCATCGGCTAAAGCATCCCCATGGTGAGCCCCTCTGCACTCCTCTGTTCCCCCCGTTTCCTTGTATAATGATGCTTCACATTGCTTGATATGAATGTGATTTTGGTCAATCTTCACTTCCGCCTAGCTAGCTAAAAGAAACGTGTGTTTGTTTATGTATGCTATAACAAATCACGTACGTGTATGCTAGCTAAAAGAAGCAACCAAGCTAGTAGCTTAATTGATATACAGGAAACTAGCTAGATGTGCCTCTCTAACAATGTGTTCATCAGGCTGCTCTCAGGTATAGTTTGAGTGTGCCAATTAGTTCGGCCAGCCTCTATGATTTATTCTCATAGTTGCTGGAGTACTTCTATTTGTGAAAAATTCGACGCAACAAAAAAATGTTAATCAGTCCGCTCTCTCAAAGTCAAGTTTGGGCTGCTGCATATGAATGGATTTTTTTTCTCAGTTTGGGAGCTAGGTACTGGTGGAGTTTGGTGTATCCATAGTCCACTCTCTCAAATGTTAATCAGCCTCTGTGATTTTTTTTCTCAGTTCTAGAGATGCAGGGAGGGAGGGACGTCCATGGATTGGACTGCAAGGATTGGATGCAAACCAATGCACATGAGGAGGAGAGATGCAAGCCATGCCATGACCTGAAGGTCCCTGCTGTGAACCCATTCCCCTTCACGTGTATAATCATGCTCAACATATGATTTTTTTAATCTTCAATTCAGCCTAGCTAGCTGTTGTAGTACTTGCTTGTCTCCTTCCAAATGTTGCCCCATTCCGTTGAGCTTCTTATTGCTCCAAGTAGTACTGCTATTTTTCTGCTCTGCGATTTGATGTGCATGGTTCCAGGCTCCCAGTCTACCACTGTTGTTGCTGTGATGTCGAGCTCTGCTTTCTTTATTATCACGAGTTGCAAAATTAGTAGGAACTAAACTTTTGTTAACTTGTTGGCTGAACCAATGGAACTACTGTTATATTTGATTTGTCACTCAACTAGTTCTGCAATGATTGGATCGAATGATGGCATGACCCTACTGTTATCATTGCAATTATCTTGGTCTTATAGATGTTATTGTTCCCGTCATATAGCACATGCTACTTTCTTTATTAGTTGGCTGCTGGTTCTATTTGTTCATATGTACAAGTGCTAATGTTTCTTTGTTATCTTATAAAGGATATAGTCCTTCATTTGTATATAGCTGTAACTCTCTTATTGATCAACATATACTGATTCGTCTCTTTACTGCAATTACTCTGTAGTTCATGATTTGCTCCCGTAGTGGTATAAAATTATAGTTTCTCTTTCAAGCTGGTACTGTGTTTGATATATACTAGTCTTTATCTAAATACCATGTATTGGTATTTCTTGTATGGTTTAGTACATCATCTACTGGTGGTTTAGTTGTATATTGTACAAGACATAGTCCTGATGGTTGCATGTAGTGATAATTCTTTCTTTGCATTAGCTATTTCATATGTTTCAGATGATTTAGATGCATGCTTATACTCCTATCTATACCAGGTGCATGTGTTGTGCTTGTGTACCTGTATACAGAATAGTACCCATGTGTAAGTGGGTGTATGTGTTCTGCTTACAGCAGATGTGTAGTAAATGTGCTATCAATGGCCTATTTCTTCTTGCAGGTTATGGACTATATCTTTTCTTGCCAATTCCCTCTCTCTTAAATCTGATTTGAACAGATGCTACACTGGTCTCTTCACTTTCTTTCTTTCTCTCCTACTCTCGCTGATAAGAACATGTGCTCCTTCATCTTGCCATGCCAATGATGGTGTCCTGAGGCTCTCATCGTTACTTAACAACAGATGCTGCACTACTTGATCCAATGATGCAATAGTCCTAGCACTACTAGGCTGCTGAGGACAATCCCTACTTCAAACCCTACCTCTGGGCTAGTTGATTAGTAGTGGGTTAGTTGGATTTCATCTGAAAACTAACCCAAGCTTAATTGAGGGACCCCCTAATAATGGAGTTAGTGCTAGTTTGAATTGATCTTTGGGTTTGGCTTTGATCTATACTTTGCTGGCTCTACTTCTATCTTGGGATATTGGCTCCATTTATGCAGTGTTGGCTCTCTTCTACTGTTTCTTTGATCAACTTAATCTGATTGGGGTTTGACTAATGTTTCCAAATTCCTAAGTCCTAGCTCCTACAGTAAAGGCATTTTGCTAAGGGGAATGCTGCATTTAAACCTTGATCAAGTTTTTCCTGTTTGTTGTTTCTTGTTTTGCAGGTTGATGAACTGCAAGAAAGAAGCAGAAGATGATGAACTAGATAGTTTAGTAACTGCAAGAAAGAAGCAGAAGATGATGAACTAGATAGTTTAGTATAGGTTTAGTTTAGGACTTTTTCTTTCTTCTTTTATTTCCTTTTCCTCTAAATGTAATTCCTGAATGCTTGTAATTGACATTTATATTAATAAAGTCTATTGTTTATTATTCAGACCAAATAATTGTAGTGTTCCATATATTATGAATATAGTTTCTTTTATTCACTTTTTGCAATATCACTTGTATTATTTCTTCATCAAACAGGGAAAAAAACTATGCCTACGGCAAAGCCGTCGGCATAGATCAGCCCAGGGCTATCCAGGGCGTGCCAAGTGGCAGGCTATGCCTACGGCAAAGCCGTCGGCATACCTCTGCCACATGTCGTCCCCTGGTTCGTCAGCGCTTTTGACGGCGCCGTCCGTTGCCGTCAGACGAAAAACACTGCCGACGGCTATACTATGCCGACGGTGACCCGAACCGTCGCCATAGGCCCCTATGCCGACGGCTTTACTATGCCGACGGTCTGACAAGACTACGCTGACGACATCTACGCCGACGGGTCTATGCCGACGGCAGCCGTAGGCATAGATCTATGCCGACGACTTAGGGGCCTATGCCGACGGCCCTGGGCCGTAGGCATAGGCCGCGAGTCCGGTAGTGCTCGCCTCCGCCGCCGCTGCTCTGCCCAGGCCATGACGAACTCGCCATGGCTCACCTGCCGCTTCGCCTGGCCTACACGAGCGATAACACGGCAACTCCCCGCCTTGTCGGTCTCCTCCACTCCTCCAGCGCCAGTGGAACGGCGTGAGCACCACCTGGATGTCGGGAAACAGCGGCTGCAAAGGCGGAGGTCTCGGCCGGCGAGGCCAGCCGAGGGAGCGCGCTGTGCTCTGCTACTCCGCCCGAGAGCTCCTGCTGGTCCACCAGCGTGCAGTGCCTGCCCCGCCCTTTTTTTTGGTTTCTCCCATCTGGATTTCTGATTTGATTCAAAAGTGTGGAGGTGGATGGTACTTTAGGGAGGATGTTGGTTGCAATTTCCTTTTGTACAATGCAGCGGGCACAAAATAATTTGCAGGCAAGCTTTCTTTCAGCGATTGGTGAGTTACAGGTCAACCGTGTCTCACCTCACTAAATCGGGTTCTCATGCTTTTTCTTGCTTGATATTAATTCTCAATATTCTTGGCACATCCTTACAGGGATATCATGTACAGTGCTAATCACCTAATGCGATTTAGACCAGCGAGTTTTCTATTTTGGCCTTTGTTTTCTATGTGCAGGGTGTATGCAGATCTATGGGAGTTCATACAATGCAACGGCTACGATTTAATTAGTAGTTTCCTTCATTTTCATATTGTTCTTTAGCCCTGCTATTTGTATGGTTCAGTTTGCATTTTATGCTCAGATGAAAGAATAATTTCTCCAACAGCAGGTTTATGTACCATGGATATATAACTTTGATTTTTTGTCCAATATATAGCCTTTTAAATAATGGATATGGTAAATGCATCGTTAGTAACCACTGGAAGAAAAAGTATTCAGTCAGTCTCTTTGATATCCAACATGGTCAATCTAAATAGATGAATGATGGAGAGAGGGTACTTTTGGGCTTTTCTAGAAGATGCTCTTAAGTTAACTGTTCATTGCTGGTTGTTTGTAATGTGTTCTTTGAAATCTAATCGATCCATATTTGTGATGTTTTTAGGTGTGTGCTCATGCCTAGGTTTGTGTTCTCAACTTGAGTATATGGTGCCCAAATTGTGATGGATATCAGGTGAGGAAAACAGTTTTATTATGTAATTATGGTGTACACTAGAGAAACATGTTAGTTATGGGCCTGCTCCGTGTCAGGGAGTGACCACGGTGCTGCCTTTGCTCATCCTCTCGGGCCTCATGCGTTAACTCGAGGATGGCGCCGATGGATCGGCCAACTCCGTCCTGGCCGACAGCAAGGGCGAATGCTGGTTTCCGAGGTGAGGTACTCTCTGTGTCCACTAACTCCAGCCTTCCTTTTCTTTTCTGTTAGCTCCCTCTCCCCTTTTTGATGAGCACGACAACGACGTTAGGTGGTTCTCCCAGTCAATGAGGTGGTATGGAGCAGCAAACCATGGACGATTTGGAGGCTGCTTAGGCATGAAGCAGTGAAACATGGTGATTTACTTCTATTAGTCTAGATCTTCTTCTAAATAAGT
This sequence comes from Aegilops bicornis, assembly GCA_021605145.1. Taxonomy (NCBI): domain Eukaryota; kingdom Viridiplantae; phylum Streptophyta; class Magnoliopsida; order Poales; family Poaceae; genus Aegilops; species Aegilops bicornis. The sequence continues at coordinate 807,433,305 of CM038671.1, forward strand.
TGTTTACAGAATATACTTGAAGATTGCAGCAGGCACGAAATGCTTGACATACTAAAATCACTATGCCTCGTTTCTACTATCAAACTCAGTGTATATTTAGATGCATTTGTACAATGAGAGATCCATGAGGTTGTAGGGTTGTTTTGTAGATTTTTTTGCAGATATTAGTTGGGTGCAAGTATATAATTCGAATTATAATTGATTGTCTTTGATGTCGCTAATTTTGTATGAGCTATAGGTGACCATCATCATGTTCTTTCTATTTTTGTATAGGCAATTTTTTCTTTCTAATATTTAGTTTTCTTCCAAGATTAATGATGTATTCACTATTTTGTCAGATAACAATTTTCGCCGACCTTTGTTGCAGCTCCTCTGCCATGCTTTTTTCTCCGAAGAGGAGCAGCAGGTAAGGAGCACAACCCTTCATGCATCATGCTCCATGGTGCAGCAGCCAGAACAGGCGACCACGGGTGAGCGAATGGTTGATCTGATGCCAAGGTGGTCCTTGGTCCATTACCCTTTATGCTGAAAATTGCTTCTCTTGGTCATCTCTGTGCTTGTGCTTCTTGCAGCCACCAGAGGAACATGTGGCAACTAATTTATGCTTCATTATCTACTCATTTTTATTCCTGACATTTAGGTCTTGTCCTTTATCAGTTCTTTTACAAGGAGGGATATAATATATCTCTGAAATAAAATACACCCAAGTTCCTATTCCCGCTACCACATAATATATATTGTTGCCTTGTGTTGTAATGGTTTTGTTGTCACACTTGTATAGGTAAAGTGGGCAGGATGAATGACCTTAAGCAAACCCTTTCCTGCAAACTAAACTAAGGCTTGCCATATTTAGTAATCATGCATATACATGTACATTAGCTTCTATCAAACATACATGTGCTCCTGTAGCATATCTTCAGGTTTCAGAATTTAAATGTCCTTTGTCTTGTGTACCCGGTGGTTAACTGAGATTTTGTTTTTTTGTTTTACTGATTTTTTTGAGCAATGCCGACATACATGGTTTATGATGTTATTGGTGGTCTGAAGTTTTTGTAGAAGCATTTGAGTGTTCTCGAGCTTAGGAGTTAGGAATTCAAGGAACAGTAATAAAAACATTCCGATCTGCTGCTGAAGGATGATCCTTAATTTCATTAGCTATCCTGATTTCTTTTCGACGGTAGGTCTGGAGCTTGCATCGACTTTTATTTGTATTTGCTATTATCTTTGGAGACCCGATTTCAATAAATGCACTGAGTTTAGAGCTCAAAATTTTCTGAACGTTTATATCATTCTTTTCAGCTAAGCCAGGGTTACGGACGATGGCAGGAGCGAGCAGTGGCAAGTGTTTTCTCATTTCCAATATGTTTAATGTTCAGTTCATATGAACATCCTGGACCACCTTTGGAAAAACCACAGCCTTCACTACCGCAGCAAAGCATGGGTAGGTTCCTGACCTTTAAAACACATGATGAAACAAAGTATTGTAGATACAAAATATTGCCATGTTGAACTCCAGAGATACAAAATAGGCTACATGCTTCTTCGAGAATTATGTAAATTTTTCATGTCATTGAAAACTACATAGTGTTCCACCATTGATTGTTAACTTTAGTCCAGCTTTTGTTCCACAAGTGTTTCTTCCACTATTGGATAGTTTTGTGACATCTGACACGTATTCTTTTTTACTATATTGTGACAGATGTGCCATAGAAATGGTGTCATCCATCAGGACCTTAAACTAGAGAAGTTACACGCAAATAAGAAGAGTTCTCCTCTAAAGGCAATTGATTTTGGGCTATCTGTGTTCTTCAGGACTGGTATTCTCTGGAACATACCTTTGCACCTTATAATCTAGATCTGCTAAAATAAGCGATGTAGATCTTCCCATTTTTTCCTCTGATTTGTTTAGTAATTTCAAGCCTCTGAAGGCAAATGGGGAAACTCTTGTTAAAATATGTAATATATACATTTCCTACTGCATTTTGCTTGATTTTCCATCCCTGCATAATCGAGTTAACTTAATTGATGCAGTTTATTCAGAATATATTTAAGACATTTTTGCCCCAGAACCTAAGGCTTATTCATCATCTATGATTGCTTTGCTGAAACTGTAGGCAAACCATACTATATGGCCCGAGAGGATCACCTTACAAATTGCTTTGATGTTGTGAAGAAACTGAACAGATATACAAGAGCATGAGCTCTTTGTCAGGGGCTACCTTTACTTGTGTGGCCTCTGGCTGAGGAGTCCTTTAGGTACTACTTCCTTACTGATTTCAACCAAGAACAAAACTCCATTCGTTTCTATCAGTAGGATATCATGTTTAATCTACATAACTTTTTATTCAGTGTATTTGCAGACCAATTGCGAGTTATTACCTAGGAAAATAAACATTTTTCTATCTCAAATTTGCATACCAATACCTTTGCCTAATTTAAGATTGATTTTCTTATGAAGATGAAGATTTGTGCTGCTGTAACGTTCTTCAGTTTCTGGTGTTTTAGATGTCAGTTCATGGTTGAGATAGTTCTGGTGTGTTGTCTGGCTGAAAAAACTGTAAATTTTCTTTTCTGTTATTGCTGCAGATGCTTTGCGCCCGCTCGGTTGTTATGCTACTGTGGAACGATGAGCCATTTGGCCAGGCTCATCGCCACCTCACATGTTATCGCCGTTGTACCCACCTTACTCCCTTCCGCCTCGAGGCAAGGGTATGTACCTTACCTAATTGACCTAGCAAATATAATTATGAGAATGGTAACGCCAACATACCTGGTCTTGTGGATAATTACTACTATTATCCAGTGCTCCATAGCCACAACTGTAGAATACACCGAACTGGCCAAAAGTGCTCCATAGCCACAACTGTAGAACACACCGGACTGACCAAAAGATGCCTACAACCAATAACTACAGATATGCTCTCCTGCACCATGGTTTGCTGTTTCACCAGTGTTACCTGAGCCAAAAATTCAAAAATATTGTCACCTCTTCTCTGAATCAGAAGATGGCTGACTGTCTGATACTACTAAAAAAGCATAGCCCAAAAAGCATGAATGAATGATGGATCTGAAACTGTACTTCATTGCTGATGTACATAGCACAAAAATCATAGATGCTTAGGCTATCGAGATTTGGCACACAGTACATATCTGACGCAGATAGTAACTTCAAAATTTACATGGCAATCAAAACTTTACGCAAGTCTATGAAGAGCATCATTGAATCATTTTCCTCCAATTAATTTTAAAACATAGATGTGCTCTTGCAGCAGTCTTGCTCCTTCGACGCTTCAACAACAATTCACCGATTAGTTTACCAGCCGGCGGCAGCATCAGTGATCCGCTGCACAGCAGCATGCAGCACGAGCGGAGAAGGCAGTAGCACCAACAGCCAACACCCGGCACCTGGCGTGGAGGCCTGGAGGGCCCTCACTGCAGAGGGCGGCGAGATTTGGCAAGACCGGCGACCAGCGGTTGGCAGCAGTGAGAAGCGAGTGAAAGACCGGTGGTCTGGTCGTTTTGGGGGAAAGGAGGAGAACAGATAAGGTTTGGTTTGGGAAAGGAGGAGATTTTTTTTGAGAACTGGGAAAGGATGAGGTGAGATGAGCGTGCGTGGGAGTTAGTCGATGTATATGGGTCGGATACATTTCGGCTGGGCCAAATGCTTATAGTACACTGGGGTCGTGGCACCCTTTTGGTCACTTATGCATGCAAGTTGATCAACTATCTAATAAAACAAACTTCTTTAAAGGTCCAGTAGGTGTTATATGTACAAGCAATGCTTACTGCTTCTCACTGATCATACACGATAAATAGCCTTTTCTGTTTTTCACTAATACACAAGCTAATTAACCATCCAATTAAATGAGCTGTGTTTTCGGATTCATTAGGTCTTCTGTTTGTTTATGTTGTCCTCTGTTTGCTGTTCCAAACTCTTACCATGATCTCCTTATCTATTCATCACAGCCGAACCATTGTGTCGCAAGCACAATAGGCCATTCGAGTATCTTCATCGCCCACGCAAAGCAAGCTCAATCCGAAAGTTCAAAGGCAAGAAAATCCATCTGAATATTTTCTTTTAAGCATCAAGCTTTCATGTAATGGAATATAAGTATCTTTAAGTTGATTCTAAATCAATCTCATACACATGCTTTGAATGCTTGGCTCGCTCTCGCTTTTTGCGCCATGGTCAAACGTGCAGCGATGACTCTGTCTAATGTTTGTCACTTCAATATGTGCCCGAATAATATTAATATACACTCTTTCAATACATGGCTTGTTCTCGGCCTTTGCGCCATTGGCGCAACTGGTCATCTAGTAAGATGAACACACAACATAGATAGAAAAAGCAACACAGAGATTAATAAAACAGGTGCATAATAAGCCTTAATTTGACGAGGGTTCCCCCGCAAACAACTCTAGATGACGCTATGACTTCCAAATCTTATACCCTGTAATCGCGAACAAGGTCCATTGCTTCTGTGACAAAGGACGCAAAAGTCCTCTCCGGCTTCATTGTCTTTGCTGCATCGTCACCCCTCGCAAAATCCATGGAGCTGTCAATAAAATACATCTTTCTGCTGCAAGCCTTCGACAGCGCTTCCACCAAGCTCTCCAAGTCTGGTTTGCGGTATCTGCTACCTCTGCATTTCATCATTGATACGGCCATCCTGCTGGTAAGCTTAAGTATTTTCAGGCAACTGGGCGTCGCGTCACTGTTTCTTTCTACCATCTCCCAGAGCTTCACTGGAAGGCTAAATTCGCCAAGTGCGTCATCAAACTGAACAGCCAAATCTTGATCAGCACTGATGAATTCCTCATGTACCGTCACGCAAAGGGATAATAGAGCTGTCTCTACTGTCTGGATGTTCTTTTGTTTTTGGATTTCCTGTAGAGAAGAAGAGTTGCTGTTCTGGCCATTATTTTGCAAAGCACTGCCTTGTTGTACTGTTGGTGTTGCTTCTACTGTAAGTATTTTCTTGAGCACCTGCGAATTATAAGAGTATGCTTAATCTGACAGGTGTAGGTAATAAATAAGACATGATAATTTATCCTCATATGTATACAAAGAGATGTTAATTATCGGAGAACTTTTACTGTATTTGTTGGACAGGGTTTACCTTCGGAATTAAGTAAATCATGCATTCCTTGAGTATCCTGAGGCCTTCATCATTTCTGGTGTAATGCAGACATGCACGCTGTAGGATTTCCGATACAATCCTATGGTATCTGTTGTATCCGTTACTTATAGCGTCCAGAACCGCTGTGAAAGAGTAAACTGCAGAACCATTTACTTGTAAGATAATTGCGGCATTACCTCCGTCTTGGGAACATAGCTCTTCCAGCGCTTCAAGTGCAGATATTCTGCTGAGGTTGACATTATGGTAAGTGTAAATGTCTGCCAGGATCTCGATGAGTTCTTCTCTGGTGTGATTAGGCACCCGCAATTTCACGCACTGCATTCTTAGGTTTACGGCAACCACCCTGGCCAAGTTGTGCATCTGTTGAGAACATTGATTACACCTCAAAATCCTCAATATGTTTTTGCCTGCTTCCTGGTTTATGATGCTTTGGCGAAGCAGTGTTTCTCCATGACCAAGAGTGAGCCGGTATATCACTTTCAGTGATTCCAGTACCACGCCCCCCCAAGCATCATGCTCAGTTTGGTGGCAAAGGTTGGAGGCTAGAGGCGTCATGATCTTGGTGAGGAGGCCAGGGGTGTTGACAATGAGATTGCAATTGTTCTTGTCGTCTGCGAGCACGAAAAGAACATGCAGACCTTCCCACAAGCGCTTCAGGTAGTCCTTCTCCGCCTTGGCATAATCACTTTCGTTATCGGTACTGTTTGATGAAAAAAACAGCTGATGTTCTTCGAATGTGCCGATCAGTGAGGATATGCACTGGATCACTTCTGGAAGCAGCTCCGGACTGGCCCCGTCGGCCATGTGCAGCACTATATTGGCAGCGTGCTTCCTTACCTCTCTTGATCCAATGTTTCTTGTTGCTCTTGGAATCTTTACGCCATATCGGTTGTTTCTTGGACTCGATATGAATAACAGGAAACGGAAGGTCTGGCAGGAGGGTGCGTACAAGACCAGCTTCCTTATTAACCAGCACTGGCTCGCATGCTTGGTTGATCCTACACTCTCCAATGGCCCCAGGATTGTGCTCAGGATAATTATCCCAGGGGCGTAGTCCTGAGGCAACGCCATCAGGTCCACAGCATAGGTGACCAGATTCCTTTCTTTGGCGAAGGACGGGTTCTTTCCGCATCCCTTCAGGGTGTCTTTCATGTAATCCTGAATAAATGTGACGCTCGGACCATCGAAGCCGTATATTTTCGACACTTCCGCCACTGCCGTTTTCTTCACAAGAGCCTTGAGTATTCTTCTATAGACCAAGATTGCGCATTGGACCACGACAATGATGTATAGGACATCAAGCGCTGGATTCATGTTTGATTTGCTAGATTCTCCATCTGCGTTCCCATAATCGCGCTCTTTTAGACGCCACAGGGAAACCCCGGTGCAGATGTACGGCCCCCAAACCACGATACTAAAACCACTGCAGAGAACCACAACGTAGTACACAGCTGCTTGGACAAACCATGCGATCCATCCTAAAAGTTGTTTAACAAGCACTACTACTCTTACGAAATTTCCTGATGGCGTTGTACTGACCAGGCGGTTCCGCGTAGATACGAAGTACACCGCTCTCAATCCCAATGCTGACGGCCCAACTGAGCCCCACTTTTCACCGCTCCCAAAGTTATCGATCACCCTGTTGTGTTGTACAACTCAAAACTTAAATTAAATCTAACCAACCAGAGTAATCCTTGAGTATTGTGCGTGAGAAAAAAAGGTTATGTGAACTATTTTTAGTGGTTGTTTGGATATAGATAATTAGCAATATGTTTACAGAAAACTACTTCGTTCCTTTACCTCAAAATATAAGATGTTTGTTTTCTGACACTATTTTTAACGAAAAAATGTTTCCCTCGGCTTTATATTAGTATAAAAGCAATGACCACCGCAACACACCCGAGCATACCACACAAAGAAAAAAAAAAAGAAAATGAAACAAAGGAAAAACGACAAAGATACACGATGCTACAAAACAGCTAAGAAAATCTTAGCAGACCCCGCAAAATCCCGACCCGCATAAGTCTTTTGTAGTTCGCGGAAAAGTGTATATGCAGGCCGGCGCGGGCGAGGACAGACTCAGACCCCGTATAATGAACCCGTAAAAAAAAGAATATTCTTCGAATATACCGAACAGACCCAGAGCTAGCTCTTTTTTAGTCATCCTCTTCCTCGCGTCAATCCAGCGGACATGCGGACGAGGGAAAACGCGAGGCGAGCGCGGCGCGGGCGGAGGCCAGGGCGGCCGCGAGCGGCGACTGGATCGAATGGTCGGCGCATCGAGCTAGCTAGCTAGCTCTTCGAATCGATTGAGCTGCTAGCTCCGTTCGAGAGCCGCGGAGGCATGGAGCGCGATGGCCGCGACGGAGGGCCGGCCGGCTATCGGACGGTCGGCGGGCCAGCGCGGCGGACAGTCGGGCGGACGGCACGGCGGCCGGGCGAGCTTCATGGCGTTGGCGGGAGCAAAGATTCCTCAACCGCCAACGTTGACCGGTATGCAGGGCCCTGGCAAAGTTGCCCTCAAAACAATATATATAAGGGTTTCACGTTCGCGTTTACAGGGCCCCTTAAAATATTTTAAGGGTCGGACGATTTTAAGGGGTCTGTTCGGGCTCGTTTTTTCGACTGGAACTGCAAAAAATGGTTATTTTGCGAGTTTGACCACTTATACGGGGTCTGCTAGAGATGCTCTAAGGGCATCTCCAACGCCGACCAGTAAACCTCCCGCAACCATCCGGACCGCGGAAGCCATCCAACGCCGACCTGTATCGGTCCGCGGAGCAGTCCGGAAATGATTTCTCTTGCAAACCGAAGACAAACGTGGGGGAGGTTTGCGGGGGTCCGGACACGCAAAACGTCGCTCTCCGCCCCCCCGGGGCCACCCAAAAGGAAGGTCGGTCTCATGCTTTTGTAGCACCCCGCACTATTTCCGCACCAAAATCCCGCATACTTTTCTTCCACTCCCCGTCGCTCTCCGCCCAATTCTCGCTCTTTTCTCCCCACTCTCTCCTTCCCTCCGTCGCCGGCGCAAGGAACCATCGAAGAACCTGTCAGAGATGGAGGCAGCGGAGGTGCCGAAGGATCCGAGCATCACGCTTGCCCGGAAGATCAGCTCAAAGACGCGGCAAAATCGCCGCGTCAAAGCAAAGGCCGCAAAGGAGGAGAAGATGAGGAAGCGTCTGGCTGCCGGTGGGCCTGGTGGTGGCGATGGGCGTGGCAGGTGGGGCGGACGGGGTGGGAGGCGAGGCCGTGGCGTACGCCGCCGGGCGGGCGCGGCCACTGTATAGACGACGTTGTTGCCGGAGCCTTACAAGCCTCCGTACTACTATGTCCCCAAGCTGATGGGGGCAAGCCCTCCCGGTACGGTTCCTTACATCGTCGATGTAACACGGTGTCGCTCTTTGTCAAGTATTCTTTGTCATCGCTCGTCCGGGCGAGGACGGCGGGCGAAGAGTAGATGGGTGCCCGCGCGCTGTTTGCTGCAGTGCTGAGAGCGGGGGAGCCAGCGTACGAGCAAACAGGGAGATGCTCGATATCACCCATGACAGAGGCGAGGGAGGAGGAGGGAGGTATGAGGACAGATAGGTGGAAGACTCGGATCCCGCGCAGTCCAGCAACTACTAGCAGCAGTAGTCCTACACCCAGATCGGCGATGGCACACAACAACAACAACATTGGGCCACCGGAGAGCAGCATCCCGAGGGGGGAGGAGGGGGGAGGAGGAGGCGGAGGGCGATGGCGATGATCTGGATGATATAGGCGGTGATCCAAAGAAGAAGGGTAAAGGAGAAAGCTTCAACATGCGGGAGGACGAGCTATTGTGCGACACATGGTTAGCCACTAGCCTCGATCCTATCCATGCATGGAGCAAAAGGGCACAACCTTTTGGAGGAACATTCTCATATGGTTCCATGAGCACAAGCATTTCACCCCTACTCCGACGCGTTGATCTGCAACCGTGAGCGAAAGTTCCTCTACCATCGATGGTACACCATCCAAGAGGCCGTCTCCAAGTATTTGCGGGCACTTGAAGCATCTCATCGCACGGTGGCCTAGCGGTACACAAATCACCGAGCAAGTAAGTTGATCACTAGCCTGATATGCTCTAGTTTTGTTGATCACTAGGCGAAGATGCTCTAGTTTTGTTGCTCACTAGATGGATATGCATTGTTTCACTTTTGTAGCTTACTCGTGCTTGAGTGGCATATAATAAGCTCGAGAAGAAGTCCTTCACCATCATGCATTGTTGGTTGAAGTTCAATGGGCAACCGAAGTGAAATCTTTTCATTGCCAAAACCGCCGCCCAAGCCAATGAGGAAGAAACCGATGACTCTACCGACCCAGCCAAAGAACCTCCAAAGATGGTTAGAAGAAATTTGTGGGGCAATAAGTGGGAGGAGGGGAGGGCGAAGCGAGAAGGTGCGGCGGCCAAGATGATGGAGATGTTCGAGGAGATCTTGGCGAAGCAGGAAGAGGCATGCGTGAGGCGCTCAGACATCAAAGAGGAGCGGAAGGCGGAGAGGTTCAATCAGTTGATGGATGCAACGGAGAAAAAAATCAAGCTCGGAGAGAGGAGGACCATGAAAAGGAGAGGAAGGCAGCGCTCGAGGAGAAGAAGGCCGTGCTCGAGGAAAAGAGGGTGAAGATCGCCGCTAATGCGGAGGACAACAAGATGTTGACCTTGAATATCGACTCTTTGGATGCCGACGCAAGAATTATCGTGCAATCCATCCGCTACCAGATGCTGGAGCGGTAGAAAGATGAGTTGGCGGCGGCGCAAGATGAGGACGTGGTGGAGGCGGAGGTGGACGTGGAGGCTGCCTACACGGCAGGGACGACACCTCCTTGATCGGGAAGGATCTTGCTGGGATGGCCAGTCCCGCAGGGCAAAAATGCGAACTGCAGGACTGATATTCTTTTGGATTCGGGCATGTAAAAACTAAGCATATTTGCCTCCTTTTGGTTTTGATCTGGGATGCGATCCGGTGCGGGTGTGATCCATCGCATTGTCTGGATCAACATAGATTTGAATTTAAAATTGCTAACGGACAAATGCGGCTATGGTTGAATGGCGTTCTCCTACATTCGTGTTCGTGGACTAGTCCCTCCTATCCGCGGACAAATGCGTGAGGGTTTGCGGGTTGCCGTTGGAGATGCTCTAATGGAATACAAATGCACCAAGCAAAGGCTTGAGCATTGAAGCCCTTAACGAGCTCCACATCCTACTATTGATATGGTGATGCCACGGAGACTACTCACCGCTGAAGGTTGACCACAATGTCACCTTCCATGCACCACCACTATAGATCTGCCATCCGCCTCCAAATAGGCCCCATACCTTCTCGTCCTGGACCGCAAGACGCCGCGATGTCCGTAGGCAGAGCTGATGAGCCCCGAGCACGCATAGCCAGCCCAGACAATGGTCGGAAAGGAAGACAAGTACGGCGACTCCACCAAGTAAAGCAATTCCTCCACCAAAACATCATCTTCGGCAAATAGCATGGTGTCAATTTCAAGCCATCGAACGGGGGCACCACTGAAGATAATCGACGACCCACTCGCTCAGAAGCTCACACCACCACCTCCACCAACCCAAGGCAGCGTCATCAGGAAAGAAAACGACACCGAAATGCTGTCGCCATCCTATCCAGGAGATTTTGGGCTTTCACCCGGGTCATGGAGGTGGAGGGTGAGGGAAAGGATCATCACGTCTCCTTCAGGAAGCGTAGCAATGCATGGAGCATAGCCAACATTGTGGCAGCCGACGCCGGCCAGGAGCTTCCCCCGATCCAGAACCCACGCCCCCATAGCCAAACAGCGTGCTAGCAGGCCGAGGTGTACCTGGAGGAGAGGACGACGCTGTTTTCTGCTCGATGCATGGGACTAGCGGGCAACCCAGCCTTGAGCCCCACGTTCGTCGCCACCTTGTTGCCCGAGGAGCAAAGGAGTGCACCTCGCAGCATCCGCGCCGGCCACCCGCTGCTGGACTGGGAGGACGCTCACCGGAAGAGGCCATCGTCTCGGATCCGCGCCCGCCACGTGCAGCGCGCGCCTGTGCCCACACACCTGTGGAGAAGGGAGGAGCCTCCAGACGGCACACGAGCCACCACACCCGCCAGATCTGCGATAGCTCCGCCCCACAGTCACCACACGCCACGTCGCCTGGGCGTCCACCGGATCTTGCCGCCCCCTGTGCCGCCAGATCAAGCGAAGGGGAGAGAATCTAGGCCCACCACTGCCAGGCCACGCGGGCTTAGCCCAGCGACGCCTGCCGGCGGCAGCGGAGGGGAGGGCTGGAGAAGAAAGGGCGGGTTCTGGCAGCTAGGGTTGATCCCCCGGGCCCCAGCAGGGGGGCAAACGGGAGAAGGGGGGGGGGGGTCTCGTTTTCTCTCGAACTTTTTACCCTTCTAATACTAGTTTTGAGCAAAACCAGTTTTACAAAAATCTTTGTTATTAGTATCTTATGGAAAACTTTGTTTGGATAACGATGCCAATGGAAGCATCCACAACTACCACTGCGGTAGTCCTCCGGCGAAGCGGATCGGGCTTGGTGAGCCGGCGCCATCCCAAGCAGTTCGTGCACTAATTGTCGAAGCCCACGATGGAGAGGAAGGTGATGGTATTGGCACCGACGTCGTAGACGTGTCGGGCGGGCATGTCGAGTTGCTATTTGCCCTGGCCGAAGACGTCTCCCAAGGTGATAATGGCTATGGTGGTCTCCCGGAGGGAGCCTTCCTCCTAGTTCCCGCATTAGAGCAACTTCAGTCGCGCCCCCAACAGGCCCCCAGACGACTTTTTACGTGTCGGCGCCGAAAAATGCCCCACTCGCGCCAAGATGCCAAAATCCGTCGGCTCGGTCCGTTTTTGGGCCCGGCGATCGCAGGCCGAACCCGGCGCACTGGGGACGCTCGGGGGCTCCGGCGCAAGGGAAAAGCACACCTGGTCCACACTCTCGGGCGAAAAGTCAAGCCAATCGTCCAGATTCGCCTCCCACCCCCCGCGCGCTCGGCCGCCACCCTGCTGATCCCGGCGTCGCCCTCCGCCCACAACAACTAGATAGGCCATTCCCCGCCGGAAAAGAGAAGAGGTTTCGCCGTGACAGCCTCTCCACCACCGTTCAGGGGATTTTTTTGGTGTTCCGGCCGCGCAGGGGCAGTGTACCGGCGGGTGTGTGCCCACCACGCCCGCAAGGTGTTCGGCGATTTGCCTGCTCGATAATGGACTCAGGCGATGAGGAGACGCTCGCCGCGCTGCTGGAGGAGGAAGCCGATGCCGACGTCCAGGAAGAGGAACATCTCATGGTCCTCACCGCCCTCGCCGGCCTGCTCGCGAGCAATGATAATCCGCGGATGAAAGCAAAGAACCGACATTGTCTGGAAGGCTACTGCATGCTCTACTCCGACTACTTTGCCGACGCTCCACTGCACAGCGAAAAGTATTTCGGCGCCGTTACCGGATGAGCCAAAAGCTTTTCCTCGGGATTGTGAATTCCATCCGGGAGTTCGACAGCTACTTCAAGGGCAAGAAGGATTGCACCGGCAAACTTGGATACACCACAATCCAGAAGTGCACGACGGCGATGAGGATGCTTGCATACGGAGCTCCCGGTGATTCACTCGACGAGTATGGGCGCATGGCCGAGTCCACCACCATTGGGTGTTTCTACAAGTTCTGCAGGGCAGTGGTGGCAGTGTTTGGACCGCAATACTTGTGAAGACCTAATGCAGAAGACACTGCTCGGATCCTAGCACAGAATGCAGCTAGAGGATTTCTTGGGATGCTTGGAAGCATCGACCGCATGCATTGGAAATGAAAGAACTGCCCGTTTGCTTGGCAGGGGATGTACAAAGGCGCTAAAGGCGGTTGCAGTATGGTACTTGAGGCGGTGGCCACACAGGGTCTCTGAATTTGGCACTCCTTCTTTGGTATGCCAGGAACTCACAATGACATCAACGTGCTTCAGTGCTCCCCTGTCTTTGCCAAGCTTGTTGAAGGTCATTCTCCTCCGGTGAACTTCGAGGTCAATGGGCGACACTACAACAAGGGGTACTACCTAGCTGATGGCATCTATCCGAGATGGTCGACATTTGTGAAGAGTATCTCAAACGCTGTGACAGGAGGCAAGAAGTCCCACTTTGCCAAGGTTCAAAAGGCTTGCAGGAAGGATGTCGAGCGGGCATTTGGTGTGCTCAGATCTCGATTTGCTGTTGTCCGTTACCCTGCTCAGACCTGGTCGAAAGATCAAATGTGGGAGATCATGACTTGCTGTGTCATCTTGCACAATATGATCATTGAGAGCGAGCAGGAAGAGCCAGTGTTTGACACTGAACCATACTACAGGCAGGGTCCTCTTGCCCAAGTTGATCACCAGCTACCGGCAACCTGGACTGCCTACCTCAATATGCGTCAGGAGATTCGAGACCCACAGGTGCATCAACAACTGCAGCGGGATCTGGTGGAGCACCTATGGAGCATCAAGGGTGATGCCTAGCTCGACGTGTGATGAAATATGTGTTTTTATTTGTTGAACTATATAATTTATATTAATCTATTTGATTTCTATTGAATTTCTGTGATAAACTATGTGATAAAAAAATTATTTATGTTGAGAATTCACGCCGAACCACGCCGAATATGGACCGATTCGCGTCGATATCGGGCCATTTTTCACTGAAAGTGGACCGAAAAATGGGCCGGCATCGGCGCTTGGGGGCGACCTATGGGCGACGGCTGAATGCCCAACCGTACCAAAGCCGATTATACCGCCGGCTCGCCCTCAGCCGACGATTTTTATGCCTCCTGAGGAGGCCAACGGCTGGAGATGATCTTAGAATACAGCCGCCTGGCCGGTCTTCCCCGTGGCTACAACCGAGAGAGCAAGGAAGGTTTGCAGCGCATAGAAGGGCTGCGAGGAGTTGGAGGGAGGCTGACCTTTTTTTTTGAACATCAGTACAGACGCAAGCGCTCATACATACGCGCATATAGTCACCCCTATGAACACACACACGCACACCCTACCCTTATGAGCACCATCGAGAGACTAAGTCGGCATGTCATCTTGAAATTTACGAAGTCACCGTAGGCACCTCGTCTAGCCTTTGGTGTGCGATAGTGCGAGTGCCATTTGTGGATGGGTACGAGGAATTCTCTTGCTTGCTTTGCCTATTTGGTGTAATGAATTTGCTCAATCGAATATTCTTGTACTTTTAAAACAGTATTTATGTTGTAAAAATATGAGAAAATTTTAAAACCCAAAATACGAATGAACAAATAAAAAAGACAAGAGGAAGGGGAAAATAAAGAAAATCAAAAGGGGAGTTGAAAACAGGAAAAAAACATGAAAATAATAAGGGAAAGTAAAGTCAGAAAAATAATTAAAAACTGACATAAACTAAGCTACCGCAAAAACGGGATCAGAAAACCCCATGCAAAACTAGCGAACCAACTGTTTATGGCGGAAGCGCTCCCCTCCCACCGTCCCGTCCTACCGGGTCGGCCTATGGCATTTGCGACCATTTTGTTCTGATTTGCATCGAATCCGATTTGTAGAAAGTTTCGAGTCATGAAATGAGGGAACTACGAATCTGGTAACCCGTTCCATGGAGATTCCTAGCATCTTTAGCTACACACATGTCATAGCCCCAAATGCATCCCAAACCAGATTGAAGATATCGATCCAACAGTACCACTTTAAGCTCGCAAGTTTCTAAAATATTGTAATACTCCCTCTGTAGACAAACATAAGAGCATTTACCTCACTATTGATTATTCACAAAGATCTTATAAAGTAGTATATCAGGTAGTCTGAAGCCATCATCTTAACAACATCTGTCGCTACTTCTATCCATATAATGAAGGGATACCGATAGTCCAAGCCTAATACAGAGCAGATATCGCACAAATGCCTAACATCTAAACCCAAAGGTCCCAACGAACCCACATACTGGGTCTGTGGCACAAACCGGTCCGATGCACTCTCATGCGTCGTCGCCACCATCTTCCACCAATTTATCTTCAGAGCACACTAACGCACCGACCTTGCCAGGCTTCTCAGCCATCGACGCCACCATGACGCCAGCCAGCATCCTCCTCCTGCGCTTGTCCATCTCTGCGCATCAGACGCCGAGTCTCCACAGCGCCACGCCGCCTATATCCGTCGCCATCAATGTGTTAGATGAAGCACCGCTCCACCAAAGAAGCCGTCCTCCGGTCCCTCGAGCCCGTGTGCACCTCCAAAAGTGACGCCCCCAAGGGGGAAACGGCACCAGAGAACCGCCGTCATCCGACCTACTGGTCTAGGGTTTCCCCCGGAGGTAGCAGAGAGTGGCCTTGAACTTCTCCACAGCGATGCCTTCAGGAAAGGAACGACGTAGACAGCGCCACCACCGCCGGCCTTGGCAATAGCTGATGGCGGGTTTTCACCTAGATATATTCGAAGAATCTCCATTTCTCATGCACGGACCGCCGTCATCCCCGCCGGGATCAGGATGATCCAGGCCGCCGCTGCCAGATCCTAGCAACGAGAGGCCCAACCAAGACCCGCCGGCCGACCCGGGGAGGCCGAGACGGCGCCCGCAGGACAAGATCCGCGCTGGATCCATGCCCGCGCCGCCGCCCCAGAGCCAGCCCCACACGCAGCCGCCACGGTATGGCCGCCGCCCGCCAGCGCCGCCGTTTGGCCGCCGCGCCGCCTGACGCGCCCGGCCGGCAAGAACGCCACGCCTCAGCCATGCCGCTGCATCTCGCGTTGCAACCACACACTGGGAGGAAGAGAGGGGGCCCGCCGCTGCCGACGCGCACCGGGCTTTGCCCGGCGGCGGCGAGGGGATGGGAGGGTGTAGGAGGCGGCCGCTGGGTGGAGGCTAGGGTTCCCCGTCGCCGCCCGCGAGAGCGACGCGAGGGACGCGAGAGGGACAATAGCGTCATGATCAGCTTTAGTGTTGTAAACTCTCTTATATTTCTTTACAGCGGGAGTAGCTCATAAATGGCTAATCAATCATGATCAGCTTGAAAATAGAAACATGTTTGCAGTTACTGTACAGAAATGGAGGCAGCGAAGTATTCCCATTGTCTAACGGTAGTATTCAGGGAAGTATTCCCATTGTCTTACGGACAGCCATTGTTCTTCTCCGGCCGAAGCTTGAGGTCTATTGCAACGCAGCAATTAATCTTATGTATCTGCAAGATGGAAAGTCCATGGACTAAGCTATAACTTGGCCTGTGACTAAAATAGAAGCTTATTGGGGCGCTGATGAGAACGAGATTAGATCTTGACCAAGCCTGCAAGCGGGTCGTCGTTACTTAATCTAACAGCCGGCAAGCTCTCCAGGTAAGCGGCTAATTTTCAAGTGCTTCTAATTTCTCACATCGGCTCGTATACAATACCAAATTAGCTATCGTGTTATGTTTTGTTTTCCATATCAAGGGTGTCCTGTCCTCAACCACCTGCTCAGATTAAAATGCCCTTGTTCTTTGCATTTTACACAGAATAGATCCTTACTATTTCCTGCCTCTTTCTTCTTATTTGCTTCTTTTCCTCCATCATCCTTCAACTGCACCTGCACCTGCAGTGCCTCCTGCTTTGGCATGTTGGAAAGTAAATAATGATATTGTTGTACCACTTGTTCCTGTGGTATGAATCCAAACTGCCCCAGCCCCATCCCAACTGGTACCAACTGAGGGAAATTGGGATTGTTCAGCACAGGGAATCCACCTGTCATCTATACCCGGCCCCCCTGCATCCCCATTTGCTGCATGCTGGGATTAGCAACCGCAAAATTATTACTAGGGGCCATCTCTCCATTTCCATTCTGAACTCTTTCTTGTTGTCCTCCCAATCTGCATGAGCTAAATCTTCATGTCTTGCCTTCTAGATCTCTACCATTCCCCATCGAAGTCCCTTCTCCCCCTGAGCCACTGTTGTTAGTCCCAGATCCTCCTCTGTAATTCTCCTCTATGTTTCTCCACTCGAAGCTATCCTGATCTCTCACATCCTGCCTACTGAACCCTCTGTCGAAGATATTGGATTTGCCATAAAAATTACCTCTCCCACCAAATCATCTTCCTCTTCCTGGTCTTGGCCGCCAATTCTCCTACTTGCCTGCCATGATCTCTTCTTCTTCCCAACAAGTTTCTGCCTCCACGGGTCTTATTCCCAAGTTAGCCGCCACCTTGACTTTTTTAGGGTTTGGTGGGTGGAGGAAATCTGGCTCGGGAATGAAAGATGGGATGCCTCCTTTATATATGGCCACTCCCCATCTCTCTTCACTGGGCCACCCGAGCCACCAACCCCAGTGTGCTGAACAACTACATGGGCCAGCTTTTCAAACAAATCTTGCGTGTAGATATCTCCTCTATTTTTCTCCCCACAAGTCTGCAATCCCCCTCTCTCTCGCACCTCATCAGCCACCTCCTCAAGTATGAAATTATTAGGAATATTAATCTCAGCTACTTTATTATTGATCCTGTCTATCTATCATTCTCACAAAGGCTATTTTTTATGTTTTCTTCAACTGAATTAAACTCAACATTCTCAATGTCATTCAGAAATTCAGGAAATCTGACATAATCCTAGATTGCTGGTTCTAGGTTTGATTTTTATCAATGCCAGGCCTACACCATTTTTGTGGTAATCCCCCCAATAGGTGAGTCAACAAAGTAAAACCTCCATGACAATCTATCTGTTTATCAATTTCACCTCCTCTAACTAGACCACCTTCATGTTTCAGAAGCATACTCTAAACATATTGGTCCATTTTTTTTCTTAATTCTACGATTCAGTCGCCTAATACGGCTGTGTGTATCAATGACATGAGATTCCCCTCTAGCATTATCACCAAGGGATGTATACGTAGAGAGGCGTTGGTGTACCTAACAGGGTTTGGTGTCAACATCGTGATGGAGCAGTAAACCCGAGTTCGCAACCGCACTGCGAGTCTGCCACAGATCATGATTAGTGAGGAACCTACTTGGTCAGGGTCGGATAAATGCCAAAACAGAAATGAAGAATAGGAGGCTCGACCCTAGGTGGGAATTTGCTACCGTGGTTCATCCTATAGATGTCGTGTGCATGATGTAGGTGACTGGTCATAGGACTTACAATCAGGGACTCACGGTTCAAGTTGGACTTGAACATGGTTGTCCTACTATACGCCAGTTGTAGGGACTAGCGAGTAGCAAGGATGGTGTAGCCTGTTTTTTTAAGACACATATAATCTATGGTTGTATTCCGGCACCCTTCTTTGGACGGGTCGTTTGTACGTGTTTGGTTGCCCGCATTAAGGCTAATCAGGCCAAGTTGGGCCACAAAATGTGTGTTTGGTTGCATACGGGATGGGCTGGCTCACATGGGCACAAACCTTAAAGCAACCCAGAGCTTGTCTTGTTGGAAACTCCTGAATCGGTAGTTTCCGGCGAGCCAGGCTCAGTGCGGCACAAGCTCGCACACACTGGAGCAACCCGAAAACGAGGGGGGTGGCGGGAGATGGAAATTGGGGGTGGCGACATGGCGCCAAATCTAGCCTCACGCCCCGATTACTTGGTTAGTGCTACCTCTAGGACAGCCACATCCTCTAGCCTCACCACCGGCAGTGGCGGGAGTCTGATCTATTCAAGCGGCGCGGCAGCAGCACTATCCGGCAATAGGAGTTGGTGCTCCCCTTCCTGTTGGCCATCGTCCGGTCGTCTTTGACTCAGCCATGTACCCTTTCATCGTCCTCGTCTCTGATGCCGGTAAGCAACAACCCCTCTCCCGTATGTTAGGTCGGTTGTTAGGATCGATTTCCCCATGTGCTCAATGGACCCTCGACGTCGACTAGGTTATGGACGCATGGATGAGGCTGGTAGTTCAGGCATCATCACTGATTGTTGTGATTCAGGCATGGCTCATGTTCATGCACATGGGAGTTGTTCGTCGTGGTGAAAGACCTGTCATCTGTTATGCTCCAATGCTTATGCGGGAGCAGGAGAGGATCGCCAAGCTGAACTACATCTATAACTGCAATGAAATAGTGGCCCTGTGGATGCTTCGAACGAAAAGAGCACCATTTGCTAGACTTGTCCAAACCTTTAGGGGTTGGGGGCTGCTACAATATAGCATTGACACTAGTGTGGAAGAGCAAGTGGCCATGTTCATCCATGTTGTTGGCCATAACCAGAGCTTCAGGGTTATGCACAATACGTTCAGGAGATCAATGGAGACCATCTCAAGGTACTTCAAGCAAGTGCTCTATGTAGTTGGGGAGCTCAGACGAGAGATGATCAAGTCACCAACCGGATGGACTCCTACAAAGATACACACTAGCCCAAGATGGTATCCATACTTCAAGCTGAGCACTGACAATATGTGCTTCATGGGTTGATATGCTTGTATTGTTCAAGGTGAGCACTAACACAATCTTTATTTTCCATTCCAGGATTGCATTGGAGCAATAGATAGTACTCATGTCACTGCCAAAGTGTCGAGGTCACAATCTATAGCATACGTCCGGGGAGAACGCACTACATAAGCCAGAATGTGCTTGTTGCTGTTTACTTCGATATGAAGTTCACCTATGTGTTGGCTGGTTGGGAAGTGTCAGCACATGATGCTAACATTCTCAGTGACAGCATGAGTCATCCTGATGGCATCAACATCCCCGGTGGCAAGTTCTACCTAGGACATGCTGGCTATGCATGTAAACCAAGTATACTTCCACCCTTCAGGCAAAACCAGACACCATCTGAACGAGTTTGCTGGTAGGAACTTGATACGTCTCCAATGTATCTATAATTTTTTATTGTTTCATGTTATTATATTATCATTCTTGGATGTTCTTTATTCATTCTATAACAACTTTATATCATTTTTTGGGACTAACCTATTGACATAGTGCCCAGTGCTAGTTGATATTTTTTGCTTCTTTTTTACTTCGCAGAATATCAGTACCAAACGAAGTCCAAATGCCACAAAACTTTCTGGAGAGTTTTCTCTGCCCAGAAGACAACTTGGGAGCCAAGGAAGTACCGGAGGGGAGGCTCGTGGGGCCCACAAGGCACCAGGGCGCACCAAAGGCCCCTGGTGCGCCCTGGTGGGTAGTGGGCCCCACGAGCTAGATGAGTTCTTCTCTCTTTTTGATTCTCAATACAATGATCTTGGAGATCTATTTGATGTAATGACTTTTTGACGTGAGTTTGTTGGGATCCGATGAATTGTGAGTTTATGATCAGATCTATCTATGAATATTATTTGAGTCTTCTTTGATCTCTTATATGCATGATTATTATAGCCTCGTATTTCTTCTCCGAAACTTTGGTTTAGTTTGGCCAACTAGATTGATTTTTCTTGCAGTTGGAAGAGGTGCTTTGTGATGGGTTCGATCTTGCGGTGCTCAATCTCAGTGACAGAAGGAGAAGCGACATGCATGTATCATTGTCATTAAGGATAAAAAGGTGGGTTCTATTCCTACATGAATAGGTCTTGTCTACATCATGTCATTGTTCTTATTGCATTACCCCGTTTCTCCATGAACTTAATACACTAGATGCATGATGGATAGAAGTCGATGTGTGGAGTAATAGTAGTAGATGAAGGCAGTAATCAGTTTATTAATCTTGAACGTGATGCCTATATACATGATCATTACCTTGGACATCGTCATAATTATTTGCTCTTCTATCAATTTCCCAACAATAATTTGTTTACCCACCGTATGCTATTTTCTCGAGAGAAGCCACTAGTGAAATCTACGGCCCCCGGGTCTATTCCTACCATATTGTTTTCAGACCTATTATTTCAAAAACCCAAAAATACCTTGCTGCACTTTTTCTTTATTTATTTTATTTTGTGTTTTGCTAGATCTATTTATCCAATCTCTTATAATTTATTCTATCTCAATACCGAGGAGGGATTGGCAACCCCTCTGACGCGTTGGGTTGCAAGTATTTGTTATTTATGTGGAGGCTGTTTACATAGTGTTGTTTGCGTCTCCTACTGAATTGATAACCTTGGTTTCATAACTGAGGGAAATACTTATCGTTGTTATGTTGCATCATCCTCTCCTCTTCGGGGAAATACCAATGCCGATACAAGCAATGAGGAAGAATTTCTGGCACCATTGCTGGGGAGACATCATCAACATCTATCAGGTTCCTAATCACAAATCTCATCTCCTTGCAATTTATATTATTTGTCATTTGCCTATCGTTTTCATTCCCCCACTTCTAAAATGTTTTTGCAAAAAGCACAAAAATATTTGCCTTCTTTTCGTTTGCTCTTTTCTCATTTGATCTTTTGTTTGCTCGAACCTATCATCATGAGTGACTTTGGTATGGCAGAAATAGATGATGTTAGAACTCCTAAAATTGGACGTTCTGGCAATCTGGATGCTAAAACTTTTGATTTGGGACAAGGGAACATTATAGGAAAAGAAACCATCCAAGAATTCTTCAATTGTGTTGGAACTTTGACCTGTGATGATGCTCCTATACTGAGAAGAACTAAAACTTATGCAGAAGCTATTTTAGCACTAGTATAGAGAAGAACGACCAGGTTAGATATAAATATTCAGCTTCCTTGAAAGATTTTTAAGAACACTCGTTATGTGAGGTGCAGCAAATGGACCACATTAATTCTCAGTTTCCTACCAATCAAAATATCAGAATCAGCTGTTTCAGTGAAGTAATCAAAAACCGTTTCAGTCCAGTACCCCGAGCCCATTCCAGCAAAAAAACAAGTGAAAATACTTGCAGGGCTACAAAGCTTTCACACGTAGTTTCGTTGGATTCCACTGTTGGCATTTTTACAATGGATTCAGGGCATGTAAGTGCATATGGAATAAAAAAAATGGTACTATAACGTGTGCGTTTAAATCATATATCTCCTTTCAATGTGCTAACAATCTGCTTCATGATAATTTTCCAAGAGATGAACTCAAATGCTCATTATATCTGCTGACATAAAGTGACACCTCTTGGTAGCTGGTTACTTGTCACCATCAACTTTCTTTGTCGTACAGTTTGGGTATATTGTAATAATAACTTGCCCTGTGCTATTACGCTAATAAATAATTTCTGATTTTACTTTGGTTATGCTGTCTTGGTCGCCACATCAATTTGAGAGATGCATCGTTACAAATTGACATTAATATGTTTTTCATACAAATTTCCACTCCTCCAGCTCCAAATTTATTGTCACTTTTGTTGGTTTTGCAGTCCATTTATTTCTAAACACGGGAATCTCTCAAGACGGAACTAATGCGACAGATGATTGAATGGTATTGTCCAGTTCTGCTCTAAGCACGGATGGCTTGATGTGATGCCCCGTACTAAAGAATTTGTCATGTGTATAGCATTATTCCTCTCAGAATTCATGCCTTTGGTTTATACCGAATATGACAGCTGCCTCAAGCAAACCATGCTAGAGTTTGCGAGCTTATACTATTTGACTACAAATCTTACATGTATGGCAGCTATGTCAACATCAAGGTTAACTACTCTCATTCCTGTGAACATGAACTCTTAGTGCAAAATTTACATCTATGTCCAGAAATTTATTGTTCATTCATTCTGGTTATCTTCAAGTCAGATGCGAACAAACATAAAATTCTGATTTTTTTAATCATGAATTCAATACTGAAATATAGTTATTGTATGTGATGACCCCCTATGGTAGTTCAGTCTACTTATGGAGTCATGGTAAATATTTTACCATAATCTTCAGCACCTCATTTTGGTGATCTTCAAATCTGCTCCGAACAAACATAAAATTTCAATTTTTTTATCATGAATTCAATACTGAAAGATACTTATTGTATGTGATGACCCTCCGTGGTAGTTAAGTCTACTCATGGAGTCATGGTAAATATTTTACCATAAGCTTCATCAGCTACCCTAATTTTATCGTTATTTATGTTTTCATATATTCCTTGGCCCCACATGTGTAAGACCGTTATTTTTGGTCAATAAGCAATAAATCAGTGTACACAAGAATTGACCGAACAACTGAATGTCTGTAGTATGCTAATTTGGGTCATTTCCAGGTTATGTGTATGACTGTAAATTGTAATGCAATTCTCTTTGATGTGTTGTTAGATGTGGTGCTGGAAACTTGCAAATATGTTAATACTAAATTTCCTCTCATCTATTTTAAAATATGTGATCAAATCGTCATCCCCACTCTATTCAGAAGTTTGCAGTCGTCGAGTTCACTGATGGAAGGTAGGCTAGAGTTTACATAGTGTTGTCGATTTCCCTATTTCTGGAATAACAATGGTAATTTAAGCCTTACTCAACAACATGTAACAATGGTAATTTCAGGCTTACTCAACAAGATGTCACAAGTAGCACTTAGATGGTGTTACAGATTGGAAAGCCACATTTTCAAGTGACACACACGTACGGAAGGAAGACAAGCACAAATAAGGAAGGAACAAAAGATCCACAGACTCTGTAGACATGTTTTGAAGGTACAATCACGGGTCACGGAAGTAGTGCTATCGGTGGTTGCAAAATCCATGTGATGTTGATGAAAGCTTTTCAATCTTCTTGCTCTATATGTCTAATTATATGCTGGCGAACTGATGGATGTATGCTAGATTAACATTTTTTATTTGTGCCTGCCTATGTATGTGCAAAAATGCAGATAGTGTGGAAATATGAGAACAAGAGCTTGATATGAGATAATCGTCTCTCATACTATAGGCCACTTATGAGAATGTATATTCGACTTTTACTCTGTTCCTGTCGACATTGTTATCTCATAAGCATGCCTAAGATGGAAAAATTAAGGTTTCAACAAAAATTGCATTATCTTCCAACTTAGCAATCAATTTTCTATATATTTAGAAAACTTTTGGTCATTATATTGTCAAAATAGACAGGCGTGACAACGCGCGTATAACCGCACTAATCCCTGCCCTCACAGCGATTTGCTTTTTTGACCGTCTGTTTTCCTGATCCGGGCATTTTCGGCCGTCGAATCTTGTCTAGAAAGCCATGTGTCCCGCACTGGGCGAAATCTGGCCCAGCTGTCCTGTGGGCTGCTGCTCCACAGGCCGAAACGAAGGCATGTGGTGCACTGGGCCATCGGCCAGCCCATTCTACCGCTTGGGCTTCGAGGAGGGATCGGACGAGATGCAAGCCGTACAAAGAGCACCAATGAAGGCGCACAGAGGAGACGCCGACGGTCTTCCGACGCGGGTGGAGATCAGGCCAGGTTCGCAAGGGATTCCAGCGCTGGAGGGACTCGACTCGAGGCGCCCATCCAGCCCGGCTCGACCCAGCTGCGTTGACCCTCCTTTCTCTCTCTCCCCTGTGTCTGTTAACACCGGCATCATGTTCAGCAATCTCCGATCCATAAACACCGTCTACATCATAGTTTTAAATAGCCCGCTATAGCTTCGCTATAGCACGCTATAGCATTTAAAAGAGGTCCTACGCTAAGAGTCTTTTGTCCAAACACATGAGAAAACATTTTAAATAGCGCGCTATAGCATCGCTATAGCACACTATAGCATTTAGAACAGGTCTGCCGCTAAGAGGCTTAGCGCGCTATTTAAAACTTTGGTCTACATTGACCCGATGTCATATTTGGCGCACTGAAGGCTAAAAATGGGGAATAGCATAGCACCACAATCTAATTCTTTGTTTGTATTCTTGTCAGGTTATTGGAATTTTGGTATTGCTAGATCTTAAGTGAGAGATAAACGGAGATAAATATCTGATGGCTATTGTAGGTCAGGTGTTTGACAAATTGTTTAGTTGGCATATAAAGCTGTCCTTGTATGCTTATACTTCCACTGCTTCCCGTCCACAATTATACCCCATCGACTAATATGACTATTTTCGTTCAGTCTTGCTCTCAATGCCGTAGCAGATTGACTATGCAGATGTGGCAAGACAGTTAGCGGACTGTAGACATTCCTTTCCATCGGCTGGATCTTCAAGAGCAGAAGACCGTGCTGCTTCCAGCCTCACCTCTTTTCGCTGGTGTTTGGTTTACCGTTGCCCCACCCTGCCTCACCAGGTACCCAGCAAATCATTATCATCATTACTTGTTATTGCTGACTAGACAGCTTTCAGAATTTAAACTGTAAGGGTCACATTACAGAGCAAGTAGCATAAGCAATAATTGCTTACATCTCTCAGTTGCGTTCTTTCCTCTGAGAATTGACAGTTCGAATTCCAATGAACAGATAGCTCCACATTTGGTGTTATGAGCAATAGTAGATATCTTAACAAAGGCAATAGTTCTTGCCGTGGCTTTATTGTATTAGAGTTTAAGCTGACTTGCTTGGTTGAGGCTTCGATTGCCAACGCACCATTTTTCTTCGTTCTGGGGACATCAGCCACAGTTGACAACTATGCACTGCCCTTTCTTTCTTATATATACATGTGGCAACAAGATGTGCATGCAGCACATGGTCAAGGGCTGGCCAATAATCCAGTGGTCAACCCTATATCCTCTCTTTTCTCATTGGTGTTTAATCTGTCATCCAAATGAAATGCTCTGACATTGTACCATGCTATGCAAGTTTAACATTTAGTGGAATGAAGTACTACTATGTAAATAAATATACATGATTAGTACTTACGACTTTTCCTTCTACCCATATTTACTTATATACAATACCAAAATTCAAATAGACATGCACGGATATTACCTATGACTTATATTTTGTCCATGACTACCCGTGCATGGCTGTCTACAAGGCTCCAATATTGCTATTTATCATGTCATTATGGACTTATGGTATATATTGTTGGCTCACAATTGTTTCTCACATATGATTAGTAGAGATTTACATGGTGGGGCCTGCTGAATTTCCAGAAAGCATGTCCTACTCACCACTCTCAAGGTATTTTAATTTTTTAGACAGTTTAACTTGGTTTCCACCTATTTATCCTATTACTTTAATTTTTCATAACATGGATCGATACGACATGCCCAAGTCTTATGCAATGTAATTGTAGTCGAGACATTTCACTTTCACTATCTAATATCAGTTATTAACCTCCATGTTTCATTCCCCCGTATTGTTATATAATTCCTACCATTATATGGGAAAAATGGACGGGTGCGACATTGTGCGAGCCGTCCGATTTAATGTTTTGGTTGTCGCCGGTCATTGGATGCATATATCTAAGCAAAATCGTCCCCGCTGCCCAGGATTTAACATCCTACGGCGGCTATTCCCGTAGAATTTTTGGAGGGTTATGATTAATTGGGCCACATGGGCTGTTCTATGTACAAAGCCCAGCCGTGGAAGCAACTTATGTGAGCAGCCACACCATAACTGATGAAATCCAAATGCCACATGATCAGCTTTGTATCCCATATTATGTGGAATTTGAGTAATAAAATTGGCCTTTCTCCTAAAAAAATGCGATGGAACAAAAGAAAACGTAGCCCAGCTCATATGTGTGCACCGTAACAAACAAGCTCAAGAGAAGGCTCAACACATGTATAATGAACAAATCAGCCAATATATTTACTGACAAATATATACACATTAGCTAATGCCAATTTTAAAACAAAAAAAAATTCATTTATATATTTTCTTCAATCACTAACATTATAGTGGAAAGCGGAGGGGTGTGACAACGCGCGCCATCAATGATCTATACTTCACAATAGTGCGCCAGATAACAACATACTATTGATTTGCAGGGAAACAAACATAGTGTTCTATACTTCACAATATTAAAGCCAAAGATATAGTTTACAGAAGCCACATTTGACACCTAATCATATAGACATGACGGGATGACAGCAGCAATGCAGGACCCACTAAGAATGATTAAAAAATTGCAGAAATAGTTCAAATATGTGGATCACTAAATAAGAATTCTGACAGGGGTTTCAAGATACTTACGCATCCTTGTGAAGTTTACAACTGGTAAATATACCACAGACGATACGGCAGGCAAAACAAACATAGGCAGCAGTCGAATTGCCCTCACTTGCCAAGTGAGATCTTCGTCTCTTGTCATCATGATAGCATAACCAACAGCCACAACCTGAGAATAGGACCTAACTATTAAGAAGGCACAAATTGCTTGCTGGATATTTAGTAAAAATAGCCATTACTGGTCTAAGATAACTGTAACCCGGAGAAGTGCAGAACTCAATAATTCACATAACTAGAGCGCAGAGGCAAACTGTGAATCCCCAAAATTGACCCTCACCATAGCTTAAGACGAAACCATTGTTTCCTTTTCAGCAGATACTCAAAAAATGAACCCTCTCGGCAATCCTACTTACTGTTGTTCTAATGAAACCTCAAATAAACCGAACTGCAACTAGATTATAAATAATGTTCGTGCAAATACACAGATTGTGCAACATTGGTTTCTTATTGACAATCTAAGCATATAATTAAACATACATTAATTTCTACTTTGAAACAGTAGCACACAACTGAACATTTTGGGCAAGTGTACAAAAGGCTTGCATAAACTTCTCAAATTCACAGTAATAACTACAAAAGGAAAAAAAAATCCACAAATAGCATTGACTTGTGAACATGAATATCTGACAGAACATCATGGCCAAAATCTGTGCATCTATTCCCAGTAAGAAGATCTGCTCTTCTAGAATCTAAGAACCAGAAACGCAGTGTATCTGTCCATGTGGCCAACTGGCCATGTCTAATCACCATGGATGATCCCGAACTATGAAAGCCCTCTTTCTACTTGGTTCCAATAAAGCTGGTTCGCTTTTAACCTCCGGGGAAAATATGACACCACAATCGCATATTCCCAATCTCGCACACGATCGACCGCGTACGCGCACGCACAGAAGCACGAAAAGAAAAAACTCCCAACGTTCGACTGAGAAAACATTGAGACAGCCAAATCTCCGAGCGTGAAGAAATGGAATCGGCGCGAATCCAAACCTAGGCGCATCCGCAGACCATAATCATCTCAGATAGCATACATACGCGTAGTAAATTCGTGAAGGAACAAAGAACAGGATGGCTAGGGGATTCGGCGATCTCGGCCATGAAGGAGAGGAAGATGATGTTGCGGACGGTGCGGTGGGAGAATTGGGTCCGACGACGCATCCGCGCGTGCACGGCGGCCTCCTGCCTTCTTCTTCTCCCCCTCCTCCATCCCCTTGCCCTTGGCCTCCACCGGCTCGCCTGCTCCGTCCGCCGGCGTGGAAGCCATTGCCGGGGCTGGGGGATCTGCGTGCTGCGGGATCCGATAGGGTGGTGGTGGGACGCCACGCAATGGGGACCTGGCCTCTGCGCTGCCTTCCTTGCTGGCCCTCGAGAGAACTCCCAGCACTACTTTTTGGTGGTTCGGCGTCCAGGTGGGGGTGGGGGAGAGGGAGAGAAATGAGGACGATGGACGGAACGCACGCGTCCAACCACAGAAGCAGCAGAACGAAGTCGTACTGTGCCGTATGCCCGTTACGCGTTCGTCCGGGCCTGCGAAATCGACGGTTGTGGTCGACTACAAATACAACCAGACTACGAAAGCACCGAATTCTAATTCCGCTGCTTTCGGAGCGAGTTTCATCGCGTAGAAAGCGATCGGCTAGGCAAAGTTGTGCATCTTTCGGTGGCTTGGCAAAGAGGCAGGGGGATGTGCTACCTTGGGTTCCGGGGCATTGGCAAAGAGCCAGTCAACACGCACGGCACAAACTCGCAAAGAAGCCAGGCACCTGCTCCCATCTACCCGCACTGGAGCTGGGATTTGGAAGCTTTCCCCACGCGTCGTTCATCATGCCTCCATGTTGCGCCATCGATGTCGCCCACACATTAAAAGAAGCAGCCGCCGACTGCCCCGAGATCCAACTGGCACTACACCATGATCCGTGTGCGAGTAGGGTTTCTACACATGTTTAGTTGTTGGACATCTCATTCAGTAATATGAAGAAAAAAATTAGGTTATTCATTTGTGATGGCCGTAACGTCATTTTCATTTGGAGGTACGTGGCAGCTCGAAGGACTCACGAAATGGCATTACAGCATCTACAACCGGACCTCTCAAACGCCCGGGCAGACCGCCCGGTCACTGCCCCCAATATCCAGTCCAAATATGGGGCGGATATGGGGGCGCCCGGGCACGTCCGCCACATTGGACCCGGCCCATGTTGGCCCACCCTACCCCACTTATATTCGTCCCCATCCGCTCGCCGGACCAAACCCTAGCCACTTCACTCCCTCCCCTCCACTCCCCTCCGGCTCCTTTCGGTCATCTCCGGCATGGCGGGCTGTAGATCCAAGTCCTTAACCTCCAGATCCGTCGACCCCGAGCTCATCCCGCGTGGCCCCGAGGAGGAGATGGCCGTCCGGTTTGCGCTCCGCCGCGCCCGGGAGGAGGCCCATGGACGGCTGTGCGCGGACTCCATCCGTCGAGAATCCATTGCGTCCGCCCAAATGGCGCATGGATCCGGCGCTAGGCAGGCCGGGCTGCCTCGCCGGAGGCCGTGCGGTCCGCTTGGCGTCTGAACGCGCAACCCATCCGGTGGCGCGCCGATTTTGGGGACGCACTATCATCCCACGAAGTCATGGCTCGACGTGCATAAATGAAGTTGCATATATAGGTTGGCTCGATCATGTAATTCTCTGAACAATTTTCAAATTGCATAGAATATTAAGGACATGATTGAACCAACAATACAAACATTACTGTTGCCTAACATTGATGCATTTTGTCTATTTGGGCACATTGAACTATTTTAAAAAGTCCAAGCATGATTGATTTTACCTTTTAAGATTATTGCATTTAGTCTACTCAAACACACTGGTTATCTAGATTCTACTATCATGTACGTCCACAGTAACACAAAAGTGAACTCAAGGCACCAGACCCTAGAATAATAAACGTCAGTCCAAAAGAGAGAGGAAGGTCATCGCCCGTCCAATTTGACAATATAACGGAGGATATTTAAGATTTTTTATAAAATAAGGAGATGATAGATGCCACTATGTCTATCTGTTTGATCAATGGCATTTGGGTAGATCTATATAGTATTTGACTATTTGTAATAAGTAATATACACATCAGGGTCAATCCACACTTGGTGCATTCAGATGATGGGCGTGAATTAAATCTGAAGAAATTCATTCACATAACACAACATCATCATTTGGTACAAGCTTACATGTAGGTTCATGCTCCTACTACTTCGGAGCAGCCCTTTATCATCCTTCAGTTGGCTGTGGGAATCTTTACCAACTCCTGCGTCATAGACAGCCACAATACCTCCATCTATGTTGTCTGTTCAGAAATTGATCATGAACAAATTGATACCTAATTAGTCATTCAAGAGTAAACAGAAGGAAATTATGTTTCTTCTGTTACTGATTACTCATGAACACTCATTACTCATAAACACAGGGATTAGAAGTCTACAGGGTGAAGTGTCGGTTGGTTGGAAACACCATTCACTTACAAAATTGAAGACATCACAAACAATTTTTTTTGTCGAAGTACGAAGCAGTGATGCTCCGTAAAATAGATGAAACAACTAAACAATGGTACAATCACATATTAAACCAAAGTGTGTTTCCAAGTGTCTTCCAATACATGAAGATGAGATTGTTAGGTGCACACGAAGTTAAACATAAGTGCACTTCTAAAGGAGAAAAATGATGCAAGATTTTCCATGTGATAGTTTCCTACTGAAAAAAGCATTGGGAAACACACAACAAAACCAACACGAGTCTTTAGAATGGGAAAGGAACACTCCCAAGTGGATATGCTCACAAGGATACTGATATTCTAGCATCTATTTTTCTGGTCAAAGTAGAAGTTTCTAGACAATAAGCTAGTTTCTTCCTATTGGAGTGATTACTAATAATAGATACGCATCTATTAAAAGATTAAATCTTAGTATAATAAAAGATTAAATTGCAAAAATAAAAAGACAGGAATAGAGATAAACAAACCTTAGATAGAATTCTTTACCATTTTGATGACAAACTTGATAATCAGCATCGTGCAACCATTAGATCACAAGTAAAAACGAACACATCCTATCGGAGGTGCTGGGACAGCGACAAAGGCTACCCCAGCTAGCATGAACATCACAAGTATGTACATTTTTTGGAATGAGAGGATGAAAGGATATGAAGAGTATTTAATTGGTTGGTGCAAGAATGAATCATACATGTGTTGAAATAGACTGCCTAATTGCTATCCAGCTCCCTACTCTGGCTCCTACCCAAATGACTGCTAGGTGAGATCCAATGCCACCAAGCATAGATCCTACTGGACCTAGGCGCCTCACATCCGACTGAACTCAACCTACTCAAGGATCACGGCGCTGGGCGGACGGTGGCAGGCTGCCTGGTTCCTAGGCCTCATAGGCAGTTGTTCTCCTTTTGGATCCAGGGAAAAGAACAGCAGTTGCGGGTTCAGCACTAACAAATTATGAATAAATGATGATGTAATATCTACTTGTAACTTACTGAAAAGATAAAAACATCAGCTATTCAGATTCATACTCGCTCATGAACCTTAACTTATTTCTCTTGGCTTCTTGCTATCCTGCATTCTCTTCAATATTTGCATCCAAACTTTTTTTCTCGGCTTCTTGGTGTATTTCATACAGCTGCTATCAGTAACAGAGATCAGAGATGGCAAGTCAATTTTACTGAATGAATTAACAACTGAGAGAAGGGAAGTGTAGGAACTCATCTCATAGCTAGGAACAGCTGCACATCAGCTCCAAACATGACTGATCAAAACAACAACTTGCCAATATTTTAGTGATTATCAGAAGTCCACAAATGACAAATCGCAACAAAACAAGAATGACAATGGTCTTATTTCTCTAATATCACGAGTCATAAAAGACACAAACACACACACACACACACACACACACACACACACACACACACACACACACACACACATCAGCCACAAGACATTTATTAAGTTACAGATTACCACACATGGTAAAACACACACATTCCTGAAACTAAACACTTGATAAATGATAACTTCACATCACGATGCCATCACGTGGCCTCCTGGATCATCAACCCTTTGATGCGACCATTTTTTCTTTGTGTCATCAGCAATCTTCTCCCTCGAGACAAAGTGCATCAGTATCTCAAGGATGAAGGTAAAGACTGAAACCATTTGAAACACAAGTCATTGTATCATAAGCAGTCTGTTTTGCAGCCAAGAAATTAGCGGCTTGGGTAGAACTTGTGCTCACTTGAGGACTTCACTGCCACAGTTAGGTAGACCTTTAATCATGTCTAGGAAAAGAAAGCAAACGACATGGGCAATTGTACAAAGATTTATTTATCCTAGTAACTAAGCACATAGCCAAAACAATTGGGTAGACCTTTAATTTGGAACTGAGTGATTGCATCTGACTAAATGTCTGTATCCCGAGGGAGTTGGCAGGGAAGGGTTTGCCACACAAACTAAGGTCTAAGATTTTTAAAGACAGATTGAGTTTATAGTCTTGTAGCTCATCCCTTTTTTTAAAGTCTTGGAGCTCCTCAACCTCCTGAAATTGTCCAAAAACAGCAAACGAATGACTGAAAGCACACAAATTCCAATCAGTATCACCTTCAGAAAATGCATGTTACATGAAGCATATGAAATCAATCTGTCAAAACAGATATGCACCGGCATTTGTCCTCGAGTCCCGAACACGGAATAGGTTACCGTGTCTTGAGCTCCAGAATACATGTTTGGATACTAGTTCCGACCAATGAGTGCATAAATGAATTGGCGAATGGACCATGGAAGTCAACTACATATCCGGCAGTGTTCCATAATGTGGAAGTTAGGATTATATTGCAACTTAATACAAGATTACAATCGTCTAATAGTGTATGTGACACGGCAAAGATAGTGTGTCGTACCTCCTTTTTTACTTGATATTGCAAACAAGGACCGATGAAGAATAAACACCACATAGTGTGTATCACAAACGTACCTCCTTTTTTACTTGATAGCTATATTCTTAAGTGATGCTATTGTGTTTACTTGCTAGCTCATATCAGCTAAGCATAATACTACTTGGTTTGGTTGGTTGCTATTTAATTTAATCATGTAAACATGGTCTTTCTCTTCTACATGCACCATATGGATGGTTGCTATTGATGCATCTGTATCTTTTAGTTATTATTAAAAACAAAAAGGGGGAAGCATAAAAAAACAAGTGCATGTATTTTCTATTATTTTGTTTTATGGAGTTCATTGCAGTGCAATTCTCTGTATTGCCACTTGTGATGCTAGAGATCTGCAAATATGAATACTAATTGTCCTCTCTTTAAGGTTGTGTGTTGCAGAATATGCGATGAACTGATTTTCCACTATGGTATAAGTTTTGCATTCACTCAGGCATGTGATTTATTATAGAATAGCCTTTATGGATGTTGTCGATTTTCTCGAATGATAATGGTATTTTCAAGCTTAGTCAACTGCATTACAGAAATAGCACTTTTGTCCGTGCTTTTATTGAAAAACATTAGGACCAGTGTCGATTATGTATTTTCCGATCTTTCTCTGCTATATATTGCATGTATTAAGTTTCAATTATTGTTGATGACTCCCATATTCTATGTTGGAAGAATATCTTGCACTTTTACAACATTGTATAGTTAAGATCATCTAGAAGAACCTTGAAAGTAGGATAATATTTCGAGGTTACGCTAGAATTCCTTGTTGTTCTTTAATCATTTTACTTGTGAAGATTATTGTTTGTGTACAATATTGTGTGGCGCAAAGAGAATAACATATGGTTGGAAGTTTTTGACAAAGCTACATGTTATAATTAGTCTCCATAGGATCTACAATTTTTTAATCATTTTATTTGATAAGTGGATGGGCCATGTGCCATGAAAGTAAATTTCCAACACTAACAACATTGAAAACTGCACCTAATCTGTTGCCTCTCATGCCATCAGTTGTTTGCACCGTTCATTTTTAAGATTGGTCTGTTTCTGGCCGTTGGATGCACGTGGGTCTCTGTTTTGTGAGAAAACATGACCACCACCTGGCCTGATGTCTTAAGAGCAGCTATTTTGGAGTATTGTCGTTAATTGGGCCAGACAACCCATCTAAAGAAGCCACAGGTGGCGGTCGACGGAGCCCAGTCGCGTGAGTGGATCGAGCACCAAGATCCCAACCGAGGCGAGCGAGGAGGCGCGCGAGGATCGAACGCGACGCGCTTCAGCCGAGGTTGCAAGGGAAGCCGATCCAGCCGACGAGGAAATCCAGTGGACACGCCGGATGTGGATGAATCAGAAGCCCGATCGATCCGCCAACGAAGTGGGAAGGGGGACGCGGGCGATGATGGCCGGTTACTAATCTGCTGGGAACTGATCGCAATTGTACTTCAGTTTCTAAGAGCGCATTCATGGCGATTGTTGTGCCCATCCTTTCCGCTGTCGAGTGGTACTTCTATATTGTTCCTCCCATAACAATCCTCGGTCACCCTCTCTACTTTGACAGCACAAGAATCTTTCAGCATCATGCTCTGGTATTACTTATGCATGATTCCTTAAGATTCGTCATTGACATTTACAATCGTTCATTATTTTAGTTGTTCTTTAAGATTCGTCATTGTGCCCTACATGAGTCTCTATCAAAATTTGCATGTGTTAACTCTGTATGTATGTATGTATGAAATTTGATATTTTATAATACTAACATTTGTCCACTTTGTCCTAAAGTAGTTTTTGTTGCTTGGAGGTGAGCAGAGAGAAGGTATCCCATTATCATGATTCAGAGGACTCATGTTATTCTCTTTATTGTCAATGCAACAGATTCCGGTTTATATCTCTTTTTGGAATAAAAAAATGCATATATGAACCTGACTTCTTATGTAGCTATGTTCAATCAACACAGCAACATGTTTTTGTTGGACTGCAGACATCGCCGTTCTGCGACAGGTGATACATAGGGAATTAGGATTTTAGAAAATTTGCATACAGAAATCTTCGGATGTAAAACATGTAAATGTGGACAAGTATTAAAGAAATACAAAAGACAACATTTTTATTTTCAAGTTATAAAGTGGAATCCATAGATTACACAGGAATGTTGTCTCCTAGAAGTGAATAATAACAAGACATCTGTTCATTCAAATTGGTGAATATTTCTCAAGATGGGTAAGATTGACTTTCTCAGATAGTGTGCAGTATTGTGACGGTCCATTTGACTACATACATGTTTGTCTCTATGTTGTGAACTTGCAAGACCTGGAAGAACCAACCTATATGTTTAAATTTGAAATCTTGGTGATGTTGTTTTTTTCCCTCTTTGCGCATACTTCTCCTATTGTTTTAGCGAAAAACACTTCATCGCTAATCATCCTTTTAATGACTATATCCTTTTTGGTTGATAGTCTTCTTAAACCCTAAAATCAGTTTTTTTAACTGGTGCTCAATATAATGGATTATAATGGTCAGCTGCTTAATATAAGAGCTTGGTAACTTGACTTTACGAATTTATCGTCCCTTTTTTGAAATATTTTCTGTCAATTCTGAGCTCAATATAATGAATACAATTTTGCAAACAGATTATTTATGTATGTTTCTTAGAAAACGTTGCTCCTTGAATAATAACCCGTGATACTTAAACAAGCTCTATGTCGTTTTTACTAGTTCAGTTTGGTGGTGGTTTATATTGAGGATTTGATCATTGCTCATGCATGCAAAAAGATTTATCTGACATGTAGTTTTGTTCAGGTACATTTCATTCTTTTGTACATTGAAAACTATTGTTGGTATATTTGATAGCTAGACTGCGCACATAAGTGTAGAGGCCATTAGTTATGTTGTTCAAGCTATGTTGGTATCTGTTTGAAGATTAATTCCAGTCGGATATGTTCCATTGTCATCTGACATTTAATAGTAAAATATACTATTGAAAATTAGTTAAATATACATTGAACAGTTCAAATAAAGAAATGTCATGTCAGATAAGTTAAGCTGACTACATATTTGTCAATGGCTTTCTCAAATGTAGGTTTCAAATCAGATGTCATTCAAAACTCATCCTTGAATTACTTTTAGACTTGAATAACCGGACTACATCATGGAGTCGTCGTCTTTGAAGTTTAATGAAATAAGGCCCATGGTTGTTTGCTTTCCTCTCTTAAATTGCCTTAAGTTTGAAATAAGGCCCATGGTTGTTTGCTTTCCACTCTTAAATTGCCTTTTTGAAAGCAACAAAAAACTATACTAATAGGAGTTTTGATTTCCCTTCTTCCTGTACTTTTTCTATATCACAAATAATTGTTCAGGCCTTATTTGTCCATTTCATGTTGACATTTCAACTTGACCATTAAGAGAGAGCATCATGATTTTATTTATGATTATTGCTGTTGTAGAGGTGTTAAATATATAAAGTATGAAAGGTGTAATTTAATGAAAGTACTTTGTAATATCAGCTTCCTTTGCCTGATTGATGTTGCTTTACAGTCTTGTTTGTCGGCATTTTGTTCAGCGAGTTAATGTTTTTTTCCATGCTGTGAGGTCATATATGTTGCAGGCACAGAGCAGCAAAGATTTTTCCATAGACACATAAGCAATGCTCCAGCTGTAGCATTAGTTACACACACTCGTATTTCCTAGGCTGCTATGTAAATATGTACAAAAGGATTGCTATATCAAATACATGTTTATGATCAGTGCGTATTATCTTCCTTCTGACAATGCTTACCCTGCTTACAGTTATCTACATGGGTCTGGTTCCTTTTAATATCAATATTTTTCATCAGATTCTGATATACATTGTTTCAGTCCAAAATATACAGGGTGCACATTTTCTACATTTAATTTCGACTAAGACTTTCTTTTCTTGGTGGTATGATCACTTATCAGTAATTTGATGGTTATCTATATATGTTGAATTTTCATAGCATTTTAACCTCCGATATCAATATATTTTCATAATATAAATTGTGCAATTTCATTTCCATTGTATTTTACTCATATATTTTATTATTTCATAATATGAATGGTATGACAAATATATGATTTAGTCTTTTGCAAAAAAAATCTTGACACGTGTATTTTTAAAAATTCCTTTCATTCTTTTAAAAATAGACGGGCGCGGCAACGCGCGCCATCGATGATCTAGTCATAAGTGATGTCCCGACCAGATTCTTTCAACGTCAATGACTTTACTTTTTGGCAAGATACTTTGGAGGTATGTAAAGCTATAGATCAGCGATGGATGAATGTTGAGGTCAGGTAAAGAGGCGACCTGTCCACTTCTTCTAGGGTCGCCGCTACGGTGGTGCCCGAGTTGAGTGACGGGCATTGGTATCTTCCTCAAGGGTTTCTTCAGCCGAGATTGTAATTTTCTTTCTCGACTAGCTAAGAGTAGTTTTTGCAATAGCTTGGGTTGTCTTATCTTTTTTGGTTCTGTCAAGTTGGTGTTTAAGTGGATCGTAATTTGATATTTATTTTATAAATGAGACACACATTACATCAAGAAAAAAATCAAGGCTACAGATCAACATGACCTCGTGTGTCCCGCTTGACCGCCGAGGACCTGTGTAGTGCGTACGTCGGATCGTAGGCTCATACACGATATTAGAGCAACTCTAGCAGACCCCGCATCTCGTTCCGATCCGAAAAATAACCACCAAAGTGCGGGTCGGGGCGCGAAAAACGTCCCGATCAGACCCAGCATCCCGCCCCGGCCCGCAAATTGTTTCGCGGGGCGCGGCAAAACATCCCCCCAACCTCTAGATTCACGGGCTAGAGGGACGACCCGAGCTCAGCCCCTATCCGCAGCGAGATTTGGCGGGAGGGACAATTACGCGCGGTCGTTCCCGCTCCCCCGCCCTCCGCCACCATTGCCCCGCCACCGCACGATCCCCAGCCGTCCTTCGCCGCCATGGATGACTCCCTGCTGTCCCCCGTCACCGTCGAGGTCGCTGACGCTCCTTCTCCTCGGACGAATCTCGTCGCCGGCCCTATTGGCGAAGCCGTCGCCCGAGGTCAAGTCGCGCCTGCCTGCAAGCGGCAGGGCAACGTGGTCGTGCAGGGCGGCGCTCCGGAGCCCCCGCCGTGAGGGCCCACGCTCCGGGAGCCAACGCTGCTGCACGATCTCGGCCGGCGGCGGAGAAGGTCGCCAAGGTCACCGGCGTCATGAGGAAGAAGATTCCGGCCACAAAGAAGCCGCCTCCTTCATTCGCTCACTCCGGCCCGGAAAGAGGTGCCCCGGCGATGCCGCTCAAGGTGCTGCTCTTCCTGCAAGCGAGGTGTTTGACGAAATGGCCGGAAGGTATGTGTCTTCGGTCATGGCAATTTTCTTTGCTTTTCGCCATTTTGCGATAGCTCGTGACTTGTTGTGCTTCACTATAGCGGTGGTTCGAACAATGCAACTGCCGAGTTCATGAACTTGTTGGACACCAACGCCGTTGACATTGATCAAGTCCCGTTTGAAGCATTCGACTACAATGAAACGGAGGCCGGCGTGGACGATCATGGTTTTCAGGACGATTTAGAGGAGATCGAAGCGGAAGCATATAAGCAATCGCAAACAAAAACTGGGAAAAGCCATAGATTAAAGAACTACACGATCTTGGAAGATCAAGTTCTCATCAATGCATGGAGTGCGGTGTCTCTTGATGCATGCACGGGTACTTCTCAAACCGCCAAGAGGTATTGGCAAAGGATCGAAGATCAATACTTCCGCATGATGGCAGAGTACCCCAATAGGACTCCACGCACATTACGGTCTCTTCAAGGTCGTTGGGAGAATATCAAGCCTATGTGCAGCCGCTGGGCAGCTTGCTTGGAGAGCAAGTACGCAATGCACCTCCAAGTGAAGCCGTGGAATCCGACTATGTGAGTTTGTTTTGCCTTTGTTCAACTTGTGCATCATCATATTACATCATATGAAATGATTGCATCATTTCACTTTGTTCACATTGTGTAGAAAAAAATTGCCCAACATAGATACAAAGTCATGGAAGCTTCGGAAGGCAAATTCTTCAAACTAGAGCATTGTCGGGAGTTGCTCCAAAAGTGCGATAAGTGAAAGTTGACCGAGAAAGAATCCCCACAGAAGAGAGGCTCACTTACAAACATGGATGATGATGAGGATGATGATGGCCCAAGAAATTTGAACAAGCCCGATGGCAACTCGAAGACTAAGGAGAAGATGAAGAGAGAGCATGAAACGTCGAGCTTGAGGGAAAAGATTGATGCCATGGTGTAATCAAATGAGTTGATGTTGTTGAAGTCTTTGGAGATCAAGAAAGAGTTGGCCGAGAAGAAGGCAAAGGAGAAACCAGAAAAGTGGCAACTGCTCAAGGAAGAGGGGCTGCACAATGTGGCCATTGAGGATATAAGAGCACGTGCCGATGAAAACAAAGCCATGTCCAAGTTGCTCGCCGAAGAGAACAAGATCATGTCAATGAACCGTAATGACATGGACGACCTCACCAAAACATGGCATGATATGGCAAGGAGAGAAATCTTGAAGAGGAGAATTGTTGTGTCGGCCGGTGCGTGTTACAGTTCCGGAGATGGTTTCTCTGCTGGCAATGTCAATGATTTCGGTGCGGGAGTTGGAACAAGCGCCGGAGGTGGATTCGGTGGTGGTGATGAACTTCAAGATGGATTCGATGGCGTGGAGTGATGATCG
Source organism: Aegilops bicornis (assembly GCA_021605145.1). NCBI lineage: Eukaryota > Viridiplantae > Streptophyta > Magnoliopsida > Poales > Poaceae > Aegilops > Aegilops bicornis. Next base: position 807,473,018 of record CM038671.1, read on the forward strand.
ACCAAGATGATGCCGGTCATGGTAGTCACTTTTGCAAGACCAGCTTTTGCGTTTGCCCTACTAAACTGAGGCTTTTATTTGCGCGTAAACTGTGTTATGTTGTTTGAATTTGAAATTATTTTTGGGCACCAATGTCAAATTTTAGAATTGGGTGTTTTCTGTTTGCGGGTCGACGCGGCGGTGCCCGTGCAGAAACCGCAAAAGCCAACCTGTAAAAAAGTATATTCCGCGTATATCCTTTTATGCGAGTCCATTTGGGGGTCTGCATCTGCGCCGTGCGAGCCAGCCCGCAAAAGCCGTTTTCCACGAACTGCAAACGCGTTTTGCGGGCCGGCCGGATGCGGGGTCTGCTAGAGTTGCTTGTCAGTACTTCATATGTTCATATCCATAACCAAAATAATAGGTGCGGATAAGCATGTATTAATTAACCACCATAAAATAGGATACTAATAGGATCCAGCTTATACCCTATACTTAGCAAAACTATAAATTTATACTAACGAACTAGAATAATAATAAGCTCCGCATCCACCCATTTACCTGTTTTAATGTTTCAATATATGTTATTAATTGATTCCACTTAGTATAACCAGAGCATGGCTGCTATAAAGCACCCAACCTGTATAGATCCATTGCACATCCACAAAGATAGAAAGCTACAGATACAACCGCCGGAAAAACAACTCCTAGATTCACGGAAAAACAACGCCGGAAAAACAACCGCCGGAAAATTTTTTTTGCGGGGCGCGGCAAAACATCTCCCGCAACCTCTAGATTCACGGGCTAGAGGGACGACCCGACCTCAGCCCCATTCCGCAGCGAGATTTGGCGGGAGGGACATATCCAAGCGGCCGTTCCCGCTCCCCCCGCCCTCTGCCACCATCGCCCCGCCACCGCACGCTCCCCAGCCGTCCTTCGCCGCCATGGATGACTCCCTGCTGTCCCTCGTCACCGTCGAGGTCGCTGGCGCTCATTCTCCTCAGGCGGATCTCGTCACCGGCCCTATTGGCCCCGGCATCGCCCAAGGTCAAGTCGCGCCTGCCCGCAAGCGGCAGGGCAACGTGGTCGTGCAGGGCGGCGCTCCGGCAGCCCCCGCCGCGAGGGCCCAAGGCCCGGCGCCAACGCTGCTACGCGATCTCGTCCATCGTCAAGAGGAAGAAGATTCCGGCCACAAAGAAGCCGCCTCCTTCATCCGCTCACTCCGGCCCGGAAAGAGGTACCCCGGCGATGCCGCTCAACGGTGCTACTCCCCCCGCAAGCGAGGTGTTTGACGAAATGGACGGAAGGTATGTGTCTTTGGTCATGGCAATTTTCTTTGCTTTTCGCCATTTAGGGATAGCACATGACTTGTTGTGCTTCACTATAGCGGTGGTTCGAACAATGCAACTACCGAGTTCGTGAACTTGTTGGACACCAACGCCGTTGCCATTGATTAATTCCCGTTTGAAGCATTCGACTACAATGAAACGGAGGCCGGCGTGGACGATCATGGTTTTCAGGACGATTTAGAGGAGATCGAAGTGGAAGCATATGAGCAATCGCAAACAAAAACTGTGAAAAGCCAGAGATTAAAGAACTACACGATCTTGGAAGATCAAGTTCTCATCAATGCATGGAGTGCGGTGTCTCTTGATGCATGTACGGGTACTTCTCAAACCGCCAAGAGGAATTGGCAAAGGATCGAAGATCAATACTTCCGCATGATGGCAAAGTACCCCAATAGGACTCCACGCACATTTCGGTCTCTTCAAGGTCGTTGGGAGAATATCATGCCTATGTGCAACCGTTGGGCAGCTTGCTTGGAGAGCAAGTATGCAATGCACCTCAAGTGGAGCCGTGGAATCTGACTATGTGAGTTTATTTTGCCTTTGTTCAGCTTGTGCATCATCATATTACATCATATGAAATGATTGCATCATTTCACTTTGTTCACATTGTGTAGAAAAAAATAGCCCAACATAGATACAAATACATGGAAGCTTCGGAAGGCAAATTCTTCAAACTAGAGCATTGTTGGGAGTTGCTCCAAAAGTGCGATAAGTGGAAGTTGATCGAGAAAAAATCCCCACAGAAGAGAGGCTCACTTACAAACATGGATGATGATGAGGATGATGATGGCCCAAGAAATTTGAACAAACCCGATGGCGACAAAGAAGACTAAGGAGAAGATGAAGGGAGAGCATGAAGCATCGAGCTTGAGGGAGAAGACTGATGCCCACAGAAGAGAGGCTCACTTACAAACATGGATGCTGATGAGGATGATGATGGCCCAAGAAATTTGAACAAGCCCGATGGCGACAAGAACACTAAGGAGAAGATGAAGAGAGAGCATGAAGCATCGAGCTTGAGGGAGAAGATTGATGCCATGGTATAATCAAATGAGTTGATGTTGTTGAAGTCGTTGGAGATCAAGAAAGAGTTGACCGAGAAGAAGGCAGAGCAGAAGCAAGAAAAGTGGCAATTGCTCAAGGAAGAGGGCTGCACAAAGCGGCCATTGAGGATAGAAGAGCACGTGCCGATGAAAACAAAGCCATGTCCAAGTTGCTTGCGAAGAGAACAAGATCATGTCAATGAACCGCAATGACATGGACGACCTCATTAAAACATGGCATGATATGGCAAGGATGGAAATCTTGAAGAGGAGAATGGTTGTGTCGGCGGTGCGTGTTACAGTTCGGAGATGTATTCTCTGCTGGCAATGTCGATGATTTCAAAAGGGAGTTGGAACAAGCGCCGGAGGTGGATTCGGTGGTGGTGATGAACTTCAAGATGGACTCGATGGCGTGGAGTGAAGATCGACCAAGATGATGCCGGACGTGGTCGTCACTTTTGCAAGACCCTCTTTTGCGTTTGTCCTACTAAACTGAGGCTTTTATTTGCGCGTAAGCTGTGTTATGTTGTTTGAATTTGAACTTATTTGTGGGCACCAATGTCAAATTTGAGAATTGGGTGTTTTCTGTTTATGGTCGACGCGGCGGTGCCCGTGCAGACACCGCAAAAGCCAACCCATAAAAAAGTATATTCCGGGAATATCCTTTTATACGGGTCCGCTTGGGGGGTCTGCATCTGCGACCGTGCAAGCCAGCCCGCAAAAGCCGTTTTCCACAAACTGCAAACGCGTTTTGCAGGCCGGCCGGATGCGGGGTCTGCTAGAGTTGCTTGTCAGTACTTCATATGTTCATACCCATAACAAAAATAATAGGTGCGGATAAGCATGTCTTAATTAACCACCATAAAATGGGATACTAATTGGATCCAGTTTATCCCCTATACTTAGCAAAACTATAAATTTATACTAACGAACTTGAATAATAATAAGCTTAGCGTCCATCCATTTACCTGTTTTAATGTTTCAATATATGTTATTAATTGGTTCCACTTTATATAACCAGAGCATGGCTGCTATAAAGCACCCAACCTGTATAGATCCACTGCACATCCACAAAGATAGAAAGCTACAGATACAACCGCCGGAAAAACAACTCCTAAGTAAAACAAAAACCTCCTACATAACATAGTTTTTCTACAAATCAAGGATGAAGACTGTCCAGGTGGTGCTCATATGCCTTGTCCTTTCGGTGCTCTGTTCAGGTATTTTGCCGGTATGTTTTCTCCACCGCACTTGTAGGAAATATATTTCGGCTTATCCATGCTCCTGCTCTCGAATCCCCGCAGGCATCGCTGCTCGCTGTGACCAGTACAACGTCTCCAAGGCATGTCCAAGCATAGCTTCATGCACAGCACTGTGCACCTATAAATATAAGGCGGACACGGTTTATGGTGTATGTGCTGATAATGGATGCTGGTGCGTAGTCTGCGTGATACCACCTGCAGCTCAATCTGCGTCTGCAGCCCAGATTGCGCCTGCAGGGAATTAAAGGATATCGCTTGCTTCCCTTTCTGCCTAAATAGAATAAAACAATGTATGATTAATGTATTTTTCTCGTACCGACAACATTGTATCAGTGTATCATGTAGCAAGGACCCGCGAGGCAAAATAACATCCTATTAATATTGAGCGCTCTTTGGCGAAATGCATGATTAATCAATTGGACACCGTAGAGGATGTACAAATATCGTTTCATTGCGAGTGTCCATGAAAATACGTTTGTGGATTTTTTTTCTCCATGTTGAGAACATTACCAAACCATCGGAACCGGTCCTCCATGCAAGTTGCATGTGGATGGGAGATTCACAGCCAAGAAATTGAATAAACACCTCCATAAGCAACCTTGTTCTGATCTCGTCAAAACTCTCAAACCCATCACTTCACACCATAAACCCGGCAAGCCGGTTCAAATCTGGTCGAGAAGAAGCCCTTGGGTCCTCGGTGGTCGTCTGAAAGGCAACTTGAATCACAAAGAGAGTGTCCCTGATGGACCTGCAGGGTCTGCAACGACGATCATCGGCATGGCGGATCGATCATGAGATGAATGCTAAAGCGGCAAGCTAACATTTGGCAAACGCTGGGTGAAGACAACTGATGAAAAGTACCCACACTGATAATCCATGCTAACCAAGGCCAGCAGCCGCATGCATGGCCAGCACGAGACCTTAGTGCACTAGTAGAAAAAGGCCCATTTGTCCCGGTTCCGGAGGCCCTTCTGTCCCGGTTCTGGACCCGGGACTAAAGGGTCGGGACTAAAGCCCATGACCTTTAGTCCCGGTTCGCTTACGAACCGGGACAGATGGGCCTCCATGTGGCCTCTCCGCCGAGCCCAGGCAGGAGGGCCTTTGGTCCCGGTTCGTAACATCAACCGGGACCAAAAAGCGTCCACGCGTCAGCAGCTCAGGAGCTGGGGTTTTTGTTTTTTTAAGGGGGGGGGGGGGGGGGGGTGGGGGGTTTGGGGTTGTTAATTGGGCCAGACAGCCCATCTAAGGAAGCCACAGGAGGCGGTCGACGGAGCCCAGTCGCGCGAGTGGATCGAGCACCAAGATCCCAACCGAGGCGAGCGAGGAGGCGCGCGATATTTGAACTCGACGCCCTTCAGCCGAGGTTGGAAGGGAAGCCGATCCAGCCGACGAGGGAATCCAGCGGACACGCCGGATGCGGATGAATTAGAGGCCCGGTCGATCCGTCTATGAAGTGGGAAGGGGGACGCGGGCGATGATGGTCGGCAACCCATCTGTTGGGAACTGATCGCAATCGTACTTCAGTTTCTAAGAGCGCATACATGGAGATTGTTGTGCCCATCCTTTCCGCTGTCGAGTGGTACTTCTATATTGTTCCTCCCATAACAATCCTCGGTCACCCTCTCTACTCTGACAGCACAAGCATATTTCAGCATCATGCTCTGGTATTACTTATGCATGATTCCTTAAGATTCGTCATTGTGGTTTACAATCGTTCATTATTATAGTTGTTCTTTCAGATTCGTCATTGTGCCCTACATGAGTCTCTGTCAAAATTTGCATGTGTTAACTCTGTATGTATGTATGCAATTTGATATTTTATAATACTAATATTTGTCCACTTTGTCCTAAAGTAGTTTTTGCTGCTTGGAGGTGAGCAGAGCGAAGGTATCCCATTATCATAATTCAGAGGACTCAAGTATTCTCTTTATTGTCAATGCAACCGATTCCGGTTTATATCTCTTCTTGGAATAAAAAGTGCATATATCACTGGTGGAAAAACAGGCTTCCGTCCAGCCCCATAAGTCGCGAAGCTGTAGGAACCGCGACTAATGGGACCTTTAGTCGCGGTTCTGGAGGTGAACCGCGACCAAAGGCCTGGGCCCAGGCGCTCGGTGGCCAGCTGGCGACGTGAGGTCTTTAGTCGCGGTTGGCCAGGACAACCGCGACTAAAGGCCTTCGGGCACCTTTAGTCACGGTTTGCCAGGCCAACCGCAACTAAAGCCCCTCCCATATATATACCCATCCAGCAGCCAACACTTAGCCATTTGGAGCCATTCTCTTCACAAGTGGGTGTAGGTTTGCTTTTGGTTCCTCTTATGCACATAAGGTGTTTGATGAAATGCCCCAAGAGCATGAAACAAACATGACATGAAGTGTTGGAGCCACACTCCTCGATCGCGGTTAGCAACTTGATGAACCTTTGATGTGTCATTGATAAAATATGCATGTGTGTAGTTCATTGTTTAATTTATATTGTTTGTAGCTAGCTAGTTAGTTTAACAAATGCATGATGGTTAATTATATATTTTATATTATAATAATGCAGATGAATCGGCAATGGATGTACGGTAACCGACTCTCCGGCAAGTTCACTACGGGTTTGAAAGATTTCCTCGTAGTGGCTAATGCGAACAAGCGGGGGGGTTTTGTTATCTGTCCATGTGTTATCTGTAAGAATCAGAAGGGTTACTCTTCCTCAAGAGATGTTCACATGCATCTGCTTCGGCACGGTTTCATGCCAAGCTATAATTGTTGGACCAAGCATGGAGAAAGAGGGGTTATAATGGAAGAAGATGAAGAAGGGGATGATTTCATCGATGAAAGCTATCTTGCTCATTTCGGTGATACTTTCATGGAGGATGTTGAAGGTGAAGGGGAAGGTGAAGAAGAGGCACGTGATGATCCCGTTGATGATCTTGGTCGGACCATTGATGATGCACGGAGACAGCTAAACTGAAAAGGAGAGGGAGAATTTGGATCGCATGTTAGAGGATCACAGAAGGCGCTGTACCCGGATGTGATGATGGTCTGAAAAAGCTGGGCTGCACTGCTGGATTTGCTGAAATGGAAGGCAGAGGCAGGTGTAGCTGACTCGGCATTTGAAAACTTGCTGAAAATGTTGAAGAATATGTTTCAAAGGATAACGAGTTGCCCGCCAAGACGCGTCTGAAGCAAAGAAGGTTGTCTGCCCTCTAGGTTTAGAGGTTACGAAGATACATGCATGCATCAACGATTGCATCCTCTACCATGTGAATACGAGAATTTGAATGAATGCCCGATATGCCTTTGCATTGCGTTATAAGAACAGAGGCGATGACCCCGGTGACGATGTTGAGGGCCAGAAACCGTGAAGAGGGTTCCCGCCAAGGTGATGTGGTATGCTCCTATAATACCACGGTTGAAACGTCTGTTCAGGAACAAAGAGCATGCCAAGTTGTTGCGATGGCACAAAGAGGACCGTAAGTCGGACGGGGAGTTGAGACACACCGCAGATGGAACGCAATGGAGAAAGATCGACAGATGGTTCAAAGATTTTGCAGCTGACGCAAGGAACATAAGATTTGCTCTAAGTACGGATGGCATGAATCCTTTTGGCGAGCAGAGCTCCAGCCATAGCACCTGGCCCGTGACTCTATGCATCTACAACCTTCCTCCTTGGTTGTGCATGAAGCGGAAGTTCATTATGATGCCAGTGCTCATCCAAGGTCCGAAGCAACCCGGCAACGACATCGATGTGTACCTAAGGCCATTAGTTGATGAACTTTTACAGCTGTGGGGTGGTGTCCGCGTGTGGGATGAGCACAAACAAGAGGAATTTGACCTCTGAGCGTTGCTTTTCGTAACCATCAACGATTGGCCTGCTCTTAGTAACCTTTCGGGACTGTCAAATAAAGGGATACAATGCATGCACGCACTGCTTACATGAGACTGAAAGTGTACATTTGCCAAATTGTAAGAAGAACGTGTACCTTGGGCATCGTCGATTTCTTCCGAAAATTCATCCAAGAAGAAAGAAAGGCAAGCATTACAACGGCAAGGCAGATCACCGGCGAAGCTGCGGAACTGCTTGGTGCTGAGGTATTTGATATGGTCAAGGATATGAAAGTCATCATTGGAAAGGGTCCTGGCGGACAAACAGTTTCGAAGGGAGCTGACGGGCACGCAGCCATGTGGAAGAAGAAATCTATATTCTGGGAGCTAGAATATTGGAAAGTCCTAGATGTCCGCTCTACAATCGACGTGATGCACGTTACGAAGAATATTTGCGTGAACCTCCTAAGCTTCTTGGGCGTGTATGGGAAGACAAATGATACAAAGGAAGCACGGCAGGACCAGCAACGTTTGAAAGACCACGATGACCGGCATCCGGAATGGTTTCAAGGTCGTGCCAGCTACGCTCGACCAAAGAAGAGAAGGTCATCTTTTTGAATGCCTGAGCAGTATGAAGGTCCCGTCTGGATTCTCGTCCAATATAAAGGGAATAATAAACATGGCGGAGAAAAAGTTCCAAAACCTGAAGTCTCACGACTGCCCGCGTGATTATGATGCAATTGCTTCCGATTGCTTTGAGGGGCTCCTGCGGAAAATGTTCGAGTAGCCATTGTGAAGCTATGTGCATTCCTCAATGCAATCTCTCGAAGGTAATCAATCCAGAAGTTCTACCACGGTTCTGAACGATGTGATCCAATGTCTTGTCAGTTTCAGTTGGTGTTCCCGCCATCCTTCTTCAATATTATGACGCACCTCCTGGTTCACCTAGTCGAAGAGATTCTCGTTCTCGGTCCTGTATTTCTACACAATATGTTCCCCTTCGAGAGGTTCATGGGAGTATTAAAGAAATATGTTCAGAATCGTGCTAGGCCAGAAGGAAGCATCGCCAAGGGCTATGGAAATGAGGAGGTAATTGAGTTTTGTATTGACTTTGTTCCTGACCTTAAGCCAATTGGTCTTCCTCGATCGCGGCACGAGGGGAGACTAATTGGAAAAGGCACGATCGGAAGGAAATCAACGATATGTATGGACGGCCATTCTACATTGAAGCACACCACACTTGTCTTGACCAATTCCAGCTTGGTGGCTCCGTACTTTGAGAAACACAAGAATATTTTACGTTCGACAACCCGGGAAGCCTGAATCCTGGATTAGGAAGGCCCACATGGAGACTTTCGGCAGTTGGTTGAGAAAACATTTAATGAATGACAATGATGTTGTAGATCAGCTGTACATGTTGGCCAAGACACCATCTTCGACTATAACGACTTTCCAAGGGTACGAGATAAATGGGAATACATTTTACACGATCGCCCAAGATAAAAGAGCACCAACCAAAACAGTGGTGTCCGCTTTGATGCAGCAACCGAGAATGGGCAAGAGGTCACATATTATGGTTACATAGAGGAGATATGGGAACTTGACTATGGACCCTCCTTTAAGGTCCCTTTGTTCCGGTGCAAATGGTTCAAGCTAACAGGAGGTGGGGTAAAGGTGGACCAGCAATACGGAATGACAATGGTGGATTTCAACAATCTTGGTTACCTTGAGGAACCATTCGTCCTAGCGAAAGATGTCGCTCAGGTTTTCTATGTGAAGGACATGCGTAGCAAACCGAGGAAACGGAAAGATAAGAAAACGATCAGTACATCATGCGATGATCCAAAGCGCCACATTGTTCTTTCAGGAAAAGAAACATCGTGGGAGTGGAGGACAAGACAGACATGTCGAAGATTATAATATGTTTGCTGAAATTCCGCCCTTCAAAGTGAACACCGACCCAAGCATTAAGTTAAATGATGAGGATGCTCCATGGATACGGCACAATCGTAAGCAAGCAGGGACACAAGGGAAGAAATGATGTGTAATAATTTATTGTACAAAACTTTGTTGAATGGATCATGTGAATTATATTACCCGTGATGTGTTTGGTGTCCATTTTCGAATGATTCGAGATACCACTGATGATACATGAAATTTGGAGTGATTTAGTCATACTCCTGCCTAGGCGTATAATATGCATACTCGTAGTCTTCATAGCCGCCCGTCGTCGTTGTCTTGGTAGTCGCCTTCTAAGTTGCCGCCGTCGTAAATCGCTGCTGTCGTCGCTCTTTGCATTTGTCGTCGAGGCGGCGCTAAATGGCTCGGCGAGGGTAGCGCAGCGGGGGATATCGCCGCCGTGATGTAGTCCATGACGCTTCTGCAGTCCGCCATACCACCATAGCCGACGGCCGGCCTCGTGGAAGTTCCCAGGAGGCAGACCGTCCTCCTCATACCTGGCGAGCGCCCTCTCACGCCGATTGATGAAGAAGGCGTCCCAAGTATGCTGGTTATCGGGATGCCAGCGGGGATTCATCCACTGCTCCGGCGTGAGGTCGAGGTAGTAGTGGTTCGTGATGGCCGCCCGGCGCAGTACCACGAGGGACGGGAGGGACGGCTGACGCCGCCGGCGCTTAGGCTCCAGCCGGTGGGGACGCTGATAGCCAGTGGACAAGGGTAGTTCGAGGCGCAAAGCTCCTCCACCTGCTGGTAGGTTAGAGTGGTGCGGTGGAAGCCATGAGAGAGTGATGAGAGATTGTAGAGATGTGATAATGCTGGCCAAGCCGGGCTACATATATGTAGTGAGAAATGGCGGAAAAATGGGAGCGGGAAGACAGGAGGCGGGAAGAAAGTGGCGGGAAGAAAGAGGCGGAAGACAGGGAAGAAATGGCGGGAAGAAGAGGAATCCAGAGCTGGTCATCTAACCTTTAGTCCCAGCTGGTTGGTGCAACCGGGACTAAAGGTTAGACAGACGCTGGGTAGCGCCTGACGCCTGTCGGAGGAACAAGACAAAGCAGAAGCGGCGCCGTGCCTATAAAAGGAGCATCGTCTGCCAAGATAGAGGCGTGAAGAAATGGCGGGAAGACATAGGCGGAAAGAACTGGCGGGGAAGACTGGCGGGAAGAACTTGTGGGAAGACACAGCGGCCGGGAAGAACTTCTCTGAATTTTTGATATATTATTTGTATTTTAGAATTTTGAAATGAATTAGTTCTATTTTCTGAATTTTTGATATATTATTTGTATTTTTAACATATTGAATTGAATTAGTTTTATTTTTGACATATTATTTGTATTTGCCTCGTAGGGTTTGGAGACGGTTCAGTAGATACAAAGGACGTAGAACTTTATATGCATTAAATTATGTATGGAAACTTGTTCAAAATTTTATATGGTCATCCGATGATATTGAATATATATTGTATATTCCTCTTGAATTCTTTTTGGTTCTAATTTCAAATTTGTTTGAAATTGTACATTCATATGCATGTATGTAGTACCGTAGAATATGTGAAACTCCTTCAAAATTAAAATAAAGCACAAAAGAAATAAAACAATACAAATTAAACAGAAAATAATACAAATTAAAAAGAAAACAATACAAATTAAACAGCAAACAGGTTTGGGGGGGCTAAAACCCTAAACCTCATGGCCTTTAGTCGCGCTTGGCCAGACCAACCGCGACTAAAGGTGGGGGCGCTGAACGCAAAAACTCGCTTAAAACCCTTTAGTCGCGGTTGGGCAGGCGACCATGACTAAAGGTACCTTTAGTCATGGGTCTCGTCCCCAACCGCGACTAAAGAAGGGTGAGGCATAAAAACCGCCAAAAAACCCTTTAGTCGCGGTTGGGCAGGCGACCCGCGACTAAAGGGTACCTTTAATCATGGTCTCGTCGCCAACCGCGACTAAAGGGGGGCTATAAATACAAGGCTCCGATTCTCGTCTTCTCCGATTCCGATTCTCGCTGTTCGTCTCTGCGCGCCCTCGGCGCGCCGCCGTCGCCCTCGCCCTCGGCGCCGCCGTCGCCCGCCTCGCCCTCGGCCGCCGCGTCGCCCTCGCCTACGGCGTGCGCCGCCCGGCGACCTCGTTCTGCCGCCTCGCTTCGCCCGCCCTCAACGCCGCCGACCGGCCCCCCTTTTCCCCTGTGCACCGCGCCCGACCTCCGGACAGGCTCGCGTCCGCCCGCTCATCGCCGTAGCCTCTGCTTCCCACGGCCGCGGCCTCACCGCGCCCGCACTTCTTCTCCGCCACACGCCGGCAGGCTACCGCGGCCACCCAGGGCCGCGCCCCGCCTCCTCACCCCTCCCCCCCCCCCCCCGCCTCTTCCCCCGCGCAGCTCGTCGCTCCCCTCCGTAGCGCCGCCGCGCTTGGGGCTTTGCTCCCACGCCCACGCGCGCCCGCTACACTCTGCCGGCCACCGCCAGCGTCCTCCACGATCCCGACCTCCTGCTCCATCGGCCGCCACCACCCTCTTGCTCGATGTCATACGACCGCTGTCGGCGCCGCTCGTTGTGGCCCTGCGTGCCCTGCCGCACCGGGCTGCGGCCTTCGCCTGATAGCGGGCATCCGCGCTCGTTGGCTGCGCCCCGTTTAGCCCCTTGGGCCAGTGCCACCTGGGACCCGTGTCCCTCTTTTTGCAGAACGAAAAGAAGAATAAAAACAAAAAGAAGTAATTAAAAATTAATTAACTTAATTAAACTTGCTTAATTAGCTTAACATTAATTAAACTCCTAGTTAACTAACTAATCTGTTAGTTAGGTTGATGCATCTATGACAGACCGGTCCTGCACGTCAGTTTGACCCAGTCAACACCCTGTTGACTACTGACGTCATGCTGACGTTAGCATACACTATTCTGGATAATGTTAGAATTAAATGGATAATAATTTAGAAAATGTCATGAAGCCCCATAAGTCATGAATTTAAAAATGAGTCGAATAAAATGAACTTTTAAAAACTGCAACATGCATAAAAATCTTAAATGCTCATTTTGCCTAAGCAAAATAAATCTTCGAAAACAAAATTTGATTTATTTATAATATCTTCGTTTTTCCTAAATGTTGGGAAAGTCATATTATTCCCTCTCTTGAGATTTTTATAGGAAAACTTTATGAAGATAATTTTAAATAAATCCAATGATCCTATTTCCAAAATTTGAGAAATCCCAAATATGAAAATAATGAAACTTCCAACTCTCTCAGAGGGTCCTTGAGTTGCGTGAAACTTCCAACTCTCCCACCCTTCCTCGCCCCTCCTTTTGCCACCGCCCTTTCGCCACCGCCACCGCCACCGCCCCTTCTTCACTTAATTAATTTGTTTTTACTACATGTTTTCAGGACTGACATAATGGCGGACGATAGAGCTGACCCGATTATGGACAACTATGATCCGGACGGTGAAGCACATATGTTCGGCATCATAAGCGGCGATATTCTATATGTGCCGACCGGAGAAGAAGAAGATGATATCTCTTCTTATCTGAACCTTGACGGTGAAGATGAAGGGCGCCACAAGCAAGATGATGCCGAACAAACGCGTCGATAAACGACGATCTTCAAATGGAAGTAGCAACCACCTCCGGCGCCGAGGTATATATATACATTGAGCCTCTGGTGATACAAACTAACTGATTTGAATAAATATGTGTGTACTAACGCGCGACTCTCTTTCTTATTTTAGCCCTCGGCGGATCGTCGAAACAATCGAGTACGTCGTCCAAAGCGTGGGCGCAACCAAGACGATGAAACAAGGAGAAACATGCACCATCGAGGTTGTCGACAGGTGCAACCGGCAGGCCGCTGGAGCCCCGCAAGAACGCCACCAAGTTTGTCAGCCAATGCGGAGCCATTGTTAGAGACAACGTCTCGATCACCGTCCAGGAGTGGAATGAGCCAAAGAAGGCACGAATTGATGGTTTCACTTTTGTCGATAAGAGAACAAAAAGATTGCTTCAAGAAGCTTATGGAACATTTCGTTCTACCTCCGGAATACAACAAATTCGATGAGGAGGGTAACAAGATTGAGGAAAACAAGGAGAGGAGGAGGCTAGTCAAACAGTTTGCTCTTCATAAGATGGCCGACGCATTCCGGAAATTCAAGCAAAATCTAGCCCGTGACTTTGTCAAGCAGAACAAGACTCCGGATTTCAAAGGACAATATGAGAAACTGAAACATGATTGGCCAGAATTTGTGAAGCAAAAGAAATCGGAGCAGTTCATTCAAATATCGAAAAAAAATAAGGAAAATGCGGCTAAGAAGGAGTACAATCATGTTATGGGGCCAGGAGGGTATCGCATTTGGGTGCCTAGGTTGGAGAAGATGGAGAACGAGCTGAGGGCGCGAGGAATCCGTCCAGGTACGGAGGGATGGGACACAAGGGCCAAAAGCTGGTGGTACGGGCATGGGGGAACGCTGAACCCGGAGACAGGGGAGTGTGTTTACCGGGGCAAATTAATTAAACCCACCCAAGCCCTTATTGACGCAATGAAGGATGCTCAACAGGGAAGATCAAGTTCAACAGAGAGAATGACGCTACCGACAAAAGCCCTCGGGAATCCTGAACACGGAGGACGTGTACGAGGCATGGGGCACATTCCGTGGAAAATAGGGTTCCCCCAGAACGATGAACCGTACGGTTACAGAAGCCGTAAGAGAAAGATGGATTGGGAAGCAGATGTTGTGGCGCGGTTGGCATCGGAAATGGATGTGATGAAGAAAACCATGAGTGTACTAGTAGCCGAAAGAGATGTAGCTCGGGTGCAGCATGAAGATCATCCAGCGGATCTCGGAAGCCAGCAGCGGAGAAGCAGCGTGGCTTCCACGGAACAAGCGGCCAAGTTAGGTATTACTCTTCGTGAACTGTTAGGCCTCGATGAGGCGCCAGTGAAGGAGGTAGTAATTACATATGTCAAGAATGGGCCTCTCGTCGAGCCTGCGCAGGAAAAGGATCTACCTCCACAAATGAAAGGTCTGCTGAAATGGTACAAGGGTTACATAAAAATAAAACGCCAAAGAATATATTTATGCGGAAGTTAGACATGAGCATCACTTCAAACATTACTATGTACAAATTGAACTGAGTGAATTGTTCCAGCTTTTCAATCTGCGCGAGCTCGACAAATCTATCATCGGTTGCTACGTTACGTAAGTGATTTATTAATTTCTACCCCATCTCGTTCATATTGCCTGCACTATATATATGTCCTAACTATATTGTTGTGTCCGCTATTATACATGCAGAATGAAGATTAAGGAATGCAGAGTAAGGAACATCCATGATGTTGGGTTCATTGACCCACACATCGTTAATGGACATGTGTTGGAGCATCACCCCGCCGACATGGAGGCAGACCTGTGGCAGTTTCTTACAAAGCAGGAACTCAAAAGTGATATTCTATTTCCTTACCATTTTGGGTGAGTGTTTCTGTCTTGAGCACATTCTCTTTTGTTTACTCCATGCATGGTATGTGGCCGGCTAATCGATGAGTTATGCATGACGACTGTGCATGTATCGTGTCCGCAGAGTTCCACTGAATTCTGCTAGTAATTAAAGTTAACACCTCAGAATGTCTCGTCCACGACTCTCTGAATATGGATCCAAAGCTTTGGGGCGACATGAGAAGAATGCTGCAGAAGTAATTATTTTCATTCATTTGCGCTCTATATCGATCGGCCTATTTCGTTCATTTCCTAATATCAAGTAACTAATAACTCTCTTGTTCATTTAATTTTCTTTGCCTCGTAGGGTTTGGAGACGGTTCGTAGATACAAAGGTCGGTGAATTCAAAAAGAGCTAGAATTCAAAAGGTCAAAGGCTAAGAATGCTGGGCATATTCAGCCACCGGAGACCAATCTATGTGGATACTATGTTCAGGAGATGATCCGGAGATACACCTCTGAGCGGGTTCCGAGTGATACCAATGCTCAGAGGAATAACCTCCGGTGGATGCTTAGTCCGTAAGCTCGCTTCCGACCACTTCAAGAGGAACTAGCTGGATGGTTCAGCAGGAAGTCCTCCATCCTAAAGGAGAACACTATTACGAGGACGTAGAACTTTATATGCATTAAATCATGTATGGAAACTTGTTCAAAATTGTATATGGTCATCCGATGATATTGAATATATATTGTATATTCCTCTTGAATTCTTTTTGGTTCTAATTTCAAATTTATTTGAAATTGTACATTCATATACATGTATGTAGTACCGTAGAATATATGAAACTCCTTCAAAATAAAAATAAAGCACAACAGAAATAAAACAATACAAATTAAACAGAAAACAGGTTTAGGGGGGCTAAAACCCTAAACCTGTGGCGGCTTTAGTCGCGGTTGGCCAGAAGAACCGCGACTAAAGGTCCTCCGCTTGACGCCTTTGGCGCCCACGTGGACGGGCCGTTAGTCGCGGTTCTTAAGCAGCCGCGACTAAAGGTGGGGGGCTTTAGTCGCGCTTATTTGGTCGCGGTTGCGCAACCGCGACTAATGGCAGTTGCGAACCGCGACCAAAGGCCTTTTTTCCACCAGTGTATGAACCTGACTTCTTATGTAGCTATGTTCAATCAACACAGCAACATGTTTTTGTTGGGCTGCAGACATCCCCGTTCTGCGACAGGTGATACACAGGGAATTAGGATTTTAGAAAATTTGCATACAGAAATCTTCGGAAGTAAAACATGTAAATGTGGACAAGTATGAAAGCAATTCAAAAGACAACATTTTATTTTCAAGTTATAAAGTGGAATCCATAGATTACACAGGAATGTTGTCTCCTAAAAGTGAATAATAACAAGACATCCGTTCATTCAAATTGGTGAATATTTCTCAAGATGGGTAAGATTGACTTTCTCAGATAGAGTGCAGTATTGTGACGGTCCATTTGACTACATACATGTTTGTCTCTCTGTTGTGAACTTGCAAGACCTGGAAGAACCAGCCTATTTGTTTAAATTTCGAAATCTTGGTGATGTTGTTTTTTCCCTCTTTGCGCATACTTCTCCTATTGTTTTGGCGACAAACACTTCATTGCTAATCTGCCTTTCAATGACTATATCCTTTTTGGCTGATAGTCCTCTTAAACCTTTAAATCAGTTTTTTTAACTGGTGCTCAATATAATGGATTGTAATGGTCAGCTTCTTAATATAAGAGCATGGTAACTTGACTTCTGAATTTATCGTCCCTTTTTTGAAATATTTACTGTCAATTCTGAGGTGGTGGGTGGCCTAGTGGAGGCTTAGGTATGTTGATGGTCCATCTCCCTTGATTCCATTATTTACATCCTCTCGACCGCTAGCTCTCACTAGCTACCTGCAGGCACATATTTCGCCTAGCCACGCCACACATGGTGCTCGAGAACTGATGCTGGTGAGCTTATCGTTGCGTACATTCTACTCATGGGTTAGCTTTTTTAGTTGAATACAGTTTTGCAAACAGATTTTTTATGTATGTTTCTTAGAAAGCATTGCTACTTGAATAATACCCCATATTACTTAAACAAGCTCTATGTCGTTTTTACTAGTTCAGTTTGGTGGTGGTTTATATTGAGGATTTGATCATTGCTCATGCATGCTAAAAGATTTATCTGACACGCAGTTTTGTTCAGGTACATTTCATTCTTTTGTACATTGAAAACTATTGTTGGTATATTTGATAGCTAGACTGTGCACATAAGTGTAGAGGCCATTAGTTATGTTGTTCAAGCTATGTTGGTATCTGTTTGAAGATTAATTCCAGTCGGATATGTTCCATTGTCATCTGACATTTAATAGTAAAATATACTATTGAAAATTAGTTAAATATACATTGAACAGTTCAAATAAAGAAATGTCATGTCAGATAAGTTAAGCTGACCACATATTATCAATGGCTTTCTCAAATGTAGGTTTCAAATGAGATGTCATCCAAAACTCATCCTTGAATTACCTTTATACTTGATTAACTGGACTACATCATGGAGTTGTGCGTCTTTGAAGTTTGATGAAATAAGGCCCATGGTTGTTTGCTTTCCACTCTTAAATGGCCTTTAGTTTGAAATAAGGCCCATGGTTGTTTGCTTTCCACTCTTAAATTGCCTTTTTGACAGCAACAAAAAACTATACTAATAGGAGTTTTGATTTCCCTTCTGCCTGTACTTTTTCTATATAACAAAGGATTGTTCATGCCTTATTTGTCCAGTTCATGTTGACATTTCAACTTGACCATTACGAGAGCAGCATGATTTTATTTAAGATTATTGCTGTTGTAGAGGTGTTAAATATATAAAGTATGAAAGGTGTAATTTCATGAAAGTACATTGTAATATCAGCTTCCTTTGTCTGATTGATGTTGCTTTACAGTCTTATTTGTCGGCATTTTGTTCGGCGAGTTAATGCTTTTTCCATGCTGTGAGGTCATATATGTTGCAGGCACAGGGCAGCAAAGATTTTTCCATAGACACAAAAGCAATGCTCCGGCTGTAGCATTAATGACACACACTCGTATTTCCTAGGCTGCTATATAAATATGTACAAAAGGATTGCTATATCAAATACACGTTTATGATCAGTGCGTATTATCTTCCTTCTGACAATGCTTACACTGCTTACAGTTATCTACATGGGTCTGGTTCCTTTTAATATCTATATTTGTCATCAGATTCTGATATACATTGTTTCAGTCCAAAATATACAGGGTGCACATTTTCTACATTTAATTTCGACTAAGACTTCCTTTTCTTGGTGGTATGATCACTTATCAGTAATTTGATGGTTATCTATATATGTTGAATTTTCATAGCATTTTAACCTCTGATATCAATATATTTTCATAATATAAATTGTTCAATTTCATTTCCAATGTATTTTACTCATATATTTTTATTATTTCATAATATGAATTGTATGAAAAATACATGATTTAGTCTTTTGCAAAAAAAAATCTTCACTCGTGCATTTTTCAAAATTCCTTTCATTCTTTTAGAAATAGACGGGCGCGGCAACACGCGCCATCAATGATCTAGTCATAAGTGATGTCCCGACCAGATTCTTTCAACGTCAATGATTTTACTTTTTGGTAAGATACTTTGGAGGTACGTAAAGCTATAGATCAGCGATGGATCAACGTTGAGGTCAAGTAAAGAGGCGATCCGTCCACTTCTTCTAGGGTGGCCGCTACGGTGGTGCCGGAGTTGAGTCACGGGCATTGGTATCTTGCTCAAGGGTTTCTTCAGCCGAGATTGTAATTTTCTTTCTCGACTAGCTAAGGGTAGTTTTTGCAATAGCTAGGGTTGTCCTATCTTTTTTGATTCTGTCAAGTTGGTGTTTAAGTGGATCGTAATTTGATATTTATTTTATAAATGAGACACACATTACATCAAGAAAAAAAATCAAGGCTACAAATCAACATGACCTCGTGTGTCCCGCATGACCGTCCAGGACCTGTGTAGTGCGTACGCCGGATCGTAGGCTCATACACGATATTAGAGAAACTCTAGCAGACCCCGCATCCCGTCCCGATCCGCAAAATAACCGCCAAAGTGCGGGTCGGGCGCGAAAAACGTCCCCATCAGACACCGCATCCCGCCCCGGCCCGCAAATTTTTTTTGCGGGGCGCGGCAAAACATCTCCCGCAACCTCTAGATTCACGGGCTAGAGGGACGACCCGACCTCAGCCCCTTTCCGCAGCGAGATTTGGCGGGAGGGACATATCCAAGCGCCGTTCCGCTCCCCCGCCTCTGCCACCATCGCCCCGCCACCAAGACGCCCCCAGCCGCCCTTCGCCGCCATGGATGACTCCCTGCTGTCCTCGTCATCACGAGGTCGCTGGCGCTCATTCTCCTCAGCGGATCTCGCCACCGGCCCTATTGGCCCCGCATCGCTTAAGGTCAAGTCGCGCTTGCCCGCAAGCGGCAGGGCAACGTGGTCGGCAGGCGGCGCGCCCGCAGCCCCCGCCGAGGGCTCAAGGCCCAGGCGCCAACGCTGTTACGCGATTCGCCCATCGTCAAGAGGAAGAAGATTCCGGCCACAAAGAAGCCGCCTTCCTCCGCTCACTCCGGCCCGGAAAGAGGTACCCCGGCGATGCCGCTCAACGGTGCTACTCCCCCCGCAAGCGAGGTGTTTGACGAAATGGACGGAAGGTATGTGTCTTCGGTCATGGCAATTTTCTTTGCTTATCGCCATTTAGGGATAGCACATGACTTGTTGTGCTTCACTATAGCGGTGGTTCGAACAATGCAACTACCGAGTTCGTGAACTTGTTGGACACCAACGCCGTTGACATTGATTAATTCCCGTTTGAAGCATTCGACTACAATGAAACGGAGGCCGCCGTGGACGATCATGGTTTTCAAGACGATTTAGAGGAGATCGAAGTGGAAGCATATGAGCAATCGCAAACAAAAACTGTGAAAAGCCAGAGATTAAAGAACTACACGATCTTGGAAGATCAAGTTCTCATCAATGCATGGAGTGCGGTGTCTCTTGATGCATGTACGGGTACTTCTCAAACCGCCAAGAGGAATTGGCAAAGGATCGAAGATCAATACTTCCGCATGATGGCAAAGTACCCCAATAGGACTCCACGCACATTTCGGTCTCTTCAAGGTCGTTGGGAGAATATCATGTCTATGTGCAACCGTTGGGCAGCTTGCTTGGAGAGCAAGTATGCAATGCACCTCCAAGTGGAGCCGTGGAATCTGACTATGTGAGTTTATTTTGCCTTTGTTCAGCTTGTGCATCATCATATTACATCATATGAAATGATTGCATCATTTCACTTTGTTCACATTGTGTAGAAAAAATAGCCCAACATAGATACAAATACATGGAAGCTTCGGATGGCAAATTCTTCAAACTAGAGCATTGTTGGGAGTTGCTCCAAAAGTGCGATAAGTGGAAGTTGATCGAGAAAAAATCCCCACAGAAGAGAGGCTCACTTACAAACATGGATGATGATGAGGATGATGATGGCCCAAGAAATTTGAACAAACCCGATGGCGACAAGAAGACTAAGGAGAAGATGAAGAGAGAGCATGAAGCATCGAGCTTGAGGGAGAAGACTGATGCCCACAGAAGAGAGGCTCACTTACAAACATGGATGCTGATGAGGATGATGATGGCCCAAGAAATTTGAACAAGCCCGATGGCGACAAGAACACTAAGGAGAAGATGAAGAGAGAGCATGAAGCATCGAGCTTGAGGGAGAAGATTGATGCCATGGTATAATCAAATGAGTTGATGTTGTTGAAGTCGTTGGAGATCAAGAAAGAGTTGACCGAGAAGAAGGCAGAGCAGAAGCAAGAAAAGTGGCAATTGCTCAAGGAAGAGGGGCTGCACAAAGCGGCCATTGAGGATAGAAGAGCACGTGCCGATGAAAACAAAGCCATGTCCAAGTTGCTTGCCGAAGAGAACAAGATCATGTCAATGAACCGCAATGACATGGACGACCTCATTAAAACATGGCATGATATGGCAAGGATGGAAATCTTGAAGAGGAGAATGGTTGTGTCGGCCGGTGCGTGTTACAGTTCCGGAGATGTATTCTCTGCTGGCAATGTCGATGATTTCGGTGCGGGAGTTGGAACAAGCGCCGGAGGTGGATTCGGTGGTGGTGATGAACTTCAAGATGGACTCGATGGCGTGGAGTGAAGATCGACCAAGATGATGCCGGACGTGGTCGTCACTTTTGCAAGACCCTCTTTTGCGTTTGTCCTACTAAACTGAGGCTTTTATTTGCGCGTAAGCTGTGTTATGTTGTTTGAATTTGAACTTATTTGTGGGCACCAATGTCAAATTTGAGAATTGGGTGTTTTCTGTTTGCGGGTCGACGCGGCGGTGCCCGTGCAGACACCGCAAAAGCCAACCCATAAAAAAGTATATTCCGGGAATATCCTTTTATACGGGTCCGCTTGGGGGGTCTGCATCTGCGACCGTGCAAGCCAGCCCGCAAAAGCCGTTTTCCACAAACTGCAAACGCGTTTTGCAGGCCGGCCGGATGCGGGGTCTGCTAGAGTTGCTTGTCAGTACTTCATATGTTCATACCCATAACAAAAATAATAGGTGCGGATAAGCATGTCTTAATTAACCACCATAAAATGGGATACTAATTGGATCCAGTTTATCCCTATACTTAGCAAAACTATAAATTTATACTAACGAACTTGAATAATAATAAGCTTAGCGTCCATCCATTTACCTGTTTTAATGTTTCAATATATGTTATTAATTGGTTCCACTTTATATAACCAGAGCATGGCTGCTATAAAGCACCCAACCTGTATAGATCCACTGCACATCCACAAAGATAGAAAGCTACAGATACAACCGCCGGAAAAACAACTCCTAAGTAAAACAAAAACCTCCTACATAACATAGTTTTTCTACAAATCAAGGATGAAGACTGTCCAGGTGGTGCTCATATGCCTTGTCCTTTCGGTGCTCTGTTCAGGTATTTTGCCGGTATGTTTTTCTCCACCGCACTTGTAGGAAATATATTTCGGCTTATCCATGCTCCTGCTCTCGAATCCCCGCAGGCATCGCTGCTCGCTGTGACCAGTACAACGTCTCCAAGGCATGTCCAAGCATAGCTTCATGCACAGCACTGTGCACCTATAAATATAAGGCGGACACGGTTTATGGTGTATGTGCTGATAATGGATGCTGGTGCGTAGTCTGCGTGATACCACCTGCAGCTCAATCTGCGTCTGCAGCCCAGATTGCGCCTGCAGGGAATTAAAGGATATCGCTTGCTTCCCTTTCTGCCTAAATAGAATAAAACAATGTATGATTAATGTATTTTCTCGTACCGACAACATTGTATCAGTGTATCATGTAGCAAGGACCCGCGAGGCAAAATAACATCCTATTAATATTGAGCGCTCTTTGGCGAAATGCATGATTAATCAATTGGACACCGTAGAGGATGTACAAATATCGTTTCATTGCGAGTGTCCATGAAAATACGTTTGTGGATTTTTTTTCTCCATGTTGAGAACATTACCAAACCATCGGAACCGGTCCTCCATGCAAGTTGCATGTGGATGGGAGATTCACAGCCAAGAAATTGAATAAACAGCTCCATAAGCAACCTTGTTCTGATCTCGTCAAAACTCTCAAACCCATCACTTCACACCATAAACCCGGCAAGCCGGTTCAAATCTGGTCGAGAAGAAGCCCTTGGGTCCTCGGTGGTCGTCTGAAAGGCAACTTGAATCACAAAGAGAGTGTCCCTGATGGACCTGCAGGGTCTGCAACGACGATCATCGGCATGGCGGATCGATCATGAGATGAATGCTAAAGCGGCAAGCTAACATTTGGCAAACACTGGGTGAAGACAACTGATGAAAAGTACCCACACGGATAATCCATGCTAACCGAGGCCAGCAGCCGCATGCATGGCCAGCACGAGACCTTGGTGCACTAGTAGAAAAAGGCCCATTTGTCCCGGTTCCGGAGGCCCTTCTGTCCCGGTTCTGGACCCGGGACTAAAGGGTCGGGACTAAAGCCCATGACCTTTAGTCCCGGTTCGCTTACGAACCGGGACAGATGAGCCTCCATGTGGCCTCTCCGCCGAGCCCAGGCAGGAGGGCCTTTGGTCCCGGTTCGTAACATCAACCGGGACCAAAAAGCGTCCACGCGTCAGCAGCTTAGGAGCTGGGGTTTTTGTTTTTTTAGGGGGGGGGGGGGGGGGTTGGGGGTTTTGGTGTTGTTAATTGGGCCAGACAGCCCATCTAAGGAAGCCACAGGAGGCGGTCGACGGAGCCCAGTCGCGCGAGTGGATCGAGCACCAAGATCCCAACCGAGGCGAGCGAGGAGGCGCGCGATATTTGAACTCGACGCCCTTCAGCCGAGGTTGCAAGGGAAGCCGATCCAGCCGACGAGGGAATCCAACGGACACGCCGGATGCGGATGAATTAGAGGCCCGGTCGATCCGTCTATGAAGTGGGAAGGGGGACGCGGGCGATGATGGTCGGCAACCCATCTGTTGGGAACTGATCGCAATCGTACTTCAGTTTCTAAGAGCGCATACATGGAGATTGTTGTGCCCATCCTTTCCGCTGTCGAGTGGTACTTCTATATTGTTCCTCCCATAACAATCCTCGGTCACCCTCTCTACTCTGACAGCACAAGCATATTTCAGCATCATGCTCTGGTATTACTTATGCATGATTCCTTAAGATTCGTCATTGAGGTTTACAATCGTTCATTATTATAGTTGTTCTTTCAGATTCGTCATTGTGCCCTACATGAGTCTCTGTCAAAATTTGCATGTGTTAACTCTGTATGTATGTATGCAATTTGATATTTTATAATACTAATATTTGTCCACTTTGTCCTAAAGTAGTTTTTGCTGCTTGGAGGTGAGCAGAGCGAAGGTATCCCATTATCATAATTCAGAGGACTCAAGTATTCTCTTTATTGTCAATGCAACCGATTCCGGTTTATATCTCTTCTTGGAATAAAAAGTGCATATATGAACCTGACTTCTTATGTAGCTATGTTCAATCAACACAGCAACATGTTTTTGTTGGGCTGCAGACATCCCCGTTCTGCGACAGGTGATACATAGGGAATTAGGATTTTAGAAAATTTGCATACAGAAATCTTCGGAAGTAAAACATGTAAATGTGGACAAGTATGAAAGCAATTCAAAAGACAACATTTTTATTTTCAAGTTATAAAGTGGAATCCATAGATTACACAGGAATGTTGTCTCCTAAAAGTGAATAATAACAAGACATCCGTTCATTCAAATTGGTGAATATTTCTCAAGATGGGTAAGATTGACTTTCTCAGATAGAGTGCAGTATTGTGACGGTCCCTTTGACTACATACATGTTTGTCTCTCTGTTGTGAACTTGCAAGACCTGGAAGAACCAACCAATTTGTTTAAATTTCGAAATCTTGGTGATGTTGTTTTTTCCATCTTTGCGCATACTTCTCCTATTGTTTTGGCGACAAAGACTTCATTGCTAATCTGCCTTTCAATGACTATATCCTTTTTGGCTGATAGTCCTCTTAAACCTTTAAATCAGTTTTTTTAACTGGTGCTCAATATAATGGATTGTAATGGTCAGCTTCTTAATATAAGAGCTTGGTAACTTTACTTTACGAATTTATCGTCCCTTTTTTTAAATATTTACTGTCAATTCTGAGGTGGTGGGTGGCCTAGTGGAGGCTTAGGTATGTTGATGGTCCATCTCCCTTGATTCCATTATTTACATCCTCTCGACCGCTAGCTCTCACTAGCTACCTGCAGGCACATATTTCGCCTAGCCACGCCACACATGGTGCTCGAGAACTGATGCTGGTGAGCTTATCGTTGCGTACATTCTACTCATGGGTTAGCTTTTTTAGTTGAATACAGTTTTGCAAACAGATTTTTTATGTATGTTTCTTAGAAAGCATTGCTACTTGAATAATACCCCATATTACTTAAACAAGCTCTATGTCGTTTTTACTAGTTCAGTTTGGTGGTGGTTTATATTGAGGATTTGATCATTGCTCATGCATGCTAAAAGATTTATCTGACACGCAGTTTTGTTCAGGTACATTTCATTCTTTTGTACATTGAAAACTATTGTTGGTATATTTGATAGCTAGACTGTGCACATAAGTTTAGAGGCCATTAGTTATGTTGTTCAAGCTATGTTGGTATCTGTTTGAAGATTAATTCCAGTCGGATATGTTCCATTGTCATCTGACATTTAATAGTAAAATATACTATTGAAAATTAGTTAAATATACATTGAACAGTTCAAATAAAGAAATGTCATGTCAGATAAGTTAAGCTGACCACATATTATCAATGGCTTTCTCAAATGTAGGTTTCAAATGAGATGTCATCCAAAACTCATCCTTGAATTACCTTTATACTTGATTAACTGGACTACATCATGGAGTTGTCGTCTTTGAAGTTTGATGAAATAAGGCCCATGGTTGTTTGTTTTCCACTCTTAAATGGCCTTTAGTTTGAAATAAGGCCCATGGTTGTTTGCTTTCCACTCTTAAATTGCCTTTTTGACAGCAACAAAAAACTATACTAATAGGAGTTTTGATTTCCCTTCTGCCTGTACTTTTTCTATATAACAAAGGATTGTTCATGCCTTATTTGTCCAGTTCATGTTGACATTTCAACTTGACCATTACGAGAGCAGCATGATTTTATTTAAGATTATTGCTGTTGTAGAGGTGTTAAATATATAAAGTATGAAAGGTGTAATTTCATGAAAGTACTTTGTAATATCAGCTTCCTTTGTCTGATTGATGTTGCTTTACAGTCTTATTTGTCGGCATTTTGTTCGGCGAGTTAATGCTTTTTCCATGCTGTGAGGTCATATATGTTGCAGGCACAGGGCAGCAAAGATTTTTCCATAGACACAAAAGCAATGCTCCGGCTGTAGCATTAATGACACACACTCGTATTTCCTAGGCTGCTATATAAATATGTACAAAAGGATTGCTATATCAAATACACGTTTATGATCAGTGCGTATTATCTTCCTTCTGACAATGCTTACACTGCTTACAGTTATCTACATGGGTCTGGTTCCTTTTAATATCTATACTTGTCATCAGATTCTGATATACATTGTTTCAGTCCAAAATATACAGGGTGCACATTTTCTACATTTAATTTTGACTAAGACTTTCTTTTCTTGGTGGTATGGTCACTTATCAGTAATTTGATGGTTATCTATATATGTTGAATTTTCATAGCATTTTAACCTCCGATATCAATATATTTTCATAATATAAATTGTTCAATTTCATTTCCAATGTATTTTACTCATATATTTTTATTATTTCATAATATGAATTGTATGAAAAATACATGATTTAGTCTTTTGCAAAAGAAAATCTTCACTCGTGCATTTTTCAAAATTCCTTTCATTCTTTTAAAAATAGACGGGCGCGGCAACACGCGCCATCAATGATCTAGTCATAAGTGATGTCCCGACCAGATTCTTTCAACGTCAATGATTTTACTTTTTGGTAAGATACTTTGGAGGTACGTAAAGCTATAGATCAGCGATGGATCAACGTTGAGGTCAAGTAAAGAGGCGATCCGTCCACTTCTTCTAGGGTGGCCGCTACGGTGGTGCCGGAGTTGAGTCACGGGCATTGGTATCTTGCTCAAGGGTTTCTTCAGCCGAGATTGTAATTTTCTTTCTCGACTAGCTAAGGGTAGTTTTGCAATAGCTAGGGTTGTCCTATCTTTTTTGGTTCTGTCAAGTTGGTGTTTAAGTGGATCGTAATTTGATATTTATTTTATAAATGAGACACACATTACATCAAGAAAAAAAATCAAGGCTACAAATCAACATGACCTCGTGTGTCCCGCATGACCGTCCAGGACCTGTGTAGTGCGTACGCCGGATCGTAGGCTCATACACGATATTAGAGAAACTCTAGCAGACCCCGTATCCCGTCCCGATCCGCAAAATAACCGCCAAAGTGCGGGTCGGGGCGCGAAAAACGTCCCCATCAGACCCCGCATCCCGCCCCGGCCCGCAAAATTTTTTTATGGGCGCTGCAAAACATCTCCCGCAACCTCTAGATTCACGGGCTAGAGGGACGACCCGACCTCAGCCCCATTCCGCAGCGAGATTTGGCGGGAGGGACATATCCAAGCGGCCGTTCCCGCTCCCCCCGCCCTATGCCACCATTGCCCCGCCACCGCACGCTCCCCAGCCGTCCTTCGCCGCCATGGATGACTCCCTGCTGTCCCCCATCACCGTCGAGGTCGCTGGCGCTCCTTCTCCTCGGGCGGATCTCGTCACCGGCCCTATTGGCCCCGGCATCGCCCAAGGACAAGTCGCGCCTGCCCACAAGCGGCAGGGCAACGTGGTCGTGCAGGGCGGCGCTCCGGCAGCCCCCGCCGCGAGGGCCCGCGCTCCGGGCGCCAACGCTGCTACGCGATCTCGTCCATCGTCAAGAGGAAGAAGATTCCGGCCACAAAGAAGCCGCCTCCTTCATCCGCTCACTCCGGCCCGGAAAGAGGTACCCCGGCGATGCCGCTCAACGGTGCTACTCCCCCCGCAAGCGAGGTGTTTGACGAAATGGACGGAAGGTATGTGTCTTTGGTCATGGCAATTTTCTTTGCTTTTCGCCATTTAGGGATAGCACATGACTTGTTGTGCTTCACTATAGCGGTGGTTCGAACAATGCAACTACCGAAGTTCGTGAACTTGTTGGACACCAACGCCGTTGCCATTGATTAATTCCGTTTGAAGCATTCGACTACAATGAAACGGAGGCGGCGTGGACGATCATGGTTTTCAGGACGATTTAGAGGAGATCAAGTGGAAGCATATGAGCAATCGCAAACAAAACTGTGAAAAGCCAGAGATTAAAGAACTACACGATCTTGGAAGATCAAGTTCTCATCAATGCATGGAGTGCGGTGTCTCTTGATGCATGTACGGGTACTTCTCAAACCGCCAAGAGGAATTGGCAAAGGATCGAAGATCAATACTTCCGCATGATGGCAAAGTACCCCAATAGGACTCCATACATTTCGGTCTCTTCAAGGTCGTTGGGAGAATATCATGCCTATGTGCAACCGTTGGGCAGCTTGCTTGGAGAGCAAGTATGCAATGCACCTCCAAGTGGAGCCGTGGAATCTGACTATGTGAGTTTATTTGCCTTTGTTCAGCTTGTGCATCATCATATTACATCATATGAAATGATTGCATCATTTCACTTTGTTCACATTGTGTAGAAAAAAATAGCCCAACATAGATACAAATACATGGAAGCTTCGGAAGGCAAATTCTTCAAACTAGAGCATTGTTGGGAGTTGCTCCAAAAGTGCGATAAGTGGAAGTTGATCGAGAAAAATCCCCACAGAAGAGAGGCTCACTTACAAACATGGATGATGATGAGGATGATGATGGCCCAAGAAATTTGAACAAACCCGATGGCGACAAGAAGACTAAGGAGAAGATGAAGGGAGAGCATGAAGCATCGAGCTTGAGGGAGAAGACTGATGCCCACAGAAGAGAGGCTCACTTACAAACATGGATGCTGATGAGGATGATGATGGCCCAAGAAATTTGAACAAGCCCGATGGCGACAAGAACACTAAGGAGAAGATGAAGAGAGAGCATGAAGCATCGAGCTTGAGGGAGAAGATTGATGCCATGGTATAATCAAATGAGTTGATGTTGTTGAAGTCGTTGGAGATCAAGAAAGAGTTGACCGAGAAGAAGGCAGAGCAGAAGCAAGAAAAGTGGCAATTGCTCAAGGAAGAGGGGCTGCACAAAGCGGCCATTGAGGATAGAAGAGCACGCGTGCCGATGAAAACAAAGCCATGTCCAAGTTGCTTGCCGAAGAGAACAAGATCATGTCAATGAACCGCAATGACATGGACGACCTCATTAAAACATGGCATGATATGGCAAGGATGGAAATCTTGAAGAGGAGAATGGTTGTGTCGGCCGGTGCGTGTTACAGTTCCGGAGATGTATTCTCTGCTGGCAATGTCGATGATTTCGGTGCGGGAGTTGGAACAAGCGCCGGAGGTGGATTCGGTGGTGGTGATGAACTTCAAGATGGACTCGATGGCGTGGAGTGAAGATCGACCAAGATGATGCCGGACGTGGTCGTCACTTTTGCAAGACCCTCTTTTGCGTTTGTCCTACTAAACTGAGGCTTTTATTTGCGCGTAAGCTGTGTTATGTTGTTTGAATTTGAACTTATTTGTGGGCACCAATGTCAAATTTGAGAATTGGGTGTTTTCTGTTTATGGTCGACGCTGGCGGTGCCTGCAGACACCATAAAAGCCAACCCATAAAAAGTATATTCCGGGAATATCCTTTTATACTGGTCCGCTTTGGGGGTCTGCATCTGCGATCGTGCAAGCCAGCCCGCAAAAAGCCGTTTTCCACAAACTGCAAACGCAGCGTTTTGCAGGCCGGCCGGATGCGGGGTCTGCTAGAGTTGCTTGTCAGTACTTCATATGTTCATACCCATAACAAAAATAATAGGTGCGGATAAGCATGTCTTAATTAACCACCATAAAATGGGATACTAATTGGATCCAGTTTATCCCCTATACTTAGCAAAACTATAAATTTATACTAACGAACTTGAATAATAATAAGCTTAGCGTCCATCCATTTACCTGTTTTAATGTTTCAATATATGTTATTAATTGGTTCCACTTTATATAACCAGAGCATGGCTGCTATAAAGCACCCAACCTGTATAGATCCATTGCACATCCACAAAGATAGAAAGCTACAGATACAACCGCCGGAAAAACAACTCCTAAGTAAAACAAAAACCTCCTACATAACATAGTTTTTCTACAAATCAAGGATGAAGACTGTCCAGGTGGTGCTCATATGCCTTGTCCTTTCGGTGCTCTGTTCAGGTATTTTGCCGGTATGTTTTTCTCCACCGCACTTGTAGGAAATATATTTCGGCTTATCCATGCTCCTGCTCTCGAATCCCCGCAGGCATCGCTGCTCGCTGTGACCAGTACAACGTCTCCAAGGCATGTCCAAGCATAGCTTCATGCACAGCACTGTGCACCTATAAATATAAGGCGGACACGGTTTATGGTGTATGTGCTGATAATGGATGCTGGTGCGTAGTCTGCGTGATACCACCTGCAGCTCAATCTGCGTCTGCAGCCCAGATTGCGCCTGCAGGGAATTAAAGGATATCGCTTGCTTCCCTTTCTGCCTAAATAGAATAAAACAATGTATGATTAATGTATTTTTCTCGTACCGACAACATTGTATCAGT
Organism: Aegilops bicornis; assembly: GCA_021605145.1. Classification (NCBI taxonomy): domain Eukaryota; kingdom Viridiplantae; phylum Streptophyta; class Magnoliopsida; order Poales; family Poaceae; genus Aegilops; species Aegilops bicornis. The sequence continues at coordinate 807,503,191 of CM038671.1, forward strand.
GTATCATGTAGCAAGGACCCGCGAGGCAAAATAACATCCTATTAATATTGAGCGCTCTTTGGCGAAATGCATGATTAATCAATTGGACACCGTAGAGGATGTACAAATATCGTTTCATTGCGAGTGTCCATGAAAATACGTTTGTGGATTTTTTCTCCATGTTGAGAACATTACCAAACCATCGGAACCGGTCCTCCATGCAAGTTGCATGTGGATGGGAGATTCACAGCCAAGAAATTGAATAAACACCTCCATAAGCAACCTTGTTCTGATCTCGTCAAAACTCTCAAACCCATCACTTCACACCATAAACCCGGCAAGCCGGTTCAAATCTGGTCGAGAAGAAGCCCTTGGGTCCTCGGTGGTCGTCTGAAAGGCAACTTGAATCACAAAGAAAGTGTCCCTGATGGACCTGCAGGGTCTGCAACGACGATCATCGGCATGGCGGATCGATCATGAGATGAATGCTAAAGCGGCAAGCTAACATTTGGCAAACGCTGGGTGAAGACAACTGATGAAAAGTACCCACACTGATAATCCATGCTAACCAAGGCCAGCAGCCGCATGCATGGCCAGCACGAGACCTTGGTGCACTAGTAGAAAAAGGCCCATTTGTCCCGGTTCGGAGGCTTCTGTCCCGTTACTGGACCCGGGACTAAAGGGTCGGGACTAAAGCCCATGACCTTTAGTCGGTTCGCCATTTAACCGGGACAGATGGGCCTCCATGTGGCCTCTCCGCCGAGCCTAGGCAGGAGGGCCTTTGGTCCCGGTTCGTAACATCAACCGGGACCAAAAAGCGTCCACGCGTCAGCAGCTCAGGAGCTGGGGTTTTTGTTTTTTTAAGGGGGTTGGGGTTTTGGTGTTGTTAATTGGGCCAGACAGCCCATCTAAGGAAGCCACAGGAGGCGGTCGACGGAGCCCAGTCGCGCGAGTGGATCGAGCACCAAGATCCCAACCGAGGCGCGCGATATTCGAACTCGACGCCTTCAGCCGAGGTTGCAAGGGAAGCCGATCCAGCCGACGAGGGAATCCAGCGGACACGCCGGATGCGGATGAATTAGAGGCCCGGTCGATCCGTCTATGAAGTGGGAAGGGGGACGCGAGCGATGATGGTCGGCAACCCATGTGTTGGGAACTGATCGCAATCGTACTTCAGTTTCTAAGAGCGCATACATGGAGATTGTTGTGCCCATCCTTTCCGCTGTCGAGTGGTACTTCTATATTGTTCCTCCCATAACAATCCTCGGTCACCCTCTCTACTCTGACAGCACAAGCATCTTTCATCATCATGCTCTGGTATTACTTATGCATGATTCCTTAAGATTCGTCATTGTGGTTTACAATCGTTCATTATTATAGTTGTTCTTTCAGATTCGTCATTGTGCCCTACATGAGTCTCTGTCAAAATTTGCATGTGTTAACTCTGTATGTATGTATGCAATTTGATATTTTATAATACTAATATTTGTCCACTTTGTCCTAAAGTAGTTTTTGCTGCTTGGAGGTGAGCAGAGCGAAGGTATCCCATTATCATAATTCAGAGGACTCAAGTATTCTCTTTATTGTCAATGCAACCGATTCCGGTTTATATCTCTTCTTGGAATAAAAAGTGCATATATCACTGGTGGAAAAATAGGCTTCCGTCCAGCCCCATAAGTCGCGAAGCTGTAGGAACCGCGACTAATGGGACCTTTAGTCGCGGTTCTGGAGGTGAACCGCGACCAAAGGCCTGGGCCCAGGGCGCTCGGTGGCCCGCTGGCGCACGTGAGGGTCTTTAGTCGCGGTTTGCCAGGACAACCGCGACTAAAGGCCTTCGGGCACCTTTAGTCACCGTTTTCCAGGCCAACCGCAAATAAAGCCCCACCCTATATATACCCATCCAGCAGCCAACACTTAGCCATTTGGAGCCATTCTCTTCACAAGTGGGTGTAGGTTTGCTTTTGGTTCCTCTTATGCACATAAGGTGTTTGATGAAATGCCCCAAGAGCATGAAACAAACATGACATGAAGTGTTGGAGCCACACTCCTCGATCATGTTAGCAACTTGATGAACCTTTGATGTGTCATTGATAAAATATGCATGTGTGTAGTTCATTGTTTAATTTATATTGTTTGTAGCTAGCTAGTTAGTTTAACAAATGCATGATGGTTAATTATATATTTTATCTTTGCGCATACTTCTCCTATTGTTTTGAAATCTTGGTGATGTTGTTTTTTTCATCTTTGCGCATACTTCTCCTATTGTTTTGGCGACAAAGACTTCATTGCTAATCTGCCTTTCAATGACTATATCCTTTTTGGCTGATAGTCCTCTTAAACCTTTAAATCAGTTTTTTTAACTGGTGCTCAATATAATGGATTGTAATGGTCAGCTTCTTAATATAAGAGCTTGGTAACTTGACTTTACGAATTTATCGTCCCTTTTTTGAAATATTTACTGTCAATTCTGAGGTGGTGGGTGGCCTAGTGGAGGCTTAGGTATATTGATGGTCCACTCCCTTGATTCCATTATTTACATCCTCTCGACCGCTAGCTCTCACTAGCTACCTGCAGGCACATATTTCGCCTAGCCACGCCACACATGGTGCTCGAGAACTGATGCTGGTGAGCTTATCGTTGCGTACATTCTACTCATGGGTTAGCTTTTTTAGTTGAATACAGTTTTGCAAACAGATTTTTTATGTCTGTTTCTTAGAAAGCATTGCTACTTGAGTAATACCCCATATTACTTAAACAAGCTCTATGTCGTTTTTACTAGTTCAGTTTGGTGGTGGTTTATATTGAGGATTTGATCATTGCTCATGCATGCTAAAAGATTTATCTGACACGCAGTTTTGTTCAGGTACATTTCATTCTTTTGTACATTGAAAACTATTGTTGGTATATTTGATAGCTAGACTGTGCACATAAGTGTAGAGGCCATTAGTTATGTTGTTCAAGCTATGTTGGTATCTGTTTGAAGATTAATTCCAGTCGGATATGTTCCATTGTCATCTGACATTTAATAGTAAAATATACTATTGAAAATTAGTTAAATATACATTGAACAGTTCAAATAAAGAAATGTCATGTCAGATAAGTTAAGCTGACCACATATTATCAATGGCTTTCTCAAATGTAGGTTTCAAATGATATGTCATCCAAAACTCATCCTTGAATTACCTTTATACTTGATTAACTGGACTACATCATGGAGTTGTCGTCTTTGAAGTTTGATGAAATAAGGCCCATGGTTGTTTGCTTTCCACTCTTAAATGGCCTTTAGTTTGAAATAAGGCCCATGGTTGTTTGCTTTCCACTCTTAAATTGCCTTTTTGACAGCAACAAAAAACTATACTAATAGGAGTTTTGATTTCCCTTCTTCATGTACTTTTTCTATATCACAAAGGATTGTTCATGCCTTATTTGTCCAGTTCATGTTGACATTTCAACTTGACCATTACGAGAGCAGCATGATTTTATTTAAGATTATTGCTGTTGTAGAGGTGTTAAATATATAAAGTATGAAAGGTGTAATTTCATGAAAGTACTTTGTAATATCAGCTTCCTTTGTCTGATTGATGTTGCTTTACAGTCTTATTTGTCGGCATTTTCTTCGGCGAGTTAATGCTTTTTCCATGTTGTGAGGTCATATATGTTGCAGGCACAGGGCAGCAAAGATTTTTCCATCGACACAAAAGCAATGCTCCGGCTGTAGCATTAATGACACACACTCGTATTTCCTAGGCTGCTATATAAATATGTACAAAAGGATTGCTATATCAAATACACGTTTATGATCAGTGCATATTATCTTCCTTCTGACAATGCTTACACTGCTTACAGTTATCTACATGGGTCTGGTTCCTTTTAATATCTATATTTGTCATCAGATTCTGACATACATTGTTTCAGTCCAAAATATACAGGGTGCACATTTTCTACATTTAATTTCGACTAAGACTTTCTTTTCTTGGTGGTATGATCACTTATCAGTAATTTGATGGTTATCTATATATGTTGAATTTTCATAGCATTTTAACCTCCGATATCAATATATTTTCATAATATAAATTGTTCAATTTCATTTCCTATGTATTTTACTCATATATTTTTATTATTTCATAATATGAATTGTATGAAAAATATATGATTTAGTCTTTTGCAAAAAAAAATCTTCACTCGTGCATTTTTCAAAATTCCTTTCATTCTTTTAAAAATAGACGGGCGCGGCAACACGCGCCATCAATGATCTAGTCATAAGTGATGTCTCGACCAGATTCTTTCAACGTCAATGATTTTACTTTTTGGTAAGATACTTTGGAGGTACGTAAAGCTACAGATCGGCGATGGATCAACATTGAGGTCAAGTAAAGAGGCGATCCGTCCACTTCTTCTAGGGTGGCCGCTACGGTGGTGCCGGAGTTGAGTCACGGGCATTGGTATCTTGCTCAAGGGTTTCTTCAGCCGAGATTGTAATTTTCTTTCTCGACTAGCTAGGGGTAGTTTTTGCAATAGCTAGGGTTGTCCTATCTTTTTTGGTTCTGTCAAGTTGGTGTTTAAGTGGATCGTAATTTGATATTTATTTTATAAATGAGACACACATTACATCAAGAAAAAAAATCAAGGCTACAAATCAACATGACCTCGTTTGTCCCGCATGACCGTCCAGGACCTGTGTAGTGCGTACGCCGGATCGTAGGCTCATACACGATATTAGAGCAACTCTAGCAGACCCCGCATCCCGTCCCGATCCGCAAAATAACCGCCAAAGTGCGGGTCGGGGCGCGAAAAACGTCCCCATCAGACCCCGCATCCAGCCCCGGCCCGCAAATTTTTTTTGCGGGGCGCGGCAAAACATCTCCCGCAACCTCTAGATTCACGGGCTAGAGGGACGACCCGAGCTCAGCCCCTTTCCGCAGCGAGATTTGGTGGGAGGGACATATCCGCGCGGCCGTTCCCGCTCCTCCCGCCCTCTGCCACCATGGCCCCGCCACCGCACGCTCCCTAGCCGTCCTTCGCGGCCATGGATGACTCCCTGCTGTCCCCCGTCACCGTCGAGGTCGCTGGCGCTCCTTCTCCTCGGGCGGATCTCGTCACCGACCCTATTGGCCCCGGCATCGCCCAAGGTCAAGTCGCTCCTGCCCGCAAGCAGCAGGGCAACGTGGTCGTGCAGGGCGGCGCTCCGGCAGCCCCCGCCACGAGGGCCCGCGCTCCGGGCGCCAACGCTGCTACGCGATCTCGTCTGGCGTCAAGAGGAAGAAGATTCCGGCCACAAAGAAGCCGCCTCCTTCATCCGCTCACTCCGGCCCGGAAAGAGGTACCCCGGCGATGCCGCTCAACGGTGCTACTCCCCCCGCAAGCGAGGTGTTTGACGAAATGGACGGAAGGTATGTGTCTTCGGTCATGGCAATTTTCTTTGCTTTTCGCCATTTTGGGATAGCACGTGACTTGTTGTGCTTCACTATAGCGGTGGTTCGAACAATGCAACTACCGAGTTCGTGAACTTGTTGGACACCAACGCCGTTGACATTGATTAATTCCCGTTTGAAGCATTCGACTACAATGAAACGGAGGCCGGCGTGGACGATCATGGTTTTCAGGACGATTTAGAGGAGATCAAGTGGAAGCATATGAGCAATCGCAAACAAAAACTGTGAAAAGCCAGAGATTAAAGAACTACACGATCTTGGAAGATCAAGTTCTCATCAATGCATGGAGTGCGGTGTCTCTTGATGCATGTACGGGTACTTCTCAAACCGCCAAGAGGAATTGGCAAAGGATCGAAGATCAATACTTCCGCATGATGGCAAAGTACCCCAATAGGACTCCACGCACATTTCGGTCTCTTCAAGGTCGTTGGGAGAATATCATGCCTCCAAGTGGGCAGCTTGCTTGGAGAGCAAGTATGCAATGCACCTCCAAGTGGAGCCGTGGAATCTGACTATGTGAGTTTATTTTGCCTTTATTCAGCTTGTGCATCATCATATTACATCATATGAAATGATTGCATCATTTCACTTTTTCACATTGTGTAGAAAAAAATAGCCCAACATAGATACAAATACATGGAAGCTTCGGAAGGCAAATTCTTCAAACTAGAGCATTGTTGGGAGTTGCTCCAAAAGTGCGATAAGTGGAAGTTGATCGAGAAAAAATCCCCACAGAAGAGAGGCTCACTTACAAACATGGATGATGATGAGGATGATGATGGCCCAAGAAATTTGAACAAACCCGATGGCGACAAGAAGACTAAGGAGAAGATGAAGGGAGAGCATGAAGCATCGAGCTTGAGGGAGAAGACTGATGCCCACAGAAGAGAGGCTCACTTACAAACATGGATGATGATGAGGATGATGATGGCCCATGAAATTTGAACAAGCCCGATGGCGACAAGAAGACTAAGGAGAAGATGAAGAGAGAGCATGAAGCATCGAGCTTGAGGGAGAAGATTGATGCCATGGTGTAATCAAATGAGTTGATGTTGTTGAAGTCGTTGGAGATCAAGAAAGAGTTGACCGAGAAGAAGGCAAAGGAGAAGCAAGAAAAGTGGCAATTGCTCAAGGAAGAGTGGCTGCACAAAGCGGCCATTGAGGATAGAAGAGCACGTGCCGATGAAAACAAAGCCATGTCCAAGTTGCTTGCCGAAGAGAACAAGATCATGTCAATGAACCGCAATGACATGGACGACCTCATCAAAACATGTCATGATATGGCAAGGATGGAAATCTTGAAGAGGAGAATGGTTGCGTCGGCCGGTGCATGTTACAGTTCCGGAGATGTATTCTCCGCTGGCAATGTCGATGATTTCGGTGCGGGAGTTGGAACAAGCGCCGGAGGTGGATTCGGTGGTGGTGATGAACTTCAAGATGGACTCGATGGCGTGGAGTGAAGATCGACCAAGATGATGCGGACGTGGTCGTCACTTTTTCAAGACCCTCTTTTGCGTTTGTCCTACTAAACTGAGGCTTTTATTTGCGCGTAAGCTGTGTTATGTTGTTTGAATTTGAACTTATTTGTGGGCACCAATGTCAAATTTGAGAATTGGGTGTTTTCTGTTTGCGGGTCGACGCGGCGGTGCCCGTGCAGACACCGCAAAAGCCAACCCATAAAAAAGTATATTCCGCGAATATCCTTTTATACGGGTCCGTTTGGGGGGTCTGCATCTGCGGCCGTGCAAGCCAGCCCGCAAAAGCCGTTTTCCACGAACTGCAAACGCGTTTTGCAGGCCGGCCGGATGCGGGGTCTGCTAGAGTTGCTTGTCAGTACTTCATATGTTCATACCCATAACAAAAATAATAGGTGCGGATAAGCATGTCTTAATTAACCACCATAAAATGGGATACTAATAGGATCCAGTTTATCCCTTATACTTAGCAAAACTATAAATTTATACTAACGAACTAGAATAATAATAAGCTTCGCGTCCATCCATTTACCTGTTTTAATGTTTCAATATATGTTATTAATTGATTCCACTTTATATAACCAGAGAATGGCTGCTATAAAGCACCCAACCTGTATAGATCCATTGCACATCCACAAAGATAGAAAGCTACAGATACAACCGCCGGAAACACAACTCCTAACTAAAACAAAAACCTCGTACATAACATAGTTTTTCTACAAATCAAGGATGAAGACTGTCCAGGTGGTGCTCATATGCCTTGTCCTTTCGGTGCCCTGTTCAGGTATTTTGCCGGTATGTTTTTCTCCACCACAATTGTAGGAAATATATTTCGGCTTCTCCGTGCTCCTGCTCTCGAAACCCCGCAGGCATCGCTGCTCGCTGTGACCAGTACAACGTCTCCAAGGCATGTCCAAGCATAGCTTCATGCACAGCACTGTGCACCTATAAATATAAGGCGGACACGGTTTATGGTGTATGTGCTGATAATGGATGCTGGTGCGTAGTCTGCGTGATACCACCTGCAGCTCAATCTGCGTCTGCAGCCCAGATTGCGCCTGCAGGGAATTAAAGGATATCGCTTGCTTCCCTTTCTGCCTAAATAGAATAAAACAATGTATGATTAATGTATTTTTCTCGTACCGACAACATTGTATCAGTGTATCATGTAGCAAGGACCCGCGAGGCAAAATAACATCCTATTAATATTGAGCGCTCTTTGGCGAAATGCATGATTAATCAATTGGACACCGTAGAGGATGTATAAATGTCCTTTCATTGCGAGTGGCCATGAAAATACGTTTGTGGATTTTTTTTCTCCATGTTGAGAACATTACCAAACCATCGGAACCGGTCCTCCATGCAAGTTGCATGTGGATGGGAGATTCACAACCAAGATAGTGAATAAACAGCTCCATAAGCAACCTTGTTCTGATCTCATCAAAACTATCAAACCCATCACTTCACACCATAAACCTGGCAAGCCGGTTCAAATCTGGTGGAGAAGAAGCCCTTGGGTCCTCGGTGGTCGTCTGAAAGGCAACTTGAATCACAATGAGAGTGTCCCTGATGGACCTGCAGGGTCTGCAGCGAAGATCATCGGCATGGCGGATCGATCATGAGATGAATGCTAAAGCGGCAAGCTAACATTTGGCAAACGTTGGGTGAAGACAACAGATGAAAAGTACCCACACAGATAATCCATGCTAACCGAGGCCAGCAGCCGCATGCATGGCCAGCATGAGACCTTGATGCACTAGTAGAAAAAGGCCTTTTTCCCGGTTCCAGAGGCCCTTCTGTCCCTGTTATGGACCCGGGACTAAAGGGTCGGGACTAAAGCCCATGACCTTTAGTCCCGATTCGTTTACGAACCGGGACAAATGGGCCTCCACGTGGCCTTTCCGCCGAGCCCAGGCAGGAGGGCTTTGGTCCCGGTTTCTAACACCAACCGAGATCAAAAAGCGTCCACGCGTCAGCAGCTCAGGAGCAGGGGTATTTGTTTTTTTAAGGGGGTGGGGGTTTGGGGGTTTTGGAGCGTTAATTTAAGGGTTTCATATATTGTGTTAGCTAGCTAATAGAGAGAAGTGACCTCTCTTATCTCCGTGCTTGGTCGACGCTACGTACTATACTATACGTATAAAGAGAACTCACGACACGCTAGGTAGTAAGCAAATGAAGGAAATCATTAAGTACACAAGATCATCATGAACATATACAGAGAGAAGTGATCGACCTCCTCCTTCTCCGAGAGATTGGTCAAACAACAAGTTTTCGTATATCTATCCTATGTTAGAATCCTTAACATCTAATATCAACTTCCACATGGTATTCTCCGGTGTTATTGATGACGTGCTCAAGAAAGAATCCCGTCAATTCCTCTTGAATTTGTCGTACGCGATCTTGTGGTAGGAGTTCATTCTGAATCTCCCACATCTAAATTGAAGAAGAGGGTCAATACATGTATATAAATGAAACTCAACACAAATGATGGTAATAAAATAAAATTGTGAATATTTGTGTTTACGCACTTCATATTCTTTCTGAAACAAGCACTATACGAGAAATACAGGTCAATCAAACTGATAAGCAAGTATGCTAAATGGTATATATTGACGAAACTAGATAAAATCAATGGGAGATGAGCGGAACTAGGTAGTAGTACTTATGTTCGGGTGTATAAATCGCAGCTCGCTAGGCAGTGCGGGAGCAATTGCGGTGAACTTTTTCCAAACCCTGCCAGACAAAGAAAACAACTACTTGATATATATCAAGAAATGAAAAAGGTTGCCAATATGGTGCGATAATGATCGATTGAACTTACTTTTGGAGCATTTGAGTCATGTTCACATACAACTCGGGTTTATTTAGTCTCGAGTCTAAGACGGTTACTACTCCTCGCTCAAGACTGATACCCGTTTTTCTACTAGTGGTAATTAAATAGCCCACCCGGTTTTTTATTCCAAATCCCATCAGTTTTTATAGCCCGCGAGTTGACTGGAAAACAAGCTGAGAAGGACTCAAATGACCAATAAAGAAAGACTCAAACGTCCCAATAAAGAAGGGCGTGCGTGAGAAATTGATCCACAAACAAGTAGGATTCTAGGTTGGCTAATTAAAAGGAAAATTGTTAGGGGCTCGCACGGGCTAATTAGCTCCTAATACATGTCGTAATTGATGAGGACAAGCTACGAGCACTCTGTCTGATTCATGTACAAAAGCAATCTCATCAAACAGAAAAAACTGCACAGATTTTCAGCTGTTATGCTTTTTTATTGATGCAGAATTGGACACATAAATACCCATCACTCTACGCAAAGTTTGGTTGCAATGGCAACAGTTGGTACCATGGTTTTCAATTTCAGTTTTAGAAAAATTTCAGCGCCAACCGAAATCACTGAAATTCAGTGAATTTCAGTGATTTCAGTTTCCATTTCAGCCAAATGACTGAAATATTTACTTGAATTCAATTAAAATTTTGAAAATTTAAAAATATATTTTGAAAAATGCTTGAATTCCTGTGTTGTACTGAAATTGCTGAAATATTTTGGCTGAAACGTAACATTTCAGTGCCTACTGAAATTACTGAAATTCAGTGAATTCCACCGGAATCTCAGTGAAATTGAAAACCATGGTTGGTACAAATGTTCGCCGGCCCTGTCAAAGCATATGTTCTCTACAACATCTATTTAATTTTGAATCAGTCCGAGCTTATACATTAACTTGATCTTTATATATGTTACTATAAAATTTAATCTTTCAGATGCCTATTGAACTGTAGTTAAGTACAACCAGTCCGAGGTTTTATCTGGAAATACAGTACGCAACTTGCCTTAGGTTTCATTTACAACCCACCACTCAAACTCCAGTTACCTACATGCTTCACCAACGGTTTTTTTTTCCTATTTCCTCCACTATGTGGGCATTCTCTTTATATGAGAAATATTATGATGCAAATATATTTGTTCTAGGATTGATTCTTCTGAAGCTACGGCATCGAATCTTGCATTCCATTATAACACTGATGGTCGAATGGATGATTCCTACAGGCCATAAATCTAATTATTTAGATGATTTATGAAGTAGCTTACTAATAATCATCCATTGACACAACCATATCCCTCCCCCGACTCCCTCGTGCGCTCCCGTCGGCCCCCGAGGCGGCGGCGGCCTCGTCCCTCCCCCCCCCTCTTGTCCCTCACCTTCGCCGCCGCCGGCAGAGGCCGCCGGGGCGCCCGTGCGATGCCGGCGGCGGCGGATCTCCATTCCCCGCGTGCTGGGAGGGGAGTCGGGGCTCCCTCCTCCCTGCAGCGGTGCTCCTCGGCTGACGGCGGTCCGGCGCGGCTGGCCGGGTGCTCCTCGACGCTGGCGGCGGCGTTGCCTGCGGGGCAACGCGGTGGTGCGGCAGCCGGCGGCACCCGCGCGGCCCAGATCCGGGCCCTTTCGGGCCCCATCTGGGTTGAGGCGGGTCGGTGGCTCGGCGTGCGGTGACGTGGTTCCCTGGTGGTGATGGCGGCGTGGCAGGGGTCTGCGGGTGGCGGCGGCCTCGTCGGCCGGCGAGCTGCAGCGCGGCGACCGGGCTTGTCCGGTCCCATGTGGGCCCAGTCGGCCCAGTCATGCCTGGTAAGCCTCGTTCTCTGCATCCGGTCGGCTCCGTGGCGGCGGTGGAGGCCGTACCCTCCCCGTCGGCTGAGTTGCGGATGCCCCTGAGCCCGTTGTCTCCTCGTCCGTCCTCCAGGCCTCGTATCGGCGATCTCTGAGCGACGACGAATTTGGTCCGATGACCGTGGTGGAATATGCTGGTGGGCGGCTGGTTGGATGGTGCACTTCGAATCGTCTGGGGTGGCAGTGGTGGTTTTGGGTCGGGAGAAATCCCTGTTGGCTAGGCCACACGGACGCGGTGACACCTGCGGGCGCCATCGGACCTTCCTGAAGGGCGTCGGATACACCCACTTCCCCATTGCCCCCCGCGTACTGGGGGAAACCCTAGTCTTAGGCCGGGCAGCAGCGATATCGTCGTTGCATTCCTTCCTGAAGGTATTGCTTTGAACGAGGCGATTCAGAGTGCTTGGAGCGCGGTGGTACTTCTTCGGTGGGTGCAGCGGTTGCCGGCCATTTTCGCCTCGTTGCTCTGCCGGTGTTGGTATTTCTTTCTCTTTCTTTCTTTTGTGTTTCTTTTGGGCTTGATTGTGCTGCGGCCCAGGCAAGATGGATGTATCGGTTCATTGCTTTATAATATAAAGCGAGGGAACCCTTTATCGGCAATCTGGTTGCCATATTTTTATGAATTTTCCTTGAGTTTTACACCTTTAGTGTTTCTCTAAGCATTGTATCATGTGATGAATCTTCAATAAAGAGAAAGATCGTAATTAGCCAGACAAGCTTGTGCTTTTGTTATTCATCTATCTATCTATCTATGAGCAATAATAATATATTGAGCTCCAAATAATACTTAGTAGTGAGAACGATCTTTTATGTTTTCTTTACCTCGATAATATGAGTAGAGGATACAAGTTGATGCAAGAAGGTGCTCGCGAAAATTGGCATGCAAGAGTGTAATGATCAAGCACATCACCTTGACAGCAATCACATTCTTCATAAATAGAGGGACAACATGGCCACCATCGGTGATCATGGTGAAGATAAGTGGAAAGAACGAATATTACTGGGGATATGCGAGTATATTTTTTCTCCCGTTGCGGGTCGCAACGGGCATTCTTGCTAGTCTAGTTAAAAGTAAGCATTTTACTAGAGAATTATTTGTTGGTTAAACGAATGCTTGGATCCATTACTGTGCAAGGATAGAGACTCACTTGACAGGCCCAAGCAGAAAGGCACGGGCCCTTTCTTTCACACTAGAGGAAAAGGAAGTCTTCTCTCTTCCCAAACAATGTCGAGTGGACTTCCAAAGAAGAGAAGAGAAACCATGCGCGAGGGCGATGCGGCCTCCAAACTCAAAGCGGCCGCCGAACCTCGTCTCCTCTTCACCGCTGCGCCTCTCTCCAGTAGCAGCAGCACCATGTTGCGCGCGGCGATGTCTCGCACGCCCGCCACCTATTCGACAAAATGCCGGAGCCGGACACGCATGCCGACAACGCCCTCATCTGGGCCTACTCCTTGCGCGGCCCCACCCACGCCGCCGGTCCCATGCTTGTAGGCCCCCCCACACAACAGGTACATCTTCCCCTTCGTCCTCAAGGCCTAACTAGTGGTACTCTGTATGGTACAACGTTATGATGATGATACAAACTGATACCGTGAACCATGTATTGCAGATGCTAGTGTATGACTGGTATAGGCCAAATGGCACTCTACGTGATCATATTTCAGGTTAGAATTTCATTTCTTTCTATAGCCCTTAATTAAACCGCACCAGCTCAAAACTATATTTAGTCGTAATTTCTGGAATGTGCTTTTCTTATCGAATTACTCTGTTTCATGTTTGCCCTGTCAGGCAAGGGTGTTTTTCTATTGATCTACCATGCATGCACACATATGTAATCTGTGGCCATTTTCTTGCCGTTGATATTAGGAGGTCCAACTGAGAAATGATATTAGGAAAAACATATGCTAATTTTTGCTTGCTTGCGAATTATCTTTTCTTTATTGTACATGTGCTAACACAAAGCAGGGATGTGATAAGAAAGAGTTCACCTTCTTTTCAAAATTAAGTAAACAAAGGCAGTTCCACAAATGGAGAAATACCCAGGCAGCACGCCTCCAATTTCCACACAAAAAATGTTATCATATGAAACCTGATTGCCCAGGCAGCACGCCTCCAATCTTCACCTTAGGTTTACTGGAGGTATGCAAGGGGAAATCAATCAATATGAAATAACCATGATAACTTGCTTTTCGAAATTGCGATAGATGTTCATCATTACGCAGATGGAGTTTCCTACGAAGGCAAACAAAAGGCAGCACAAAGAAAGAAGGAACGGGAGTGTGGATGTTTTACTGAACACGATGGTGGAGCAGACTAAGGCATATACCTCTGCCATGGCAGCCGAAAATGCTTGCCATGGTCGTGGAGCACGGGGTTTTAGGCGAGGGAAATCGCTGATTTATTGTCCACCTTCAGCACCACCGTCTCCTGACAGGCTGATTTATTGTCCACCTCCACGACAGCCAAATCCCCTGACAGGCTGCAGTGGTGGCTGCAACATATTCAGACTCACAGCTCGACAGCGCCATGATCTTCTGCTTTTGGGATTGCCAAGTCACCGGCTGCTGTCGAGGAGGTAGAGGGTGCCGGAGGTGCACTTGCGAGTGTCCATGTCGCCACCCAGATCACTGTCACTGTAGCCGACAAGCCGTGGTACGCCAATCATCAGGTCAGGTTACCTTGGATTTGTCTAGTCTGATTTATAGAAATGGAATTATTATTGACGAGAGCCGAGTTGTCCCGCTGCGGCACTTGGTGTTGCTTGGTCAGCCTTTTGTCTCATCACAAGGGTGAAAAGACAGTGCGTTATAATAATAGTGCGTTAGGTAGGGCTGTTGCCCTACACTAAATAGTAAAAAAAAAAAGACAGTGCGTTAGCACCTTTCATCAATGATCATTTATCTTCTCCGTGTATGCGGACCACCAGTGGAAAGATGAAGACACATAGCAATCTTTGTAAAGAAAGTGAACAGTAAAAGATTACAAATAGTTTGATGGATCTCCAATCGACACAAGATCACACCACTCAAAGCAACGGACTACAACTTACACAGCCTGCTGCTGACTCGAAACTAGGCCAACAAAATGAAACCCCTAAGTTTAACCTGTTGTTAACTAGTGGTGGAAGAGGATTTCTCATCAATATGAGTCTCAGGATTCTGGAAACTTGGTTGCGTGGCTTCCTCTGTTCTGACATAAGATGCGATTGATTCGACGGAGCGGAGCAGACGAACATCATATGGAGAAGGGTCGTTATTGTTCTTGATCTTTGTTCATAAACCTGCAAGCTTACAACAGATAATGCACACATTTACATGATCGCATCCTAATGCCCTCACAGCCGTGCAACATTCAAGTTGTTTAACAATAAGCCACTAGGTTGTTGGCACAGGCCCGATCAGACGTTGCACGTCGGCTCCTTGACGAGTACTTTCCGTCGACCGAACACGTACGTACAAAACACGCTTGATCGATTTTTCCTGAGGCAATGTGCACGTACAGAACTAGCTGATGGATGTTGAAGCTAGCTAGTTTAGTACGTAGCAACGGCTGGATACTTAATCAATCTTGACTAGCACAACTCGGCGAAGCACAAGAGATTTGATGGCTAATAGGTGCGTGTCGCACCTATGTCTATTATTGCTTTCAATCTGATGATTACAGGGGGACTAGACACAGGTATAAATAGTAGCTATCCTACTTAGCACCTAGCCGACTCGGCAAAAGACTACAAGTCCGTCGGACTAGTTTTCTCCTAATCGTGATTATCTCTAACAATCACCCCCCTAAGCATGATGTCCTCACTTCACAGCTTGGACGCCGATCCTTCCCCGCATCTCCGTGAACTTCTGCCGCCCCAAAGACATGGTCAGGATATCTGCAAGCTGGTCGTCGATGCAAACATAGTTGACTTCAATCTTGCTTTCTTCCACGCACTCCCGTATGTAGTGATACCTTATGTCGATGTGCTTTGTCCTGTCATGATGCACTGGATTCTTACATAGGGCAATCGCGGACTTGTTATCAACATTGAGCACCACTTTCTCTGCTTCCTTGTCTGTGAGGTCACCAAGTAGCCTTCCTAGCCACACACTTTGACCCGCCGCGGTCGCAGCTGCAATATACTCTGCTTCGCAGAATGATAATGCGACCACCTTTTGCTTTTGTGATAGCCAAGTCACTATGCTCCCGCCCAAGAAATATGCCACTCCCGAGGTACTTTTACGGTCGTCCACATCTCCTGCCAGGTCGCTATCACTATAGCCAAGTAGCTCCACCATCTCCTTCTTCTTCTCTCTCAAATAGACACAACCGAAGTTTGTTGTCCCTTTGATGTACCTGAGTATATGTTTGACAGCTGCCCAATGTTTAGTTGTGGGCGCTTCCATGAAGCGACTCACTATGCCAACGGAATAGGCCAAGTCCGGTCGTGTATTCACAAGATACCTTAGGCTTCCGACCACACTTCTATTGTCCGTTGCATCAACCGCAGGGGCTTCACTCCTTTTGCTAAGTTTCAGTCGAGGCTCCATTGGAACAAAACTTGGGTTGCAATCCTCCATGCTACAACTTTCAAGTATCTTCTTTACATATGCCTTTTGGCATAGCGTGATCCCCTCCGGCTTTTGATGTACCTCGATCCCGAGGTAGTAAGTCAAGAGCCCTAGATCACTCATCTTGAATAGCTCCTTCATCTGTAGCTTGAATCGCGCAATCTCCTCTTCGTCTGCTCCAGTTATCAAAAGATCATCAACATAGATGCCCACTAAGAGACGATCTTTGCCTTTGCCTCGCTTGTACATAGCATGCTCGAGTAGACTTTTCTCAAAACCAAGAGAAATCAATGTACGGTCTTGATGTTCCACGCCCGAGGAGCTTGATGTAGCCCGTACAATGCCTTGTGTAGCTTCAACACCTTTTGTTCCTCTCCTTCTTTGATGTACCCCGGTGGTTGCTTCACGTATACTTCTTCTTTCAACTCCCCGTTCAAAATGCGGATTTTACATCCATGTGATGTAGCTTCCAAGATTCTTGAGTCATGAGAGCTATAACTAGCATCACCGATTCCATCCTTGTGACTGGAGCGAACACTTCCTCGAAGTCCACACCTTGCTCTTGCACGAATCCTTTAGCTACGAGCGAGCTTTATGCTTCAGCAAGTTCCCTTCAGCATCCTTCTTGACTTTGTACACCCACTTGAGCCCTATGGCTTTATGGCCGTTGGGAAGATCCGCGAGTTCCCATACTTTGTTGTCTCGTATCGATCCCAACTCTTCATCCATAGCTCGACGCCAGTACTCCTCTTTGTTTGCATCTTCAAAATTTCGTCGGTTCCTCGACGCTTAGCAAACATTGTCGTCCTCTTCTTTTAATTTTCACCGGATTTACCTTCTGAAGCACTTCCTTCGGATATAAATCTAACACTGGTCGAAGACGGACTGGCATAGGCGGATGTTCCCTCGTCTCCAGTTCTGTCGAAGACGAAGAAAATTCATCTGAAGTTGCCAAGCTTCTATTTTCTGGCGATCGGGGCTCTCCTGAGCTATCTGCACGTGCACCAGAAGAACCAGCCACGAAATCTGAAGTTGCTTCACGTGCATGTATTTCTGGACCTCCTGTCACGTGGCCTAGTGGAGATTGGGTAGAGGCTGGGCCTTCCGGCTCGTGGGAAGAACTCCCTGATGGAGAGCCTGGTGCTGGGCTGCTGCTGCCTCCAGCGACCTGGCTGGGCTGCCGGGCGCAGGGTACGTGGCTCTCTCTCCACTGCTGCTGCTGCCTGTAGCGCCGCTCGCAGCGTCTCTTCCTGGGATGCCACCAGATACAGGTGAACTCCCTGACGCGTCTCGCCGCGCGTCGTCGTCTCGAGCATCCCTCCGTGTCGCCGAAATGTCCGGTTGATCAATATTATCTGCACGCTCAGAATCGTTGTAAACAACGTGAAAGATTTCATCAGAGATCGGGTATACCGGCTCGGTGGAGTTCCAATTCCATGACCTTGCTTCTTCAAAGACCACGTCACGCGTCACAACCACCTTATTGTTAGAGGGGTTGCACGCACGGTACGCCTTCGTGCCCGCTTCATAGCCAACCAACACCATTGGAGTACTCCGGTCCGCCAACTTGCTAGTATGCCCGGTCACCGCCTTTCACATGCGCGACGCACCCAAAAGTACGAAGATGATCAACCGCGGGCTTGTGCCCGTACCATGCTTCATACGGCGTCATCCCAACCACACTCTTGGTTGGAGCCCGATTCAGCAAATAAACGGCCGTGTTGACCGCCTCACCCCAAAACTTGCCTGGCATCCCTTTGCTCTTCATCATGCTTCGTGCCATCGCCACCACGGTTTGATTCCTCCGTTCCACAACCCCGTTTTTCTGCGGTGAATATGGCGCCGTAAGATATCGTTTAATCCCATGTGCTTCGCAAAATTCCGTGAATTCACGAGACTTGAACTCACCCCCCCGATCGGTACGGAGGGCCTTCAGCTTGGCTTCAGACTCTACTTCGGCCGCCATCTTTACTTTCCTGAAGGCTTGCAAAGCTTGATCTTTCGTCTTCAACAAAACAATCCACATGTATCTGCTGAAGTCGTCGACGATGAGCAAGAAGTATTTGTTCCCAGCTGGGGTAGCCGGAGTAATAAGGCCGCACAAATCTCCATGGACCAACTCAAGAGCTTTACTTGCTCTAAAATTTCCCTCTCTCGGGAACGAGGCCCGCCTTTGTTTCCCAACAAGGCAACCGTCGTACACTTGCTCAACATGATCGATGCACGGTAGACCACGTACCATCTCCTTTTGTCCAAGTTGCCGAAGAGCTTGAAAATTTAGATGACCGTAGCGCGCGTGCCACTTCCATGCCGAGTCTTCCATGCTTGACAAGAGACATACTGGATCCACATGATCCAAGTTGATGATGTAGAGTCTGTTCGGCGACCTCTGGACTTTCATGATCAACATCCTCTGACGGTCATACCCCCATAAATATCCATCTTCGAGCACAATCTTGCAACCACGCTCCTCAAGCTGGCCGAGACTTATGATGTTGCTCTTTAGTTTGGAAATATAGTACACATTCGTGAGTACCTTGTGACCGCCGTTCTTCAGCTCAAACAGGACAGTGCCTCGCCCTGTGATGCCAACGGTTCGCCCGTCACCGAACCGAACCATGCCTCCCACCGAGAGATTTAGCTCAGTAAACTGGTCCTTGTCGTCGGTCATGTGGTTGCTTGCTCCCGTGTCGAGGTACCACACGTGTCTCGCCGTGTTCGTCCTCTGCTTGTCATGAAGATAAACCTTCTCTTCGTTGAGCATGACAACCTCGGTAGCCGGCGCCTTTGGAGCTGGACCCTCCTCGTCCATACGCTCGCATACTTCGACCATGAGCATCATGTCGCTATCATCGCCTCCCTTGGCCATGAGAGCTCTTTCCTTCGGTGGATTCTTGCAATCAGACTTGAAGTGACCGAGGATTCCACAATTGTGACACTTTACTTTCTTTATGTCAAATTTTCTCCTTGGTTTTCTAGCCTTTTCTTCCTGTCCAGCGAAGTCCTTTCTCGCCGGGCGTTGCTTCTCCTTTGCTTTACTGCCGCTCGAGGATCCACCTTGCTTTTCTTTCATCAGGGCCATCCACTGAGCCATTGTAAGCATGAGATGCTCACTCTCCTTCGAATCGTCAAAGCTGAGACGAATTCTCTCGTCGTGGGCCTTGAACCTTCCGACGAGATCCTCGACCGTGAGAGTCTTTAGGTCGAGACATTGTTCGATCGACGTGACGATCTGGATGTAGCGATGCGCCGCGCCGCAAAAAATCGTCGGACGATCGCAACTTCTTCTAGGGTTGAACCATAGCTGCGTATGCCGTTGACGAGGGTCTTGAGACGGGCGGCAAACTGATCAACCGTCTCACTTTCATCCATCTTCAGGCACTCGTAGCTTCTCATCAGGGACTGAAGGTGTGCTTCCTTGACACGGTCATGACCCTGGTGCAGGATCTTGATGGTCTCCCATGCCTCCTTCGCCGAGTTCTTTCCGACGAGGTGTTGCAGCACATCCTTCGGCATGGCGGAGTAGATCTCCGTTAACGCCTGACGATCCTTCCGGTACTTCGCCGCGCCCTTCGCGTACTCGGCACCGCCGGCTTCCCAGTACTCAGCTCCCTCCATCACGACCTCCATGTTCATCGCCCATAGTGCGTAGTCCTCTCGATCCAGACGAGGGAATTGTGATCCCCCCACCATCGGCATCGGTGCTCCCGCTGCCGCCGTCACGATCTCCTTGCCTGTGTTTGACATGATCCTTCGACTGCTTTCCGAGAATCACGCCAATACACCAAAGCTCTAGATACCAATTGTTGGCACAGACCCGATCAGACGTTGTACGTCGGCTCCTTGACGAGTACTTTCCGTCGACCGAACACGTACGTACGAAACACGCTTGATCGATTTTTCCTGAGGCAATGTGTACAAAACTAGCTGATGGATGTTGAAGCTAGCCAGTTTAGTACGTAGCAACGGCTGGATAATTAATCGATCTTGACTAGCACAACTCGGCGAAACACAAGAGATTTGATGGCTAATAGGTGAGTGTCGCACCTATGTCTATTATTGCTTTTAATCTGATGATTACAGGGGGACTAGACACAGGTATAAATAGTAGCTATCCTACCTAGCACCTAGCCGACTCGGCAAAAGACTACAAGTCCGTCCCGGACTAGTTTTCTCCTAATCGTGATTATCTCTAACATAGGTTGCTCGACTTTGGCACCATGAACAAGGAAAACCAAAGGTTGCTGCCCAGTTTTGATCTCCTTTAATAAGCATGAGTGCTAAAAGTTGTCCCAAGAGTGAGCTTTTAGTGTGGAGTTACTTGTCATGATCTAGAACCTCTCTCAATCACACGTATATATGTGGCTGCTCACCGGCCGTTGGCCAAGATAAGATCTCCCTGGCACTAAAATATGTAGATGTGTGGTTTGGTGGGGGAAATGGTGTAATCAAACCTGAATTTCAGTTATTGCAAAGTTAACTAAGTATCCGAAACTAGTACAATGAAGCCTTACCATTCCAGTCACAGGGAGTGAGAGGGGGGGGGGGGGGGGGGTGATATTTAAAAAGGGAAAAGAATGATCCGAGCGGCAGAAGGTGATCTCCAGAAAAAGTGATATCACCATTATCGGATATCGATACCGGGCAGCAGCTGATGATTGCACAAGGATACGAAGTATGCGCTAATTGACTCCTCACACTAAAAAAATCAGAGCCTCTTAAATTTTGATTACCAGCACTCCTTTTTTTTCTTTTGCCTCTTCATTGCGAGCACACTCTTTTTTCCTTTTTTTTCTCTTTTGGCTCTAGATTGCCAACACTCTTTTTTCCTATTTTTAATAAAAAAATCTTAAGTCTTGCCGACTAGATGGATTGTGGGCAGTATGCAAACTCTACATAATAGGTTAAAAATGACACACAACCAGAAGAAGTGGCTTATACAAGGTGAGCGAATACACTGATGGAGTACGCAATATCACAATGTACGAATTGCAACAGTCTCAAAGAGGTAAACAATGAAAATATACAAAGGAAATGGCTTGCTGTCAATAGCTTTCGACTGTATGGAGGGCTCTCTTTTGGACGGACTGCGGGAAGTAAATCAGTGTATGATGATTGCCATAGAATGAACGCTCACATTTGGATTTTATTGGAGAAGAATGTTGAACATGATACACAAATGGATGAAGGTCAATGGATACACCAACCAAGTATGCAAGATTGCACTGAAAAGTGTCAAGAGGGTAGCAATCGAAGGAAAGAAAGAGAATGACTGGCTTTCAAGAGCTTCTGACTAGACGGATACATATTTAACAAAGCTCACCAAATATTTAGATTGCACAAACGGTGGTTCAGTTTTCATCGTGTATGGCTCTGGTGGGACAAAATAATAATCTAGACTAATCAAAGTGACACCCAACTTATTGTTGAAATATGAGATGGGCCTAGAGCCCATATGACAATTTCAGATTTAATCTCTAAGGGCTCATGTAGGTGGCATGACAAGGTGGTAGGAAGTTTAGTCCCACCATGCTAGTGGAAGAAGAGTTGGAGTGCTTTATAAGGGATTCTATCCCTCATGCTATTGGAGCTTGAGAAGAAAAGAAGCCCTCGCGCACTCCTCCTCCTCCGCTCGCCACGCCGCACCGCGGGTTGCGGAATTGACCCGAGCCGAGCTTACTCCTATGCGCTTCTTTTTGCCGGCCAGGAACAGAGAGTCTTTAACAGGTAGGGCCACGATCTGAGATGTCAGATCATGGGCAACCGACTTGGACGTGGGTACAGCCCACGTCTCTCCACGCGTGGCCGCACATATATATGTGGGGCGCTGCCAACCCTAGCCGCCATGAAAACAGAACGCATCTCCGCCTCCATGCCAATGGCGTTCCTTTGCTGCTGCTGCCGCCGGCGACTCCATCCCGTTCACCGCGTACACGGTTGACGGGAGAGCAGGCCTCTGAAACCTCGCCTCTCCGGATCCTGTACGGGAGAGGGGCGATTAGGTTTTTGGGTAGCGACTACGCAACTGCTCGCTTCTGTTCATCTACGTCCGCATCACCTTCGTCATCACCATGTCGACCGACGCCGACCGTGCCGCCGCTGAGAAGGCCGAGGCCGACAACAAGGCTGCCGAGGATGCCTCGGCTGCTGCCACCGTTACCGCCGCCGCGTGGCCGATTGGAGGGTATACATCGCTTATCCCTCTCGTGTTTCTTTCTGTTGTAGCAGTACTAGCGATATGCGTAGATGTTTCTACTATTTGTGTAGTACATGCTCTTTTAGATCGTAATCAGTGTGTTATCAATGTTGTTCATGTCATGCTCATGATTTATCCATGGATTAATTTAATTGAAAAACTGCCTATTTATTCATCAATCCAAAAACCTAGTGTGTGTAGGAGTTTTTCGAATTCTGGTTTTGCTGCTGCACTCAAACCGTCCCCGTTTACGGGGATGTACTTTAAGCGTTGGCAGACTAAAACCACCTTATGGCTCACGGCCATGAACGTGTTCTGGGTCGCCGGTGTGACTCCCACAGGAACGATCGCTCCTGAACAGGAGAAGGCGTTCAAGGAGGCCACTGTCGTGTTCCTCGGGGCGGTTCTGAGCGTGATTGGAGATAAGCTGGTTGACGCATATTTGCATATGCGGTCTGCCAAGGACTTGTGGGAGGCGCTCGAATCTAAGTTCGGGGCTGCCGATGCAGGGAGCGAGATGTATATTATAGAGCAGTTCCACGATTACAAGATGGTTGAAAACCGTCCTGTATTGGAGCAGGCTCATGAGATAATATGCATTGTTAAGGAGCTTGAGCTTCTTAAGTGCGAGTTACCGGGCAAGTTTGTCGTGGGCTGCATAATCGCTAAGCTCCCCAATTCCTGGAGGAACTTTGCCACCACTCTGAAACATCAGAGGCGTGAATTCTCTGTGGAGGATGTCATTGGCCATCTGAGTGTTGAGCAGAATTCAAGGGAAAAGGACTCGCACGGAAAAGGGGTCGAAGGAACTTCTGTGGCCAATATGGTGCATAAGAAGAACTCCATTTCCCACAAGCTCAAGGGAAAGAACGGTGTCCAACAGAATACCGACTTCAAGAAGAAGGGTAAGAAGACCTTTAAGAAGAACAAGAAGGATGAATGCTGCTTTACTTGTGGTTCGAATGAACATTGAGCCAACAAGTGCCCAAACAAGTTTAAGAAGTCAGGACAGGACTCCAAGTCCGTCAACATGATTGTGGACAACAATGAGAATGGTGCATCTGGGTACGGTAATTTATTTACTGTCTTTCCAGTGTTTCAGCCTACCGATTGGTGGGTGGATACAGGTGCAGGTGTTCACGTGTGTGCTGACATTTCATTGTTCTCTTCTTACCAGGTCACAGGCCACGGGTCCGTATTGATGGGGAATGGCGCGAGTGCTTCTGTTCATGGTGTTGGCACGGTCGATCTGAAGTTTACTTCGGGAAGGATCGTGCAGCTGAAGAACGTGCAGCATGTCCCCGCCATCAAGAAGAACCTCATTAGTGGCTCCCTTCTATGTAGAGAAGGGTTTAAGTTGGTATTCGAGTCTAATAAATTAGTTGTTACTAAGTATGGACTATTTGTTGGAAAAAGTTATGAGAGCGGAGGGATGTTCCGCCTTTCCCTCACAGATTTCTGTAATAAAGTCGTGAACCATATTCATTCGAGTGTTAATGAATCTGAAGTTTGGCATTCACGTCTTTGTCACATTAGTTTCGGAGTTATGACGCGGCTAGCAAAATCGAATTTAATCCCGAGTTTCACTTTAGCCAAAGGTTCTAAGTGCCATTCGTGTGTGCAATCTAAGCAACCTCGCAAGCCTCACAAGGCAGCAGAGGAGAGACACTTGGCACCACTTGAACTCATACATTCTGATCTTTGTGAGATGAATGGTGTGTTGACTAAAGGTGGAAAGAAATATTTCATGACTTTGATAGATGATTCAACTAGATATTGCTATGTGTATCTGTTAAATACCAAAGATGAGGCTCTACACTACTTTAAAATCTATAAGGCAGAAGTTGAGAATCAACTCGAAAAGAAAATTAAACGAGTCCGGTCAGATCATGGTGGAGAGTACTTCTCGAAAGAGTTTGATGCCTTCTGTGTGGAACACGGTATTATTCATGAGAGAACGCCTCCCTACTCACCCCAGTCAAACGGGGTTGCCGAGCGGAAAAACCGTACTCTAACTGATTTGGTTAACGCCATGTTAGATACGTCGGGTTTATCCAAGGCATGGTGAGGGAGGCTATAATGACATCATGTCATGTCCTGAATAAAGTTCCGACAAAGGATAACGAGATCACTCCTTATGAGAAGTGGACCAAGAGAAGGACAACACTCTCGTACTTACGTACTTGGGGCTGCTTGGCGAAAGTTAATGTGCCGATCCCCAAAAAGCGTAAGCTTGGACCAAAGACTGTGGACTGCGTTAATTTGGGCTACGCTATGAATAGTGTTGGCTATAGATTTCTACTAGTGAAATCTGAGGTACCTGACATGAAGGTCGGTACAATTATAGAGTCTAAGGATGCTACATTCTTTGAGGACATTTTCCCCATGAGAAATGTACAAAGCACTTCTAGACAGGAATCTGAGGAGACTCCTGAGCCTGCCATTCCTATGGAATATTATGAACAAACACATGATGAAAATCCTGAGGAGGATGACGAGGAAACCCTTCGTAGGGGCAAGAGACAAATGACTGCAAAGACCTTTGGTGATGATTTCTTCGTGTACCTCGTGGATGATACTCCTACTTCTATTTCAAAAGCGTATGCCTCTCCAGAAGCTGACTACTGGAAGGATGCGGTCCGTAGCGAGATGGATTCCATCATGTCTAATGGGACCTGGGAGATCACTGGGCGTCCCTATGGTTGCAAACCATTGGGATGTAAGTGGGTGTTCAAAAAGAAGCTTAAGCCCGATGGTACGATTGAAAAGTACAAGGCTAGGCTTGTGGCCAAGGGCTATGACCAGGAAGAAGAGGAAGATTTCTTCGATACTTATTCACATGTGGCTAGACTGACCACCATTCGAGTATTACTCTCGTTGGCAGCCTCGCACGGTCTTCTCGTCCACCAGATGGATGTTAAGACGGCTTTTCTGAATGGAGAGCTAAGCGAGGAAATCTACATGCAACAGCCAGATGGCTTTGTTATAGATGGTCAGGAAAGAAAGGTGTGTAGGTTGCTGAAATCTTTATATGGCCTGAAGCAAGCACCTAAGCAATGGCATGATAAGTTTAATACAACTCTGACATCTGTTGGCTTCGTTGTTAATGAAGCTGACAAATGTGTATACTATCGCCATGGTGGGGGCAAAGGAGTCATACTGTGCCTGTATGTTGTTGACATACTAATATTCGGAACCAACTTCAAAGTCATTGAGGGGATTAAGTCGTTTCTGTCTCAGAACTTTGAGATGAAGGACCTTGGTGTGGCTGATGTTATCTTGAACATCAAGTTACTGAGAGATAATGAGGGTGGGATCACACTTCTGCAATCTCATTATGTTGAGAAGGTGTTGAGCCGTTTTGGATATTCGGACTGCAAACCATCTCAAACACCATATGATCCTAGTGTGTTGGTTCAAAAGTTCGAAGGCACATCTAAGGATCAACTGAGATACTCTCAAACCATTGGTTTACTCATGTACCTAGCAAGCACAACGAGGCCTGACATCGCGTTTGCTGTGAGCAAACTGAGCCGGTTTGTTTCCAATCCGGGTGATGTACATTGGCATGCTATTGAGAGAGTTATGCGCTATCTGAAAGGTACTATGAACTACGGACTTCACTATACCGGATACCCGTCGGTACTTGAAGGGTATAGTGATGTGAATTGGATCTCTGATGCTGATGAGATGAAGGCCACAACTGGGTATATGTTTACTCTTGGAGGTGGCGCTGTTTCCTTGAAGTCTTGCTAGCAAACGATCTTAACGAGATCGACAATGGAAGCAGAATTAACAGCATTAGACACATCTGGTGTCGAAGCAGGATGGCTTCGTGATCTTTTGATGGACATGCCATTGGTTGATAAACTGGTTCTAGCTATCCTTTTGAACTATGACAATCAGACTGTCATCACCAAGGTGAAGAGTTCAAAGGAGAACATGAAGTCCAACAAACACATAAGAATGAGATTAAAAGCTGTCAGAAAATTAAGAAACTCCGGAGTGATAGCGTTGGAGTATGTCCATACGGCTAAGAATCTGGCAGATCCCTTTACAAAAGGGCTATCGCCTGTTGTGATAGATAGTGCATCGAGGGAGATGGGTATGAGACCCACATGAGTTGTCATGGTAGTAACCCAACCTATGTGATCGGAGATCCCGTGAAGTAGGACCTGGGAAAACAAGCCAGTGGTAAACTGAGGAGAGTAACTTTACTAACCCACTCCGTTGGAGATGCAATACTCTCGAAAACTGTATGGAAGGATGACTACTGTCTTAATATGTTCCAAGGCTTATATGTATAAGCAAGATGCTATCCTACAGAGCGATCTTTGGAGGAACACACCTATATGAGCCCGACTGCTGGTCACAGTCTATGAGATTGGGGTGATCTCTAGCAAGCTCATGAACAGGCCAGGAGTGTGACTAATATGCTCCACCCGAGGGGTCGGCCTTCGGCAGCCTCGTATCAGTGAGACTTGTGGTGAAACTTCTTGACGCCAAACTGACAATTCAAGGCATAGTCCATTGTTCAGTGGTGAAGGAGTGTAACTACTTGGTCTAGGTGGAGCTCAACCTTAATCGATCTCCACTGAGATGCTGGTATATCAAATCAGCGTTTGGAAGAAAGGACAAAGTGGGCCCCTGAGATCTGGTGGGCGATTGTTGAAATATGTGATGGGCCTAGAGCCCATATGACAATTTCAGATTTAATCTCTAAGGGCCCATGTAGGTGGCATGACAAGGTGGTGGGAAGTTTAGTCCCACCATGCTAGTGGAAGAAGAGTTGGAGTGCTTTATATGGGATTCTCTCCCTCATGCTATTGGAGCTTGAGAAGAAAAGAAGCCCTCGCGCACTCCTCCTCCTCCACTCGCCTCGCCATGCCACGCCTCGTCACGACGCGCCGCGGAACCCGCAGGATTGAGCCGAGCCGAGCTCACTCCTATGCGCTTCTTTTTGCCGGTCATGAATGGAGAGTCTTTGACAGGTAGGGCCACGATCTGAGACGTCAGATCATGGGCTACCGACTTGGACGTGGGTTCAGCCCACGTCTCTCCACGCGCGGCCGTACATATATATGTGGGGCGCTGCCAACCCTAGCCGCCACGAAAACAGAACGCATCTCCGCCTCCGCCTCCACGCCCATGTCGTTCCTTTGCTGCTGCTGCCGCCGGCGACTCCATCCCGTTCACCGCGTACACGGTTGACGGGAGAGCAGGCCTCCGAAACCCCGCCTCTCCGGATCCTGTACGGGAGAGGGGCGATTAGGTTTTTGGGTAGCGACTACGCGACTGCTCGCTTCTGTTCATCTACGTCCGCATCACCTTCGTCATCACCATGTCGACCGACGCCGACCGTGCCGCCGCTGAGAAGGCCGAGGCCGACAAGAAGGCCGCCGAGGATGCCGCGGCTGCTGCCACCGTCACCGCCGCCGCGTGGCTGATTGGCGGGTATACATCGCTTATTCCTGTCGTGTTTCTTTCTGTTGTAGCAGTACTAGCGATATGCGTAGATGTTTCTACTATGTGCGTAGTACATGCTCTGTTAGATCGTAATCAGTGTGTTATCAATGCTGTTTATGTCATGCTCATGATTTATCCATGGATTAATTTAATCGAAAAACTGCCTATTTATTCATCACTTATTGCACTCAACTCTTGGCATTTTGATGAGGTGGCATTCAGGAAAATATGCAACTGTCAGGGCTAGAATATGACCAAATAAATTATACGCATGATCCAAGGTAAGCTAGCATTTTAATAAAGCGATAAAATTGAATACCGTTAACTCCGCATTCTGGTCCTCAACTATTTCCTAAGCTGCATTGGTACAACATAGTTTCCGTTTTAGTATGAGGACTTCCGATTATCTAATAATTTGCATTTTGGACATGACACCCAGATCTGACTCCAGGAACTAGTATTAAATTTTATTTTTACGCCCAGATCAGATAGTTTGGTTTAAATTCAACAAGATAGGAACAAGCGATTACCTTAGGACAGACTGATAGTGTGAAGCACAAAATTTTGTTTGTTCGCAATGGACCCTTTTTTATTTATTCTTTGTCAAGTATCTAGGTTATACAAGCACCCAAGGCCAATCACCCAGTGACAATGCAGCTCTGAGAATTTCTGGTTCAAGACAAATGGCAAAATTGACTGCAAATAAGCCAAAGGCCAATATTATTGACAGAAAGCATACAAAGAAAAATCATGAGCCAACCTTTGCAGAAAGCTTACCTTGAACAAAGCCTGAGAATAACTTGAGATCTGTTGAAGACTAGTCCATAACTTCCATTGCTTCGCGTGCAGTGAATAATACAGTTTTGAATTTATGAAATGCTAGATAACCATGAACAAAGCCTGAGAATATATTATGCTAGGACCCATTAACAAATCAGAAAATGAATTTACTCCGTAACATATATTTCTTTGGCAGGAATTCCAAAGCAGAAAATGACTTCTGATTGAGAGCTTGTTGATAGAGAAGAAGAATTGCACTACTTTGTGTAAGAAAAACTCAAAACATATTTGTAAAATAACCTTGGGTGGTCATAATGCCGATAATCTGAAGTCTTGAGAAGTTGAGATACACTGCCTTGGACTGGGAACAACACACATTTTGTGACAATTTTTCCTGGACCGCGAAAGGGGATGCCAAAGTTAACAATGGTAATTCCTAAATATATATGTGTCAAAACGGGAAAGGAAGAAATATGGAACTTGTAGCTCAAAATGGATCATAAATGGAAGGTTACTTACTAAGCGGTAAGGTGGAAAAAGACTAGCATCCACATCTGCTGGAAAAAGTATACCCAAGACTGCATGGCATTTTCTGCAAAGTTAAAACGGTAAGATTTGAAAAGATAAATGAAAAATGAGATGTGAAATCTTAAAACCATGCAGTGTCATAGCATCTCAAAATTAATGTCAATTCAGGAATCTTGCAGTAACATGGGGAGCAATTGGAATGCGAACCTTCCCGTAACATGGGCAGCAATTGGAATGCGAGCCTGACAACTAGAGCTGTAGAGCACTGAGTCTTGAGAAGTCATGACGGAAGTGTAAATGCGAAGTAGATATATAGAAGGCCACGGGTACAAGCATAAAAACCTGTAGAAAAATCATCCAGGAGGTGAAGAAAGAAACTCTGTAATTCCATTTTCCCAAATATTTCTTTGTGGACATACTTACCAGATTTATGTACCACGCAGGAGACCCTGTCGTGTGCAAAACTGTGGACGGATGGAGAGAGTCTTAGCTACAAGGCAAGAAGAATGTACAACAAACTCCCAAGAAGCCCTTGTCGTTGCCGGACTTAGCGAAAGCGATCAGATGAGATCGAGCGAGAGAGACGGAGTTAGACGAACGAGAGAAAGAGGTTTGTGCTGCCTAACTGTCGCAGCATTTTCTGTTTCTCATTCCTTTTCTTATGCATCTGCCAAACAGAAGCAACAATCCCTCCCGACGCCTCGCTGTGATCCGCGGCTATCGTGCCATCCCACGATCGCGTCACACGACGTAATCAGCGTACGAGAGGGGTAAGGAAAAAACGCAAGAAAGGAAACTGGGAACGTGCATGGCGCACTCCCTCCTATCTACTTGCATGGGCACGTTACATCATCGTGCATGCAATCATTATTAACAGAAAACAAATCTCCTAGCACTACATGAGCTTAACAGAGTCAACAATTCTCCCCCTTAAGCTCATGGTTTCTTGCTGCCTTCCATGACCGCCAGCTTCTGCCGCATCTCAATGAAGCGCACCCTTCCGAGTGCCTTGGTTAGAATGTCAGCTAGCTGGTTGTGAGTCCCAACATGCTCGATCTCAAGAATCTTCTCGACACAATCCCGAATGAAATGAAACTTCATGTCGATATGCTTGGTGCGATCATGAAAGACAGGGTTTTTGCCAGTGCTTTCGCAGACTTGTTGTCCACCAGCAGTGTGAACTTCTCCGGACTAGTACCCAGCAGATCGGTGAGGAGGCGACTCAGCCAAATACCCTGGCAGGTTGCTGCTGCAGCTGCGACGTACTCGGCCTCGCAAGAACTGATTGCCACAACCTTCTGCTTTTTGGAGGTCCAACTGACCGGGTTCTGTCCAAGGAAGAAGACTTGCCCCGATGTGCTCTTGCGGTCGCCTAAGTCGCCGGCGTGATCACTGTCACTGTAACCAAGAAGTTCAGCACTGCCACTGCCCGCTGTGTAGATGCAGCTATACTGCTTGGTTCCATGAATGTACCTCAGAATTTGCTTCACCGCAGCCCAGTGAGTAGTGCTTGGATTCTCCATGAAACGGCTGACAATCCCGACAGCGTGAGCTATATCTGGTCGAGTATGAACCAAGTAGCGCAAGCTCCCAACGATGCTTCTGTACGGAGTGGCATCGAACGGCTTAGACCCGTCCTCCTTCTTCAGCTTCAGTCTACACTCCATGGGTGTACTGCAGCTGTTGCATTCGCTCATGCCTGCCTGCTCTAGGATTTTCTCAGCATAGCTTCTCTGGCTTAGTGTGATCTCCCCCTTTTTCTGCACCACCTCAATCCCCAAGTAGTAGCTGAGTAGGCCAAGATCACTCATTTTGAAGAGTTGTTGCATCTGACTTTTAAACTCTTTAATTGACGCCACATCTGTAAAGTGATTATGAGGTCGTCAACATACACCCCAACCAGCAGGGAAGACTTGGTGTCTCCTCGCGGTAAACCGCATGCTCATATGGGCTGCGAGCGAACCCAAGCTGAAACAGTGTGTCGTCAAGTTTGGCGTACCACGCTCGGGGAGCCTGACGCAATCCATACAGTGCCTTCTTCAGTTTCAGAACTGAATCTTTGCTCGCAGCTGCACCGTACCCAGGCGGCTGTGTCAAATATACCTCCTCTGCAAGCTCGCCGTTTAGGAATGCGGATTTTACATCCATATGGTGCACTTCCCAACGCTAGAAGAAAGCGCACTGTCTCCATACGAGCCACCGGAGCAAACACCTCTTCAAAATCCACGCGCTCTCTCTGAGCATACCCCTTTGCGACCAAGCGAGCCTTGTACTTGACAATGTTTCCCTCTGAATCCCTTATCACCTTGTAGACCCACTTGAGACCAATCGCCTTGTGTCCATGGGGAAGAGCAGCGACCTCCCATGTCTGGTTGTCAGCTATGCACTTCATTTCTTCATCCATGGCTGCTTTCCACGCTGTGTCATCCATGGCCTCATCCACATTTCGAGGTTCCTCCGCGGTGAGAAGACACCGCTGCATCTGCTCGCGCACTGCCTCTCCCTCAGTCTCTTCTAGGACATCGGAGATGTGCCGGTAGCGGAGAGGACCAAAGTGAGGTCCAAAGTCTGTGTCCCGACGCTCTTCATCACCAGGGAGAGGTGTTGCCCAGCGTATCGCTCCAGCGATCCCCGGCGAGGCCGGGTCAGGCTGCGGCGTCCCGACGTTCGGAGACGACGACCCCAGTGTTAGTGTAGCAGGCGTCGTCGAACCCAGTGTTGATGTAGCAGGCGTCGCCTCCCCGCTGCGTGTGGTACGTCCAGTGCACCCTCCGGTGTCCAACTCATGCACTCCGCGGTCCGTGGTGTAGACCACGGTGAAGGTCGAGGGCGCCATGAATTCTGTAGTTGACGCCGCCTTGTCCGGAGTGTCCCATGGCCATGCCCTGCTTTCTTCAAAGATTACGTCACGGGTTACCTGAACTCTCCTAGACACCGGGTCATAAACACGGTATGCCTTGGACCCTTCTTCATAACCTACAAAGATCATTGGAACCGAGCGATCTGAGAGCTTGGTGATCCCGGGTCCATTCTTCTTCACATGAGCCATGCAACCGAACGTCCGTAGGTGCTGCACGTTGGGCTTGCGGCCATGCCACGGATCGTAGGGAGTGACGCCGTCCAAGCTTGTGGTAGGAGCTCTGTTTAGTAGATAGACAGCAGTCTTGACAGCCTCAGCCCAAAAATATGATGGTACAGCCATGCCTTTCAGCAGACATCGCTACTGCCTCAACCACTGTTTGGTTTCTCATCTCCACCACACCATTTTGTTGTGGTGAGTAAGGTGCAGTGGTGTAGTGCTTGACGCCTATGCCTTCACAATATTCCTTGAACTCGCCACAATTGAACTCACCACCTCTGTCCGAACGGAAGGCCCGGAGCTTGCATTTTCCCTCTGCCTCAGCCATGATCTGCACCTTTCTGAAACGTTCAAATGCTTCATCTTTTGACCTGAGGAGTTCGAGCCACATATAGCGACTGTAGTCGTCCACTACCAAGAGGAAATACTTGCTGCCTCCGGTGTCGTCGGCGTGATCGGCCCACACAGATCCGTGTGGACTAGCTCGAGTCCGTGTTCTGCACGGTATGTCGTAGCTTGGGGAAAAGGAGCCCTGTGTTGTTTGCCAAGAGCACACCCATCGCAATATTCTTTCACATGTTCGATGAGTGGAATTCCTCTCACCATCCTCTTGCTGGACATGGATCTCAGTGCACAGAAATGAAGATGTCCCATCCTTACATGCCAATGCCAGGTTTGATTCTCACCTTGGGCTAGCAAGCACGCTGGAGCGTCTATGGACAGAAGACCAGTGTACAGCCTGCTTTCAGTATGCTTGATCCTAGCGAGAACACGACCCCCTGGGCCTTGTACTAACATAACCCCATCCTTGATCTGAATGTTGCATCCACCATCATCCAACTGACCGACGGATATTATGTTGCTCCTTAGGCTTGGGATAAAAAAACATCCGTGAGTGCTCTTTGCTCGCCGTCCTTGCACCGAAAGACTATAGTGCCTCGCCCACAGATCGCCACCCTGGACCCGTCCCCGAATCTGACCCTGCCGTGCACGCTTTCATCCAATACTGCAAACATGCTCCTCTCGCCGGTCATGTGACTGCTAGCTCCAAAGATCAAAGAACCATGTGCCTTGGGGAGAAGGGACGGGGATCACCTTTTCTTCATTGAGGAAGACAGCTTGAGGCGTAGCGAGTTCGGTGGTGACCACGTTGGTGACCATGGCCATGAGGAGGCCTTGGTCGTGATCCTCGCCATGGGCAAGATTGACCTGTTCCTTCTTGCCTTGCTGCTCCTCTGCCTTGATCCTATTCCAGCAGTCCTTTTTCCAATGACCTGGTTTATTGCAGTAGTGGCACTTGCCCTTTTCTTGCCGCCCGAGCCGGATGCGCCCGTGCCGCCGCTGCCCGACGCAGGTCTGCCATTTCCGCCGTTGTGAGGTTTGGGCTTGCCCGGCGACTTGTTCTTGCCTCCGCCACCACCGGACGATGACCCGCCCCCACCTAGCTGTCGCTCCTGGGCAAGCCACTCCTCACGTGTGAAGAGCAGGCGGCCGTCGGACTGCCCCGCAGCATCGAGATCGTAATGATCTTCACATGCCGAGAACCGCCCGACAAGCTCCTCGATGGTCATCGTCTTCAGATCGACGAGGCTCTCGATTGCCATCGCCATCTGACGATATTTCCGCGGCACCACGTGGAGGAATTTCTGGACCGCCTTGTGCTCCGTCACGGGATCGCCATACAGCTCCAGGTCGGAGACGAGACCGGCGAGTCGCAGCCCGAAGTCCTCGACGGACTCGCCGTCTTTGAAGCGCAGATCCTCGAACTCGCGGCGGCGCACCTGCGCCTTGGCCTCGCGAGCCCGCTCGCTACCCATGCGGAGCGTCTTGATGGTCTCCCACGCCTTCTTCGCCGAGTCCTTCGCAGCCAGCACCTGCATCAGCTCCGGCGGAACACCGGTGAGGATGATTCAGCGCGCTACGGTCGTCGCACTTCGCCGGGCGCGTCCTCGGTCACCGGACCAGACCAGAGCGACCTGCAGCTTGACCTGCATCACGGCGCCCATTCCATGTAGTTTGTGCGCGTGAGCATCATGGACATCCTGGCTCCTCGCAAGACGACGCGCTTCCACCACACGGAGCTCGCTGCCGCTGCCGGTGAGGCGCGCGAGCGGCGCCTTGGACGTCGGCGGCGACTTGGTCCCGCTCTTGTTCTTCTTCTCCTCTTCGCTATCTGACATGGTAAGCCGCGGATCGGACACTGCCGGCCACCGGAGAGTGGATCGAACACCACGGCTCTGATGCCAATTGTCGTTGCCGGACTTAGCGAGAGCGATCAGATGAGATCGAGCGAGAGACGGAGTTAGACGAGCGAGAGAGAGGTTTGTGCTGCCTAACTGTCGCAGCGTTTTCTGTTTCTCATTCCTTTTCCTATGCATCTGCCAAACAGAAGCAGCAATCCCTCCCGACGCCTCGCTGTGATCCGCGGCTATCGTGCCATCCCACGATCGCGTCACACGGCGTAATCAGCGTACGAGAGGTTAAGGAAAAAACGCAAGAAAGGAAACTGGGAACGTGCATGGCGCACTCCCTCCTATCTACTTGCATGGGCACGTTACATCATCATGCATGCAATCATTATTAACAGAAAACAAATCTCCTAGCACTACATGAGCTTAACAGAGTCAACAATTCTCCCCCTTAAGCTCATGGTTTCTTGTTGCCTTACATGACCGCCAGCTTCTGCCGCATCTCAATGAAGCGCACCCTTCCGAGTGCCTTGGTTAGAATGTCAGCTAGCTGGTTGTGAGTCCCAACATGCTCGATCTCAAGAATCTTCTCCTCGACACAATCCCGAATGAAATGGAACTTCACGTCGATATGCTTGGTCCGATCATGAAAGACAGGGTTTTTGCCAGTGCTATCGCAGACTTGTTGTCCACCAGCAGTGTGACCTTCTCCGGACTAGTACCCAGCAGATCGGCGAGGAGGCGACTCAGCCAAATACCCTGGCAGGTTGCTGCTGCAGCTGCGACGTACTCGGCCTCGCAAGAACTGATTGCCACAACCTTCTGCTTTTGGGAGGTCCAACTGACCGGGTTCTGTCCAAGGAAGAAGACTTGCCCCGATGTGCTCTTGCGGTCGCCTAAGTCGCCGGCGTGATCACTCACATCAGAATTCAAGAAGTTCAGCACTGCCATTGCTCATTGTGTAGGTGCAGCCATACTGCTTGGTTCCATGAATGTACCTCAGAATTTGCTTCACCGCAGCCCAGTGAGTAGTGCTTGGATTCTCCATGAAACGGCTGACAATCCCGACAGCGTGAGCTATATCTGGTCGAGTATGAACCAAGTAGCACAAGCTCCCAGCGATGCTTCTGTACAGAGTGGCGTCGAACGGCTTAGACCCGTCCTCCTTCTTCAGCTTCAGTCTACACTCCATGGGTGTACTGCAGCTGTTGCATTCGCTCATGCCTGCCTGCTCTAGGATTTTCTCAGCATAGCTTCTCTGGCTTAGTGTGATCTCCCCCTTTTTCTGCACCACCTCAATTCCCAAGTAGTAGCTGAGTAGGCCAAGATCACTCATTTTGAAGAGTTGTTGCATCTGACTTTTAAACTCTTTAATTGACGCCACATCTGTACCAGTGATTATGGGGTCGTCAACATACACCCCAACCAGCAGGAAAGACTTGGTGTCTCCTCGCCGGTAAACCGCATGCTCATATGGGCTGCGAGCGAACCCAAGCTGAAACAGTGTGTCGTCAAGTTTGGCGTACCACGCTCGGGGAGCCTGACGCAATCCATACAGTGCCTTCTTCAGTTTCAGAACTGAATCTTTGCTTAGCTTGCACTGCACTCCAGGCGGCTGTGTCACATATACCTCCTCTGCGAGCTCGCCGTTTAGGAATGCGGATTTTACATCCATATGGTGAACTTCCCAACGCGAGTGAGCAGCAAGTGCTAGAAGAAAGCGCACTGTCTCCATACGAGCCACCGGAGCAAACACCTCTTCGAAATCCACGCCCTCACTCTGAGCATACCCCTTTGCGACCAAGCGAGCCTTGTACTTGACAATGTTTCCCTCTGAATCCCTCTTCACCTTGTAGACCCACTTGAGACCAATCGCCTTGTGTCCATGGGGAAGAGCAGCGACCTCCCATGTCTGGTTGTCAACTATGCACTTCATTTCTTCATCCATGGCTGATTTCCACGCTGTGTCATCCATGGCCTCATCCACATTTCAAGGTTCCTCCGCGGTGAGAAGACACCGCTGCATCTGCTCGCGCACTGCCTCTCCCTCAGTCTCTTCTAGGACATCGGAGATGTGCCGGTAGCGGAGAGGACCAAAGTGAGGTCCAAAGTCTGTGTCCCGACGCTCTTCATCACTAGAGAGAGGTGTTGCCCAGCGTATCGCTCCAGCGATCCCCGGCGAGGCCGGGTCAGGCTGCGGCGTCCCGGCGTTCGGAGACGACGACCCCAGTGTTAGTGTAGCAGGCGTCGGCGAACCCAGTGTTGATGTAGCAGGCGTCGCCTCCCCGCTGCGTGTGGTACGTCCAGTGCACCCTCCGGTGTCCAACTCATGCACTCCGCGGTCCGTGGTGTAGACCACGGTGAAGGTCGAGGGCGCTGCGAATTCTGTAGTTGACGCCGCCTTGTCCGGAGTGTCCCATGGCCATGCCCTGCTTTCTTCAAAGATTACGTCACGGGTTACCTGAACTCTCCTAGACACCGGGTCATAAACACGGTATGCCTTGGACCCTTCCTCATACCCTACAAAGATCATTGGAACCGAGCGATCTGAGAGCTTGGTGATCCCGGGTCCATTCTTCTTCACATGAGCCATGCAACCGAACGTCCGTAGGTGCTGCACGTTGGGCTTGCAGCCATGCCATGCTTCGTAGGGAGTGACGCCGTCCAGGCTTGTGGTAGGAGCTCTGTTTAGTAGATAGACAGCAGTCTTGACAGCCTCAGCCCAAAAATATGATGGTACAGCCATGCCTTTCAGCAGACATCGCGCCGTCTCAACCACTGTTTGGTTTCTCATCTCCACCACACCATTTTGTTGTGGTGAGTAAGGTGCAGTGGTGTAGTGCTTGACGCCTATGCCTTCACAATATTCCTTGAACTCGCCACAATTGAACTCACCACCTCTGTCCGAACGGAAGGCCCGGAGCTTGCATTTCCTCTGCCTCAGCCATGATCTGCACCTTTACAAACGCTCAAATGCTTCATCTTTTGACCTGAGGAGTTCGAGCCACATATAGCGACTGTAGTCGCCCACTACCAAGAGGAAATACTTGCTGCCTCCCGTGTCGTCGCTGGCGTGATCGGCCCACACAGATCCGTGTGGACTAGCTCGAGTCCGTGTTCTGCATGGTATGTCGTAGCTTGGGGAAAAGGAGCCCTGTGTTGTTTGCCAAGAGCACACCCATCGCAATATTCTTTCACATGTTCGATGAGTGGCATTCCTCTCACCATCCTCTTGCTGGACATGGATCTCAGTGCACAGAAATGAAGATGTCCCATCCATGCATGCCAACGCCAGGTTTGATCCTCACCTTGGCCTAGCAAGCACGCTGGAGCGTCTATGGACAGAAGACCAGTGTACAGCCTGCTTTCAGTATGCTTGATCCTAGCGAGAACACGACCCCCTGGACCTTGTACTAACATAACCCCATCCTTGATCTGAATGTTGCATCCAGCTTCATCCAACTGACCGACGGATATTATGTTGCTCCTTAGGCTTGGGATAAAGAAAACATATGTGAGTGCTCTTTGCTCGCCGTCCTTGCACCGAAAGACTATAGTGCCTCGCCCATAGATCGCCACCCTGGACCCGTCCCCGAATCTGACCCTGCCGTGCACGCTTTCATCCAATACTGCAAACATGCTCCTCTCGCCGCTCATGTGACTGCTAGCTCCAGTATCAAAGAACCATGTGCCTTGGGGAGAAGGGACGGGGATCACCTTTTCTTCATTGAGGAAGACAGCTTGAGGCGCAGCGAGTTCGGTGGTGACCACGTTGGTGACCATGGCCATGAGCAGGCCTTGGTCATGATCCTTGCCATGGGCAAGATTGACCTGTTCCTTCTTGCCTTGCTGCTCCTCTGCATTGATCCTATTCCAGCAGTCCTTTTTCAAATGACCTGGTTTATTGCAGTAGTGGCACTTGCCCTTTTTCTTGCCGCCCGAGCCGCCGGATGCGCCCGTGCCGCCGCTGCCCGACGCAGGTCTGCCATTTCTGCCGTTGTGAGGTTTGGGCTTGCCCGGCGACTTGTTCTTGCCTCCGCCACCACCGGACGATGACCCGCCCCCACCTAGCTGTCGCTCGTGGGCAAGCCACTCCTCACGTGTGAAGAGCAGGCGGCCGCCAGACTGCCCCGCATCCTCGAGATCGTAATGATCTTCACATGCCGAGAACCGCCCGACAAGCTCCTCGATGGTCATCGTCTTCAGATCGACGAGGCTCTCGATTGCCATCGCCATCTGACGATATTTCCGCGGCACCACGTGGAGGAATTTCTGGACCCCTTGTGCTCCGGCCACGGGATCGCCATACAGCTCCAGTCGGAGACGAGACCGGGCGAAGTCGCAGCCCGAAGTCCTCGATGGACTCGCCCGTCTTTGAAGCGCAGATCCTCGAACTCATGGCGGCGCACCTGCGCCTTGGCCTCGCGAGCCCGCTCGCTACCCATGCGGAGCGTCTTGATGGTCTCCCACGCCTTCTTCGCCGAGTCCTTCGCAGCCAGCACCCGCATCAGCTCCGGCGGAACGCCGGTGAGGACGATCTGTAGCGCGCGCCGGTCGCCGCACTCGTCGGCGGCGTCCTCGGTCACCGCGGACCAGACCCGGGCGACCTGCAGCTTGACCTGCATCACGAGCGCCCATTCCATGTAGTTTGTGCGCGTGAGCATCATGGACATCCCCGGCTCCTCGCGCACGACGCGCTCCACCACACGGAGCTCGCCGCTGCCGCTGCAGGTGAGGCGCGCGAGCGGCGCCTTGGACGTCGGCGGCGACTTGGTCCCGCTCTTGTTCTTCTTCTCCTCTTCGCTATCTGACATGGTAAGCCGCGGATCGGACACTGCCAGCCACCGGAGAGTGGATCGAACACCACGTCTCTGATGCCAATTGTCGTTGCCGGACTTAGCGAGAGCGATCAGATGAGATCGAGCGAGAGAGACGGAGTTAGACGAACGAGAGAGAGA
The DNA here is from genome assembly GCA_021605145.1 of Aegilops bicornis. NCBI lineage: Eukaryota > Viridiplantae > Streptophyta > Magnoliopsida > Poales > Poaceae > Aegilops > Aegilops bicornis. The sequence goes on from CM038671.1 coordinate 807,542,489, forward strand.
GGTTTGTGCTGCCTAACTGTCGAAGCGTTTTCTGTTTCTCATTCCTTTTCTTATGCATCTGCCAAACAGAAGCAACAATCCCTCCCGACGCCTGGCTGTGATCCGCGGCTATCGTGCCATCCCACAATCGCGTCACACGGCGTAATCAGCGTACGAGAGGGTAAGGAAAAAACGCAAGAAAGGAAACTGGGAACGTGCATGGCGCACTCCCTCCTATCTACTTGCATGGGCACGTTACATCATCGTGCATGCAATCATTATTAACAGAAAACAAATCTCCTAGCACTACATGAGCTTAATAGAGTCAACAATTCTCCCCCTTAAGCTCATGGATTCTTGCTGCCTTCCATGACCGCCAGCTTCGCCAAGCATCTCAATGAAGCGCACCCTTCCGAGTGCCTTGGTTAGAATGTCAGCTAGCTGGTTGTGAGTCCCAACATGCTCGATCTCAAGAATCTTCTCCTCGACACAATCCCGAATGAAATGGAACTTCACGTCGATATGCTTGGTCCGATCATGAAAGACAGGGTTTTCGTCAGTGCTTTCGCAGACTTGTTGTCCACCAGCAGTGTGAACTTCTCCGGACTAGTACCCAGCAGATCGGCGAGGAGGCGACTCGGCCAAATAACCTGGCAGGTTGCTGCTGCAGCTGCGACGTACTCGGCCTTGCAAGAACTTATTGCCACAACCTTCTGCTTTTGGGAGGTCCAACTGACCGGGTTCTGTCCAAGGAAGAAGACTTGCCCCGATGTGCTCTTGCGGTCGCCTAAGTCGCCGGCGTGATCACTGTCACTGTAACCAAGAAGTTCAGCACTGCCATTGCCCGCTGTGTAGGTGCAGCCATACTGCTTGGTTCCATGAATGTACCTCAGAATTTGCTTCACCGCAGCCCAGTGAGTAGTGCTTGGATTCTCCATGAAACGGCTGACAATCCCGACAGTGTGAGCTATATCTGGTCGAGTATGAACCAAGTAGCGCAAGCTCCCAACGATGCTTCTGTACAGAGTGGCGTCGAACGGCTTAGACCCGTCCTCCTTCTTCAGCTTCAGTCTACACTCCATGAGTGTACTGCAGCTGTTGCATTCGCTCATGCCTGCCTGCTCTAGGATTTTCTCAGCATAGCTTCTCTGGCTTAGTGTGATCTCCCCCTTTTTCTGCACCACCTCAATTCCCAAGTAGTAGCTGAGTAGGCCAAGATCACTCATTTTGAAGAGTTGTTGCATCTGACTTTTAAACTCTTTAATTGACGCCACATCTGTACCAGTGATTATGAGGTCGTCAACATACACCCCAACCAGCAGGGAAGACTTGGTGTCTCCTCGCCGGTAAACCGCATGCTCATATGGGCTGCGAGCGAACCCAAGCTGAAACAGTGTGTCGTCAAGTTTGGCGTACCACGCTCGGGGAGCCTGACGCAATCCATACAGTGCCTTCTTCAGTTTCAGAACTGAATCTTTGCTCGCAGCTGCACCGTACCCAGGCGGCTGTGTCACATATACCTCCTCTGCAAGCTCGCCATTTAGGAATGCGGATTTTACATCCATATGGTGCACTTCCCAAAGCGAGTGAGAAGCAAGTGCTAGAAGAAAGCGCACTGTCTCCATACGAGCCACCGGAGCAAACACCTCTTCGAAATCCACACCCTCTCTCTGAGCATACCCCTTTGCGACCAAGCGAGCCTTGTACTTGACAATGTTTCCCTCTGAATCCCTCTTCACCTTGTAGACCCACTTGAGACCAATCGCCTTGTGTCCATGGGAAAGAGCAGCTACCTCCCATGTCTGGTATTCAGCTATGCACTTCATTTCTTCATCCATGGCTGCTTTCCACGCTGTGTCATCCATGGCCTCATCCACATTTCAAGGTTCCTCCGCGGTGAGAAGACACCGCTGCATCTGCTCGCGCACTACCTCTCCCTCAGTCTCTTCTAGGACATCGGAGATGTGCCGGTAGCGGAGAGGACCAAAGTGAGGTCCAAAGTCTGTGTCCCGACGCTCTTCATCACCAGAGAGAGGTGTTGCCCAGCAGATCGCTTCCAGCGATCCTCGGCGAGGCCGGGTCAGGCAAGGCCCCGGCGTCGGAGACGACGACCCCAGTGTTAGTGTAGCAGGCGCCGGCGAACCCAGTGTTGATGTAGCAGGCGTCGCCTCCCGCTGCGTGTGGTACGGCCCAAAGGCACCCTCCGGTGTCCAACTCATGCACTCCAGCGGTCCGTGGTGTAGACCACGGTGAAGGTCGAGGGCGCCATGAATTCTGTAGTTGACGCCGCCTTGTCCGGAGTGTCCCATGGCCATGCCCTGCTTTCTTCAAAGATTACGTCACGGGTTACCTGAACTCTCCTAGACACCGGGTCATAAACACGGTATGCCTTGGACCCTTCTTCATACCATACAAAGATCATTGGAACCGAGCGATCTGAGAGCTTGGTGATCCCGGGTCCATTCTTCTTCACATGAGCCATGCAACCGAACGTCCGTAGGTGCTGCACGTTGGGATTGCGGCCATGCCACGCTTCGTAGGGAGTGACGCCGTCCAGGCTTCTGGTAGGAGCTCTGTTTAGTAGATAGACAACAGTCTTGACAGCCTCAGCCCAAAAATATGATGGTACAGCCATGCCTTTCAGCAGACATCGCGCCGCCTCAACCACTGTTTGGTTTCTCTTCTCCACCACACCATTTTGCTGTGGTGAGTAAGGTGCAGTGGTGTAGTGCTTGACGCCTATGCCTTCACAATATTCCTTGAACTCGCCACAATTGAACTCACCACCTCTGTCCGAACGGAAGGCCCGGAGCTTGCATTTTCCCTCTGCCTCAGCCATGATCTGCACCTTTCTGAAACGTTCAAATGCTTCATCTTTTGACCTGAGGAGTTCGAGCCACATATAGCGACTGTAGTCGTCCACTACCAAGAGGAAATACTTGCTGCCTCCCGGTGTCGTCGGCGTGATCGGCCCACACAGATCCGTGTGGACTAGCTCGAGTCCGTGTTCTGCACGGTATGTCGTAGCTTGGGGAAAAGGAGCCCTGTGTTGTTTGCCAAGAGCACACCCATCGCAATATTCTTTCACATGTTCGATGAGTGGCATTCCTCTCACCATCCTCTTGCTGGACATGGATCTCAGTGCACAGAAATGAAGATGTCCCATCCTTGCATGCCAACGCCAGGTTTGATCCTCACCTTGGCCTAGCAAGCACGCTGGAGCGTCTATGGACAGAAGACCAGTGTACAGCCTGCTTTCAGTATGCTTCATCCTAGCGAGAACACGACCCCCTGGGCCTTGTACTAACATAACCCCATCCTTGATCTGAATGTTGCATCCAGCTTCATCCAACTGACCGACGGATATTATGTTGCTCCTTAGGCTTGGGATAAAGAAAACATCTGTGAGTGCTCTTTGCTCGCCGTCCTTGCACCGAAAGACTATAGTGCCTCGCCCACAGATCGCCACCCTGGACCCGTCCCCGAATCTGACCCTGCCGTGCACGCTTTCATCCAATACTGCAAACATGCTCCTCTCACCGGTCATGTGACTGCTAGCTCCGGTATCAAAGAACCATGTGCCTTGGGGAGAAGGGACGGGGATCACCTTTTCTTCATGCATTGAGGAAGACAGCTTGAGGCGCAGCGAGTTCGGTGGTGACCACGTTGGTGACCATGGCCATGAGCAGGCCTTGGTCATGATCCTCGCCATGGGCAAGATTGACCTCTTCCTTCTTGCCTTGCTGCTCCTCTGCCTTGATCCTATTCCAGGAGTCCTTTTTCCAATGACCTGGTTTATTGCAGTAGTGGCACTTGCCCTTTTTCTTGCCGCCCGAGCCGCCGGATGCGCCCGTGCCGCCGCTGCCCGACGCAGGTCTGCCATTTCCGCCGTTGTGAGGTTTGGGCTTGCCCGGCGACTTGTTCTTGCCTCCGCCACCACCGGACGATGACCCGCCCCCACCTAGCTGTCGCTCGTGGGCAAGCCACTCCTCACGTGTGAAGAGCTGGCGGCCGCCGGACTGCCCCGCATCGTCAAGATCGTAATGATCTTCACATGCCGAGAACCGCCCGACAAGCTCCTCGATGGTCATCGTCTTAAGATCAACGAGGCTCTCGATTGCCATCGCCATTTGACGATATTTCCGCAGCACCACGTGGAGGAATTTCTGGACCGCCTTGTGCTCCGTCACGGGATCGCCATACAGCTCCAGGTCGGAGACGAGACCGGCGAGTCGCAGCCCGAAGTCCTCGACGGACTCGCCGTCTTTGAAGCGCAGATCCTCGAACTCGCGGCGGCGCACCTGCGCCTTGGCCTCGCGAGCCCGCTCGCTACCCATGCGGAGTGTCTTGATGGTCTCCCACACCTTGTTCGCCAAGTCCTTCGCAGCCAGCACCCGCATCAGCTCCGGCGGAATGCCGGTGAGGATGATCTGTAGCGCGCGCCGGTCGTCGCACTCGTCGGCGGCGTCCTCGGTCACCGCGGACCAGACCCGAGCGACCTGCAGCTTGACCTGCATCACGAGCGCCCATTCCATGTAGTTTGTGCGCGTGAGCATCATGGACATCCCCGGCTCCTCGCGCACGACGTGCTCCACCACACGGAGCTCGCCGCTGCCGCTGCCGGTGAGGCGCGCGAGCGGCGCCTTGGACGTCGGCGGCGACTTGGTCCCGCTCTTGTTCTTCTTCTCCTCTTCGCTATCTGACATGGTAAGCCGCGGATCAGACACTGCCGGCCACCGGAGAGTGGATCGAACACCACGGCTCTGATGCCAATTGTCGTTGCCGGACTTAGCGAGAGCGATCAGATGAGATCGAGCGAGAGAGACGGAGTTAGACGAACGAGAGAAAGAGGTTTGTGCTGCCTAACTGTCGCAGCGTTTTCTGTTTCTCATTCCTTTTCTTATGCATCTGCCAAACAGAAGCAACAATCCCTCCCGACGCCTCGCTGTGATCCGCGGCTATCGTGCCAACCCACGATCGCGTCACACGGCGTAATCAGAGTACGAGAGGGTAAGGAAAAAACGAAAGAAAGGAAACTGGGAACGTGCATGGCGCACTCCCTCCTATCTACTTGCATGGGCACGTTACATCATCGTGCATGCAATCATTATTAACAGAAAACAAATCTTCTAGCACTACATGAGCTTAACAGAGTCAACAGCCCTGTGCAGTAGATGGAATGACATGCAGTTAATAAGATTAAAAGGTAACGATGAGGTAAACCAAGCAAAAGAAAGCAGCTTGTACGTACCATGGATTAGTCCATATATACTTATATAGTATGATTAATGGGATGCTCCTTATTAATTAACCTTCTGCATCGATCGCTGTGTTAGCTTCTCATTTTCGCAACCGGACATCCAACTCTTTCAGCGAGGTGGGGAGGCCATTCTTTGGCAGCGACCTCATGGCTGGACAGCTACGGATCTTTAATCTCTTGAGGTTGGTGAGCTTGTTTAGATCTGCTGGGAGGCACCGTAACTTGGTGCATGAATGGATCTTTAACTCTTGCAGCGAGGTGGGGAGGCCATTCTTGGGTAGTGACCTCATGGCTGGACAGTCACGGATCTCCAATGTCTCCAGGTTGGTGAGCTTGTGCAGCCCTGCTGGGAGGCACCGCAGCTTGGTGCAGCACTCAAACTGGAGCTCCTGGAGGGACGTGAGGAGAGAAAGAGCCTCCTCTTTCTCCTTGCTCAAGCGCTCCACCTCTCCTTTGCCATCATAAAAGTATAATTTGGTGAGAGAGGAAGACAGGAGGTGGCAGATGGGTGCAGCAAGGACTCCAGCGATGTCGTCCGTCTTGAGTTGCTGCAGTTTGGATGCCTGTGCCAGTGCGGGAGCGGGACCCTTAATGCCAGCAAAGAATTTTGGGCTGCCACTGACACTTAATGCGGTTAGCTAACCTTGAGTAAGAAGAGGCAACAGGCGGTCGCACCTAAAATCATCCGCCAAACCCCAAATGTGTAAGCTCTCGAGAGAGGTGAGGTTCAAGAGGGGAGCCAGCGTGTCCATGCCCTCCATACGACCTCCAAGTTGAAGGCGCTGCAGGGAGGACGGGAAAGGGCAACAGTAAAAGAGATCCGAGGAGGCCTTGTAGCCAGACATGAACTTGGGGCAACCATATATTTCTATTTCCTTGAGAGAGCCACTGGATTGCAGACCTCCTCCTCCTGTCCCGCGGCTCAGGACAAGCTCTGGACAACCGCCGATGGTCAACTCCTGGAGAGAGTAGGAGAGATGGGCGGATAAGAGCAGCAGCCCGTTGTCACCTTCTTCTTCTTCTTCTTCTTCTTCTTCTTCTTCTTCTTCTTCTTCTTCTTCTTCTTCTTCTTCCACAACGAACACCTCCTGCGCTATTTCTTGTTGTTGATTTGCTGTTCCATATGTATCCTGCTGCAGTTTAACAGCCGAAGATGTTGCTGTTTGTTGCTGCACGCACGGCACAACCCTGTTATCTTCTCACATCCAAATATAAACAAGCGTGAGAGCACAGGGAGATGAGTCAGTAGACGTGTCAGTTCCAGCCGCCACTCCAACCACCGGCTATCGCTAAACTGTTAACTGGAAGCTGCCACATAATGGTGTCACTTCTTGCTGACAGCTGGGGTGTAATGTTTGAATCTTCTATTTGGAGGGTCTTCAACGAGGTTAGCATTTGAAGGTGTTTCTCAGCCAGAGGTGGGCAATTTTCAATAATCAGGCGTTGTAGTTGGGTTAAATTATGGAACACCAAGACTGTCTCATCAAGGCTATGCAGAGCATCACTTCCTTTTATTCTCAAACAGCTTGATTCGTGTGAGTAATGTAAATACTTCAGACCTCTTCCTGCAGTCGCAGTCTAACAGAGCACAAAGTGGGACTATAAGGAATAGGAGGCAGAGACAAGAGTTTTGGGCAATCCTCAATTTCAATCGTTTCTAGCCTAGGAAACCAGGTCACATTCGAATCTCTTTCCGGTGGGCAGCAGATATAAGATGAAAACGGTAACTCGGTTAGTTCAGGGCAACCCTTCAGAACAAGTACTTCTATAAGTGAGAAGTACCAAGGGCAAACTTCAGTTGCTGCCCATCTACTAAATCTTGGCAAGCCAATGAGTTCTAGCCTTTTCAAGTTACGAAAGCATGTGCCGCCTGTGATGCAACCCAAATACTCTTCTCCAGACTCACGATTCAGATATAGCTCTCCAAGGGGTGGAAGCTGTTCCCAAGCTAGACTGTCCAGGCGGAGAGCCTCCAGACCTTTGGTGGACAGATTTGTACCCAGCCATGTAGGGCAACTAGGGCCTCCATGACCATCAATGCATAGCTCATGAAGGTTGCTATGGGGCCGTAGGTTCTCAAGCAAATGACCTTGTGCGTCAGGCAAATTATTAGATTTCCAACTGAGTGTTAATTTCTGCAAGCGGCTTTTGTTTAACAGTTTTGCCTCACGTGCCTCATTTGCTAATGCATTCTCAAGATTATAAATGCCAAGTGATCCTCCTAGCTCTTCTAGTTTCCCCAGCTCCCTTAGTCCAAAGCCACTAGTTTCTCTTCGAACTTCAAGACTCTGTAGTTCTTGTAAGTTATATAGTTTTCCCACATTACAAATATTCGAATGTAATTTACAGATATCCGAATCGTATTCGCAAGGTGGGACAAGGTAATGGCGCAATTTTACAAGGTTTGCAATATCCCCGGGCGAACTATGAGGACCCTGCCAGCCACTTATGTCTAGCACCCTTAACTGATAAAATCTTGATATACTCCTTGGTAAATGTTCTCGAGTGCCACGCTTTGACGCAACCCGTAGGTAGTGAAGATGGACAAGTTTTGAGATGTTGTACAATAGAGACTCCACAGGGTAGTACATTGTTGACAAATATACAACACGCAACGATTTTGCATCTCTGAATAAATCACCAAATATACGAACAAAGCTTGCATCATATTTACCAAACAACATCAAAGTGCGCAGGTTCTCAAAATTCAATACATCCCTTATTTTACCCAAATCGCTCCTAAATTTTTCTTGAACAACTCCATCCTTACTATCGGCTGAATCACTAACACTAATGGACAAATGATAGACAGATGGTGCAATTTCTACATCTCTTGGGCTAGAAAAAGCTATATGTAGGCATTCTTGTGTGGAAACCTTCAATGCTAAATCATGTAGCAGATCATGCATAACATAGTCTGTACCTGAATCACCTCTTCCATTTTTAAAAAATCCATAATTAACCAAGTCATTCAAGTTGTTACGCCCTATATCTTCTGTTTTTTTTATTCTATTATCTGGGCATAGAATGCCAAGTCCTATCCAGAAGTGAATTAGCTCCTCACAGTCAATCTTGTAATCTTCTGGAAATAATGCACAAGAGGAAAAGCATTGTTGCAGGTGAAAAGGGAGGTAGTCATAGCTAAGCTTCAGCGCGGGCATGATATCATCATCACTGGTCTGTGATTCCCATTCTTTACTTTTAAGAACTTTTGTCCAATATTGATCTACAGTTAATTGTTTTCTCAACAATCTACCCACGGTTTATGCTGCAAGGGGAGAACCCTTCAATTTTTTCACAATCTCTTCCCCGATTTTTGTTAAGTCCATATCATGATCAATTTTATCACACACAGATGCTAGAAAAAGGCTCCAATATTCTCCGGACTCCAAACCTTCTACTTCCAAGAGTTTATCTCCTCCCCTAGCCATTTTAGCTACTTCAAGGAATCGGGTTGTGACTAGAATTGTATCACCATTTCCTTGCTGTTTTTTTAAAGGGAACCAGGAATCTTTTCCACTCATCTTCATTACCATATTTCCATATATCATCCAAAACAAGTAAAAATCTTCTATTTTTCAGCCTTTTTTCAATTAAGTTCTAAAGTTGGTCCAAGTTTTCTACCTCATTATCCGCTCTATCGTTTTGTTCACCTTCTGCTTTAGGGATGGAGCGCACAATCTCTTTTGTCAACCTATACACACTAAATTCGATAGATACACACACCCAACATCTTATTTCGAATTTTTTATGAAAAGGGGGATTCCCCGGCCTCTGCATCAGAACGATGCATACGGCCACATTTATTAATAAGAGCAAACAAGGTTCAACAAGGTCTAAAAGTCTGCAAACAAAAAGGAGTGGCAAGCTCACACAGAGCCTCAATGCCAAAACAGAAAGCCTAACAAGCCACAACCGGCTGACAAATGAACAGATAGGTTAACTAATCGCCTATCCTATTACATGACCGCCATCCAAACCGGTTGAAGATATCCCACGCTACCATCTCCCACCGGACAGATCCAGTAACCAAACGCTCCCTGTCGACCACATACGGGTCAGCGCAGTAGCCCGGAATAAAACCTGCAAAAAATGAATAGTTGTTGTTCTGTTAAAAGCCAAATCATTTCTGCAGTTCCAAATTGCCCATTACAACGCACAAACTCCTACACGAATGTGTCTAGCTGTTTCGGAGTCTATCCCAGCAAGCCACGTCCCGAATAACGTGTTGACCGAAGTCGGGGGAGTAATGTTAAAGGCAATTTGCACTGAGCGCCACAAGCCTCGTGCCAACGGGCAGTCAAAGAAGAGGTGCTTGATGGTCTCCTCCCGATCACAGAAACTACACCTAGTAGAACCTGTCCAGTTATGCTTAACTAGATTGTCCTTTGTTAAACTTACTTGTTTATGTACAAGCCACATAAACACTTTAATCTTTAAGGGGACCTTAACTTTCCAAACCTCTTTGGAACTAGGAATCACACTTGAGTTAATGATATCGATATACATCGATTTAACTGTGAACTCCCCAGATCTAGTAAGCTTCCACCACAACTTATCGGGCTGAGAATTTAACTGAACCCCCATCAATCTCCGGACCAAGTGCAGCCATGCTTCCCATCGGTCACCCACAAGCACCCTCCTAAACTGAATGTTGAGCGGAATGGACTGCAGAACCGTGGCAACAAGAGCCTCCTGGCGCTGAACAATACGATAAAGGGACGGATACTGGTCGCCAAAGGCGCTGGCCGCCAAGCCACGTATCCTCCCAAAATCGAGTATCATTACCATTACCGACAATACACCTAGTTCTGTTAAAGAAGGTAGCTTTGATTCTCATGAGCCCCTTCCAGAACGGCGAATCAGTTGGTCTCATAGTGACCTGGGACAGGGTCTTGGACTGCAAATATTTACTACGTAAAATCTGCGCCCATGTTGCCTCCGTCTCAAGTGCCAACTTATACAGCCACTTACTAAGCAAGCATCTATTCTTGACTTCTAGATTTTCAATACCAAGGCCCCCCTGGTCCTTTGGTCGACAGATAATATCCCATTTGGCCAGTCTGTATTTTCTCTTAAGTTCATCACTCTGCCAAAATAATCGGGATCGATAGAAGCCCAGCCTTTTCCTAACCCCAACTAGGACCTCAAAGAAGGATAAGAGGAACATAGGTAAACTCGTGAGCACCGAGTTAATAAGGATCAACCGGCCTCCATAAGACATGAGTTTTCCCTTCCAGCAACTCAGTTTCTTCTCAAACCGATCCTCTATGCACTTCCACTCGCTGTTTGTTAGCTTACGATGGTGAATGGGAACACCTAGATACGTAAAAGGTAGAGCCCCAACTTCACAACCAAACAATTGTTCAGATGCCTCTTGTTCATCTTTGGCTCTACCAAAGCAGAACAGCTCGCTTTTATGGAAATTAATCTTAAGCCCCGTCAATTGTTCAAATAAGCATAACACTAACTTCATGTTTCTCGCTTTTGCCAAATCGTGTTCCATAAAGATGATAGTATCATCAGCGTACTGCAGGATGGACACACCACCATCAACCAGATGAGGCACCAAGCTACCCACCTGACCGGCCTCTTTTGCCCTTCCAATCAGGATCGCCAACATGTCCACCACAATATTGAATAATATTGGAGACATAGGATCACCTTATCTCAATCCATTATGCGTTTGGAAATAATGACCTATATCATCATTCACTTTGATTCCAACACACCCTTTTTGCGTGAATGCTTCCACCTGGCGGCGCCAAGCTTCATCAAAGCCCTTCATGCGTAAGGCATGTTGAAGGAACGGCCATTTGACTTTATCATAAGCCTTCTCGAAATCCACTTTGAAAATAACCCTATCAAGTTTTTTCGTGTGGATTTCATGGAGCGTTTCATGGAGGACCACCACCCCTTCCAGGATGTTCCTGTCCGGCATGAAAGCCGTTTGAGTAGGCTGCACGACGGCATGCGCAATCTGTGTTAGCCTATTCGTCCCAACCTTGGTAAAAATTTTGAATCTAACATTCAGAAGACAGATAGGCCGAAATTGCTCGATTCTCACGGCCTCTGTTTTCTTAGGAAGCAGGGTTATTGTTCCAAAATTAAGCTGGAACAGCTGCAAATGTCCCAAGAACAAATCATGGAACATCGGCAACAGGTCCCCTTTAATAATATGCCAGCATTTCTTATAAAACTCAGCCGGGAAACCATCCGGTCCAGGTGCCTTATTATTTTTCATCTGGGAAACGGCCTCGAAAACCTCCTTTTCCGAAAAAGGGGCGGTTAATATATCATTCTCCACCGCAGTGAGTTGAGGTACATCTTCGATTCTAGACTCATCCAGAGACACACATTTCTCCTCTGGTGGTCCGAACAATCGTTTGTAGTACTCGGTAATGTAGAGCTTCAAATTATCCTGCCCGATAATCGTACCCTCATCTTATTCTAGTTGGAAGATTCTCTTCTTCCTATGTTTGCCATTTGCAATCATATGGAAGAATTGAGTGTTCGCGTCCCCCTCGACCACTCTTCGTACCTTGGCCCGCAGAGCCCACTTTAACTCTTGCACTTCTTTGTACTTCTTTACAAATATATAATCTTATTTCGAAATGACCTTGCACTTCTTTGCTGTTGTATATGTGTTGAGCGATAGTTTTCTTTCCTATGCCCCCAGAACCAACTATAGGAATGACAGCGAGATCTCTATGAATGTGTTCACCCTTTGTAATATGCTCGACAATAGTGTTCTTCTGGGAGTCCCTCCCATACCATGTAGACTCTAAAGCTTGTGAGGTGGTTATGGGTCTACTTGTAGAGATAACACTACTAATGCCACGGTTAGAACCCAGTAACCGTAGCTCGGCAATGACAGAGCCCGACAATTCCAAGTCAAGAATGTTGGAGACCTTAGCACATAGGGGCTTGAGTTCATCTCCGATATATTTCATTCTTGTAGAGACATCTACCCTATCAAATTTCAACTTTGGTTCTCTAGCGGCATGCTTACTATCACCATCTTGATGAACAGGTAGAAAAGAAGAGCAGAGGAATTGTTTACCAAAGGCATGGGCGGTGGTACGAGCACGTGAGGCGAGGTGGCGCACACTCTTATAGGACTCATCAGAATCCTCGTGGGACTCCTCGTCGGACCCACGAGAAGTAGACTGGCACGAGGCACACAAGAGCTGCCTGGCGGCAGCACAGGCACCATGGGCGATGGTATCGGCACGGGAAGCGAGCCGACACGCGCACTTGTAGGACTCCCCGTCCGTCAGCGCGGTCGGCGGAACCACGAGCAGTAGACAGACACGGGGCGCATGAGAGCTTCCTGGTGGCGGAACATGCTGCAAGGCGTGCGTCGCGGATGAGGTTGCGGCTGCACCCGAGATCGTCGACGGTCTCAAAGGTGCCACCGAGCTCCTCCGGGATGCGGAAGTAGTCAAGCTCGTCTAGCACATCGTCGGCGAGGTACCCAAAGCCACGCAGCATCTGAAGCAGTTCCAACAACGCCGGGTTGTGGATCTCCCTTGTCCCGGCAGTATGAAGTATGGCCTGTGCGCTGAGCAGCTCCATCTTGAGGGCATTGACGTTGAGGTGGAGGTGCTTGGTGGCCGCCCAAGCCTCCACGCGGGCGTCGTAGAGCAGGCTCAGCGCCTTCCCCACCACCCATTGCGCCCACCTGATGGCGCCGCCCTCCATTACAGCTATGGCTAACTACTTTTTCTGTCTTTTTTTGGAAGATGGTTAACTAGCTAGTAGACATAATTGCTAGAGACGCCATGCCTAACTATAAATATACAATTTTTTTTTTGCTTTTTTTGGAAGACGGCTGCGAATGCAAGCAAGTCGGAGATGATGATGAGAAGAGGGGAGGAGAGCTGCTGGGAGGTGTTGGCGTTGGTGTGCTTTGGGAAGGAAGAAGGGGTCTCTATATAGAATTATAGATAGATAGATCCAAATCCGATCTGGACGAGAATGGCGAGAGGAGGACTACGGAGACTCCGGAGGCATCAATCTACGTGTGAACTGTGAAACACGCTGGAATGAGGAGAGCTGGAAAAGCCTTTTTTTCTGCTGCGCGCGCGGTGGAACATTTCGACAGTTATTGAACGTTCTATTGGGAATGAATGTGATTTTGTCATTTGGTCCCATGTTTCAGTCGACTCTAAGATGGACTCTCGATCGACTTTTCTCCGTGTGCTTGCCACCACAAATTTGAGAGTTAAAAAGGAGCATGACCTTCTTGGAATTGAACTGTTGCCTATTCCATTTAAGGAGTTCTATCAGTTTTTCAATCAATTGGCCCTCGATAAAGCAACGGTCACCTGCTACTGTCTGTATGTAGTACTACTTCTGTCATTAAGTATCTCTATATAACTCAGCTCTTTCATTGCATTTATTTATAAATATCCTCACTATATTATGCAGATTGAAGATCGTCGAAATGAAGAAAAGACAAATGGGTGATATTGGGTTCATTAACACATATCTCATAGATGCAAATGAGGTTAAATATCGTGCCGAAGAAACCGAGGCTAACTTGCTACGATCGTTGGAAATAAATGAACACAAAAAATATAATACTCTTTCCTTACAACTACAAGTGAGTGTTACTGTCTTGTGGCATATTCGATTTCCCTTATTAGTCCAGGTTATAGTAATGTAATATTGATGAGTTATGCATGCATGCGCAGGTACCACTATATTCTCCTAGAGATTAAGCTTGAGCAGGAGTAGTAACTGTCTTAGACTCGAGACGAAAAGATCCCAAGGAGTATGCGGACATGACTGAAATGCTCGAGAAGTAAGTTAAATCGATCATTATCCACCATATCAACAACTTTGTTCATTTTTGATATCAAGTAATTGTTTTCTTTGTATGGCAGGGTTTGGAGAAAATTCACCCAAAAAGCTCCGGGACTACCGAAGAAGCTGCAATTTAGACACCCGAAAGTAAGTACTATATAGTAGCATATTCCACGCGCATCTCCTAGTGATTCAAGCGCTAGTTTCATCAATACCATTTAGCATGCTTGCTAATTATCAGTTTGATTGACTTCTGTTTCTTGTAAAGTGGTTGTGGCAAGAACAAGGGAATGATTTCTGTGGATACTACGTTTGCGAGTCCATCCGCCACACGACCTGTGAGAGGGGCTACTCCGACAAACAATATGAAGTGCGTAAATAAAAATATTCATAATTTTATTTTATTACCATCATTTGTGTTGAGTTTCATTCATATATATATATATATATATATATATATATATATATATGTATTGACTCCTTTCTTAAAATTAGATGTTTCGGAAGCGGGATGAACTCCTAGCACCAGATCGCATGCGAGCAATTCAAGAGGAATTGGCGGCATTCTTTCTTGACCACGTGATCGCTGAAGACGGAGAATACTATGTGGACCACGCGTCCGTATTGTAAAAGATAATTATTGTATATATCTAGCGGTAGTGTCGGATAGATATACGAGAACTTGTTGTTCGACCAATCTCTCGGAGAAGGAGAGGTGGTCGATATCACTTCTCTCTGTATGCATATATGTTCATGACGATCTTCTGTTTGCTTAACTACTAGCTAGCTAAGCGTGTCTAACTAGTCCTCTCTATACGTATGTATAGTACGAAGCGTCGACCAAGCACGGACAAAAGAGAGGACACTTTTCTCTATTAATTAGCTAGCTATAGCACAATATAAGAAACACCTAACTTAACCCCCCAAAGCCCCCCAAACCCGGCCCCCCCCTTCAAAATAAAACAAAACCATAGCCATAAAAATCTTGACGTGGATGTTTATTGGTCCCGGTTGGTGCCACCAACCGGGACCAAAGGCCTCCTACTGGGCTCAGCGGACAGGCCACGTGGAGGCTCATCAGTCCCGGTTCTGGATTGAACCAGGACTAAAGGGCCAGGGTATTAGTACCGACCCTTTAGTCCCGGTTCATGAACCGGGACTAAAGGCCCTCACCAACCAGATCAATAGGCCCCTTTTCTACTAGTGTAGCTAGCTGCCCAAACATGATATGAACGCTTGGTCGTACATTCACGAAGGATGATATGCACGACTGCAGCCATACATACATGAATCAATAACTGCCCGTGACAACTCGCCTAATTATTCTAGCTTGCTAGATACAGTGGTTCTACAACTAGTGGATGCATGCACTACTTCCAAGCATCAAGTGTCACATACAGGAATGAGAAGAGTCGTGAAATATAAAAAGGTATGCAAATCCCATGTTCCCGTTGTACTTGTTAGAGATATATTTGGGTTACGTATGTTTTGGTAGTCTAGAATTTGTAATCCATCTCCTATCTTATCTTTAGGAGAGGCGTCTTGCCCTCCAAACCTCGTACTTAATATATACTCGCCCTCGAGGCTCAATAACAATTCCATCAAACCTCTCTCTCCCTTCTAACATGGTATCAGTTTCCGGGTTCTAAACCCTAGCCGCCGCCGCTTCCGCACCCGCGCGCCGCCCCCGGGGCGGTCGGCCTCCATGACCGCCGCCGGGGGCCGCGCCGCCCGTACCTAGGGTTCGTCCGCCGGCCGTGTTGGCCGGCTGCCCTAGAGAGTCTTTTTTCCCGATCCTTTGATCCGGGTTTTCTCTCTCTCGCCGGTCGCTTTGATCGGCGTCTACTTTTTGGTTTTCCGGTCTACGTGATCCGGTTTGTGTCGCCCACCGCCGCCGTCGACCCCGTGCGCCCCTACTCCAACACCGGCGCGATTGGCTGGCTTCTTCACCGATCCGGCGGCCTCGCGCGTCTTCCACGCGTCTGCCCGTCGGTCGCTCCGACTCGGCGGCCTCGCGCGTCGTCCGCGCATCGGCCCGCCGGTCGCCCCGACCCGGCGGCCTCGCGTCATGCGGCGGCCCTTCACCGCCGCCGTTTGCGCGACGGCCCGCCCGTCGATCTACGCCGTCCTTCACTGCCCTGCTTCGACCGGGACTCCTGCATCACCCTGACCCGGCGGCTTCGCGCCAAGCGGCGGCCAATCATAGCCGCCCTGCCGCCTGCCGTCGCCGGCTTCATCTCGGACTCCGCTGCCTCCGCGCCTTCACCGAGCGGCGTCCCCGACCTCGCGCGCGATCGGCTTGATCACCCGCTCGCCGCCACGATCCGCCACATCTACGCCGCGCGACCGACCTGGCCCGTCGGTTACGCGCGCCTCCGCAGGTCCCGTGAAGACCGTCTCCGAGTTCAGCGCGCCTCTCCACCGTTCGAGCATCGGGCTGCCGCTGCGTCGCCCCGTCGGGCCGCAGCGCCTCCGCCCCGTGGTTCTTCTCCCGGCTGCACCGACCCGCGTCACCACTGCGTCGCCCCTTCGGGCAGTAGTGCCGTGGCCCGCAGTCCCCCGCCGCCCCGGGGGCGTCCGCTCTAGGCCATCCCGTGGCTGCATCGACCCTCGCGCCGCCGCTGCGTCGCCCCGTCGGGCCGTAGCGAGCGTGGCACGCGGTCCACGCCGCCGTCCCGAGGCCGTCCCCGCGGTTGCACCGACTCGCGAACCGCCGTTGCGTCGCCCCTTCGGGCCGCAGCGTCGCGGCCCGCGGTCCCCGCCGCCGCCCCGAGGTCTTCCCGTCGTCGCCCCGACCCGCCTGCCGCCGCTGCGTCGCCCCTTCGGGCCGTAGCGCCGCGGCCCGCGGTCCACTCCGTCGTCACCGCGCGTCGACCTCCCGTGGTATGCGCCGCGCCGTCTCCCTTTGCGCGGGAATGCCACCGTCTGCGCCGGTCTTCGTCATGCTGTCAGGGTTCTTCGCTACTTCGAGCACCGCCGCCGCACTCCTAACCTAGCCGCCGCCGCCACCGTCAGGCCGCCGCCGCCGCTACCTTCGTAGCCGCCGCCACTGCCCGTCCAGCCCCTTCGTCTTCGTCCAAGCACCAGCCCGTCACCAGCTTCGCCGTCATCTACCCCGACCGCTTCATCTACTCCGACAACCGCGGGTGATATTGGCTCTGCGCCGATTGGCGCCGCAACCGTCGTCGAGTCCTTCTCTGCTGGCCTCTCCGACTTTTTTGACCTGGCGTACAGCTTGTGCAGGTCCCAGTCTACGCATGTCCGGTGCTGGCAACACCGTTGCGTGCCTTCGTCCCCGACGTGTCCCCGGGCCTGGCATGCGTGGTGCGGCGCTTCGTCAACTTTGTCTTTGTCCGTCTACGCATGCCCGGTGCTGTCAACACCGGCGCGTGCCTTCGTCTACGATGTGTCCCCGGGGTTGGCAACCCCGGCGCGACGCGTCGTCAACACCATTCTCTTTCCTGGCGCACCACTTCTTCGACACCACTGCGCCCATGATTAACTCGGCGTCTCCTTGCGCCCGCGGCTCCAAGTCGACTCCCTCGACACTAGCTACCCCGACTCGACATCGACCACGGCATTCTTCGCACTACTACCTCGACACGGCTACACCACCCACGCTCCCGGCTACCTCGACAACGGCACAAAGGGTTATCATCCGCTTGAGCAACTTGTCGGCTTCCTCTACAGTCAACACGTCCGCGACACCGTCCACGACGCTCCCGCTAGGACTGCGAGGGGATGTCAGTCCATCGGCTGCTATTCTCTCCAGTCTGACCGTCCGCGTCGCTCCTGTTGTTCGCAACGCTACCACTACGACTGCGGGGGGATGTTAGAGATATATTTGGGTTACATATGTTTTGGTAGTCTAGGATTTGTAATCCATCTCCTACCTAATCTCTAGGAGAGGCGTCTTGCCCTCCAAGTCTTGTACTCAATATATACTCGCCCTGGAGGCTCAATAACAATTCCATCAAACCTCTCTCTTCCTTCTAACATCTAACAGTACTCTATCTGGAATCTCAGACCTTTCTCCGTGTGCTTGCCTCCACAAATTTGAAGGAGCTCCACACATGATTTGAATGCTTGGTCATCGATTCACGAATGATAGTATGGACGGCTGCAACCATACATACATGAATCAAGGTGACGACGACAAACTGCCGGTGGCAACTCGCCTAATAATTCTAGCTAGCTAGATACAGTGCTTCAACAACTAGTGCATGCACTACTTCCTAGCATCAAGTGTTCGCATACAGAACAAAAATATGTAGTCGACATGAATTTTCTCCATATGATGTTGACATTCGTTTTGGAATACATATGATGTTGGTATTTATTTGGAAGATATATGATGCTCATAGAAAGGAACTCCCCACCTCGCAAAAAAAAAAAAAAGAACTCCCCAACTGCACCTCGCTAGAATTATTAGCCGATCAGTTAGCAATACAGACCCCTAATCATTTCAGAATTATTTTCATGAAGGTAGTACACATTTCAACACCTGTTGGATGTGCAGATAGAGGAAATGTACCTCATATGACAATCCAATGCTCGAGGTCCTTCTCCTTCTCGGAATTCCGTTCAATGTGATCTAATGGTCCTGCAACCATTTTTGCTGATGGCAAATCCCAGATTGTGCAGAGTAAACAAAAAACTCATGAGCTTGTAATGGTTGGCATCTACTAGACGTTCTGCTTGGCGAGGAACAGGAAATTGTTCCATGATGTAGTGACTGGCCTCACTGAAAATTGTGTAGGAGTACAAGAGAAAGGTGGGTATCCGAAACAAAACCCATGGGCAGCAACTTTGTTGACAGAGCCTGCACGGGCTTTGGTTGGCGAAAACTCCAGAAGGGTCAATGTCTCGCTTGTAGAGAGATAGAAGGACACCTTGCCTCAAAGGACTCTCTCAATTGAAAGAACCAAAGCGAGACAAGGTGTCCACTTTGTTGATAGCACACATGTTTAATTTTTTTCTTTGATTGATGGCTTACATTAGTTTCTTTTTTTCATATTACATTCTATCATATATTACTATCATAAAACTGTCAAAAAAACTGTAATTGCGCGTACATTAACGTGTATTTTCCAAAAAAAATTACTTTACTCAATTCCCAAAAACATTCATGAAATGTGAAAAATTCTTCGCACAATCTTAAAAATAGGTCATACCGTTCAAAACAATGTTCCTGAGATTTAAGAAATGTACACACGTTTTAAAGTTTATGCATGACATTTCAAAATTATTCATGAAATTGTACAATGTTTCATGTAATTGGAAAAAATGTGTGTATCATTAGAAAAACGTATTCATGACATTTGGAAAATGTAGGCATATTTAAAAATATGTTTTTATTTCACTTTACAAAATATTAATGAAATATAAACAATTGTTCACACAATTTTATAAAAATGTTCATGGCATAGAAACAACGTTTGTTCCATTTAAAAAAAATCAAACACTTGTTTGCAAAAAAAAAAGAGTTCACCCCACTCAAAAAAAAATGTTCAAGCGTGTATTTAGACAGGTTCTCTATGATTCGAAAAATTATTGAATGTGCATTACAAATGTTAAAACATGTATTTACATAATGTTCAACGTGTATGTGCAAAAGTGTCAACCTCTGTACGCAAAATGCTATATTTGCATTTGAAAAAAGTCGACATGTATTTGAAAAACAAAAAAAGTTTTCGCAAAAAATAGAACAGAAAAGGAGCAGTTTTAACATTCTCCCTCTTACCCCATCTTTTCATAAAGGTAAAACGGTAACAACACCGACCCAAGCCTTCCCGCCAGCCCATTCACTGCACTTTGTAAGGGAGTTCGTCTTGTTTACTGAAACCAAAAAAGACCCCCTTGCACACATCCAGTAAACCTCTTGGTGCTCTTTATACTGCAGATGATAAATACTTCCTCCGTCTAAAATTAGTTGTCTTAGATTTGTGTAGGCACATTTTTGTATTAGATACACCCGTATCTAGATGTATAGGACGGCGGTTCGACCCGCAATGTTGTATTGCGCTGAGTGTTGGCAGACTAAAAGGCAACATGTTCAACAGTTGGGTGTGGCGGAGATGCGCATGCTGAGGTGGATGTGTGGCCACACAATGAAAGACCGAGTCCGGAATGATGATATACGAGATAGAGTGGGGGTAGCACTGATTGAGGAGAAGCTTGTCCAACACCGTCTGAGATGGTCTGGTATATTCAGCGCAGGCCTCCAGAAGCGCCAGTGCATAGTGGACGGCTAAAGCGTGCCGATAATGTCAAGAGAGGTCGGGGTAGACCAAACTTGACATGGGAGGAGTCCGTTAAGAGAGATCTGAAGGACTGGAGTATCACCAGAGAACAAGCCATGGATAGGGCTGCGTGGAAGCTTGCTATTCACGTGCCAGAACCATGAGTTGGTTTGCAAGATCTTATGGGTTTCACCTCTAGCCTACCCCAACTAGTTTGTGACTAAAGGCTTTGTTGTTGTTGTTGTTGTTGTTGTTGTTGTTGTTGTTGTTATTTGTTGTTGTATA
The DNA here is from genome assembly GCA_021605145.1 of Aegilops bicornis. Lineage (NCBI taxonomy): Eukaryota > Viridiplantae > Streptophyta > Magnoliopsida > Poales > Poaceae > Aegilops > Aegilops bicornis. Next base: position 807,563,066 of record CM038671.1, read on the forward strand.
CACCCGTATCTAGATAGATCAAAGACAAATAATTTGGGAGGAGGTAATAGATCAGAAGTTAAAAGACGCTTGAATGAATCCCAATTCAAACTTTCCCGCGTGACAACAACAATAAGTAGCTTACAACAACTCAAATTTAGGGCAGACATTTGCCAGCAGCGCAGACAAGTTAGCTAAAATCGAACCAAAGACACAGAGTCGGTTCAGACAACGGCAAAGTAGGAGTTCCCCAGGAAAAAATATGGCAAAACAGGAGAACCAAGGTTTGGTACACAGTTATCACTGCGATTTAGGATACCATCTCGACATAGTTTAATACTACACTAGACTGGTTGAGAAATGTCGACCCACAAAGCTATGCATTTTATTCCGTGCTAAACTTTTGAAAAAGGCTTAGTCTTGTCTAAATCCATGCAAAACCTAGACTTTCACAGATTTTGTAACTTCAAACGCTGTGTATTGAAGTTTAAGACACTCGGAAACTTTGTGCAAGTTCACACGTGGACGTGGGAGTGCATGGTATTTAAAAATTTAAGAATACACATGTTCCTCCGTGGGCAGTTCAAAATAGGTAAATTACAATGTGCCGGAATTGCAATTAGTTGATTTTGTGCACCCCTGATATGTTTAATTTGCACAAGATACAAAGTCTTTTCTCAAAAATTACAAATGCAGATATTATTCACCAAGAAAACAAAATGTTTTTAGTGGCTGGGGTAGGGAAAATGCACTTTTACAAGGTCAGTCTTTTGCGAAAGTAAATCACTCTAAGAGACCCAATTATATATTCAAAATATAGATACCAATTAGATGATGGGTAGTAATAAAAATTTATGTGGGTAGTAATTAATAAACTGGATAAATATCCATGGGTAATAATAACATATGTCTTGGATATAAAATAATATCTTGGTTAGTAATCACTCATGTCATATTTCTTGTTTTCCAAGTTTAATGCTCCAATTACTAACTGAAAACTTGGCATGACTCTTTTTTTTGCGGGTGAAAAGTTGGCATAACTCAGCTATACATACTAACACTAATAATATTTTCTTGATTGAAGCATGATGCTGCCAATAATAATTGCTTGGTTGAGTGCAAATTACTCACACATGGTGATCAGATCGCAAGAAGAAACGATGGCAGAACACATCAAGCGAATGATTGATTGATATTCTCTTACAATAGTTGACCGCTACAATACATGATTACAAGGTCTATATAATTTGGCTGAGTACTATGGTGGTGGTGATAGAGATGGTTGTGAGATAGAGTTGGAAAATGGTGGCGGCTAGGGTTTCTGGATGCTGTGGATGGCAAAGATGGGGGTCTTGGCTATCTTCTGTTGCTTTTCTGGCGTGGGACCCTTTATAAAGTCTATTTGGTTGGTTCAGAGGACGCCGTTGGCAGGTCATATGAGCGCGCAGGATCGTATGGAACGTCGTCTTGCGCTAGGTTTGTTGTGTTGCACCACCCACTTGATCCTCTTCCCACGTATTGACTTGATTTTGTCCATATTTAGCCCATTTTCAGTGAAAAAAATAAAGAAATGATTTTTGGATCCTCTGCATTAATTAGTCATTAGTGGAAATATCGAAGCGGATATCTTGAATTTTATGAAGGCGGTGTATTCAGGTGAAAATGCACATTCAGTGAAAATATGAAAATTATTGTTCTGGGGCATTAGATCAGCAACGTACGGCAGACAGATCATAGGTGGGATTGTCTCCAGGACCTCCCAAGTAATTTTCCTACAATTAAGGAGAGAGGGGTTATATGCAAAACACTCTTAAGTGGATCAGGAGCAATACCACCTGTGATCTGTCAACCGTACGTTGCCGATCTAACGACCCAAAACAATAGTTTTCAGATTTTCACTGAATGTGCATTTTCACCTGATACATGGCCTTTTATGAAATAACTTGGTTTAAACTAAGATATGTTGAGCTTAAAAATAACACTCATCATGAACAAATATCATATGAAACAGGATTATATGATTATACTGTACAAATCACTCACTAAATTCTAGCCATTAATTACACATCCAACTATTGACATAACTTGGATAATGCGGATTAACATGGTGCCTTGAATAGACCAACTATTATGGTTATGTAATACATAGGAATGTCGATTAGTAAAAAATGTACTTTGTAGGGATTTTCTTCACACGGTTTTATGTTAGGATACCTTCCAAATTTAAAATAATGCAATTTTTTTAAAGAAAATCATGGAATTTAAGAAAATAATCAGAAATTTTAAAAAATGCTAACGAGTTTAAGATTATGTCACTAGTAGAAAACAGGGCATTTGTCCCGGTTCGTGAGGGCCTTTTGTCCCGGTTTAAGAACCGGGACATTCATAAAAAAAGGTCGGTACTAATGCCCTCCCCCTTTAGTCCCGGTTCTTACACGAACCGAGACAGATGGGCCTCCACGTGGCCACTACGGGCAGCCCAGGCAAGGGGGCCTTTGGTCCCGGTTGGCGACATGAACCGGGACCAAAAGGCTTCCACGCGTCAGCAGCTGGCTGGAGCTGAGGTTTTTCTTTAAAATAAAGTGGCTGGTTTAGGGGTTTTGGGGGTTAATTTAGGTTGTTATTAGCTAGCTAATAGAGAGAAGTGTCTTCTCTTATATCTTCATCCTTGGTTTACCAACGCTACTGCTATGTTCATTTCACCCGCTGATATATAATAACTCATGCTCGCATCATACATCATCATATATAATAACAAGTCCTACTAATCATGCATCATCATACAACTTCTACTCGTTATTAATAACAAGTCATGCAATCATCATCCTCATAGTCATCGAACCCAACCCTACATAATTGTTCTTAGCACATGATCATCGATGTCGGTAGGACCTAAACACCCTTAAGGTAAAATAGCATAAAACAATATAGACCCTGACTCTCCATTATGAAGAATGGAGATCATCCTGTCTCCAATTCTTGCGCCCGCTTCCTTTTGCTTCCAAGAAGCTCCTTATGACTGTCCATACATTTTTTTCATTCTTTGATTGTCATGTCTCCACTTCTTTTAGAAATCCGGTATGGATAGTTGAAATTCGTAGGACGACCTGGTTGTATGTTCAAAACATCAAGGCGACCGTGTGTATACATCAGATGAGGCACACAATCATTCGGGATTATCTGTTGAATAACATAGTAATAACTTTGTAGTTAGCAATGATGTACTAGTTTTAGAAGTATGCAAAAAGATGCACGGATGTCGTAATAGTAAAAAATCTTACCAGGGTATCTCCATGGTAGTTATCAGAGGTTCAACACGTGCACTAGTGGCACGTATTGACCATAATGTTGAGGAGTTCGTTGTAGATATTGTAATTCTCAAGATCAGTACAAAATGCGATAACATGATTTTTCTCCTTATAAGTTAATTCGGAGCCATCGATGTAGTGGGTTCTGTCTACCATCTTCCACACATTCTTTGAAGAATGAAAATAAGTTGTCAATGGAAATAAGCTGTCAACTATTTTGAAATAAACAATATAAATTACTTAATAACTATGTTTGAGAAGCTCACATGGGGGAAGAACTGGAAGTGTATCCACAAGGACCCAAATGTCCATATTGTCTTGCTCGATTGCAGGATCACCAAGATCCATGGTGAAAAGCATACCCTCATCAAAACCATACATCTTGCAAAGTGCTTCCCAATTTTTGCAACCAAAATGGGTTACACTCTCAGCATTGTACAACTTTAATTCAAAATCCACACCATGATGGGTCCTTAGGTGAAATTTTTTGGTTTTCATACTTTCATGGTCTTCAAAACCCATCATCTCCAAGACATAGGGTCTTGCATAGCATGAGATAAGCTAGTCAAATTGGAAAAGATGAAAAATAGACATTAAAATAGCTGAAGTCGTGCTTAATTACGAAAAAAACTATTGTCGTGGTTGCGTACCGTATGAACATCGAAGGTCTCCTCGAGCTTAATGTTGAAGCGTCGATCTTCGTCCAGCTCAAGGAACCTGTCGCACACACCTCGGTCGTCGTGGCACCAGTCGCACTCCCGAGGCGGTTTTAAATCGTCCGAGTACGACATTTCCGGCCTATGTTCATAATTCAAATATTAAACTTGTACAATTAAATATATGTACTAAAAAACCTAAATTAGATCACGAGTTGACTATCGGTGATGGTAGCTCCTCCTTTCATTCCCGGGTGCATTATTACACCAAATTGTCTAGCACACGGGAATGAAGGAGAAGCTACCCCCACGACGGCGTGGATGATAGAGGGGGCTCCTAGATTTCTGCATAGAGTGCTCTTCAATTTTAGCATTCAAAGTAGGAGTACTTTTCCAATATGAGCATTCAATAAGCAAAACCAAATCGTAAAATAAAGTAGTATTCAAATTAGCATGCATTCAATTATAACCAAAAGTACATCATCTCTTGTGTCCGTACATCGTCGAATATTATCACTAATACTCCGCGAATACTATCATACATATAGCATCGCTAATACAGCTAGAACCGTAGCGCCCGACGGGTATCATCGCAGGCGGTGGACACCCAAAGATAAGGAACCATCACAGGATCATAGCTCCAGTGAGAACCCTGAAGAACCTGCCAGGTATTGTCGATCCTGCCCTCCAACGCAACCATGTGGCGATAGACGTGCTCGTCCTCCTCGCTGACACGGTGATGTACCACCTCCGCGGTGTCCGAAAGCCTCGGCACCGTCACTGGCCCACGCGACCGCCACCAAACAAGGATCGGGTCAACAACGGGCTGGCTCCTCACCAACCTACGTCCCCCGGAAGGTAGCACCTCCCAATACCAGCCTGGCGGAGCCCAGTCCCGGACATGGCCCTGATCAAGCAGGCCTCCACCACCGAGTCGACGACGAGGATGCGGGAAAGGCATCGTCGACGTTGATGCGGGAACTACTTGTATATATAATAAAATAAAGTAGTTTTATTAATTAAATCAACTAGTTCAACTATACTAAGTACTTACTAAAAATAAACTACTTCTATATATTTTAAAATAAAGTAGTTTATTAAATCAACTAGCTAGTTCAACTATATATTAAGCACTTATTATAAATAAAATAAAGTAGTACTTACTAAAATTAACTAGTTTAACTATAGTTCTATTATCTTTCTAACTAATTATATTAAACATTTTCTCTTCTTATTTTCCTTTTTCCTCTATTCTAAATATGAACATATACATAAATTGACAAAGAAAATTCTATGAACAAAAAAATTATTAAAATTCTATGAAAAAAATTACAACAGAAAAAATAATAAAAATTCTATGAACAGAAAAAAATCATAAAAAATTGACATATTCGATCTTTGCACATATATGACAGAAAAAAATCTAACACAATATGAACAGAAAAAAATCTAACACAATATGACCAGAAAAAAATCTAACACAATATTCGATCTTTGCATATATATTCGATCTTTGTATATTAACAGAAAAAAATCTGACACAATATGAACAAATTACACAATATGAAAAAAAATCTAACAGAAAAATCTATGAACTACACATCTAAATTACTACACATCTAACCAAAATATCTATGAACTACAAAAAAAATCTAACAAAATCTAACTCAATTAACTACACATCTAAATTATACTACACATCTAAATTAACTACTACATAAAATTAAATTAGCAAAAAGTTTGCTCACGGGATGGCGACGACGTGAGGGGCGCGGCGAGGGCGACGGACAGGGGACGGCGACGGTGCGCGAGGGGCGGCGCGGCGACGGTCGACGGTGAGGGGCAGCTGGGCGGGCGGCGACGGGCAGGGGGCGGCGTCGTGGGGCACCTGGGCACGGGCGGGTGGCGGCGACGTCGGGCGGCGCTGGGACGGCGCTGGAGCGACGACGGCGACGGCGAGGCGGAGATGGGCAGCCTGGCAGCGTCGGGCGGGGAAGAACGAACTGAACCAAATTTTCACGAGTGCTGCTTATATAGGCAAAGCATCAGTCCCGGTTCGTGAGACCAACCGAGACCAATGCCTCCCTTTAGTCCCGGTTGGTGCCACCAACCGGGACCAAAGGTCTCTTTTCAGCAGCCCAAAGGGCGGGTAGCAGAGGCCTTTGGTCCCGGTTGATGGCACCAACCGGGACTAAAGGGGGTGCATTGGTACCGGTTTGTGCCACCAACCGGGACCAATGCACTCCTTTAGTCCCGATTGGTGCCACCAACCGAGACTAAAGGCCTTGTGCTGCCCGCGTCGCGGTACGAAAGTTTAGTCCCACCTCGCTAGCTGAGGGAGCTCGAGAGTGGTTTATAAGCCCCAGGCCCGCTGCCCTCTCGAGCTCCTCTCAAATGCAGGCTTACAGGCCTAAACGCACTATATGTGCCTGTGGGCCTATTGGGCCTACTGCGGGCCTGAATCCTGGTCCATTGTTGGGTTTCTAGTCGTATTCAGGCCGTGGTGGCCCTTTAGGTGGCACTTTTTTATTTTTTTGTTTTATTTTTTTCTTTGAATTATTTATTTTCTTTTGATTTTTGCTTTATTTTTTTATTCTTTTTTCTTTTAGCTCAGAATAATTATAATCTTTCTCTTACTCCATTAGTTTCCAAATTTGAATAATTATAATCTTTATGCAACTAAAATATATTTTGAGTGATTCTTTTTCTTGCTATTTAATATTACTGCGTTTTATCATTATATTGAAAAACAGATTTTGTTATTTTAGTTTCTATCAAAAAAAATCTTTATGACAATTCTTTTTGCTACTAAAGTTTCTAACAAAAAATTCTTTTATGATAATTATTTCTGCTTTTAATTTTTTGAACAGAAAATACTTTGACAATTTTAGTTGCATAAATTTTATATAATTTTAGTTTAAAAAATAATAGAGGTTTATAAAAGCTTTTTAGTTGATTCCTTTTGCTATTATAGTTTTATAAAAGCATTTACTGGTTTTTTTAGCTATAAGACCTTGAAATTTAAAAGCATTTCAAATGAACTCTGAAAAGGTTGAAAGTTGGCATGGTATCATCATTTCATCCACATAGCATGTGCAATAAAGTAGAGAGGGTTACGGCAAAAACTTGATGCACTTCATGTACAAAATGGATAATCTCTTTCGAAGTATCAGGATTTCATACGGAAACTTGTCTATTACAACAGGCACTTCAAATGAACTACGAAAAGGTTGAAAGTTGGCATGGTATCATCATAATAGTTGTGCAGAAAGTCTTCACTTTTTCTTCGCTTGTGTCCTTTCCTTATTGTGACGTAACCATGGATAATCTTCATCATTTATCAGGATGCTTGGGTCAGTCTTGACTTTGAAGGGAGGAATTTCATGAAACTTTTCATAATCTTCGGACATGTCTGTCTTGCCCTCCACTCCCACGATGTCCCTTTTTCCTGAAAGAACTATGTGGCGCTTTGGCTCATCGTATGATGTATTCGGTTCCTTATTTTTTCTTTTTCTCGGTTTGGTAGACATGTCCTTCACATAGATAACATGTGCCACATCATTGGCTAGGACGAACGGTTCGTCAGTGTACCCAAGATTGTTCAGATCCACTGTTGTCATTCCGTACTGTGGGTCTACCTGTACCCCGCCTCCTTACAGATTGACCCAGTTGTATTTAAACAAAGGGACCTTAAAATCTACTCCGTAGTCAAGTTCACATATGTCCACTATGTAACCATAATATGTGTCCTTTCCCCTCTCGGTGGCTGCATCAAAGCGGACACCGCTGTTTTGGTTGGTGCTCTTTTGATCTTGGGTGATCGTGTAAAATGTATTCCCATTTATCTCGTATCCTTTCCAAATCATTACAGTCGAAGATGGTCCCTTGGACAACGAGTACAACTCCTCACAAACAGTGTTTTCACCTCTGAGACGTGTTTCCAACCAACTGCTGAAAGTCCTGATGTGTTCACATGTAATCCACTCGTCGCACTGCTCCGGGTGTTTGGAGTGCAGACTGTTCTTGTGTTCATCGACATAAGGGGTCACCAAGGTAGAGTTCTGTAGAACTGTGTAGTGTGCTTGAAACCAAGAATATCCGTCCCTGCATATTATTGTCTCCCCTCTAAGCGTGCCTTTTCCAGTCAGTCTACCCTCATACCGCGATTTAGGGAGACCTATCTTCTTTAGGCCAGGAATGAAGTCAACACAAAACCCAATGACATCCTCCGTTTGATGGCCCATGGAGATGCTTCCTTCTGGCCTAGCGCGGTTATGGACATATTTCTTTAGGACTCCCATGAACCTCTCAAAGGGGTACATATTGTGTAGAAATACGGGGCCCAGAATGACAATCTCGTCAACTAGATGAACTAGGACGTGTGTCATGATATTGAAGAAGGATGGTGGGAACACCAACTCGAAACTAACAAGACATTGCACCACATCACTCCTTAGCCTTGGTATGATTTCTGGATCGATCACCTTCTGAGAGATTGCATTGAGGAATGCACATAGCTTCACAATGGCTAATCGGACGTTTTCCGGTAGAAGCCCCCTCAATGCAACCGAAAGCAATTGCATCATAATCACGTGGCAGTCATGAGACTTTAAGTTCTGAAACTTTTTCTCTGCCATATTTATTATTCCCTTTATATTCGATGAGAAGCCAGTCGGGACATTCATACTAAGCAGGCATTCAAATAAGATTTCCTTCTCTTCTTTGGTAAGAGCGTAGCTGGCAGGACCTTCATACTGCTTTGGAGGCATGCCGTCTTTTTCGTGCAAATGTTGCAGGTCCTCCCGTGCCTCAGCTGTATCTTTTGTCTTCCCATACACGCCCAAGAAGCCTAGCAGGTTCACGCAAAGGTTCTTCGTCACGTGCATCAAGTCGATCGAAGAGCGGACCTCTAGGTCTTTCCAGTAGGGTAGGTCCCAAAATATAGATTTCTTCTTCCACATGGGTGCGTGTCCCTCAGCGTCACTCGGAACAGCTAGTCCGCCGGGACCCTTTCCAAAGATTACGTGTAAATCATTGACCATAGCAAGTACGTAATCACCGGTACACATGGCGGGCTTCTTCCAGTGATCTTCCTCGCCTTTGACATGCTTGCCTTTCTTTCGACATTGATGGTTGGTCGGAAGAAATCGACGATGGCCCAGGTACACATTCTTCCTCCAGCTTCCCAGGTATATACTTTTGGTGTCAGCTTAACAGTGCGTGCATGCGTGGTATCCCTTGTTTGTCTGACCTGAAAGGTTACTGAGAGCGGGCCAATCGTTGATGGTTACAAACAGCAACGCGTGCAGGTTAAATTCCTCCTGTCTGTGCTCGTCCCACACACGTACACCGTTTCCATTCCACGGCTGTAAAAGTTCTTCAACTAATGGCCTTAGGTACACATCAATGTCGTTGCCGGGTTGCTTAGTGCCTTGGATGAGAACTGGCATCATAATGGACTTCCGCTTCATGCACATCCAAGGAGGAAGGTTATACATACATAGAGTCACGGGCCAGGTGCTGTGATTGCTGCTCTGCTCCCCGAAAGGATTAATGCCATCCGCGCTTAAACCAAACCATACGTTCCTTGGGTCATGTGCAAACTCAGCCCAGTACTCTCTCTCGATTTTTCTCCACTGCGACCCGTCAGCGGATGCTCTCAACTTCCCGTCTTTCTTACAGTCCACACTGTGCCATCGCATCAACTTGGCATGCTCTTTGTTTCTGAATAGTCGTTTCAACCGTGGTATTATAGGAGCATACCACATCACCTTCGCAGGAACTCTCTTCTGCGGGCTCGCCGTCAACATCACGGGGTCATCTCGTTGCGATCTTATACCGCAATGCACCGCATACACCGGGCATGCGTTCAAATCCAGACGCACGCGCAGTAGAGCATGCAGTCATTAAGGCATGCATGTATCTTCTGCACCTCCAATCCTAGAGGGCATACGACCTTCTTTGCTGCATATGTACTTTCGGGCAATTCATTATCCTTTGGAAGCTTCTTCTTCGGGCAATATTTTCAGTAGCTTCTCAAATCCTTTGTCAGGCACAACATTCTCTGCCTTCTACTACAACAATTCCAGTACGGTACCCAGCTTTGTGTTGCCATCTTCACAATTGGGGTACAACCCTTTTTTCTGATCCTCTAACATGCGATCGAACTTCAGCTTCTCCTTTTGACTTTCGCATTGCGTCCTTGCATTGACAATGACCCGGCGGAGATCATCATCGGGCACATCGTCTGGTTCCTCTTGATCTTCAGCAGCTTCCCTCGTTGCAGCATCGTCGGGCACATCGTCTGGTTCCTCTTGATCTTCAGCAGCTCCCCCTATTGCAGCATCACCGTATTCAGGGGGCACATAGTTGTCATCGTCCTCTTCTTCTTCGTCGTCTTCCATCATAACCCCTATTTCTTCGTGCCTCATCCAAACATTATAGTGTGGCATGAAACCCTTGTAAAGCAGGTGGGTGTGAAGGATTTTCCGGTCAGAGTAAGACTTCGTATTCCCAAATTTAGTGCATGGACAACACATAAAACCATTCTGCTTGTTTGCCTCAGCCACTTGAAGAAAATTATGCACACCCTTAATGTACTCGGAGGTGTGTCTGTCACCATACATCCATTGCCGGTTCATCTGCGTGCATTATAGATAATTATGTGTGTCAAAAGTAAGTAAATCAGACAAATATCTACCTAAAGTAAGAAAATCAGACAAGTATCAGAAAGAAGATAAGAACAAGAGGCTCACCATGGTGGTACCGGCGACGAGATCGGCGCGGGTGATCAACGGCGGTGAAAACGGGGACGGGGCGTGACGGACCGCTAAATCTAGACAAATCTCGAAAAAAATGGAGCTCCGAGGTCGAGCTTCAAGAGGAGAAAGCTTAACTAGTGTGGCTCGGGCATTTCATCGAACACCTCATGTGCATAGGAGGTGAACTAGAGCACCCAAATGCCCTCTCCACGCCGGATTCAAAAAATATAGCACTGGAGTGCTCTGCCGCGGCGGTGGGTATATATAGGCAAGTTATTTGTCCCGGTTCATGGCATGAACCGGGACTAAAGCACCCCCTTCTGTCCCGGTTCAAGCCACGAAATGGGACCAATGATTGTGGGCCAGGATCGAGGACCATTGGTCCCGGTTCGTGGCTTGAACCGGGACAGATGGTTCCACACGAACCGGGACCAATGCCCACGAGGCCTTGGCTGGCCCCCTGGGCTCACGAACCGGGTCTAATACCCCCCATGGGTCCCGGTTCTTGAAGAACCGGGACTAATGGGCTGGCCAGGCCCGAACGGTAGTCCTATTTTCTACTAGTGTGTTACTGAATTTTAAAAATGTCAATGTTTTGTCACTAATGTTCAAAATGTTTAATAAGTATTCAAGAATTGAACTTTTTCCCCAAATTTTTAATTTGTTCCGGAATTTCAGAAAGTGTTCACGAATTAAGAAAATACTATTTTCTTAGAAAACTGCTAGAGAAAGACAAAAAAAAGCAGTAGCACTTTCAGAAACCTCCCCTAATCCCAAAGGGAAAACAACAATGAACCATTTATTTCTTGTATAAATAAATGCATCCATTGTGACTTTCTAAATCTATATATATTTTTGTGAGAATCTTGTAAATATATAGTTAAAAGTAACCCCCGCATTTATTTTGGAGAAAGAAATTTGGAAAAAGAAAGGCTTGGACCCATCATCATTGTGCAAAAAAGGCAGAAACTAAGTTAAGAGACCTTTTTTAGGCCTAGCTATTTTCTCAAAAACAAAAAGACGAAAGAAAGTCGACTTGGGTTCCAAAGCATGCGCAGCCGCGGGATTGGAGGCACCACACGGTCGTGCCTCCCTCTCTCCGACTGCCACGCATGCCACCTCCAGCAGCAGCAGCAGCAGCTCAAGCACAATGTCGCCCGCGGCGACCTCACGCACGCCCGGCACCTGTTCGACGGAATCCCGGGCCCAGACGCGCGCTCCTACTCCGGGCCCTACTCCTGGCGCAGCCCCGCCCATGCCACGAACGCACTCTCCCTCTATGCCGCCATGCTCCTCGAAGCCCGCTGCCCGCCCAAAAAGTACACCTTCCCCTTGGTCCTCAAAGCCTTGCTAGTACTACTTTATGTTTGGTCCATCGTTATGATGATGATACAAACTGATAGAACTTCTGTGGACCATGTATTGCAGATGCTGGTGTACGACTAGTAGTATATATGCCAAATGGTACTCTACTCTACGTGATCATCTTCCAGGTCAGAACTTCGTTTCTTTCTATACCTGCTCAAAAGTCAAAACTAGTCCCTCCATCCCATAATATAAGACCGTTTTTGACACTACAGACTCTTATATTATGGGACGCATGGAGTATATGTAGTCGTAATTTCTGGAATGTGCTTATCTTATAGAACTACTCTGTTTCAAGTTTATCCTGTCAGTCAGAGAAGAATGTTTCTATTTAGAGAAAAGTATGTTTTTCGTCCCACAAATTTACGCAAAGTATACATTTGGTCCCTCAAAAAAATTAGGCTACACTTCATCCCTCATGTTTCAAAACCGGACAAATTTCTCCCAAAACTGGAGTACAGGCGAAAACCACCCATCTTCAGCGGTTTCCTCTCTCCTCACTTGCCATTTCATCTTCTTCCTCCTTTTTATTCTCTGTGTGGTGGGCATTTTATCAAGCAGTTGGTGTGCTCGCCTGCGAGGCTCTGTTCCTGGCCACAGAGGACGTCAACGCGTGCATGCGCAGCCGCATGCAAGGAGACCCTAGGAGCCAAACGAGGTGCAGGTGCAAGACTGGAGACGAACGCCGGAGCGAGCACCGTACACACAAGCGAGCAAGCCAATGGTACAAACCAGATCTAAGCAAGATCTAGGCATGTGAAGGTGCTATCCAAATGAAACTAATGCAGGATAATGAGGGTATGATCTAAACAAGATCTAATTCTGTATATTTCATTTCAATTTGCAAACCAAGGTTACACTGAATTGCTGTTAGCGTTGGTGCGGGTCACAGGAAACTATTATGCGCAATCAAGCCACAATGACACAAATATAACTTGCTTCTCTTGTAGAAATCCCAGAGGTACATGCTTAGTATCATCAGTTGTAGAATTCTGAACTATGAGCCAGTCCAGTTGATGAAATGAAATGGTGTGTTAAATACGATTCTGGGCACTTCCCTATCCTCAAGACACAACCGGAATAGGGGCCAGTGCCGACGGCCATATATATTCCGACGGCCCACGTCGGCCTACTCCAGGAGATGCCGATAGCCGGATCCAGGCCGTCGGGCTACCCCGACCTATGCCGACGGCCCCCATCGGCATAGATTAGCCATCGGCTTATCCCAGCCTACGCATACAGCGGCCATCGGCATACATGAGCCGTCGGGATAGTTGCGGGCCCGGCGGCCCCGCTTGTGACGGGCGGCTAACGGCGTCCGATCTATGCTGACGGCCACGACGGGCGCCCGTCGGCATAGAGACGCATGCCACGTCATCGATCCGAGGCGCACCGACCATCATCTATGCCGACGGCTACTGTCGGCATAGATGTCACCTCATCGATACGCGGCGCGCCGTCCATATGCCACTTGGCTCAGCTATGCCGACGGCTTTGCCGACGGCTTTGCCGTCGGCATAGTTTTTCTCTTTTTTTGCTTTCCATATAGAATTCTTTTGTTCTTTTACGTACTATTATTTAATTAACTTACATGTAGCATGTGTTAATATAAGCCTAAATACCTAAATATATGCCAACACGTGGAGGGGGGAAACAGCCGCATCGGGGCTATAAGGAGGGGACGTTACTCCCAAGTGTTTATATGGGATGACCTACCACAACCGGGTGGTGTGGTGGCATATCTGAAGAGGGGCACGCGTCTCGGGGTGTGGCCCTCACGAACAGCCGTCGCCGCCGCACTGGAGGGTGGAAACGTCTGCGTCGGGTCTACGGAGGGATGTTCTGTGGATTTGGCCGGATGTTGCTCCCAATTGTTCCTATGGGATGACGTAACACAACCGGGTGGGGAGGTCCACTGGTCAAAGCCCGTCCGTGGGAAGTCAAAGGGCTAGATCCCGTGGTCAACCGCTCCAGGGTTAGGCGGGACGGGGGCCCTGGGGGGTAGCAATGCCACCGGAGCGTCGCATCGGGCCAGCATAAATGCGGGGGGTGGTGGCATGTCGAAAAGGCGGCACGCTGCGTCTCGGTGTGGCCCCCTCACAGACGGCGCCGCCGCCGGCACCTGGATGGGGAAACGGACGCGTCGGGTCTACACGGAGGGGTTGTTGCTGTGGATTTGGCCCGGATGTTGCTCCCAGGTGTCCCTATGGGCTGACCTAACACAACCAGGTGAAGAGGTCCACTGGTCAAAGCCCGTCCGTGGGAAGTCAAAGGCTAGATCTCGTGGTCAACCGCAGGAGGGTTAGGTAGGACGGGGGCCCTGGGGGGGGGGGGTAGCAACGCTACCGGAGCGTCGCACCGGGCCCTCATACATGCGGGGGGTGGCATGTCTGAAGAGGCGGTACGCGTCTCCGGGGTGTGGCCCCCTCATGGACGGCGCCGCCGCCGGCACCTGGAGGTGGGAAACAGACCGGTCGGGTCTACACGGAGGGGATGTTGCTGTGGGTTTGGCCCGGATGTTGCTCCCAGGTGTCCCTATGGGCTGACCTAACACAACCGAGTGGAGAGGTCCACTGGTCAAAGCCCGTCCGTGGGAAGTCAAAGGGCTAGATCTTGTGGTCAACCACAGGAGGGTTAGGCTGGGGGTGTAGCAATGCCACCGGAGCATCGCACCGGGCCCTCATACATGCGGGGTGGTGTGGTGGCATGTCTGAAGAGGCGGCACGCGTCTCCGGGGTGTGGCCTCCCTCACGGACGGCGGCCGCCCGGCTGGAAGCGGGAAGCAGACGCGTCGGGTCTACGGAGGGATGTTCTTTGTGGGTTTGGCCCGGATGTTGCTCCCAGGTGTCCCTATGGGCTGACCTAACACAACCGGGTGGAGAGGTCCACTGGTCAAAGGCCGTCTGTGGGAAGTCAAAGGGCTAGACCTTGTGGTCAACCGCTCCAGGGTTAGGCGGGACGGGGGCCATGGGGGGTAGCAATGCCACCGAAGCATCGCACCGGGCCCTCATACATGTGGGGGGTTGTGGTGTCATGTCTGAAGAGGCGGCACGCGTCTCCGGGGTGTGGCCCCCCTCACGGACGGCGCCGTCGCCGCCACCTGGAGTGGTGGAACGGCCGTGTCGGGTGTACACGGAGGGGATGTTGCCGTGGGTTTGGCCCGGATGTTTCTCCCAGGTGTGCCTATGGGCTGACCTAACACAACCGGGTGGAGAGGTCCACTGGTCAAAGCCCGTTCGTGGGAAGTCAAAGGGCTAGATCTCATGGTCAACCGCTCCAGGGTTAGGCGGGACAGGGGCCCTGGGTGGTAGTTGTGGCGCCCCCGGCTCAATTGTGCACTGATCATACACGCAAACATGTATGATTAAGCACAGAGACTCACGGGAAGATATACAACACAACTCTAACATAAATAAACAGAGGTCCACAATATTACAGAGCAGGGATCCAAAGATCCGAATACATAAGTCAGTCATACAAATATTATCTGAGTACAGACATAGTTAGACAAGTTTTTCCTTAAGAAGGCTAGCACAAACAACGACTCTAGACCGAAAGGCGTTGGCCTCCTGCCTGGGAACCTCCGATCCTACTCCTGGGCCGGCGGCTCAATCCAGTAGTAAGTACCCCTCCTGGTAGTAAGCTCCTCCGGTGGCATCTAGCTCCTAGACTCCATCGTCTGATGTATCAACAAGGTGGAGGTATGGGGAAAAGAGAAAGTAAAGCAACCGTGATTACTCATCTGAAGTACTCAGCAAGCAAGGATCTATACTACATATGCAACATTATCAAAGGAGAAAGGCTGTATATGTGGACTGGGCTGCAGTAATGCCAGAATAGTGAGAAGGCCTAGTCCTATCGAAGACTAGCTTCTTCAAACATCTTCACGAAGCCATCATCTTGGAGCAGTAGAAGAGAGTAGAATAGCATTTTATTTAGCAAACATGTTTGAAGCAAGCCTAGAGATCCTTCCTCGACTCACAGCGAGAAAGCGATCCCGAAGCTTCAATTAAGTATCAAGTATCCAGTTCATGTAGTAGATTGGGATACACAAACTGAGCGTCCTTTACCGTAGGACCGGCTTTCGATAGATATTCATCCCTGCAGGGGTGCACTACTGTTACCCAACACCCTCGATCAACTCTGGCCGGACACACTTGCTGGGTAATACCCGGCCTCGGAAGATCAACACGAAGCAGCGCCCTACCTAGGCTCGGCAGAGAGGTCAGCACGCCGGACTAGCCTATGCACCCAGAGGTCTTGGGCCATCGCCATGGGCACCCTGCGAGTTACAAGACTGGCCGGGGTGCAGGCGCGACACTGAACTCGTTAGTGAAGTATCCAGCCCAATCCGGCAACCAGCCCGCACGGTGAATCGTGACGTCAGACGAGCTTTCGGGAGAAACGTACATCGCAGAGGGCCCCATAACCATTATTCCGCATGGTGGTAGTGCGTATAGGGCACGTCGACCCACTCAGATCACACACCCAAATCCGATCAGCTCATTTAGTAACAAGCGGAAACATTCAGAGTCTCTGAAGCTCCGCCACAGTATCACACTCGAGTGCCCTTCCGGCACACCCGACATCATAGATCCCTCGGGTACCCACCATGGTCGACTCCGCCCGGTGACAAAGGTCAACGTAACCGTGTGGCCATAACATCAAGGGGTAAAACCCCAAGGAATCACCCTCGGAGGATTCCACCTGATGAAATCATCAGGGCGAACGAATGAGGCTTCACCCTCGAGGTTCACACTGAAGGGTTGCACGACAGAGTCGTATCAGCAGCAGAGAAGGAGGTAACCACCCTCGATGACCACGACCGAACAACTACACTACAGAGTTATCACCAGTAGTGCGTTGCAAGGTCTCACCTTCGGCACTCGACAGTAACTATGCAGAATCGTACAAATAAGGGGGAGTGAAGTGATGTGTCGGTCTCTGGTCGTCGATCACGATGATCGAGTAGTCGATGATGAAGCAGGGGCAACAAGGGTAATGTAGTGGGGGGTCACTGATGGTTCACTACCAACCTATACTAGGCAGTTTATCATAGGCAGGTAAGGTAACCATAACAGGTTACAAAAGGAGGCTATGCATCAGAATAGGAGAAAACATTAATAGTAGAAAAATCTAATGCAAGCAGGAGAAATGGAATGGGCGATATCTGGATGCTCAAAGGGGGGGCTTGCCTGGTTGCTCAGGCAAGAGAGAGGGATCGTCAACGGGCTGCTCATCAGTAGCGTAGTCGTACTCAGCAGCAGCGACGTTGGTCTCGGCATCTATCGAGAGAGAAGGAGGGGGAGAGAAATAATAAATTCACGGCAATAATGCAAACAATACGTATGACATGCCTAAATGATATGCCGGGGTGTTCTACTGCCTAGCTAAATGACTTAGTTAATTTAGGAATTTATTCGGATTTATTTAATTAAAGCGGGGCACTATTCATTTACTGAAAACGGTTTAAAAGTTCAATGTTCATATACATAGGGGGCGTCTGATAGGAACACAGAGGGCGTATTCGGGTTCGTATCGAAATTCTAAGAAAGTTTCATATATAAAGTATTTTCATCGGAGTTACGGTTTATTTAATATTATTTTCTAAAGTTTTTATTAATTTCTGGAATTTATTTAAATATTTAAATTCAACATTATCCGAAACAGTAATTGATGACGCAAGCATGACATCAGAGTGATGTCAGCAGGTCAACTGGTCGGTTGACCAGTCAAACCAGACAGGTGGGTCCAGCGGGACCCACATGTCGATGGATGCTTAACTAACATAGTTATTTTAACCTAACTAACCTAATTAGCGAGTGGGGCACAGTAGTCAGTGACTAATCAGTGAGTTAATTAACTAATCATTTAATTAACACTTTATTTATCTATTTAAATTCGTTTAATTAAATGGGGCCCGCATGTAAGTGAGAGGGAGGCCACGTCGTGATTGACCTGGTCAACAGCCAAGCTAGGACCCAAGAAGCGATGTACAGTGAGGCCCACCTGTGCCAAGTCGGCGGCCGTCGACGCGTCGGAGTTGCTCCGGTGAGCCAAATCGCGGCGGCGCGCGTCGGGCTCGGTTCGGGTTTTGCGCACAGGGGGTTCCAGGGGCAGCGGTTGCTTGCGTTCGACGCGGCTCGACACCAGCGTCGAGCAGTGGCGATCTTGAAGTGCTGGGAGGCCGGAGGCGGGCGCCGAGGAGCTTCGCCGTGGCGGAGGAGGTTCAGCGTCTGGCGGAACCGAGGCTACGGTGCGAATTTGGGCAAACCGAAGAGCGAGGCGAGGCCTACACGATGCGGCAAATGCAAAGGAGGCACTAATGGGACCAAATGGTCGCCGTGGCCATGCAGGCGACGAGGCCAGGCAGCGGAGGGTGCGGCCTAACGCGGCGCGGTGGCTACAGTACGCTAGTAATAACCCACAAGTATAGGGGGTCGCAACAGTTTTCCAGGGTAGAGTATTCAACCCAAATTTATTGATTCGACACAAGGGGAGCCAAAGAATATTCTCAAGTATTAACAACTGAGTTGTCAATTCAGCCACACCTGGATAAATTAATATCTGCAGCAAAGTTATTAGTAGCAAAGTAATATGATAGTAGTGGTAACGGTAACAAAAGTAATATTTTTGGTGTTTTGTAGTGATTGTAACAGTAGCAACGAAAAATTAAATAAGCGAAGAACAATATGTGAAAAGCTCGTAGGCATTGGATCAGTGACGGATAATTATGCCGGATGTGGTTCATCATGTAACAGTCATAACATAGGGTGACACAGAACTAGCTCCAATTCATCAATGTAATGTAGGCATGTATTCCGAATATAGTCATACGTGCTGATGGAAAAGTACTTGCATGACATCTTTTGTCAAACCTCCCGTGGCTACGGGGTCCTAGCGGAAACTAAGGGATATTAAGGCCTCCTTTTAATAGAGTACCGGACCAAAGCATTAACACATAATGAATACATGAACTCCTCAAACAATGGTCATCACCGGGAGTGTTCCCGATTATTGTCACATCGGGGTTGCCGGATCATAACACATAGTAGGTGACTATATACTTGCAAGATAGGATCAAGAACTCACATATATTCATGAAAACATAATAGGTTCAGATCTGAAATCATGGCACTCGGGCCCTGGTTACAAGCATTAAGCATAGCAAAGTCATAGCAACATCAATCTCAGAACATAGTGGATACTAGGGATCAAACACTAACAAAACTAACTCGATTACATGATAGATCTCATCCAACCCATCACCGTCCAGCAAGCCTACGATGGAATTACTCACGCACGGTGGTGAGCATCATGAAATTGGTGATGGAGGATGGTTGATGATGACGGCGGCGACGAATCTCCCTCTCCGGAGCCCCGAACGGACTCCAGATCAGCCCTCCCGAGAGGTTTAGGGCTTGGCGGCGGCTCCGTATCGTAAAACGCGATGGTTTCTTCTCTCTGATTTTTTCTCCCTGAAAGCAAATATATAGAGTTGGAGTTGAGGTCGGAGGAGCTCCAGGGAGCCCACGAGGTAGGGGGGCACGCCCTAGGGGGGGGGGCACCCCCACCCTCGTGGACAGGGTGTGGGCCCCTGGTCTTCATCTTTTGCAACGATTTTTTATTATTTCCAAATAGACGTTCCGTGGAGTTTCAGGTCATTCCGAGAACTTTTGTTTCTGCACATAAATAACACTATGGAAAGTCTGCTGAAAACAGCGTCAGTCCGGGTTAGTTCCATTCAAATCATGCAAGTTAGAGTCCAAAACAAGGGCAAAAGTGTTTGGAAAAGTAGATACGACGGAGACGTATCAACTCCCCCAAGCTTAAACATTTGCTTGTCCTCAAGCAATTCAGTTGATAAACTGAAAGTGATAAAGAAAAACTTTTACAAATTCTGTTTGCTCTTGTTGTTGTAAATATGTAAAGCCAGCATTGAAGTTTTCGGCAAAGATTATGACTAACCAGATTTGCAATAACTCTTAGGTCTCATGTTTACTCATATCAATGGCATAATCAACTAGCGAGCGATAATAATAAATCTCGGATGACAACACTTTCTCAAAACAATCATGATATGATATAATAAGATGGTATCTCACCGCCCTTTCTCGAGACCGCAAAACATAAATGCAGAGCACCTTTAAAGATCAAGGACTGACTAAACATTGTAATTCATGGTAAAAGAGATCCAATCATAGTCATACCCAATATAAATTAATAGTAATGGATGCAAATGACAGCTGCGCTCTCCAGCTAGTGCTTTTTAATAAGAGGGTGATGACTCAACATAAAAGTAAATAGATAGGCCCTTCGCAGAGGGAAGCAGGGATTTGTAGAGGTGCCAGAGCTTGGTTTTGAAATAGAGATAAATAATATTTTGAGCGGCATACTTTCATTGTCAACATAACAACTAAGAGATGGCGATATCTTCCATGCTACACACATTATAGGCGGTTCCCAAACAGAATGGTAAAGTTTATACTCCCCTCCACCAACAAGCATCAATCCATGACTTGCTCGAAACAACGAAAGTGTACGCAGAATTCAGCAACAGTCCCATGGGGAGTTTTGTTTACAATTAATTCGATTTAGTTTGCATAAAGCATGGGACTGGGCATCCCGGAGACCAGCCATTTTCTCGTGAGTGAGGAGCGGAGTCCATTCCACTTGAGAATAACCCGCCTAACATGGAAGATAAGGGCAGCCCTAGTTGATACATGAGCTATTCGAGCATACAAAACAGAATGTTTATTTGAACGTTTAGAGTTTGGCACATACAAATTTACTTGGAACGACAGGTAAATACTGCATATAGGAAGCTATAGTGGACTCATATGGAATAACTTTGGGGTTTAAGGGATTGGATGCACAAGCAGTATTCCCGCTTAGTACAAGTGAAGGCTAGCAGAAGACTGGGAAGCGACCAACTAGAGAGCGGCAACAGTCATGAACATGCATTAAAATTAATAAACATTGGATGCAAGCATGAGTAGGACATAATCCACCATGAACATAAATATCGTGAAGGCTATGATGATTTTGTTTCAACTACATGTGTGAACATGTGCCAAGTCAAGTCACTTAAATCATTCAAAGGAGGATACCACACCACTATACTACATCACAACCATTTTAATAGCATGTTGGCATGCAAGGTAAAACATTATAACTCATAGTTAATCAAGCATGGCACAGGCAACTATGATCTCTAATTGTCATTGCAAACATGTTTATTCATAATAAGCTGAATCAGGAACGATGAACTCATCATATTTACAAAAACAAGAGAGGTCGAGTTCATACCAGCTTTTCTCATCTTAGTCAGTCCATCATATATCGTCATAATTGCCTTTCACTTGCATGACCGAACGATGTGAATAATAATAAGAATGCACGTGCATTGCACTAAGCTAGAATCTGCGAGCATTCAATAAACAAGAGAAGACAAGGCAATATGGCCTTTTGGTTAAATCAACAATAATGCATATAAGAGCCACTTCAACAATTTAATCATGCTCTTCTCCTATCAACCCCAAAGAAAAGAAAAGAAATAAAAGCTATTTACACGGGAAAGCTCCCAACAGGCAAAAAGAAGAACGGGAAATCTTTTTGGGTTTTCTTTTTAATTATTACTACTACAGAAAGAAAAGTAAACTAACTAGAAGCTACAATATTTTTTTGATTTTTCTTAAGGTTTAACAAACACACAAGAAGAAAGCAGGAAAAAGAAAATAAACTAGCATGGATATTACAATGAAAGAGTATGAGCACCGACATCTAGCAATGAGTGTGTGAAAATAAATGAAATGTCGGTGGGAAATACGTACTCCCCCAAGCTTAGGCTTTTGGCCTAAGTTGGTTCATTGCCAAGGATGGCCTGGTGGATATCCGTAGGTGTAGCTGGGGTCGTACTGAGATGCAGCGGCTATCGCCTCCTGAGCAGCAGCATGGCGGTGAGCTGCCTCCGCCCTACTCTCGTACTCATCTGCCTCCTCTCTGCTAATAACATATCTTCCTTTTGCTTGATAATCAAAGAAGGCAGGAGCAGGGAGAGTAATACGGACATCACGTCGTCTGTCAAAGATTAAGCGATACTGGAGAGGTGATTCATGCCTCTCAACAAATTGGTGGTGAACCATATAATTATAGTCTAAATAAGTAGGAGGCAACTCAATGCATCCTCACGAATGTCCACACCAAGAAAATCAGCTAAGCGGGTTGCATAAATTCCTCCAAAGAAATCTCCATTAAATCTATTATGATGCAACCTACGTGCAACAATGGCTTCCGAATTATAAGTTTGGTCTCCTAACACAGCACTCCTAAGAACACTGAGATCAGAGACACACATGTGACATGCTTCATCTTTACCATTTATGCACCTACCTATGAAGAGAGCAAAATAATGTATAGCGGGAAAATGAATGCTCCCTATGGTAGCTTGTGCTATATCTCTAGATTCCCCCACGGTTATACTAGCAAGAAAATTTCTAAATTCAGATTTGCGGGGATCACTAGCGCTACCCCATTGTGGAAGTTTGCAAGCAGAAGTAAAATCCTCTAAGTCCATGGTATAAGATTTTTCATAAAGATCAAACATGACAGTTGGAGAATTACGTGAAGATGAAAATTCAAACCTCCTCACAAATGAACTAGTGAGATGATAATATTGGCGGCATTTGCCTGCCTCGAAGCTCTCAAGATCAGCGTTACGCAAGTATGCAATAAATTCTTCTTTGATTCCCGCTCGATCCATAAAATTTTCTGAGGGCCATTGACAAGGCCGCACTGGAGCGTCCCTTGGTGGCTCCTCATGAGCATCACGCATTGCGAGCCTGGGTCCTTGCTTTCTTGAAGAACCACCTTGAAACATTTTCCTAAGCATATTTTTTTTCCTCTGAAAAATTTCTGAAATTTTTAGTAACTTCAAACAAAAGTGAACCAACTTCAATAAAATTGATAGCAACTACTACTACAAGTGCCTAGAGCCTATATCAAGCATTAGAACTACTTGGAACCATATAAATTTTACATGCAAGCTCAAGAACATGGTCACCTAGGCAGCATAAATTTGCAATGAATAAAGCACTAGAACAAAAACTAATTGGACCAATGGAGGAGTCACATACCAAGGAACAATCTCCCCAAGCAGTTTTGTGAGAGGTGCTTTGAGCAAGGAGAGCGAAAATCACAGCAAAATGAGCTAGAACTCGAGCTTGAGCTGGATATTTGTGTTTGTGGGAGGAAGAAGGAGTGTATGGGTGCAGGAATAAGTGGAGGAGGGCCACCGTGGGCCCACGAGGCAGGGGCGTGCCCAGGGGTAGGGCGCCCTCCACCCTCGTGGCTGTGTGCCCGCCTCCCGGTGTGTTCTCGATGCAGAAATTCTCAAAAATTCTAGAAAAAATCATATTTCATTTTCAGGGCATTTGGAGAACTTTTATTTTCGGGGTATTTTTATATTGCACAGATAAATCAGAAAACAGACAGGGAAATACTATTTTTACTTTATTTCAACTAAATAACAGAAAGTAGAAAGAGGGTATAGAAGGTTGTGCCTTCTAGTTTCATCCATCTCATTCTCATCAAAAGGAATCCACTAACAAGGTTGATGAAGTCTTGTTAACAAACTCATTCCGAATAACATGGAACCGGAGAAATTTCGAATAACACTATGTTACCTCAACGGGGATATGCACATCCCCAATAATAAGAATATCGTATTTCTTCTTGATAGTAGGAAGAGGAAATTCGAAACCTCCAAATATAATCGATGGAATTTTTCCAATAGAGTTGATACTATGAACTTGAGGTTGTTTCCTCGGAAAGTGTACCGTATGCTCATTACCATTAACATGAAAAGTGACATTGCCTTTGTTGCAATCAATAACAGCCCCTGCAGTATTCAGAAAAGGTCTTCCAAGAATAATAGACATACTATTGTCCTCGGGAATATCAAGAATAACAAAGTCCGTTAAAATAGTTACGTTTGCAACCACAACAGGCACATCCTCACAAATACCAACATGTATAGCAGTTGATTTATCAGCCATTTGCAAAGATATTTCAGTAGGTGTCAACTTATTCAAATCAAGTCCAAGATCACATAAAGCAGTTTTAACATAGTTTCTTTTAATGGAGCATGGTATAGTGGGTACTCCTGGATCTCCAAGTTTCTTTGGTATTCCACCCTTAAAAGTATAATTAGCAAGCATGGTGGAAATCTCATCTTCCGGTATCTTTCTTTTATTAGTAACAATATCTTTCATATACTTAGCATAAGGATTCATTTTGAGCATATCAGTTAATCGCATACGCAAAAAGATAGGTCTAATCATTTCAGCAAAGCGCTCAAAATCCTCATCATCCTTTTTGTTGGATGGTTTGGGAGGAAAAGGCATGGGTTTCTGAACCCAATGTTCTCTCTCTTTACCATGTTTCATAGAAACAAACAAAGTCTCTCTTATCATAACGTTGATTCTTTGATTGTGGGTTATCAAGATCAACAGCAGGTCCAATTTCTACATCATTATCATTACTAGGTTGAGCATCATCATGAACATCATCATTAACATTTTCACTATGTTCGTGTTCATTACCAGATTGTGTTTCAGCATCAGAAATAGATATATCATTTGGATTCTCAGGTGGCTCAGCAATAGGTTCACTAGAGGTTTGCAAAGTCCTCTCATTTTTCTTTTTCTTCCTTTTTGAAGGACTAGGTGCATCAATATTATTTCTCTGATAATCTTGCTCAATTCTCTTAGGGTGGCCTTTAGGATACAAAGGTTCCTGAGTCATTCTACCAGTTCTAGTAGCCACTCTAACAGCATAATCATTTTTTCTTACTATTCATTTCATTGAGCAAATCATTTTGAGCTTTAAGTACTTGTTCTACTTGAGTGGTAACCATAGAAGCATGTTTAGTAATGAGTTTAAGTTCACCTCTAACATCAGCCATGTATTTACCCAAGAGTTCAATCGTATAAGCATTTTGTTTTAATTGTCTACCAAAATAAGCATTGAAATCTTCTTGCTTAACCATAAAGTTATCAAACTCATCCAAGCATTGGCTAGCAATTTTAGTAGGAGGGACTTCAGCTTTATCATATCTATAGAGAGAATTTACCTTTACTACCTGTGTCGGGTTATCAAGACCATGAGTTTCTTCAATAGGTAATGGATTAGGATCATAAATTTCTTCAACAGGCTGTAAATTAAGACCATGTATTTCTTCAATAGGAGGTAAATTCTTATCATCTTCAGCTTTAATACCCTTTTCTTTCGTAGATTTCTTTGCCTCTTGCATATCTTCAGGATTGAGAAATAGAACACCTCTCTTCTTCGGAGTTGGTTTAGGAATAGGCTCAGGAGCTGGCTCAGGAAGTGTCCAATTATTTTCATTTGTCAACATATTATTCAATAGAATTTCAGCTTCATCCGGTGTTCTTTCCCTGAAAACAGAACCAGCACAACTATCCAGGTAATCTCTGGAAGCATCGGTTATTCCATTATAAAAGATATCGAGTATTTCATTTTTCTCAAGAAGATGATCAGGCAAAGCATTAGGTAACTTGAGAAGCCTCCCCCATGCTTGTGGGAGACTCTCTTCTTCAATTTGCACAAAGTTGTATATTTCCCTTAAAGCAGCTTGTTTCTTATGAGTAGGGAAATATTTAGTAGAGAAGTAATAAACCATATCCTGGGGACTACGCACACAACCAGGATCAAGGGAATTAAACCATATCTTAGCATCACCCTTTAATTAGAACGGAAATATTTTAAGGATATAAAAGTAGCGAGATCTCTCATCATTAGTGAACAGGGTGGCTATATCATTTAATTTAGTAAGATGTGCCACAACAGTTTCAGATTCATAGCCATGAAAAGGATCAGATTCAACCAAAGTAATTATATCAGGATCAACAGAGAATTCATAATCCTTATCGGTAACACAGATAGGTGAAGTAGCAAAAGCAGGGTCTGGTTTCATTCTATCCATAAGATATTGCTGATTCCATTTAGCTAATAATATCTTGAGCTCATATCTATCTTTGCAAGCTAAAATAGCTGCAGAAGCTTCTTTATAAAAAACATAACCCTCAGGAATAACAGGCAAGTCTTCATCATCAATTTCATCAATATTATCAGTTTTAATATTTTCTTTCTCTCTAGCTCTAGCAATTTGTTCATCAAGAAATTCACTAAGTGGCAAATTAGTATCAAGCATAGAAGTAGTTTCATCATAAGTATCATGCATAGCAGAAGTGGCATCATCAATAACATGCGACAAGAACGAATAGCAGAAGCAGGTTTAGGTGTCGCAAGCTTACTCAAAACAGAAGGTGAATCAAGTGAAGAGCTAGATGGCAGTTCCTTACCTCCCCTCGTAGTTGAGGAATAAATTATTGTATTAGCCTCTTTCAAGTTCTTCATAATGAATAGCAGATATAAATCCCAAGTGACTCAAAGAATAGAGCTGTGCTCCCCGGCAACGGCGCCAGAAAATAGTCTTAATAACCCACAAGTATAGGGGATCGCAACAGTTTTCGAGGGTAGAGTATTCAACCCAAATTTATTGATTCGACACAAGAGGACCCAAAGAATATTCTCAAGTATTAGCAACTGAGTTGTCAATTCAGCCGCACCTGGATAACTTAATATCTGCAGCAAAGTATTTAGTAGCAAAGTAATATGATAGTAGTGGTAACGGTAACAAAAGTAATAGTTTTGGTGTTTTGTAGTGATTGTAAGAGTAACAACGGAAAAGTAAATAAGCGAAGAACAATATGTGAAATGCTCATAGGCATTGGATCAGTGATGGATAATTTTGCCGGATGCGGTTCATCATGTAACAGTCATAACATAGAGTGACACAGAACTAGCTCCAATTCATCAATGTAATGTAGGCATGTATTCCGAATATAGTCATACGTGCTGATGGAAAAGAACTTGGATGTCATCTTTTGTCCTACCCTCCCGTGGCTACGGGGTCCTAGCGGAAACTAAGGGATATTAAGGCCTCCTTTTAATAGAGTACCAGACCAAAGCATTAACACATAGTGAATACATGAACTCCTCAAACAATGGTCATCACCGGGAGTGTTCCCGATTATTGTCACATCGGGGTTGCCGGATCATAACACATAGTAAGTGACTATATACTTGCAAGATAGGATCAAGAACTCACATATATTCATGAAAACATAATAGGTTCGGATCTGAAATCATGGCACTCGGGCCCTGGTGACAAGCATTAAGCATAGCAAAGTCATAGCAAAATCAATCTCAGAACATAGTGGATACTAGGGATCAAACCCTAACATAACTAACTCGATTACATGATAGATCTCATCCAACCCATCACCGTCCAGCAAGCCTATGATGGAATTACTCACGCACGGTGGTGAGCATCATGAAATTGGTGATGGAGGATGGTTGATGATGACGACGGCGACGAATCCCCCTCTCCGGAGCCCCGAACGGACTCCAGATCAGCCCTCCAGAGAGGTTTTAGGGCTTGGCGGCGGCTCCGTATCGTAAAACGCGATGGTTTCTTCTCTCTGATTTTTTTCTCCCCGAAAGCAAATATATAGAGTTGGAGTTGAGGTCGGAGGAGCTCGAAGGGGCCCACGAGGTAGCGGGCGCGCCCTAGGGGGGGCGTCCCCCACCTTGGTGGACAGGGTGTGGGCCCCCTGGTCTTCATCTTGTGCTACGATTTTTTATTATTTCCGAATAGACGTTCCGCGGAGTTTCAGGTTGATACGTCTCCAACGTATCTATAATTTTTTATTGCTCCATGCTACTTTATCTATTATTTTGGACTATAATGGGCTTGATTTTCCACTTTTATATTATTTTTGGGACTAACCTATTAACCGGAGGCCCTGCCCAGAATTGATGTTTTTTGCCTATTTCAGTGTTTCGAAGAAACGGAATATCAAACGGAGTCCAATGGAATGAAACCTTCGGAAATGTGATTTTCTCACCGAACGTGATCCAGGAGACTTGGACCCTAATCCAAGGAGTGCAGAGGCGGTCACGAGGGTGGGGCGCGCCTCCTCCGGGCGCGCCTGCCTCATGGGCCCCCTGACGCTCCACCGACGTACTCCTTCCTCCTATATATACCTACGTAACCCCAACAGATCGGGGATGGAGCCAAAAACCTAATTCCACCGCCGTACCTTCCTGTATCCACGAGATCCCATCTTGGGGCCTGTTCCGGAGAGCCGCCGGAGGGGGCATCTACCACGGAGGGCTTCTACATCATCACCATAGCCCCTTCGATGAAGTGTGAGTAGTTTACTTCAGACCTTCGGGTCCATAGTTAGTAGCTAGATGGCTTCTTCTCTCTTTTGGATCTCAATACAATGTTCTTCCCTCTCTCTTGGAGATCTATTCGATATAATCTTCTTTTTGCGGTGTGTTTGTTGAGACCGATGAATTGTGGGTTTATGATCCAGCTTATCTATGGAAAATATTTGATTCTTCTCTGAATTCTTTTATGTATGATTAAGTTATCTTTGCAAGTCTCTTCAAATTATCCGTTTGGTTTGGCCAACTAGATTGGTAGTTCTTGCAATGGGAGAAGTGCTTAGCTTTGGTTTCAATCTTGCGGTGACCTTACCCAGTGACAGAAAGGGTTGCAAGGCACGTATTGTATTGTTGCCATCGAGGATAAAAAGATGGGGTATTTATCATATTGCATGAATTTATTCCTCCGCATCATGTCATCTTGCTTAAGGCGTTACTCTATTTTTAACTTAATACTCTAGATGCATGCTGGATAGCGGTCGATGAGTGGAGTAATAGTAGTAGATGCAGAATCGTTTCGGTCTACTTGTTACGGACGTGATGCCTATATACATGATCATTGCCTGGATAACCTCATAACTATGCTCAATTCTGTCATTGCTCAACAGTAATTTGTTCACCGACCGTAGAATACTTATGCTCTTGAGAGAAGCCACTAGTGAAACCTATGGCCCCCGGGTCTATTCTCATCATATTAATCTCCATCACTTTATTTACTTGCTTTGCTATTACTTTTACTTTGCATCTTTATACCAAAAATACCAAAAATATTATCTCTATCAGATCTCACTCTTGTAAGTGACCGTGAAGGAATTGACAACCCCTACTCACGTTGGTTGCGAGTAGCTATCGTTTTGTGCAGGTACGAGGGACTTGCGCGTAGCCTCCTACTGGATTGATACCTTGGTACCCATCACAATCACAATCTCTCGCATTACATTATTTGCCATTTGCCTCTCGTTTTCCTCTCCCCCACTTCACCCTTGCCGTTTTATTTGCCCTCTCTTTCCCAATCTCCTCCTCTTTTTCCTTTTGCCTTTTGTTTGCTCGTGTGTGTTAGTTTGCTTGTTCGCTATGATGGCTCAAGATGCTACCAAATTGTGTGATTTCACCAATACCAATAATAATGATTTCCTTAGCACTCCGATTGCTCCTCTTGCCAATACTGAATCTTGTGAAATCAATACTGCTTTGTTGAATCTTGTTATGAAAGATCAATTCGCCGCTACTCATCTGAATAGCTTCGTTGATTTATGTGATATGCAAAAGAAAAAAGATGTCGATAATGATGTCGTTAAATTAAAGCTATTTCCTTTTTCGCTTAGAGGTCGTGCTAAAGCGTGGTTTTCATCTTTGCCTAAAAATAGTATTGATTTTTGGAACAAGTGCAAAGATGCTTTTATCTCTAAGTATTTTCCTCCCGCTAAGATTATCTCTCTTAGGAACGATATTATGAATTTTAAGCAACTTGATCACGAACATGTTGCACAAGCTTGGGAGAGAATGAAATTAATGATACGTAATTGTCCTACTCATGGTTTGAACTTGTGGATGATTATACAAAAATTTTATGCCGGATTGAATTTTGCTTCTAGAAATATTTTAGATTCGGCCGCGGGAGGCACTTTTATGGAAATCACTTTAGGAGATGCTACTAAACTCCTAAATAATATTATGGTTAATTATTCTCAATGGCATACTGAAAGATCTACTAATAAAAAAGTGCATGCTATAGAAGAAATCAATGTTTTGAATGGAAAGATGGATGAACTTATGAAGTTATTTACTAAGAGTGTTTCTTCTGATCCTAATGATATGCCTTTGTCTACCTTGATTGAGAATAATAATGAATCTATGGATGTGAATTTTGTTGGTAGGAATAGTTTTGGAAACAACGCATTATAGAGGAATTTTAATCCTAGGCCTTATCCTAGTAATCCTTCTAATAATTATGGAAATTCCTACAACAACTCTTATGGAAATTTTAATAAGATGCCCTCTGAATTTGAGAGTAGTGTTAAAGAGTTTATGAATTCACAAAAGAATTTTAATGCTTTGCTTGAAGAGAAATTACTTAAAATTGATGATTTGGCTAGGAACGTTGATAGAATTTCTCTTGATGTTGATTCTTTAAAGCTTAGATCTATTCCTCCTAAGCATGATATCAATGAGTCTCTCAAAGCTATGACAATTTCCATTGATGAGTGCAAAGAAAGAACCGCTAGGATGCGTGCTTCCAAAGATGCCTTTATTAAATCGTGTTCTTCTAATTCCTATGAAAATCAAGATGAAGATGTAAAAGTTATTGATGTGTCCCCTATTAAATCTTTGTTTTGCAATATGGATCTTGATGAAACTGAATATGATCTTCCTTTACCTATAAGGCGTTCTAAGAATTCAGAGTTTTTAGATCTTAATGATGAAATTGACAAAAGTGGGATTGAAAGAAATAAAAATCGAGATATTGCTAAACCCACTATATTGGATCTCAAGGAATTTAATTATGAAAATTGCTCTTTAATTGATTGTATTTCCTTGTGGCAATCCGTGCTAAATTATCCTCATGCTTATAGTCAAAATAAGGCTTTTACCGAATACATTGTTGATGCCTTGATGCAATCTTATGAAGAAAAGCTTGAGTTGAAAATTTCTATCCCTAGGAAACTCCATGATGAGTGGGAACCTACTATTAAAATTAAAATTAAAAATTATCAGTTTCATGCTTTGTGTGATTTGGGTGCTAGTGTCTCTACTATTCCCAAAACTTTGTGTGATTTGCTAGATTTCCGTGATTTTGATGATTGCTCTTTAAACTTGCATCTTGCGGATTCCACTATTAAAAATCCTATGGGAAGAATTAATGATGTTCTTATTGTTGCAAATAGGAATTATGTGCCCGTAGATTTTATCGTTCTTGATATAGATTGCAATCCTTCATGTCCTATTATTCTTGGTAGACCTTTCCTTAGAACGATTGGTGCAATTATTGATATGAAGGAAGGGAATATTATATTGCAATTTCCATTAAAGAAAGGCATGTAACACTTTCCTAGAAAGAAAATAAAATTACCATATGAATCTATCATGAGAGCCACTTATGGATTGCCTACCAAAGATGGCAATACCTAGATCTATCCTTGCTTTTATGCCTAGCTAGGGGCGTTAAACGATAGTGCTTGTTTGGAGGCAACCCAATTTTATTTTGTGTTTTTTTTGTTTTTGGTTCTGTTTAGGAATAAATAATCCATATAGCCTCTGTTTAGATGTGGTTTTATGTTTTAATTAGTGTTTGTGCCAAGTTGAACCTATTGGATCTTCTTGGATGATAGTTATTTGATCTTGCTGTAATTTCCAGAATCTTTGTGCTCAGTGCCCGAATTGTAAAAAATCACCAGAACGTGATAAAATACTGATTCCAATTGCTTCTGATCAATAAACAAATTTTCCAGGTCGTCTAATTTTGGTAGAATTATTTCGGTTCCAGAAGTTTGCGTTAGTTACAAATTACTACAGACTGTTCTGTTTTTGACAGATTCTGTTTTGCGCGTGTTGTTTGCTTATTTTGATGAATCTATGGCTAGTAAAATAGTTTATGGTCCATAGAGAAGTTGGAATACAGTAGGTTTAACACCAATATCAATAAAGAATGAGTTCATTACAGTACCTTAAAGTAGTCTTTTGTTTTCTTTCTCTAACGGAGCACACGAGATTTCTATTGAGTTTTGTGTTGTGAAGTTTTCAAGTTTTGGGTGAATTCTTTTGATGGATTATGGAACAAGGAGTGGCAAGAGCCTAAGCTTGGGGATGACCATGGCACCCCAAGATAATCCAAGGACACCAAAAGTCAAATCTTGGGGATGCCCTGGGAGGCATCCTCTTTAAATCCACTTCCATCGGTAATTTATTTGGAGCTATATTTTTATTCACCAGCATGATATGTGTTTTGCTTGGAGCGTCTTGTATTATTTGAGTCTTTGCTTGTTAGTAACCACAATCATCCTTTCTGTACACACCTTTTGAGAGAGCCATATATGAATTAGAATTTGATAGAATACTCTATGTGCTTCACTTATATCTTTTGAGCTTGATAATTTTTGCTCTAGTGCTTCACTTAAATCTTTTAGAGCACGGTGGTGGATTTGTTTTAAAGAAACTTGATCTCTCATGCTTCACTTAGATTATTTTTAGAGTCGTTAATAGCATGGTAATTTGCTTAATGTTAATATACTTGGTGTTCAAGATATGTGAAACTTTCTTTCGAGTGCGTTGAATACTAAGATAAGTTTGATGCTTGATAATTGTTTTGAGATATGGAGGTGATAATATCGAAGTCATGCTAGTTGAGTAGTTGTGAATTTGAGAAATGCTTGTGTTGAAGTTAGTAAATCCCGTAGCATGCACGTATGGTTAAAGTTGTGTGACAAATTTGAAGCATGAAGTGTACCTGGCTTGTGCATCCTTATGAGTGGCGGTCGGGGACGAGCAATGGTCTTTTCCTACCAATCTATCCCCCTAGGAGCATGCGCGTAGTACTTGATTTTTGATGACTTCTAAATTTTTGCAATAAGTATATCAGTTCTTTTGACTAATGTTGAGTCCATGGATTATACACACTTTTACCTTTCCGCCATTGCTAGCCTCTTCGGTACTGTGCATTGCCCTTTCTCTCATTGAGAGTTGGCGCAAACTTCGCCGGTGCATCCAAACCCCGTGATATGGTACACTCTATCACACATAAAGCTCCCTATATCTTCCTCAAAACAGCCACCATACCTACCTATTATGGCATTTCCATAGCCATTCCGAGATATATTGCCATGCAACTTTCCACCGTTCCGTTCATCATTATTATGACATACATTACTTTTGTCATATTGCCATTGCATGATCATGTAGTTGACATCGTATTTTGTGGCAAAGCCACCATGCATTACTTTCATACATGTCACTCTTGATTCATTGCACCATCCCGGTAAACCGCCAGAGGCATTCATATAGAGTCATACCTTGTTCTAGTTTCGAGTTGTAATCCTCATGTTGTAATCAATAGAAGTGTGATGATCATCATTACTAGAGCATTGCCCAAAAAAAAGAGAGAAAGGCCAAATAAAAAAAAGGCCCAAAAAAAAGAAAAAAAAGGGCAATGCTACTATCTCTTTTTCGACACTTGTGCTTCAAAGTAGCACCATGTTCTCGTGTAATAAGTCTCATATTTTGTGCTTCAAAGTAGCACCTCGTTCTTCATGTAGTGAGTCTCATATATTTTTCTTCAAAGTAGCACCATGTTTTTCATATAGTGAGTCTCATACGTTATCACTTTCATATACTAGTGGGAATTTTTCATTATAGAACTTGGCTTGTATATTCCTACGATGGGCTTCCTCAAATGCCCTAGGTCTTCATGAGCAAGCAAGTTGGATGCACACCCACTAGTTTTCTTTTGTTGAGCATTAACAGCTCTAGTGCATCCGTTGCATGGCAATCCCTACTCCTCATATTGACATCAATTGATGGGCATCTCCATAGCCCGTTGATTAGCCTCATCAATGTGAGGCTTTCTCCTTTTTTGTCTTCTCCACACAATCCCCATCATCATATTCTATTCCACCCATAGTGCTATATCCATGGCTCACGCTCATGTATTGCGTGAAGGTTGAAAAAGTTTGAGATTATTTAAGTATGAAACAATTGCTTGGCTTGTCATCGGGGTATAGAAGTTGGGGACATCTTTGTGTGATTAAAATGAAGCATAGCCTAACTATATGCTTTTGTAGGGATGAACTTTCTTTGGCCATGTTATTTTGAGATGACATAATTATTTTGATTAGTATGCTTGAAGTATTATTATTTCAATATGAACTTTTGTCTTGAATCTTTCGGATCTGAATATTCATATCACAATTAAGAAGATTTACATTGAAATTATGCCAAAGTATCACTCCGCATCAATTTTTTTTATCATTTACCTACTCGAGGACGAGCAGGAATTAAGCTTGGGGATGCCTGATACGTCTCCAACGTATCTATAATGTTTGATTGCTCCATGCTACTTTATCTATTTTTGGACTATAATGGGCTTTATTTTCCACTTTTATATTAATTTTGGGACTAACCTATTAACCGGAGGCCCAGCCCAATTGCAGTTTTTTGCCTATTTCGGTGTTTCAAGAAACGGAATATCAAACGGAATCCAAACGGAATGAAACCTTCGAAACGTGATTTTCTCACCGAATGTGATCCAGGAGACTTGGACCCTACTCCAAGGAGTGCGAGGCGGTCACGAGGTGGGGGCGCACCCTCCCCCTGGGCGCGCCCCCTGCCTCGTGGGCCCCCTGACACTCCACCGACGTACTCCTTCCTCCTATATATACCTACGTACCCCCAACAGATCAGGGACGGAGCCAAAAACCTAATTCCACCGCCGTACCTTCCTGTATCCATGAGATCCCATCTTGGGGCCTGTTCCGGAGCTCCGCCGGAGGGGGCATCTACCACGGAGGGCTTCTACATCATCACCATAGCCCCTCCGATGAAGTGTGAGTAGTTTACTTCAGACCTTCAGGTCCATAGTTAGTAGCTAGATGGCTTCTTCTCTCTTTTTGGATCTCAATACAATGTTCTCCCCTCTCTCGTGGAGATCTATTCGATGTAATCTTATTTTTGCGGTGTGTTTGTTGAGACCGATGAATTGTGGGTTTATGATCCAGCTTATCTATGGAAAATATTTGATTCTTCTCTGAATTCTTTTATGTATGATTAAGTTATCTTTGGAAGTCTCTTGAATTATCCGATTGGTTTGGCCAACTAGATTGGTAGTTCTTGCAATGGGAGAAGTGCTTAGCTTTGGGTTCAATCTTGCGGTGACCTTACCCAGTGACAGAAAGGGTTGCAAGGCACGTATTGTATTGTTGCCATCGAGGATAACAAGATGGGTTAATTATCATATTGCATGAATTTATTCCTCTACATCATTTTATCTTGCTTAAGGTGTTACTCTGTTTTTAACTTAATACTCTGGATGCATGCTGGATAGCGGTCGATGAGTGGAGTAATAGTAGTAGATGCGTAATCGTTTGGTCTACTTGTCACGGACGTGATGCCTATATACATGATCATTGCCTGGATAACCTCATAACTATGCTCAATTCTGTCAATTGCTCAACAGTAATTTGTTCACCCACCGTAGAATACTTATGCTCTTGAGAGAAGCCACTAGTGAAACCTATGGCCCCGGGTCTATTCTCATCATATTAATCTCCATCACTTTATTTACTTGCTTTGCTTTTACTTTTACTTTGCATCTTTATACCAAAAATACCAAAAATATTATCTCTATCAGATCTCACTCTCGTAAGTGACCGTGAAGGGATTGACAACACCTAATCGCGTTGGTTGCGAGTAGCTATCGTTTTGTGCAGGTACGAGGGATTTGCGCGTAGCCTCCTACTGGATTGATACCTTGGTTCTCAAAAACTGAGGGAAATACTTACGCTGCTTTGCTGCATCATCCTCTCCTCTTCGGGGAAATCCAACGCAGTGCTCAAGAGGTAGCACAGGTCATTTCGAGAACTTTTGTTTCTGCACATAAATAACACTTTAGAAAGTCTTCTGAAAACAGCGTCAGTCCGGGTTAGTTCCATTCAAATCATGCAAGTTAGAGTCCAAAACAAGGGAACAAGTGTTTGGAAAAGTAGATACGACGGAGACGTATCAGCTAGTGAGCTAATGGAGAGGGGGAGGAGGAGTAGGAGCTCACAGTGGGGCGTAGCCGTTCAGAGCGGGCGCGGGGAAGGCGTGGTGCAGCCGGAACCGACGGGGAACGGCGGCGGGGATCCGAGGAGGAAGAAGATGGGGGGGGTCAATGCAGGGCTCGATCGGATCTAACTGCTAGGCAAGTTCCGAGTTAACGTGAAGATTGGTCTCGATGACCCGAGAAGTCATCGTCGGCGCGGTGGCCGAACTGGCGGTCATAAGAAAACCACCTAACCGGAGAGTCTGGCCAGTGGCCAAGGCTGCTTTGGCGATAGTATCGTCTTTAAAGACGGGATGTGGCATCCTTCCTGACGGCGACAACACAGAGGAACTCTCAATGAAAGCACCAATGTCGGTGTCAAAACTGGTGGATCTCGGGTAGGGGGTCCTGAACTGTGCGTCTAGGCGGATGGTAACAGGAGACAAGGGACATGATGTTTTTACCCATGTTCGGGCCCTCTCGATGGAGGTAATACCCTACTCCTGCTTGATTAACATTGATGATATGGGTAGTACTAGAGTAGATCTACCACGAGATCAAGGAGGCTAAACCCTAGAAGCTAGCCTATGGTATGATTGTTGTTCGTCCTATGGACTGAAACCCTCCGGTTTATATAGAAACCGGATAGGTTAGGGTTACACAGAGTCGGTTACAATGGTAGGAGATCTACATATCCGTATTGCCAAGCTTGCCTTCCACGCCAAGGAAAGTCCCATCCGGACACGGGACGAAGTCTTCAATCTTGTATCTTCATAGTCCAGGAGTCCGGCCAACGGTGATAGTTCGGCTATCCGGACACCCCCTAATCCGGGACTCCCTCAGTAGCCCCCGATTCAATGACGATGAGTCCGGCGCGTAGTTTGTCTTCGGCATTGCGAGGCGGGTTCTTCTCCAAATTCCATATACTTGTCGAATAGTGTCCTGCTTCTGATAAATGCTGCGTTTCTTGGCTTAT
Source organism: Aegilops bicornis (assembly GCA_021605145.1). Classification (NCBI taxonomy): domain Eukaryota; kingdom Viridiplantae; phylum Streptophyta; class Magnoliopsida; order Poales; family Poaceae; genus Aegilops; species Aegilops bicornis. The sequence goes on from CM038671.1 coordinate 807,600,160, forward strand.
ATGCCCAATAATGGCCATCTTCCACGTGTTTGAATGAATGCGAAAAGCCAGGGTATTTTTACATTTACCCCCCTAGCTGCGCAAATGAGCCGCCTATAAAAGGGGCGAGGATCTAGATCTGAGTCACACCATCCCCCCTTCGCGAGCTTTCATCAAAGCGCCTCTGACCAAAGCCCATTCCATCATGGACAGTCGACGCAGCTCCTCCTCTCGCGCTCCCAGCCCTCAGCCTGGAAATTGGGAGAGATGCTCAGTCCCGCATAGCGAGCTAGTTATACTCCACACCAAGGGATTTCTTCCCCCAGCCTTCATGGTTCCGGTTCGAGTCGGACATGCCACCTACAAGGGCGGAAAGCAAGCGGAGAGTGTCCCCGATCCCTCTAAAGGAGAGCGGGTATGCTTCATCTCTTATCTAGTAAGAGGACTCGGATTTCCAATCCATCCGTTTCTCCGGGGGCTCTTGGAGTTCTACGGCCTCCAGTTGCACCACCTTACGCCTACCTCCATTTTGCACATCGCGGGCTTCGTGGCCCTTTGTGAACTGTTCTTGGACATTGAGGCTCATTTTGTGCTGTGTAAGAGATTATTCTGCCTAGTACCCCGTTCTCATGAGGGGTCAATATATCAAGTGGGCGGAGCCGAACTATGGCGCATCGCTGGGACCGGATATCTATCCGGAACCCCGAAGAAGGCGTCCGAAGACTGGCCTTCTTAATGGTTTTACATGGTGGACGTCCCGCTGCTGCACTGCTCGGATCGGCCTTCCGGAGTTTAGCAATGCTCCTCCGAAGAAGCGCCTAAGCCGGGCGCCCATGAGCCCCAGAGAGAAAATGACCGGGACGTCCTTTACTTGATGAGCCGAATAAGATTACTGGCTCACGCAGGGTTGACCATGATTGGAGTCATGGCAATCTGCATTATGAGGGGAGTGCAGCCGCTCCAATATAGGGGCCACCCCATGTGGGATTTCAACGGGGAGGACGATGCCACCCGCCATGGCCGCAAAGGGCCGGGATCGGTCACCGAACTGGTGAAGACCTTGTCCGCCATGTAGAAAGGGGATGAGGAGGATTTTCTCCGCGTCAATCCACTGAGCGGGTTTTCTTCGAATAATCCTCGAAGTTGGGTAAGCAAATATCTTTGTGGCCTGTCCGATCCATGTTCCCGTGGTTAAACATCTCATTTCATGGTTTCGCACAGGAACTGCGCCGGGCCGTGGAGAAGATACACAGCCCGCCCCCACAACCCGAGGATCCGGAACGGTCCCTCGATCCGGCCTCCGAAGAGGATCCGGATATAAAGGTGGAGTTGATCGACGGGGTGTTCCACCAACTTAGCATCAATAATGCTTTGGTTGCCATTAGGGCCGATTACCCCGGAATACTTCCAGCCTCACAGGTAACTGAGACCGAGGTCCCAATACTCTGAAAATGACCCATCCGTGCTTATTTTTTGATCACCGTATACCAATGGTGTTTCGCAGGTGGTGCCTTCGAGGCAGTAGGCCGAGCTCATGGCTGACTAGCCAACAAGGGGCAGTGACGCCCGCAGGCTAAATAGAAGTGCGGTCCGGATCGAAACTCCGCAGCAACGGTATGGCATGTCACCATATTCCCAGGATTGATTCCTGGAAGGCGTACTAACGCTGGTGCTCTTTTCAGGAAAAAGAGCGCTCGCCGGACTGAGTCCGGAGAAGTTGCCAATCGAACCTCCGCCAGCTAGGCTCCAAAGCCGGGTCAAGAAGCGGAGGCGAGCACGAGACGTGCGTCGGATGCTCCTCCGACAGAGGATGACGACAGGTTGTCCGCCACCAACTCCGAGGTGGAGAGCGCCATGAATCACATGCGCCGCCGGACAGTTCTTCGTGACACATGTTTCTCCCAAGAGGCCTTGAATGCCTTCAATTCGGAAGATGCGCACCTCCGTGCCGCTCAAGATGGTCTAGCCAGAGCCACGGAGCAGTATGTAAAGGACATACGGGTGAGGAAATTTGACAGTTATATATGGCAGTAGCCCTCGAGACTTAAAATAGTTAGGATAACTGATTTAAGGATCATTTGGAATGCAGGTTCTTACCGAGAAGAATGCCCGACTGTCCCAGGAGCTTGAAGAATGCAAGGCCCAACTTGAGGCCGCACTAGCCGCTACAGGGGGAGCCACAGAGACCCCCTCTGGTAATATGTGCTTCAAAAGATAAATAGGTTATGAAGTGCGGCGTGTGTGTAAATCGACAATAATATTGCAGATGGCGCCCGGACTAGATCCGGACAAGAAACAGCTCCTGCGCCAGCTAAAGGCCGGCGAGAGCGTGCTTACGAGGGTGCGGCAGGAGAAAAATAAACTCCAAGATGCCAACACCCAACTGGGTGAGGAACTAAAGGATGTTCGTGCCCAGTTGTCTGACTCCGTAAAGGAGAATCGACGGCTTCGTCGCGGCATTTTCAAGAGTGCTTGAGCGAACTTTGAAAGAGTTCGGCGAGGAAGGCGACTAACATAAACATGTATGTAGGTTTGCTCACAGGTCGTCTGAAGAGGAGATGCCAGTTCTTGGTGATCTCCTTCCCGAATCATGCTACGCTGCATTAACGAAGTTCGGGCAGGTGATGAAAGGCGCCGGCCAGGCCTTGTGGCCATCTATCTCCCTGCCCAAGGCATTGGGGAGCTGGCAGAGCGGCTTCAAGGAGCACGGGCGGCGCTCCGACTGTGGAAGATATCGGCCTGCCGTCAAAGGCGCCAGGAGGCACAGGCCATGGTAAAGACGCGGTACATGAAGGCTGACCCAAACCACATGGCCGAGGTCAGACCTGTGGGACCTGATGGGAAGGTGATCCCTGTAAGCTTAGTTTATGGCCAAGTAGAATTGGCCGCGAAGTATTCCCACAAGATTGTAAATTAGATAGCCTATTAGATGGCATTGAGGAGGAATACAATGAGTCGAGTTGACTATGTAATTAAATATGACATGAAAAATGTCTTCTGGCCGGATTGTAGATCGTTTGTCATAGCGGATCTTTTCGCTTCGACCTCAGGACCCAATAGTCCGGAGTGTGTTCAAATACCTTCGCGGTTATATAAGAACTGGGGTATGCATGGAGACAAGGCGTAGGGGTCATTATTGTTGTATCAGACAAGTGCCCAACTAGTTATGTTATATTACATGGATAGTAAGAAACATCTTCCAGGGAGAATAGTTCCGTTAAGGGTTCCTTTCATTTGGGATGCATGCCCTAAAGTGCATGTCAAAACTGCTAGGAAAGCAGAAAATCATCTGGGGGCAGATGGGTAAATAGTTAAAAGTCATCTTTCAGTTCACCGACCAAATATTCCCTTAAGAACGCTAGCTTTCGGCTTCACCCAGTCTGAGGTACACATCCGGCTGACCCGGCAGTAACAATCGCAGAGGTGATCCCTTTACCACCTAGACGAACAATCGGGAACGTAGGGGTAAGCACAGAGCCGAGCAACCCAGCTTGGCCAAAACTTAAGTCATATCGATGCATATAATGGTGAGTAAAAGGTACATGCGGAAGTTTGACGCATGTGTTGGGCATGAAGCCCGTATAAATAAGCTTCTGTTAAAGAAGCCCCTAGGTATAATGAGTGCGGACAGCGCGTCAAATATGTGCGAACAAAGCGCAAATGAGCCTCTAAAGGCTTCAAGAAGAAGGAGGAGGAAGAAGAGAAATAAAAGACAGCAAAAATAGAAAATGTGGATGGAGGAAGGAGACGAACTTGGAGTCCGGCGCTTAGGCGTAGAATCTTCGTAGACGGGCTGCGTTCCATGGGTTCGGCTCGAGTCGGTTATCCGATGCGTTTCGCATACGGTATGCTCCGCCGGTCAGGACCTGGTCGATGATGAAGGGACCTTCCCATTTGGGCTTGAATTTGTCCTTTTTCTTGTCCGGCAGGCGTTGAACTAGTTCGCCAACGTTGTAAGCTTTGGCCCGTACTTCCCTGCTTTGATATCTTCGAGCCTGCTGTTGCTAAAATGCGGAACGAGCTTTTGCCACGTCGCGCTCCTCCTCCAATGCGTCCAAACTGTCCTGCCGATCGAGCTCGGCTTCTCTTTCTTCATACATGTGCACGCGAGGTGAGTCATGAATTATGTCGCAGGGCAAGACTGCCTCTGCGCTGTACACCATAAAAAATGGTGTGAATCCAGTAGTACGATTCGGCGTGGTCCGCAGCCCCCAGAGTACGGAGTCGAAGCCCTCAACCCAAAGGCGTGTTAGATTCCTTGAGGGACCGCACTAGTCTGGGTTTAATGCCTCTCATGATTAGACCGTTTGCTCGCTCGACTTGGCCGTTGGTGTGAGGGTGATAGACTGAGGCATAATCAAGCTTAATGCCCATGTTTTTGCACCATAATTTGACCTCATCGGCCGTGAAGTTGGTGCCGTTATCAGTGATGATACTGTGGGGGACACCGTAACGGTGCACCACCCCTGATATGAAGTCTATCACCGGTCCGGATTCGGCCGTTTTAACAGGCTTGGCCTCTATCTATTTGGTGAATTTATCCACCATGACCAATAGGTATTTTTGCTTGTGGGTTCCTCCCTTAAGGGGTCCAACCATGTCAAGGCCCTGCATCATGAGCGGCGGATGATGGGTATAGTTTTGAGGGCGGTGGGTGGCATGTGGCTTTGGTTAGCAAAAAGCTGGCAACCGACGGCATCGTTGGACTAAATCCTGCGCATCTGCCCGGGCCGTCGGCCAATAAAATCCTGTACGGAAGGCCTTGACTACAAGGGCCCGGTCTGCGGCGTGGTGCCCAGCCAGTCCGGCATGAATTTCAGCCAGGAGGTTTCGCCCTTCCTCTTTGGAGATACACCTTTGAAGGACTCCTGTTGTGTTTTCTTATAGAGCTCTCCCTCATGGACTTTATAGGCTTTGGATCGCCGTACTATGCAGCGAGCCTCATTTTGGTCTTCGGGGAGTTCCTGCCTAGTTAGGTAGGCTAGGAATGGTTCCGTCCACGGGGCGATAACCGCCATTATTTCGTGAGCGGAGGGTGTTGTCTTGGTGGCAGAGCCTCCAATTGTGTCAGAGTGTTCGGTATCAGGCAGTGCGGTTGGGTCCGGGTCGTTATTTCCGGACTCCCCTTCCCATAGTACGGATGGCTTGAACAGCCGTTCCAGGAAGATGTTGGGCGGGACGGCATAGCGTTTTGCACCGATGCGTGCCAATACGTCCGCCGCCTGATTGTTATCCCGGGCTATGTGATGAAATTCGAGCCCTTCGAACCGTGCTGACATTTTTAGGACCGCATTGCACGCTGCCATTTTCGGATCTTTGGCATCAAAGTCTCCGTTTATTTGAGATATCGCGAGGTTCGAATCTCGCGCACCTCTAGGCGTTTAATGCCCATGGAGATCGCCATCCGGAGGCCGTGCGAAGGGCCTCGTGATTCGGCTGCGTTGTTGGAGTCCGTATACATTATTTGAAGGACGTGTTGGACTGTGTCCCGGTTGGGGACGTTAGGACGACGCCACCCCTGTGCCGCCAACATTTTGGAGCCGTCAAAGTGCATGATCCAATTGGAGTATGCGCCGTACTTTTAGGGAGTTCGGCTTCGGTCCATTCGGCCATGAAGTTGGCCAAAACCTGCGACTTGATAGCTCATCGTGGCTCATAGGTTATGTCGAATGGAAGGAGCTCTATGGCCCATTAACAATCCGGCCCGTCGCGTCGCGGTTGCTTATAATGTCGTTAAGAGGTACTTCGGAGGCTACCGTTATCGAACACTCTTGAAAGTAGTGTCGCAGCTTTCGGGATGCCATGAACACCGCGTATGCTATCTTTTGATAATGTGGGTACCGGGACTTGCATGGAGTGAGGTCAGTGGACACATAATAAACCGGTCTTTGAAGAGGGAACGGTGTCCGTCCGCTTCGCTCGACGACGAGCACCGCTACCGACAACTTGATGTGTTGCGGTGATATATAATAGCATTGGTTCGCCCACGTTGGTATGGCCAGGACCGGATTTGTTGCCAATATGGCTTTTATTTCTTTGAGTCCGCCCATGCATCAAATCCACTCGAAGTGTTCGGTGCGCCGGAGGAGGCGGTAAAGGGGTAACGCCTTTTCTCCCAAACGGGAAATAAAGCGGCTTAGAGCCGCTATGCATCCAGTCAATTTTTGTATTTGTTTGAGGTCTTTTGGAATATCCAATTGTGACAGATCTCGGATCTTGGTTGGGTTTGCTTCAATTCCTCTACCGGACACAATGAGGCCCAAGAGCTTTCCGGCTGGAACGCCGAAGACGCATTTTTCCGGATTGAGCTTGATGACATATTTTCGGAGATTGTCGAATGTGAGCCTCAAGTCGTCTACTAGAGTTTCGACATGCTTGGATTTGACGACCACGTCATCTACATATGCTTCCACTGTTTTGCCGATCTGGTTTGCCAGACATGTCTGAATCATGCGCTGATATGTTGCGCCGGCGTTTTTGAGCCCGAAGGGCATTGTATTGAAGCAGAATGGGCCGTATGGAGTGATGAATGTTGTTGCAGCTTGGTCTGGCTCCGCCATCTTGATTTGGTGGTAGCCGGAGTACGCGTCGAGGAAGCACAATGAGTCGTGTCCTGCTGTAGCGTCGATAATTTGATCAATTCGAGGGAGGGGAAGGGATCCTTTGGGCAAGCCTTATTAAGGTCTTTGAAATCAACACATAGGCGCCAGGATTTATCCTTCTTTGGTACCATCACCAGGTTTGCTAGCCAGTCCAGATGTTTTATATCTCTGATGAATCCGGCTTCCAAAAGTTTGGCTAGCTCCTCTCCCATGGCCTCGCCTCTTGGGTTCGGAAAAGCGCGAAGAGCCTGTTTGACTGGCTTGAATCCTTTTAGGATATTTAGGCTGTGCTCGGCCAGCCGACGTGGGATTCCTGGCATGTCTGAAGGGTGCCAGGCAAAAATGTCCCAGTTTTCTCGTAGAAATTCTCGTAGTGCGGCGTCTACATCAGGTTTAATTGTGCCCCAATGGAGGCCGTCTTTGCAGGGTCCGTTGGGTGGACTTGGAATTTGACTATTTCATCCGCTGGTTTAAAAGAGGTGGACTTGGATCTTTTATCAAGTATCACATCGTCCCTGTTCACCGTGGAGCGCATTGCAGTGAGTTCCTCGGCCGCTAGGGCTTCGGATAGTGCCTCGAGGGCTAGTGCGGCTGTCTTGTTTTCGGCGCGTAGTAGTATGTTCGGATCACTAGCGAGAGTGATGATTCCGTTAGGTCCGGGCATTTTAAGCTTGATGTACCCATAATGGGGTATAGCTTGAAAAATTGTGAATGCCTCTCGCCCCAATAAAGCATGATGTCCGCTACTGAACGGGGCCACTTGAAATATGACCTCCTCGGACCTGTAATTGTCCGGCGAGCCGAACACTACGTCCGGTGTGATTTTTCCTGTGCAGCATGCTTCCCGGCTAGGGATTATTCCTCTAAAGGTTGTGCTGCTTCGCTCAATGCGGTTCCAGTCTATTTCCATTTTTCGGAGGGTTTCCTCGTAGATGAGGTTTAGTCCGCTGCCGCCATCCATGAGTACCGTAGTAAGGCGAATGCCGTCCACTATCGGACTGAGGACCAATGCGGCTGGTGCTCGGGCTGTTCGGAATTTAGTTTCAATCGGGCATTAAAGGTAATAGCCGTGTCCTCCATGGATTTATTGTTGCTACTTGGTAGACTTCGCAAGGTTCTTGGAGTGTTCGTTTTCGCATGTTATTTGATGCGAAAGTCTCGAAGACTGCTAACACCGTACTGGTGTTGCTGGGCTGGGATTCTGAGGCTAGAAGCTCTTCGCCACTTTTGGCCACCTACCGTAGTATCCAACATGCTTGAAGGCTATGAGTTGGAGTGGCGCCCTCTGTGCTATGAATTTTGCAGGTCCGTTTAGCCAACCCTCCAAGACGGTTCCGTACCCTTTAGGGGTTTTGGTTTTTGGTGTTTAACCCAGGTGCTTGGTGATGATGCACCCTTTTATTTCGGACTAGGGATGTATTCAAATGGATTATCCCAAAATTTACTTTCGGTTTTCCATGCACTCTCCATCGCACAGTACTTTTGTACTATGGTCACCAAGTCAGCAAAGCGTGTAATTTCGCGATGACTTATGGCGTTTAGGATTCCCTTGTCCGTGCAGTTATTGCAGAAAAGTGGGATTGCGTCCTCCTCTCGGCAGTCCTTTATCCTGTCCATAACCAGGAGGAATCTGTCCCAGTAATGATGTACTGTTTCAGTGGGCTCTTGCCGAATTCTGTATAGATCGCTAATGTTTGGGTGGGCGGGTGGAACTAGATCCGGAACCCCGTCCAATTTAAGACTAAGGGGCCAAGAAGTTTACGAACTCGGAAGTTTGGATTTTTGAATGCTATCCAATGAGTCCAACCCGCCGCCTGACTTTAAGTTCAGGGCTTGATCAACATCCGTCCCTCTGCGGGAATCCAGCATGGAGGGATCGGGAATCCGGACGTAGCTAGTCCTTAAGATAGAAGTAGAATCGCCGCATTGCTCCTCTATCAAAACAACATGATGGGTAGCCTGGGGAGAGTTGATCTCTCTCAGATCGGTTTTAGGCCGGATCCGGTCGTAGTCTGTGGAGACTCCCAGGGCGGCGATACGATCCAAGAGCTCGTTTACGGAGGAGAGCTCGATCGGATCTAACTGCTATGCAAGTTCCGAGTTAACGTGAAGATTGGTCTCGATGACCCGAGAAGTCATCGCGAAGCGGTGGCCGAACTGGCGGTCATAAGAAAACCACCTAGCCGGAGAGCCTGGCCAGTGGCCAAGGCTCCTTTGGCGATAGTATCGTCTTTAAAGATGGGATGTGGCATCCTTCCTGACGGCGACGACACAAAGGAACTCTCAATGAAAGCACCAATGTCGGTGTCAAAGCTGGCGGATCTCGGGTAGGGGGTCCCGAACTGTGCGTCTAGGCGGATGGTAACAGGAGACAAGGGACATGATGTTTTACCCAGGTTCGGGCCCTCTCGATGGAGGTAATACCCTACTCCCGCTTGATTAATATTGATGATATGGGTAGTACAAGAGTAAATCTACCACGAGATCAAGGAGGCTAAACCCTAGAAGCTAGCCTATGGTATGATTGTTGTTCGTCCTATAGACTAAAACCCTCCGGTTTATATAGACACCGGATAGGTTAGGGTTACACGTAGTCGGTTACAATGGTAGGAGATCTACATATCCGTATTGCCAAGCTTGCCTTCCATGCCAAGGAAAGTCCCATCCGGACACGGGATGAAGTCTTCAATCTTGTATCTTCATAGTCCAGGACTCCGGCCAACGGTGATAGTTCGGCTATCCGGACACCCCCTTATCCGGGACTCCCTCAGAGGGAGAGAACGAGTGGAGTGGCTAGGGTTCGTCCGCGAGGTCGAGGGGCTGCTCTTATAGCTAGCGCGCGCGGGCGCGCTTTCGAGTGGCGAGCGAGGGGGGCCTGGGGAGCTCACGTGCGGTGTTTGACAATGAGGCGAGCAGCAGTGCGGGAGGTGGGGGACGACGCGGGGTGGGCTGGGCCACGGCTGTAGCGAGCAAGCCTAAGTGCACAGTAGAGCGTTTAGGCCTTTTTCATTTTCCTTTTCCTGTTTCTTTTCTTTTCTAGTTTGGCTAATTGTTTGAACACCAAATGATTTTTGTAAAATATAAGAGCTAGCCCACAAGTCACATCACAATACACCCTACCACCAAAAACTAGTTTGGGGTAAATATCATTTCATTTTTACTAAGTATTAATAAAAAGGGTATTAAATAATGTTCTCAGCCAAAGTTTTTAGGTTGTTTGAGTCACTTAGCCAATTTCAATAATGTTGTTTACAATTTTTTCATAGCCTCTGATTTATCTATTTTTTATTGAACATTTTAGTTTCGGGTTTGATCAACTTTTATATTTCACTTTAATTTAAATTTGAATTTGAGTTTGGAGTTGAAATGCAATATGATGCTAATGATGATTTGACACTGTTAACCTTGTTGACTTGTCATTATCAAAAGTGATTACTGCGGCTAATGACATGGGGTGTTACAATTCTCCTCATCTATCAAGAATTCTCGTCCTGAAAATTGAGAGGAAGACTGAAAGAAAGCGGGGTATTCTTCGCGAAGACGATCCTCGCGTTCCCAAGTGGCTTCATCTTCAGAATGATTCGACCACTGAACTTTGAGGAATTTGATTGACTTCTGACGTGTCCAGCGTTTAGCTTGGTCAAGAATACGTATGGGATATTTTGGATAAGACAGATCTTCCTGTAATTCAAGCACTTCATGATCCACAGCTTGAATAGGATCCTTGAAGCAGCGGCGGAGTTGGGATACATGAAAGACATCATGCACCTGAGAAAGATTTGGCGGCAATTGCAACTGATATGCCACTTCTCCTCGACGGGCAAGAATACGAAACGGGCCAATGTAGCGAGGAGCTAACTTGTCTTTGATTCCAAACCGGTGAGTGCCTTTCAATGGAGTGACGCAAAGGTAAGCTTACTCGCCAGGCTGATAGGCCATTTCCTTGTGCTTTCGGTCATAGTTGCTCTTCTGACGAGACTGAGCAGTTTTCTGATGTTCACGGACAATGCGGATTTGTTCTTCAGCTTGCTGAACAATGTCCGGTCCGACGAGTGAGCGTTCCCCAGTTTCTGACCAAATCAGAGGGGTTCGACACTTACGACCGTATAGAACTTCAAACGGTGCCATCTTCAAACTAGCTTGATAGCTATTGTCGTAAGAGAATTCGGTGTACGGAAGAGATTCCTGCCACTACTTACCGAAGGAAATGACGCAAGCTCGAAGCCTGAGATTAACTCGTTCGAATTGACCCTGATATTGAGGGTGGAAAGCGATACTGAAGGACAGATGAGTTCCCATAGCTTCTTGGAAACTATTCCAGAATCGGGAGGTAAAGAGACTGCCACGACCCGAACTGATCTCCAGTGGAACACCGTGGAGTGACACAATTCGGGAAACATACAAGTCTGCTAACTGACTAGCAGTGATTGTCTCCTTAACAGGCAGAACGTGAGAATCCTGTGAGAATCATTCAATGACGACAAAGATAGCATCATGATCCTTTTGAGATCTAGGAAATCCAGTAATGAAATCCATTTGGACTTTGTCCCATTTCCATTCAGGAATATCAAGTGGTTGCAGAGTTCCAGCAGGCCTTTGGTGTTCTGCTTTAATGCGACGACAAACATCACACTCGGAAACATAACGAGCAATGTCTCGCTTCATATCAGGCCACCAGTATCTTTGACAAATGTCACGGTACATCTTTGTGCTACCAGGATGAATTGCCAGAGGAGTGTCATGAGCTTCTTTCATAACATATTCCCTCTCATCCTTGAACTTGGGTACGAAGAGACGGTGTTGGAAAAATAGGATCCCGTCGTTATCAAGATGCAATTTCGACGGTTTTCCTTTCTCGAGGTATTGCTTAATCCTTTCAACTTCAGAGTCATACGTTGCATAGTCTTAATGTTGTGCTCTAGATCTGGTTCAACAACCAGGGTATTGAGATAACCCCGTGGAACAATATTGAGGTTCAATTTGCGAAGCTCTTCATAAAGCATAGGTTGTGCTTCCTGAACCATAAGGTTGCTGCAATAAGCCTTGCGACTCAAAGCATCGGCCATTACATTAGCCTTGCCGGGGGTGTATGAGATATTCATATCATAATCGGCAATTGTCTCGAGCCATCTTTGTTGACGAAGTTTCAGATCTGGTTGAGTTGAAATATACTTCAAACTTTGATGATCCGTGTATATCTCGCAACGATTACCGAGAAGGTAATGTCGCCATAGTTTCAGGGCATAAATAACCGCAGAAAGTTCGAGATCATGCACTGGATAATATTCTTCATGAGGACGGAATTGTCGAGAGGCATAAGCAATCACTTTGCGCTCTTGCATTAGAACACAGCCTAATCCTTGACGAGATGCATCACAGTATACCACGAAATCCTTGCGAGTATCCGAGGGTGCTAGTACTGGTGCAGATGTCAACTTATCTTTTAGTGTGTGAAAGCTTTCTTGACATTTATCTGTCCACTCAAACTTAACACCCTTGTGGAGCAGGTCAGTCAAAGGTTTTGCAATCTTGGAAAAGTTCTCAACGAATCGACGACAATAACTAGCGAGTCCGAGAAAACTTCTGACTTGCTTAACATTCTTTGGGGGAATCCAGTCAAGAATAGCCTGAACTCGTTCGGGATTAACAGCAATGGTAACAGGGTTTTCTGTCTGAGTGGTACACCGAGGTGTTTTCATAAGCAGGGAATTATCACTGCGCAGATCAGAAGAAATACAGAAGGAACAACTTCAGGAACGGAAAGTAACTTAAGGTACAACCAAAACATGACCAAGTCTGTGTTGATAGTAAGTCATGGATGTTGCCGATGGTAACACCAATCAGCGAGGGGCAAAGATGGCATTGCCGTTATCAAAAGTGTCAAAAGATCGTGTGAGAAGCATATAATAACTTGGGGAGAAAGGTTAAACAAACGAATGGAAAGGAAAATGATTATCAGACTAATCAGATCAATAACAGGGAAATCGAACAGATATCCAGCTCTCCGGGTAGACAAGATTTACGAGATCCTAGGTGTCGGCATTAGTAAAAATTTATTTAACCCGAGTAGAAGAAAATTAGAGTCCCAGAGTATTGACGAGGAATAAAAGAGCCTAATACCACCCAGTTGGCGAGGTGGGCCCGTAAGCCAAACGACCAAGTTAGTAAATTAGTTTTTCGATGTTTAAACTCAACTTCGGCCAAGGAGTTGGAAGGGGGCTTCCTACATGCAGTCGGCTCTGATACCAGCTTATGGCGCCCGCGGTTCAATCATGCACTAATCATGCACTCAAACATGCACGATTAAGCACGTGGACTCACGGGAAGATATTACAACACAACTCTAACATAAATAATTGGAGGTCCACAATATTACAGACCAGGGATCCGAAGATCCGAATACATAATTCAGTCATACAAATATTATCTGAGTACAGACATAGTTAGACAAGTTTTTCCTTAAGAAGGCTAGCACAAACAACGACTCTAGAACGAAAGGCGTTGGCCTCCTGCCTAGGAACCTCCGATCCTACTCCTGGGCTGGCGTCTCAATCCAATAGTGAGTACCATATGGACCCTCCTGGTAGTAAGCTCCCCGGTGGCATCTGGCTCCTGGACTCCATCATCAGATGTATCAACAAATTGGGGGTATGGGGAAAAGAGAAAGTAAAGCAACCGTGAGTACTCATCCGAAGTACTCAACAAGCAAGGATCTGTACTACATATGCAACATTATCAAAGGAGAACGGCTTATATGTGGACTGGGCTTCAGAAATGCCAGAATAGTGAGAAGGCCTAGTCCTATCAAAGACTAGCATCTTCAAACATCTTCACGAAGCCATCATCTTGCAGCAGTAGAAGAGAGTAGAATAGCATTTTATTTAGCGAACATGTTTGAAGCAAGCCTAGAGATCCTTCCTCGACTCCCAGCGAGAAAGCGATCCCGAAGCTTCAATTAAGTAACAAGTAGCCAGTTCAAGTTGTAGATTGGGATACACAAACTGAGCGTCCTTTACCGTAGGACCGGCTATCGATAGATATTCATCCCTGCAGGGGTGCACTACTGTTACCCAACACGCTCGATCAACTCTGGCCGGACACACTTGCTGGGTAATACCCGGCCTAGGAAGATCAACACGAAGCAGCGCCCTACGTAGGCTTGGTAGAGGTCAAGACGCCGGACTGACCTATGCACACAGAAGGTCTTGGGCCATCGCCACAGGGCACCCAGCGTTGCCAGAGACTGGCGGGGTGCAAAGCGCGACACGTCGATGAAGTATCCAGCCCAATCCGACAATCAGCCCGCACGGTGAATCGTGACGTCAGACAAGCTTTCGGGAGAAACGTACATTGCAGAGGGCCCGATAACCATTGTCCCGCGTGGTGGTAGTGCGTATAGGGCACGTCGACCCACTCATATCACACACCCAAATCCGCTCAGCTCATTTAGTAACAAGCGGAAACATTCAGAGTCTCTGAAGCTCCGCCATAGTATCACACTCAAGTGCCCTTTCGGCACACCCGACATCATAGATCCCCTGCCGGTACCCACCAGGGTCGACCCGCCGGTAACAAAGGTCAAGGTAACCATGTGGCCATAACATCAAGAGGGAAAACCCCAAGGAATCACCCTCGGAGGATTCCACCTGATGAAATCATCAGGGCGGACGAATGAGGCTTCACCCACGAGGTTCAAACTGAAGGATTGCACGACAGAGTCGTATCGGAAGCGGAGAAGGAGGAAACCACCCTCGATGACCACAACCGAACAGCTACACTACAGAGTTATCATCAGTAGTGCGTTTTGAGGTCTCACCCTCGGCACTCGATAGTAACTATGCAGAGTCGTACAACTAAGGGGGAGTGAAGCGATGTGTTGGTCTCTGGTCATCGATCACGATGATCGAGTAGACGATGATTAAGCAGGGGCAACAAGGGTAATGTGGTGGGGGTCACTGGTGGTTCAATACCAACCTATACTAGGCAGTTTATGATAGGAAGGTAAGGTAACAATAACAGGTTACAAAAGCAGGCTATGTATCAGAATAGGAGCAAACATTAATAGTAGCAAAATTTAATGCAAGCAGGAGATGGAATGGGCGATATATGGATGCTCAAAGGGGGGGCTTGCCTGGTTGCTCGGGCAAGAGAGAGGGATCGTCAACGGATGCTCACAAGATCAGTAGTCGTATTTCAGCAGCTGACGCCGGGTCTCAAGGCGTCTATCGAGAGAGAAGGAGGGGGAGAGAAACAATAAATTCACGGCAATAATGCAAAGAATATGTATGACATGCCCAGATGATATGCCGGGGTGTTCTACTGCCTAGCTAAATGAGTTAGTTAATTTAGGAATTTTTTCAGATTTATTTAATTAAAGTGGGGCACTATTCATTTACTGAAAACGGTCTAAAAGTTCAATGTTCATATAGCTAGGGGCGTCTAACAGGAACAAGGAGGGCGTATTCGGGTTCATATCGAAATTCTAAGCAAGTTTCATGTATAAAATATTTTCATCGGAGTTACGGTTTATTTAATATTATTTTCTAAAGTTTTTATTAACTTCTGGAATTTATTTAACTATTTAAATTCAACATTATCCGAAACAGTAATTGATGACACAAGCATGACATCAGAGTGATGTCAGCAGGTCAACTGGTCGGTTGACCAGTTAAACTAGAAAGTCGGGTCCAGTGGGACCCACATGTCAGTGACATTGCTAACTAACATAGTTATTTTAACCTAACTAACCTAATTAGCGAGTGGGGCCCAGTAGTCAGTGACTAATCAGTGAGTTAATTAACTAATCATTTAATTAATAGTTTATTTATCTATTTAAATTCGTTTAATTAAGTGGGGCCCGCATGTCAGTGAGACAGGGGGGCCCCGTCAGCAGTTGACGTGGTCAACAGGCCAACTGGGGCCCAGGGGCAGTGGCACTGGGCGGGGCCCACCCAGGCCAAGTCAGTAGCGGACGGCGATGCGCCGGACTTGCTGCGGCGAGCCAAATCGTGGCGGCGCGCGTCGGGCTTGGTTCGGGTTTTGCGCACAGGGGGTCCCAAGGGCTGCGGTTGCTTGCATTCAATGTGACTCGACGCCGCGCGTCGAACGCGGTGCGGGGTGCTGGGGAGGTCGGAGAGGAGCGACAGGAGCTCGCCGGTGGAGGGGCGGTTCGGGCATGCGGCGGAGACGGCGCTACGGTGCGAATTTGGGCAAACCGAAGAGCGGGGCGAGGCCTACACGATGCTGCAAATGCAACAGAGGCATGAAAGGGACCAAATGGTCGTTGTGGCCACGCCGGCGACGAGGCCAGGCGGCGGAGGGTGCGGCCTAATGCGGCGCGGTGGCTACAGTATGCTAGCGAGGTAATGGATAGGGGGAGGAGGAGCAGGAGCTCACAGTGAGGCGTAGCCGTTCAGTGCGGGCGCGGGGAAGGCGTGGTACAGCTCGAACCGACGGTGAACGGCGGCGGGGATCCGACGAGGAAGAAGATGGCGCGGGGTTGATGCAGGGCTCCCGGGGCTCGGGCCGTGGTCGAAGAGGACGGGCTCGACGCGGCGGAGCTCGTGGACACGTCGGGGAGGCGAACGGGGCACGGTGGCCGTGGCTACGCCGGAGCCATGGCGGCGGCGCTCGGCTGCGACGGGGGAGCGAGGGAGAGAACGAGTAGAGTAGCTAGGGTTCGTCCGCGCGGTCGAGGGGCTGCTCTTATACCTAGCGCGCGCGGGGGTGCGCTGTCGAGCGGCAAGCGAGGGGGGCCTGGGGAGCGCGCACGCGGTGTTCGACAGCGAGGCGAGGAGTAGTGCGGGAGGTGGGGGACGGCGCGGGGTGGGCTGGGCCGCGACTGTAGCGAGCAGGCCTAAGTGCACAGTAGAGCGTTTAGGCCTTTTTCATTTTTCCTTTTTCTGTTTCTTTTCTTTTCTATTTTGGCTAATTGTTTGAGCACCAAATGATTTTTGTAAAATATAAAAGCTGGCCCACAAATCACAGCACAATACACCCGACCACCAAAAACAAGTTTGGGGTAAATATCATTTCATTTTTACTAAGTATTAATAAAAAGGGTATTAAATAATGTTCTCAGCCACTATTTTTAGGTTGTTTGAGTCACTTAGCTAATTTCAATAATGTTGTTTACAATTTTGTCATAGCCTCTAATTTATCTATTATTTATTGAACATTTTAGTTTCTGGTTCGATCAACTTTTACATTTCACTTTAATTTAAATTTGAATTTGAGTTAGGAGTTGAAATGCAATATGATGCTAATGATGATTTGACACTGTTAACCTTGCTGACTTGTCATTATCGAAAGTGATTACTGTGGCTAATGTATGGGGTGTTACAGTAGCAATACCACCGTAGCGTCGCACCGGGCCCTCATACTTGCGGGGGGGTGTGGTGGCATGTATGAAGAGATGGCACGCGTCTCCGGGGTGTGGCACCCCTAACGGACGGTGCCGCCGCCGGCACCTGGAGGGGGGAAACGGACGCGTCGGGTCTACACTGAGGGGATGTTGCTGTGGGTTTGGCCCGAATGTTGCTCCCAAGAGTCCCTATGGGTCTAATGAATACCGGAGCTTCCTTCGTATGGATTAGACAAGTATTTAAACTGGTCAAATTGCTCTTCCTTTGATGATGTGGTACTATTTTTCAGTTTTCTAATGCTATCGATGTTGCTGCTGCAAAAAAAAAGATGCTATCTATGCCGATGGCATAGCTATCGGCATATGTTGCCACGTGGCATCTTCACCTATGCCAACGGCTATGCCGTCGGCATATATCTCCATATGCACTCGGGGGCGAGCCACGGCCACTCATTCTCCTCCTCCCGTGCCCTCTCCACACCCACCTCCACCCGTGCCGCTCCCCGCCGCCCGCCGCCACCACCGATCCATCGGCGCCCCTCCCCTTCCCTCGCCCCTCCCCGCTTCCACCCCGACCCTCTCAGCCCCCTCCTCACGTCGCCGCCGTCGCGACCTTGACTCCACGCCGCCGCGGCCACAACTCGCCCCACCCATGCTCGCCACGGCCGCCCACTCCACCTCGTCCCCTGCCGTCACCGCCGCCCCACCCCACCACCACCCCACACCCAGTCACCCCCGTCCGCCTTGCACCGGCCCCTGCACCGTCCACATCGCCCCGACCCCGCCCCCTCCCTCTCCTGCTCGGGCCTCCGCCGGCCTTCACCGCACCGGCCCGGGCTCGGAGACCCTCCAGATGCCTGCAGCCGCCTCGACCCGCCCACGCTGCCGACGCTGCCCGACCCCCGCCTCCCCAAGAACCGCCCGACCCCAAAGAGAGCACGGAGTTTTTTTCATTTGTT
The DNA here is from genome assembly GCA_021605145.1 of Aegilops bicornis. Classification (NCBI taxonomy): domain Eukaryota; kingdom Viridiplantae; phylum Streptophyta; class Magnoliopsida; order Poales; family Poaceae; genus Aegilops; species Aegilops bicornis. Next base: position 807,618,063 of record CM038671.1, read on the forward strand.
AGATGAATGCCACTGTTAGAAGCATGAATGGATATTAGATGCATATGCTAGATAGATGGATTTTTTTTTGTTTTGTGTAGTTTTATTAGGTTTTTAGATACATAGTACATAGTTTTTATTAAGTTTGTCAATGGATGTTAGTCAAGTTAACAAATGTTTTAGTTTCTAAAATATAGATGAATAGATGTTGGTTAAGTTTGTGATAGAGGGATGGATATTGGTCAAGTTAGGGTTAGGTCATGTTGATTCATAAGAGGCAATTCGAGACACTTAGTTTTTAAAATAGATAACGAAGCTTTTTTTTTGCAATTTGACACATTGTTTCATGTTGATGCATAATGTTGTGCCATGCTCTACCCCATTCCGAGACAGGATTTTGGCGGCGCTTCCCCATTGTTCTCCTGATGCACATTCTCCCGGCATTTTACCGAGACGTGTATTTGGAGAACAGTGGGGAGGTGCTGCCGACAAGGTTTATTTGGAGAACAGTGGCGAGAGGCAGGGGGTTAAAAAACTCCGGGCCGTGTCCGAAATAGGGGGGTCTTCTTCGATGCCCTCCTATACTGAGGCACCTTCTGAGTCTGAGGAGGAGGAGTATGTTCCTCAGGAGGAAGAGGGCGAGGAGGAGGAGTGCGAGGAGGAGGGTGAGGAGGAGGGTGGTGGAGGGGAGGGTGATGAGGAGGGTGAAGTGGAGGTTGACCCCGAGATCTGGGGTGACTTGCTGTCGGGTGCTCCAAAGGGGTGGTTGCGTGGTATTGTGGAACTACCTACACCACCTTCTATCGAGGCCAACAAGTGGCTCATTGAACCCAAGGGGACAGAGTAAGTGCCTCTCCATCATATTTTGAACACATGCCAACATTTTCTTAGTGTACACATGCTAATTCTTTGATTCTTTTAAAGGAACTGGATCCTTCACGGACAGGGCCGTAAACCGAACGGCCTTATCACTGTGCTATTGAAGGAGCTTTGGCCGGTCCTATTCTTCCCGAGGCATGACAGGGACCCGGAGCTGCGGGTTTTGGCCACGAGCTGGGCCCACTACGAGGCTTCTAGCCACACGGAGTATGGGACGGCCGCTAAGGCCGTGATCACCAAATTTTGGGTAAGTTCTCTTCAGAATCACTTGTCTTCAGTTTTGTTCATAATTTATCATCCAATCACTCAACGCATGCTTTGTTTGCTTATGGTTTTATGCATGATTGCAGCAATTCTATAGAATTCTTGACGAGCACAAGGCCAGAGTCGACGTGGTCTTGCTGGCTGCGACGAACAAGAAAGCTCGTCAGTTCCAGTACGAGGTGCGCTGGGTTGCCGTCTTGCACTTCTACCACACCTACCTTCATCAAAAGATGAGCAAAAGTGAAGCGCAGGAGCAAGGACTTACCTTGAACAGGGAGCAGTACATGAAGGTAATATTAGAGACTTTTGATTCCAACATATAAGCAGTCAATATCATCGTTTCGTGCTCACAAGTCATGCTTCCATTATGTAGGTTATTCCTCCTTGGTGCTTTGGAAAGGATGATGGATGGGCGAGTTTGGTGGATAGGTGGCTCGACGAGGATGCTGAGTTTGCTGCCAAGAGCAGCAAGGCCTGGGCTAACTGTGGAAAAGACGGGACACACGGCCAAGGAAATAGGAACCACTGGGCTTCAAGGCCATGAAGGTATATCTATATGCATGATGCATTTTTGTTCTTCTTTTTACTGTCATGTTCTTATGTATGGCTAACTTCTGTTTGACGTTACACGAGGACAAGTTGAAGAGGCCGCTCTCAGACATTGAGTCATGGAAGCTGGCCCGCGAGTGGAGTGGTCGCAAGGCCAGCGAGAGTCAGTACTATGGCAAGACCGAGGAGCACCTGGAGTCTTACACTCAGCAGTTTCAGAAGTTGCATCCTAGTCCGGATGCTCCTGACGTCGCCCAGTCTCAGATCGACGACACGGCGGTGGTGGCCATCCAGGGGAAGCCCCATGGCCAGTATCCGTGTATCGATGGCTTGATCACTCCTTCGGTCTCGTACACACGGCTTCGGGCTACCAACTCGAAACCGTTAGAGAGTACGGGGCGTTCGCAGCCTCCCTTAGCCCACCAGCAAGCTGTAAGTACTTCCCCTTTATCTTCTTTCTCTCTAACTTTCTCAGTTTATTTTCAAAAGTGCTCACTTAGAAACAACCTAAATTTTGTAGGCATATCAGGCCTTTGTCGAGCATAGGAATGTTGAGGTGCAGGAGTACTTGCAACAAGTGAAGGCAAACGATGATTACAACCGTCAGATGATGATGGTTAGTTTTGCCCTCTTAAAACCAAGCTAAAGTTTTGCACTTTCATTCCTTCTGACCTACTAGTTTGCTTGTTTAACTAACATGCAGGCTATGTTGGCGTCTTGGAGTAACCCCCACACGTGCCCACATTTGATGAACGGGTGGAACTAGGCAGTGATACTCCGGTTAGTACATTTTCCTAACTACTAACAAACTAGTTCTCGTTCATTCAACACTATCATATCATATTTACCGTTAGAATTTTTTCTCAAACATGTAGGGGACCGGTGGCTCGACTCCTGCTTCGTCGACACCAGTCACTCCGATCTGGCAGAGTGGTGCTGGTCTTGGCGGTGGCGGTCTTGGCGGTGGCGGTCTTGGCTTTTGCGGTGGCGGTCTTGACGGTGGTGGTCTTGGCGGAGGTGGTCTTGCTTGATGTCGATGATTATACCCGTGCATGTGGCCATCGTGCCATACTTTTCATGTTCCTACTTGTTAGTTTCTTTAGATGACGATGATGATGTTCCATGTCTTGCAATACTTATGTTCATGAAGTTTCACCGATGATGATCTTTAGATGATGAACTTGAGTATGTTTAGATGATGATGATGATCTTGAGTATGTTTAGATGATGAACTTGATGATGATCTGTCATATTTCTGTGTATACCTGCATAATCCCATATTTTCTGGTTTCAAATGCTATCAAAATGAATTGAAACAGAGAAAACAGAGCAAATATTTTAAAAAAAAGCACAGATCTATGCCGACGGCAAAGCCGTTGGCATAGCTATGCCCAGGAGCCGTCGGCATATCTCTGCTGCCAGGAGCTCCCAGCGGCAGCCACGTGGCAGGGATATGTCGTTGGCATATCCTGCCACGTGGCAGCCCGTGGTTTCTCAGCACGTTTGACGGCGCCGTCGGTTGCCGTCAGGTGAAAATCATTGTCGACGGCGTATATATGACGACGGCCATACGGACACCGTCGGGATATATGTCTATGGCGACGGCTTTTCTATGCCGACGGTCTGACACATCTACGCTGACGTTATCTACGCCGACGGGGATATGCCGACAGGGGCCGTCGGCATAGACCTAAGCTGACGGCATGGGGGCCTATGCCGATGGCCGGCGGCCAGCAGCTTAGAGGGGCATTCCGGTAATGAGAGTAGAAAACGCAATCGGCGTGTGAAGGTAGATTCTTAAGCATCATAGTAATTTGTCCATGTGATCGACCTCTCTCTCAACATCATTAGTAAGTTGCAGTTCAAAAACATTATTACTGGCCTAATACTACCTTATATTACAGGAGAAGATGGATCAAGGGTTATTGCTGTAGTGAACTTGCTGTGCGACAAATTCCAGGGATCCTTTCCGCAGCCCTAATTATTTGAGGCGCAACAGTAACAGCCTGGAGATGAAACAAGCTAGTAGAAAATTTGGTCATCATTTGTAAAATGCTTGAGCTTTTAGATGTTGGGGATAACCAGCTGGTGCCAAAGACCTCTCTCTCTTTTTTTGCGAAAAAAATTCCAATCTATTCATCTCCAATCATTGCAGTACAACGAACACCAGAAATAAAAATTACATCCAGATCCGTAGACCACCTAGCGACGACTACAAGCACTGAAGCGAGCCGAAGGCGCGCCGCCGTCATCACCCCTCCATCGCCGGAGTCGGGCACAACTTGTTGTAGTAGACAGTCGGGAAGTCGTCGTGCTAAGGCCCCATAGGACCAGCGCACCAGAACAACAACCGCCGCCATTGAAGAATAACGTAGGGTTGGAAGGATTCAACCCAAGACACATGAACGTAGATTTAACAACGACGAGATCCGAGCAAATCCACCAAAGATAGATCCACCGGAGACACACCTCCACACGCCCACCAACGATGCTAGATGCACCGCCGGAACGGGGGCTAGGCGGGGAGACCTTTATTCCATCTTCAGGGAGCCGCCGTCGTCTCGCCTTCCTGAGCATGACACAAACCCTAACAAGACAGGAAAAAACGACTGAAAACGGAGCCCTCCCGCCGGCCCTTGGCAGGATCCACCGCGCCCCCATGGCCCTAGGGCCACCGAAGACGAGGCGGACCTGCGGCGGCGCCGGCGAGAGGCAGAAACCCTAGCTTTCTTTCTTGGAGGAGGAGGAACAGGTCCGGATAAGTGCTGGTTCTTGATTTGAATTCTTTGAGTGACAAATCTCTCTCATTGTAAGTACATGTCAACAATCTTCAGAGTCTGCTATCATGGCTTTCATTTTACTGAAGCACTTTACTGATCTATCAGCTGTGAGTACTCAACACTTTACTGATCATGGTTTTTTTTTCTCTCATTTTGAAGCTCCTGCCCTCTCTTGTTTGTTGCACCTTTGATTTCAGAAGGATCCATCATGCCTTTCATTTCATTGAAGCACTGTGCTGACGATCCATCATATTCTCTTCTTTTTTTCTCATTTCCTGTAAGTGCTCTCTCCTTGGTAACCGTGAATTCACAAAGAAAGATGGTGTAGGAACTGGTTGATGCAATCACTCGGCAGGCCCGTCTAGCTCAGTTGGTAGAGCGCAAGGCTCTTAACCTTCTGGTTGTGGGTTCAAGCCCCACGGTCGGCGCTTTTTACTTAGGTAAATATTTTTTTTATTCTGTTGCCTAACCAACTCTGCCTTTTCTGATGCTCTCCTAACAAACTGCATCGCCATGTGTTCTTCTCAAAATTAATACAAAAATATGGATCATTAGTACAACAGAATAATATCATATTGTACCGGAAATGCCTTTTGGAGCTCGGTCTCTAGTGAGGCCTCCAAATTCAAATTTTAAATTTCATCAAAATTCATAATTTTTTTCATTTAAAAAATCCTGATTTTTTTACAGATATACATGAAGGCATAACACACATTTGTGTAAATTTTCAGTTCAAAATACATCAAAATGAGGGCTGTGCAAAAAAAGACAAATCTGCGGTTCGAGCCCCCCGGTGGGCGCTGTTTACTTCAGTAAATATTTTTGTTATCTGTTGGCTACCCTTTTCTGATGCTCTGTTAACAAACTGCATCGCCATGTGTGCTTCTCAAAATTAATACAAAAAATGTGGATCATAACTACAACAGAATAATATCATATTGTACCGGAAATGCCTTTTGGTGCTCGGCCTCCCGTGAGGCCTCCAAATTCAAATTTGAAATTTCATCAAAATTTATATTTTTGCATTTCAAAAAATCCTGATATTTTAACAGATATACATGAAGGCAGAACACACATTTGTCTAATTTTTCATTTCAAAATACATCAAAATGAGGGCTGTGCAAAAAAGAGAAATATGGGGTTGTTTGACACATGATACTATTCATGCTCCCAGGCTATGAATTTGTCTTTTTTGTACAGGTCGCAACTAAAGGTACTTCATCATGAATTTTTACACACATGTTGCTGGCCCACCACCGGCACAGCAGCACCAGGTAGTACAACCTCCTGGGGTGGTTGAAGAGGCACATGAGGGTGAAGAGCGCGTTGAGGATCTGGTTGTTGACATCGAACCATGTGTCCTTCCCATTGATCAATCACTAGCATCAGCAACACTCTATGCACCACCGAAGACAATACCCGGATTACAAGAGAGTTTATCTGAAAGCAACACCTTCAAGAAAGAAACAATGCACAAGCATTGTCATTGCCCGATCGAAGAACTTGAGTTTTAATCCTGGAGAAAGTCCGAGTTCACCAAGAAAACAATGCCTTCAACAAGGTCATTGTCAGGTACAATCAAACAATGCCCCCGCTTGCCGAGGCTGCTATTCCAAGCCACCAAACACCAGGGACACAATCTTCATCGCATCCAATACACCCTTCCACCAAGGCTTCAAAACCTCCAATCGCAGTCGCCATGACTTTCTCCACCTCTATCAATGCCTTAGGAATCTTGACTTAGACCTGTCCCATGACACATATTAAAAACCGAAGCTTTGTGCCGCGCCCTTTTGAGACTGTGCTAGCTGATAATATGAGTGTGCGCGACTGGAACATTTCCAATCTAGATATCCAGGGCGACATACGCCAATCCGTGTAGTTCTTCGATGGGAAGACCGGAACTCGTCAGCGACCAGATCCAAGAGGTCGACATCCGGCAAAAATAAGACTTGGCGGAAGAAGAGCGCTAGGGACAAACCACCACTGCCGCGCCGCTGACTCCACCAGCCGAAGGCCACGGCGGAGCCGGCCGCCCGCGACCCGCGACATACTTAGCCAGCTTCGCTCAAGAGGCCAGATCGGCCCTTACGCTGTCAGCAACCCCGACCGCCCAGCGGCACACAACCTTGACGCCTGACACGCTGTCGTCACGCTGCCATCGCCGATGAGCTTAGGCGCACCGCCATGCTGTTGCGCTGCCGCCAGCGCTGCATCTCGGCCCGTTGAAAGTGCAACTAATCCCCGGGTGGTTTTGGTAATTCATTGCAACATATGTACCATTGAACTAATATCTACTTGAGAAATATTTCAGAGAGTTCATTGATAGGAACATGACAAGGACTAAGGAATGTGGACCCCTCAAAATGCTAAGGAATCAAGTTGGCAAAAGCACAAGACTCTATTTTTGGTTTAGTGATCCAAGATCACATTGAGTCCATAGGAAAGCAATACTATTAAAAGGGGATGAGGTTTTGATGATGATCTGGTTGCTCAAGTGCTTAGTGATAAATCTCCAAATTCTCAGCACCTCTCACTATCCAAAACCCTAAAAAGCCATCTCGGTCCCACCGATAAAATCTGTCCGGACTCACCGAGATGAGCCTCCACTACTAGGAAAATACTTATAGGCAGGAGATCAGAAGTAGCGCTGGAAATAAGCAAGCGCCGCTGCTAATTAGCAATAGCGCTGCTTCTGGGCAGCGCTACAAGTAATGCTTTAGCAGTAGCGCTAGATGCTGATAAAGCGCTACTACTAAGTGGGACCCAACGCTCCCACCGACGCTAGCTGTAGCCGCAGCGCTGACCATAAAAAAGCGCTACTACTAATTATTTAGTAGTAGCACTTAATTTTAGCGCACCGCTACTGCTAAGTGGGCCCACTTAATAGTAGCGTTTTTGCTCGTAAGCGCTACTACTAAGTTAAATAGCAGCAGCGCTTTGTGTGAAACATCGCTACTGTTAGTTGCGGCTAGTACCACCTTTTCACCCACCCCCTCCCCTCCTCCCCCTTTGCCCTCTCTTCCCCTACTTTCCCCTTCTCCCCTCTCTAAGTTCTCCACCATTGTTGCCCTTCTTCTCTCTTCCTCCTACCTCTCTTCTCTCCCCATTAGTGCCCCTCCACCATAACTCTCCTCCATATAGCCTTCTCATCTCTAGCTAGCTCCATAAATGCCCCCTACCTTCATTTATTTGGATCTCCCTCCATTCCATTAGATGTAGATCTAGCTAGCTCATCTCTCTCCCTCTCCATTAGTTACCTAGCTAGCTAGAGTCATCTCTCCTCCCCAACAACTAGTTAGATCCCTATAGGTAGCGAAAAAGGCCTCATTCGATCGATCAGTCTCTCTCGGGAGAATATGTGTGTGAATGGGAATATGTGTGTTTGGGATAATGGAGAGATTTATGCGAGTGACATGCCCCCGAGTTGCTTATGTTTTGCCGAAATGTCGATTTATTTCCGTTTCGGTGAATTTCGAGCAAACTCGATATGTCCTATTTTTAGGCAAGGTCATGCCAAATTTTTATATGACTTTGATGCATGCATGCATTTTGTTTATAACCCTTTTGCTTGTTATACCGTGCAGTCGGTCGTGAAGATGAGTGGATGGATGGTGGAGCGATACATGCAATCCGCGGTGATGGACATGTATGCAAATAATCGGACTAGGATTAGATGTCCATGTACGAGATGCAAAGAAGGAATCCATTTGGACCCATTTCATCGTGGCAGTTTGAAGGCGCACCTGCTGATGTATGGTTTCATGGATGGCTATACACGGTGTATAAGTGAAGATGATGATGATGATGATGAGGACGTCCACATGGCAGGGAATAACGACATGGGGCTAGACGAAGAGATGACCAATCGACATGAAGACGATGGCGCCGGACATGGCGGCGGGGAAGAGTCCGAAAATGACGGCGGTGATACGTCCATTTTGCATCATGCTTTTATATTGATATTTATCGCATTATGGGCTATTATTTCACGTTATGTCACAATACTTATGGCTATTCTCTCTTATTTTACAAGGTTTACATGAAGAGGGAGAATGCCGGCAGCTGGAATTCTGGGCTGGAAAAGGAGCAAATATTGAAGGCCTATTCTTCGCAACTCAAAAAGTCCTGAAACTCCACGGAATACCTTAAAATAAATAAATAAAAATCATCGCCGAAGATGAAGGCCAGGGGGCCCACACCCTGCTCACGAGGGTGGGGGGCGCGCCCCCTCCCCCTGGGCGTGCCCCCCTACCTCGTGGCCCCCCTGGTGGCTCTCCGACGTCCATCTTCTCCTATATGAAATCTTTCGATGGGAAAAAAATTCATAAGCAACCTTTCGGGATGAGACTCCGCCGCCACGAGGCGGAACCTTGGCGGAACCAATCTAGGGCTCCGGCAGAGCTGTGCTGCCGGGGACACTTCCCTCCGGGAGGGGGAAATCATCGCCATCATCATCACCAATGCTCCTCTCATCGGGAGAGGGCAATCTCCATCAACATCTTCACCAGCACCATCTCATCTCCAAACCCTAGTTCATCTCTTGTATCCAATTCTTGTCTCCAAGTCCGGGATTGGTGCTAGTAGGTTGCTAGTAGTGTTGATTACTCCTTGTAGTTGATGCTAGTTGGTTTACTTGGTGGAAGATCATATGTTCAGATCCTTTATGCATATTATTACCCCTCTGAATATTAACATGAATATGCTTTGTGAGTAGTTACGTCTGTTCCTGAGGACACGGGAGAAGTCTTCCTATTAGTAGTCATGTGAATTTGGTATTCGTTCAATATTTTGATGAGATGTATGTTGTCTAACCTCTAGTGGTGTTATGTGAACGTCGACTACATAACACTTCACCATTATTTGGGCCTAGAGGAAGGCATTGGGAAGTAGTAAGTAGATGATGGGTTGCTATAGTGATAGAAGCTTGAACCCTAGTTTATGTGTTGCTTCGTGAGGGGCTGATTTGGATCCATATGTTTCATGCTATGGTTAGGTTTACCTTAATACTTTTGTTGTAGTTGCAGATGCTTGCAATAGAGGTTAATCATAAGTGGGATGCTTGTTCAAGTAAGAACAGCACCCAAGCACCGGTCCACCCACATATCAAATTATCAAAGTACCGAACGCGAATCATATGAGCGTGATGAAAACTAGCTTGACGATATTCCCATGTGTCCTCGGGAGCACTTTTCCTATTATAAGAGTTTGTTCCGGCTTCTTTGCTACAAAAAGGATTGGGCCACCTTGCTGCACCTTATTTACTTTTGTTACTTGTTGCTCGTTACAATTTATCTTATCACAAAACTATATGTTACCACTTATTTCAGTACATGCAGAGAATACCTTGCTGAAAACCGCTTATCATTTCCTTCGCTTCCTCGTTGGGTTTGACACTTTTACTTATCGAAAGGACTACGATAGATCCCCTATACTTGTGGGTCATCAAGACTCTTTTCCTGGCGCCGCTGTCGGGAGTGTAGCGCCTTTGGTAGGTGGAATTTGGTAAGGAAAAATTTATATAGTGTGCTGAAATTTTACATCACTTGTTACTATGGAAAGTAATTCTATGAGGGGCTTGTTCGGGGTATCTTCACCCCTTCCAGTAGAGCAAAGAGTTGCTCCTCAACCTACTGAACCTATTGAAAATGAAACTCCTTTTGAATTTCCTTCGGGTATCATGGAAAAACTGCTGGCTAATACATTTACAGGAGATGGAACAAAGCATCCTGACGAGCATCTTCGCTATGTGGATGATATTTGTGGACTATTTAAGCTTGCAGGTATACCCGATGATGTTGTTAAGAAGAAGAATTTTCCTTTATCTTTGAAGGAAGACGCATTGACATGGTATAGGCTATGTGATACGAGATCATGGAACTATAAAAGAGTGAAATTGGAATTTCATCAAAAGTATTACCCTATGCATCTTGTTCATCGTGATCGCAATTATATATATAATTTTTGGCCTCGCTGAAGGAGAAAGCATCGCTCAAGCTTGGGGAGGCTTAAATCAATGTTATATTCATGCCCCAATCATGACCTCTCAAGAGAAACAATTCTTCAGAATTTTTATGCTCGGCTTTCTGATAACAATGGCACCATGCTCGATACTTCTTGTGCTGGCTCTTTTATGATGAAGACTATTGAATTCCGATGGAATTTATTGGATAGAATTAAACGCAACTCTGAAGATTGGGACCTCGATGAAGGTAAGGAGTCAGGTATGACACCTAAGTTTGATTATGTTAAATCTTTTATGGATACCGATATTTTCCGTAAGTTTAGCACTAAATATGGACTTGACTCTGAGATAGTAGCTTCTTTCTGTGAATCTTTTGCTACTTATGTTGATCTTCCTAAGGAGAAGTTGTTTAAATATGATCCTCCCATAGAAGTAAAAGTAGCTGCACCTATTAAAGTTGAAGAAAAGACTATCTCTTATAATGATGCTATTGTTCCCACCTCTTATGTTGAGAAACCACCTTTCCCTGTCAGAGATAAGGATCATGCGAAAGCTTCAACTCTTGTTCGTAAAAGCAATATTAGAACTTATGTACCTCCTGAGCAAGTTAAATTAGAACCCAGTATTGCAATTGTTAAAGATCTCTTGTCTGATAATATTTATGGGCATGTTATTCAGTTCGAAGGTGAAACTGCTAGAATTGCTAAACCATGTGCTAAAGATAAACATAGACCTGTGGTAGGCGTACCTGTTATTTCTGTTAAAATAGGAGATCATTGTTACCATGGCTTATGTGATATGGGTGCGAGTGCTAGTGTTATACCACATACTTTATATGAAGAAATTAAGAATGAAATTGCACCTGCTGAGTTAGAAGGTATTGATGTCACAATTAAACTTGCCAATAGAGATACTATTTCACCAATTGGGATTGTTAGAGATGTTGAAGTCTTGTATGGGAAAACTAAATATCCTGCTGATTTTCTTGTTCTTACTTCTCCGCAAGATAGCTTTTGTCCCATTATATTTGGTAGACCCTTCTTGAATACTGTTAATGCTAAGATAGATTGCGAAAAGAATGTTGTTACTATTGGCTTGGATGATATGGTTCATGAGTTTAATTTCTCTAAATTTAGTAAACAACATCGTGAAGAAGAATTGCCTAGTAAGGATGAATTTATTGGTCTTGCTTCTATTGCCGTACCTCCTAGTCATCCTTTGGAACACTATTTGCTAGACCATGAAAATGATATGTTTATGAATGAAAGAAGAGAAATAGATGAGGTATTATTTAAACAAGAACCTATTCTGAAACACAATTTGCCTGTTGAAATCCTAGGGGATCCTCCTCCACCCATGGGTGATCCCGTATTTGAGCTTATCTTGATGAAAAGAAAATATATCATGTTATTATTAGTGCTAACCTTTCAGAGCATGAAGAAGAAAGATTATTGAAAACTCTGAAGAAGCACCGTGCCGCTATTGGATATACTCTTGACGATCTTAAGGGCATTAGTCCCACTCTATGTCAGCATAAAATAAATTTGGAAGCGGATGCCAAACCAGTTTGTGATCCTCAACGGTGTTTGAATCCTAAAATGAAAGAAGTGGTAAGAAAGGAAATACTCAAGCTTCTGGAGGCAGGTATAATTTATCCCGTTGCTGATAGTCAGTGGGTAAGCCATGTCCATTGTGTCCCTAAGAAGGGAGGTATTACTGTTGTCCCTAATGATAAAGATGAATTAATTCCGCAAAGAATTATCACAGGTTATAGGATGGTAATTGATTTCCGCAAATTAAATAAAGCTACTAAGAAATATCATTACCCCTTACCTTTTATTGACCAAATGCTAGAAAGATTATGCAAACATACACATTATTGCTTTCTAGATGGTTATTCTTGTTTCTCTCAAATACCTGTGCCGGCTAAAGATCAACCAAAGACTACTTTTACATGCCCTTTTGGTACTTTTGCTTATAGACGTATGCCTTTTGGTTTATGTAATGCACCTGCTACCTTTCAAAGATGCATGATGGCTATATTCTCTGACTTTTGTGAAAAGATTTGTGAGGTTTTCATGGACGAATTTTCCGTCTATGGTTCCTCTTTTGATGATTGCTTGAGCAATCTTGATCGAGTTTTGCAGAGATGTGAAGAAATTAATCTTGTCTTGAATTGGGAAAAGTGCCACTTTATGGTTAATGAAGGTATTGTCTTGGGACACAAAGTTTCTGAAAGAGGTATCGAAGTTGATAAAGCCAAGGTTGATGCTATTGAAAAGATGCCATGTCCCAAGGACATCAAAGGTATAAGAAGTTTCCTTGGTCATGCCGGGTTTTATAGGAGGTTCATTAAGGACTTCTCAAAAGTTTCTCGCCTCGACTAATTTGTTGAAAAAGATGTACCATTTGTCTTTGATGATGATTGTGTAGAAGCATTTGAAATACTTAAGAAAGCATTAGTCTCTGCACCTATTGTTCAGCCACCTGATTGGAATTTACCCTTTGAAATTTAGTGTGATGCTAGTGATTATGCTGTAGGTGTTGTTCTAGGGCAAAGAGTTGATAAGAAATTAAATGTTATCCATTATGCTAGAAAGACTCTAGACAATGCTCAAAGAAATTATGCTACTACCGAAAAGGAACTTTTAGCAGTTGTATTTGCTTGTGATGAATTCAGACCCTATATTGTTGATTCTAAAGTAACTATTCACACTGATCATGCTGCTATTAAATATCTGATGGAAAAGAAAGATGCTAAACCTAGACTTATTAGATGGGTTCTCTTGCTGCAAGAATTTGATTTGCATATTGTTGATAGAAAAGGAGCTGAGACCCCCATTGCAGACAACTTATCTCGGTTAGAGAATGTTCTTGATGACCCACTACCTATTGATGATAGCTTTCCTGATGAACAATTAAATGTCGTAAGCACTTCTCGTAGCACTCCATGGTATGCTGATTATGCTAATTATATTGTTGCTAAATTTATACCACCTAGCTTCACATACCAACAAAAGAAAAAGTTCTTTTATGATTTGAGACATTACTTTTGTGATGATCCACATCTTTACAAAGAAGGAGTAGATGGTATTATTAGACGTTGTGTACCTGAGCATGAACATGAATATATCCTACGCAAGTGTTACTCTGAAGCTTATGGAGGACACCACGCTGGAGATAGAACTGCACATAAGGTATTGCAATCTGGTTTTTATTGGCCTACTCTCTTCAAGGATGCTCGTAAGTTTGTTTTGTCTTGTGATGAATGTCATATAATTGGTAATATTAGTAGACGCCAAAAATGCCTATGAATTATTCACTTGTTATTGAACCATTTGATGTTTGGGGCTTTGATTATATGGGACCTTTTCCTGCCTCTAATGGATATACTCATATTTTAGTTGTTGTTGATTACGTTACTAAGTGGGTAGAAGCTATTCCAACTAGTAGTGTTGATCATAACACTTCTATTAAAATGCTTAAGGAAGTTATTTCTTCGAGGTTTGGAGTCCCTAGATATTTAATGACTGATGGTGGTTCACAGTTTATTCATGGTGCTTTCCGTAAAATCTTGCTAAATATGACGTTAATCGTAGAATTGCATCTCCATATCACCCGCAGTCTCGTGGTCAAGTAGAATTGAGTAATAGAGAGCTCAAATTAATTTTGCAAAAGACTGTTAATAGGTCTAGAAAGAATTGGTCCAAGAAACTTGATGATGCATTATGGGCCTATAGAACTGCATATAAGAATCCTGTGGGTATGTCTCCGTATAATATGGTTTATGGAAAAGCATGTCACTTACCTCTCGAACTAGAACATAAGGCATATTGGGCTATTAAAGAGCTCAACTATTATTTCAAACTTGCCGGTGAGAAGAGGTTATTTGATATTAGCTCACTTGATGAATGGAGAACCCAAGCCTATGAAAATGCCAAGTTATTTAAAAAAAAGTTAAAAGATGGCATGACAAAAGGATACAAAAGCTTGATTTTAATGTAGGTGATTATGTATTGCTATACAACTCTCTTTTAAGATTTTTTGCAGGAAAACTTCTCTCTAAATGGGAAGGTCCCTACGTTATCGAGGAGGTCTATCATTCCGGTGCCATAAAAATCAACAACTTCGCAGGCACAAATCCGAAGGTGGTAAACGGTCAAATGATCAAACACTATATCTCAGGTAATCCTCTAAATGTTGAAACTAATAGTATTGAAACCGTAACCCCGGAGAATACATAAGGGACACTTTCCAGAACGTTCCAGACTCTGAAAAGGAATAGGTATGTGTTACGGTAAGTAAACCGACCCCAAAACAAACTCTAAGGCAATATTTCTTCGTTTTGGAATATTTAGAAAAATAGAAAAATAAGTAGCAGTCCGGGTAGGACACGAGGCCTCGACAAGGGTGGAGGGCGCGCCCTACACCCCTGGGCACGCCCCCCTACCTCGTGAGCACCCCGTGTGTCCTCCGGACTCCGTTTTCTTGCACGATACGTATTTCGGTCGGTAAAAATTCATTATATATTCTCCCGAAGGTTTTGACTCCCGTATCACGTAAATATCCTCTGTTTTCGTTTCGAGCTGTTTCCGTTGCAGATTTGAGGATTCTGGAGACTTGATCATCCTTCTATGAGGGTGAGCCTATGCCATGGAAGGTGGGCGACAAGCTTGCATCATCAACAAAACCTCCACCACCAACAACAAAGAAGGAGGCATAATCACATGGGTATGGGCACTCCCCTTGGCAACTGCCAAGCTTGGGGAGGTGCCCCGGTATCGTATCACCATCACAACTCCTATCTTTACCGTTTTTCTTAGTTCGATCCTATTAGTAGTATCTTGATTTAGTAGAACAAAGTCATGGGATGATCTAGTTTTGAAGTTTTGCTTTATGATCCCTCTTTGCAATCGAGTCCATGCGCTATATATAATAAAGATTAGTGTTGAGTCAAGGGCTTGATTACTTTGCCATGATCTTGAGTGATTAGAAGAAAAAGAATAAAAAGAAACAAAGAGTTCATATTGATCTTATTGAAAGTAATGGCTTCACATAGAAAGAGTATGATGATTAAAAGTTGTTGGGAGTTGGCAAATATAGCTTTGGTCATCGTTGCAATTAATAGGAAGTAATAAGGAGAGAGGTTTCACATATAGATATATTATCATTGACATCTTTTATGATTGGGAGCACTCATTAAAATATGGCATGCTAAAGAGTTGATGTTGGACAAGGAAGACAACATAATGAGTTATGTTTTCTTATATCTGAGATAAAGTATGTTGTCATGGTTCCTCTAACATGTTGAGCTTGCCTTTCCCCCTCATGCTAGCAAAATTCTCAGCAGCAAGTAGAGATACTACTTGTGCTTCCAAATACCTTTAAACCAGTTTAGCCATGAGAGTCCACCATATCTACCTATGGATTGAGTAAGATCCTTCAAGTAAGTTGTCATCGGTGCAAGCAATAAAAAATACTCTCTAAATATGCATGACTTATTAGTGCAGAGAAATAAGCTTTGTATGAACTTGTTGTGGACGCAATAAAAGCGACGGACTGCATAATAAAGGTTCACATACAAGGGGCGATATAAAGTGACGTTCTTTTGCATTAAGATTTTGTGCATCCAACCATAAAAGCGCACGGCAACCTCTGCTTCCCTCTGCGAAGGGCCTATCTTTTATTATTATCCTCTACCTTATGCAAGAGTCACGGTGATCTTCACCTTTCCCTTTTTATTTTTATCCTTTGGCAAGCTCAGCATGTTGGAAAGGACATGATATATATATATATATATATATATATATATATATATATATATATATATATATCTAATTGGATGTAGGGGAGCATGAACTATTATTGTTGACATTACCCTTGAGGTAAAAGGTTGTGGGGCAAAACTATAAGCCCCTATCTTTCTCTGTGTCCGATTAAAACTCCGTAACCACAAGTATTGCGTGAGTGTTAGCAATTATGAAGGACTAAGTGATAGTTGAGTATGTGGACTTGCTTTTCAGCTCTGACATAGACTCTTTCCGATGTTATGATAAATTGCATTGCTTCATTGACTGAGGTTATAAATTGTTGATGCTCAATAAGGTTTCTGATTCATACTTTGGCTTTGTGAAAAGATCATCACTTGAACATAAGTAATCATATGACAAATCTATTTATGTTGATGTTATGAGAATAATCATGATGCCTTCATGTCCGTATTTTATTTTTATCGACGCCTCTACCTCTAAACATGAGGACATATTTATTGTTATCGGCTTTTCGCTTGAGGACAAGCGAGGTCTAAGCTTGGGGGAGTTGATACGTCCATTTTGCATCATGATTTTATATTGATATTTATCGCATTATGGGCTATTATTTCATGTTATGTCACAATACTTATGGTTATTCTCTCTTATTTTACAAGGCTTACATGAAGAGGGAGAATGCCGGCAGCTGGAATTCTGGGCTAGAAAAGGAGCAAATATTGAAGTCCTATTCTGCGCAACTCCAAAGGTCCTGAAACTTCACGGAATACCTTAAAATAAATAAAGAAAAATCGTCGCCAAAGATGAAGGCCAGGGGCCCACACCCTGCTCACGAGGGTGGGGGGCGCGCCCCCTCCCCCTGGGCGCTCCCCCTACCTCGTGGGCCCCCGGTGGCTCTCCGACGTCCATCTTCTCCTATATGAAGTCTTTCGATGGGAAAAATCATAAGCAACCATTCGGGATGAGACTCCGCCGCCACGGGGCGGAACCTTGGCGGAACCAATCTAGGGCTCCGGCAGGCTGTCAGCCGAGGACACTTCCCTCGGAGGGGGAAATCATCGCCATCATCATCACCAATGCTCCTCTCATCGGGAGAGGGCAATCTCCATCAACATCTTCACCGGCACCATCTCATCTCCAAACCCTAGTTCATCTCTTGTATCCAATTCTTGTCTCCAAGTCCGGGATTGGTGCTAGTAGGTTGCTAGTAGTGTTGATTACTCCTTGTAGTTGATGCTAGTTGGTTTACTTGGTGGAAGATCATATGTTCAGATCCTTTATGCATATTATTACCCCTCTGAATATTAACATGAATATGCTTTGTGAGTAGTTACGTCTGTTCCTGAGGACACGGGAGAAGTCTTCCTATTAGTAGTCATGTGAATTTGGTATTCGTTCAATATTTTGATGAGATGTATGTTGTCTAACCTCTAGTGGTGTTATGTGAACGTCGACTACATAACACTTCACCATTATTTGGGCCTAGAGGAAGGCATTGGGAAGTAGTAAGTAGATGATGGGTTGCTATAGTGATAGAAGCTTGAACCCTAGTTTATGTGTTGCTTCGTAAGGGGCTGATTTGGATCCATATGTTTCATGCTATGGTTAGGTTTACCTTAATACTTTTGTTGTAGTTGCAGATGCTTGCAATAGAGGTTAATCATAAGTGGGATGCTTGTTCAAGTAAGAACAGCACCCAAGCACCGTCCACCCACATATCAAATTATCAAAGTACTAACGCGAATCATATGAGCGTGATGAAAACTAGCTTGACGATATTCCCATGTGTCCTCGGAGCACTTTTCCTATTATAAGAGTTTGTTCCGGCTTGTCCTTTGCTACAAAAAAGGATTGGGCCACCTTGCTGCACCTTATTTACTTTTGTTACTTATTGCTCGTTACAATTTATCTTATCACAAAACTATCTCGTTACCACTTATTTCAAGATTTGCAGAGAATACCTTGCTGAAAACCGCTTATCATTTCCTTCTGCTCCTCGTTGGGTTCGACACTCTTACTTATCGAAAGGACTACGATAGATCCCCTATACTTGTGGGTCATCAGGCGGCAGAGAAGATTTTGGACACGGCGAAGAAGAGTCCAGACATGGCGGAGAAGAGGCGGCGGTCACGCTGCAGTCTTCGATGCTACTAAGTGCAGTCGTGCAGGACCCTCATAGTCGAGACCTCCTTCGCAAGAGTACAACTAGCGAGAGAGTTGCTTCTGGACAGGAGGCCAAGCTGGCGCAACTTGAAGTAGACTCGAAGACTCCATTGTATGATGGTTTCGATCCTGAGGTGACCCGCTTGAGTTTCACACTCAAACTTTTAAAGATGAAGGCAAAAAAAATGGACAGACAAAAGCCTCGATGAGCATTTGAAGTATCTACATAATAAAGTTCTTCCTGTGGGGAACCTGTGTCCTACTAATGTCGAGGAGGCCAAGAAAATGGTTTGCCCTTTTAATTTGACGCACATTAGGTACCACGCATGCATGAACGATTGCATCATTTATCGGGGGATGAAGAACGTGCAAAAAAACAACTGTCCAGTGTGCAATGCTTCTCGATACAAGAAGGAAGGAAAGAAAGCTCCTCAGAAATTCATATGGTACTTTCCGATCACTCCCCGTCTGCAGCGGTATTTCGCAGATCCTAAGGAAGGAAAGCTCATGCGCTGGCACGCGAAGAGGACGAAGACCGACGATGGAGATGATCCGGAGCTGAGACACCTCGTAGATGTTAGCCAGTGGAGAGAATTCAATGTCGTATATGGATTTGCTGCAGAAGATCTAACGAACGTCGTGCTTGGTGCGAGTACCGATGGCATGAATCCGTTTGGAAACCAAAACACCAACGACAACACGTGGCCCGTCTTTGTATGGATGTACAACATCCCCCCATGGAAGTGCATGAAGACAAAGTACATACACATGAGCATGCTAATTCAAGGGCCGAAACAACCGGGAAATAATATTAACCTGTATCAGGGGCTTGTGAAAGAGGAGCTAGACACGTTATGGAAAACACCGGCATGGACATGGGACGCCACCAGCAAAGGAGAGTATTTCTATATGAGAGCCACGCTGATGACAATGATGCACGACTATCTTGGTTAGGGGTATGTCTCAGGCCAGGTGTGCCATGGATACTGCGGATGCACGAGGTACTTGGACGATACAACGTCTCAGCAGCTTACGTCAACGAAAGAAGGCGGGTCCGGGTAAATCGTGTACATGGGGCATCGTAGCAGGCTCGAAAAGGATGACCCATGGAGAAAGTGTGGAGATCGATTCAATGGTAAGGCTGAGCATCGAGGTCCTCCACGTAAGAGGAAAGGTGCCGAAATCAACGAGCTGTTGAAAAACTAGGAACAGTGCCCCGCCCCGCCCCGTGCCGAAATCAACGAGCTGCTGAAAAATCGGAGCCGCTACTGAAGGTATGGAAAACGAGGTCTATTTTCTAGGACTTGGAGTACTGGCCCAATCACGACGCGCCTCATTGCCTTGATCAAATGCATATCACGAAGAATGTCCTCGAGAGCTTGCTTGGCACACTAATGAACATGTCAGAGAAGACCAAGGATGGGCCGAAGGCAAGGAAAGACTTGAAAGACTGAAGATCAGGAAAGATCTCCACTGTAAATGGTCGACGAAAGAGACGGAGACGGAGATGGAGGAGGGGAAAAGGTGCAGAAAAGTCAACAAGAAGGAGATGAATTATTGCCCCCTTCTTGCTTCACCTTAAGTGCGTAGGAGATCGATCAATTCATCAAGTGCCTTACGGGAATCAAAGTCAGTTCTGGTTACTGTGGGAAGATAAGCCGATTTCTAGACCCCAAGAAGAAAAGGTTCAGCGGGATGAAGTCTCATGACTGTCACATTATGATGACGCAGAAACTCCCGGTTGCCATCAGAGGGATAATGGACAAGCACGTCCGTGACATGCTTACTGGTCTCTGCAACTTCTTCGACGTTATCTCTCGAAAGTCCATAAGTGTGAAGAAGCTCCGAAGGATACAGGAAGAGATCGTTGTCATACTATGTGAGCTTGAGATCTACTTCCCGCCCGCGTTCTTTGACATCATGGTGCATCTGTGTGTCCACGTCGTGGATGACATCATCGACCTCGGGCCTACATTCCTTCACAGCATGATGCCGTTCAAGAGGATGAATGGGGTCATCAAAGGATTCGTTCGTAACCTGTCATGTCCCGATGGGAGCATCGTCCAGGGGTATGTGACGCATGAGTGCATCTCCTTTTGCGAGAATTATATAGGCGTCGGAGACCCTGTTGTTGGTTTGCCCATCAAGAAGCACGATGGGAGACTAGGAGGAGAAGGTCACAACAACGGCCGGAGGGAATTGCAAGTGGACTACTTGGATCGATAGAAAGACTTTGACAGGGCTAACTTAGTAGTGCTACAACACCTAGATGTGGTAGATGATTATGTGGCACGACACAAAGAAACCATCGCAAAAAAGTACCGTGATAAGGGGCTGCTCAAGACGGACGATGATGTTACCGTAGAGCACAATGCCACTTTCTTGCGTTGGTTCAAAAAGCAGGTTCTTGAAAATCCCCCGGAAGAGGGCAGTTCGGAAGGATTGCTCATACACGCCTTAGCACATGGCCCCGCGCCCAAACTCGCGACCTATTAGTCATACGATATCAACGGGTACACGTTCTACACGGAGGCCAAAGACATGGACAGTGATTACCAGAACTCCGGGGTGACGATTGAATGCATGACCGACGCCGACGACACAACTGAAAAATTCTACAAAAGGGTCGAAGAGATCTGAGAGCTTGAATATGCTGGAATGCACATTACGACAATGTTCCGTGTCACATGGGCTAAGGACGTTGTAAGAGAAAACAAGTATTTCACTACCATGTCTATACCCGACACGAAGAGCGCAACCGTGAACACTAATGTCATCGCCAAAACTGAGCCATGGGTACATGCTAAGCACGTGACATAATGCTTCTACATAACCGACCCGACCAATCCCAGCCGTGTTGTCGTGAGGAGAGGCAAAAGGAGCATTGTAGGAATGGATGGAGTCGCCAACGACGAAGACTACGACCAATACGGCAACCCGATGAGGGAAGATGACGATGACGATGAAGCATACATGAAAAGAAGAATCAATACTACCTTACCTAAGAAAGATCATACTCCATGGTTCTGGAAATGTCACAACGAGAGGCTCAATTATTCGGCAACGAACAAGAAAGGGAAGAAGAAGAAGCTCAATGTGAAACGTCGTCGACACAGCTGAGAAACCATCATTTATATATATATGTATCTATTTTGTGGACGTACTTAAGTAACCATTATTGGTCAAATGATGTATACATCGTATCTCCCTTCAATTACCACCACATGCATGGTTCCGGTGATATTCGCGTAGTGTGGGAGGGAGACGCCGTCGTCAGGAGAAAAACAGAAAAAACAAAAAAAGGTAGAAAGCAATACAAAAGAAAAAGAAAAATAAACAAAAAGGAAAAGGAAAATAATAAAAGAAAAGAAAACTAAAAACTAGAAAACGAAAACAATAAAAAGAAAAGAAACATAGCAGTAGAGCTTTATTATGAAAAAGCGCTATAGCTAAGTTAGCTATAGCGCTGCCGCTGCTATGTGTATTTTCGAATTAAAAAAGTAAAAATTGGAAAAGTTAGCAGTAGCGCTGGATCCAGAGCAGCACTATAGCTAACTTAGTTGTAGCGCTGGATCCCAACCAGCGCTATCGCTATTTTTAGTTAACCCACTGCGCGGGCTCAATTTTTTTGCCAAATCCCCCATTCCCCCACACTACTACAGGAATTAGCTTTGGTAACACATCCTGGTAACACAAGAAAACATGTGTTACTGTTTAAATAATCCGGATCCCCTTTGCTATTTTAGCAATCTCCCGGTAACACAACATTTGTGTCCACACTAATTTGTAACACATTCTATGGGAAGTGTTACGATGCTGTAACACATATTCCACATGCGTAAAATGTGTTACAGTGTTGTAACATATTATTTATGCCGGTTGAGAGAGTGTTACAAGATTGTAACGCATATATGATATGCAATGTTGTGTTACAAGTTTGTAACACATAGGGGGTCTACGAGGTAAATGTTACACACGTAATAATATTGGATTGATTTTTCTTTCTTGTCAAGAGAAGACTTGTTGCAAGATGCATGCGATCAATTCTTAGGTCAATCTCATCGTTGCATGTGGCCTCTCGGCTAATAGTTATGGGCTTGTGCCATTCACATGTTAGCTACGTATAGAAGTTTCGAGGATGCGTGTTTGCTTACTGGCGGGATATATTAGGATAAAACAATTGGCGTAGCCCCAAAGCCCACAGAAGGTAGGACTCAAACTAGGAGCTCACTGTTTCCTGTAAGTTCTTCTAGAAAAGATGTTTCCCTGTATAAAATTTTAAAAAAGATTATTTCCCTATACGTGGGTACGTATGACCCTATTTTCTAAGACTGGATGCGAGTGCAAACTCAAAGTTTTGTGCTTTGTACTGTGCGTGTGTTCATAATCTTGTAAATATTTTTTCTCTAATCTTTTTTTTGAATCATATTTTTTTCTCTAATCTTAATATGAAAGATGTGCAACTCTTTTGGGTATTAGAAAAAAAATGTTTTCTGCTCCCAAAATTTGTTAAAGTTAAAAGGTGTGCTAGCTACTTTTAGGTAATTTTGGACTTAATTAATTTAATACACTTTGAAGATTTATTGATCCGTCTTTTTATTATAAAGTATAAAAGTATGTGGACGTGTTGTATTTGGGAAGCGCTTTTTGATAAAAGGAATATTGTATGTTGACATGTTATATCTGTGACTTTTTATTAGTTGGACCACCCTGATCCAGAATCCTGGCTAAAACAAGTAAAAACAGGTACTAATCCATGCTTCCCTAAAAGAAAACGTACTAATTCGTGCTACCTATCATTGAGGTGGGCCAATCAGTTTTAGAAATTAGCAAAATAAGACAAATTCAGTTCTAGAAAGGAGATAATACTATATACCCTTTTTTTGCTCAAATTGTCCAGATAGGGAGGCATATTCAATAGATACTATTTCGTGTAATTGGAATAATGAAAACCTAAATTTGAATGCATTTTGATAGCTGGGTTCAAAGAACAAAAATCGTGAGAAAGCTGAGTGTCGTTGGCAGAACATGTTTCTACTTGGTACATGAGACTTCAATCAACATTGAACTTTCATCTAGACTTTTGACCATCTAATCTAATCATCAGCAAGTGAAGTATATGTAGAGAAACCCAAAACATTCATACTGCTTCAGGATAGATTCAAACTTTAGAAAAAATGGCAACATGTGATCGGAAAACAGGATTTTTGAACACTGCAAGAGTATGTCAATTCTGAACTGTTAACCAAAGTACAAAATAAAGTTCCAAACAAGTTGCGTGTATCTCAATTCTGAACTGTTGTTGACCAAACTACAAAATGATGGTCCAAACAAGCACATGGTGTCGCAGCTGACCGAATTACCAAGCACGAATATAAGAGTATACTAAATTTTGACCAACACATGGTCTCACACAACAGTATATCACCAAGCAAGTTGGTTAAGTAGTCAGCAGAAAGCCAGCAAGCAGAAAAAAGTAGGCTGTTTTGTACCAACACAAAGCACACAGCCAACCACCCCCATGCCTCCATGTGGCATGCAGTCTGAACCTGTGACATGCATCCAAAATATCAAAACATGAACAAGAAAATAGAAGAGACATTTTGTGCTACTTTTATCACTAAAATTTCATATCTGATATGAAAGTGTCAACTCATCATAAAAGAAAGAATGCACAAAACATAAACAGAAAGATTGAACAACAAATTATATTAGAGGTAAAAATCACATCTTGCAAATTGAATATGGAAACATAAGAACATACTGCTACTAACCTGAACTATTCTTCATTGCTCGAAGCATCATTAGCATCCACTATTGTCCCCTCAACGTCTGTTCTAATCCAATGTTGTTCATTGTTGTTTCTCTTCAAAATCTCTCCAAGCTGTGAAACATGGAATGGCTCATTTTTTGTTTGCGCTTCCCATTCCATGTTGCCTAAGTCATATACATCTCTAGGCTTTGGCAACTTCATTACCACAGACCAACCTGGATTCAATTCATCTTCCACATAGAACACTTGATTCGCCTGGTTAGGGAAAATAAAAGGCTCATGCTCAATCTTTTCTCCTTTGTGTATTAGATGTGAGAAGTTGACAAGTGTGTAAACTGCATTTGTCTTTTTCATTCCTGTTTCTGAGAACACATTAACCCATTGACATTTAAACAACACCGCTGAAAACTGTCCAGAGTAGTTTAGCTCAACAATATCAATTACCCTCCCGTAGTACGTCACATCACGTAAAACAGGATTGGCATCACGTGCTGAATCATAACTAGATGTTTTTGCAGTTACCATGACTCCACTATTTTGTGTCTCTTTATCCAAGCGTTTAGGCCTAAAATGGTAGCCTCGGGAGTTGAAAGCGCAATATCTTTTGGCTGCATTAACTGGGCCCCCAAGTAGCAATCTAATATCCTTTTCAATGTTGTGGATGCCAATTTCCTTCTCCAATTTCTTTATCTGAATATTTATAATTTGATTACAAATAAATGTAGTGATACGTGTATAATATATGCAAAATATGGCACTTACATGAGCTTGGAACCATTCGTGGAACTTATCATTTTGAATCCTCTCGACAACATCAGGGTTTAAATTGCGTCCATTAGTGATCTCATCAGCATGAGCTCTGCAAAGTAATTCATAGACAGAGGTCAAGTAGGGGAAAAGGGTAACTAAGACAATTTATAAGCATGAGATATTACCTAAGGTATGAATTCACATCAGAGCAATTGAACAAGACATATCTATGTGCCTGTACTTTTGCCACACCGCTCAGTACACAATTCCTAGGCTTTCCAAGTGGATTGCCAGAATGAGGAAATAATCTTGATCCATGTGCATTATCATGGTGCCCAACCCACTCCTCGTTATCTTCACTCTGCGAAGGCAAGTTATGTTTGGTCTCAAAACCGACAATATATCTTGAACAGAATGTCATGCACTCATCTGCCAAAAATGCTTCAGCGATAGGTCCTTCGGGATGAGCTTACCTATATACCTACATAAACACAAACAGAAGGAAGAAGAAAATTATTGAAGAATATTTTCCTAAAAGATATGTAGTGCATCCCCATATTTATATAAGAAGCCAGCATACCTTTCCACAAACCACATCGAACGGTAGCACATTGGACCACCTATTTTTTCCTGTGTTGCTAGATGCATAACCAAATGCACCATAACGGTGAAAAAACCTGGTGGGAATATTCTCTCCATATGACATAATGTCATTATGATCCGCTCCTCCAACTTCTCAAGATCACTGATGTATAGGACTTTTGCACTCACTTCTCTAAAATACGCACACAGGTCAAACAACACAGATGTGACATGATCTTGGAGTAGACATCGGATAGCAAGTGGCAGAAAGTGTTGCATCAGTATATGACAATCATGACTTTTAAGGCCTGAGATTCTCCCTTGAACAACATTTGCAATCTTGAGATGTTTCCTGAAAACCCATTCGGACCCCTTGCACCATGAAGGACTTTACAAAATTGTTGCTTCCCTTCTTTAGATAGGTTATAGGAAGCAGGTGGCAGATAATACTTATCATTAGGTTTTTTTTGTGGATGCAGCTCTCGTTTAATGTTCATGTGCTGTAGGTCTAGTCGTGCCTTTAAATTATCCTTGGACTTGCCTTCTATTCCTAGAAGTGTTCCATATATGTTCTCACATACGTTCTTCTCAATATGCATGATATCAAGATTATGACGAAGTAAATTGAAGTCCCAATAGGGCAAATTGAATAGGCCACTGACACACTTCCATGTTTTGGAATTCTGAAAATCTGAAATTGATTTTATTTGATCTACAACTCTAGTTTCTGCATAAGCACTAGGTGCTGCTCTATGTTCTTCAGACCCATCAAATGATCTAGCATCAAAGCGAAATTTGTGATCTGGGGGCAGAAATCGGCGATGCCCCATGAAACAATACTTCTGCCCATGTTTCAAGCGCTTAGAACATGTTTCATCACGACATGGAAAACAACCAAACTCACCATTTACGCTATATCCTGCAAAGAGAGCTAGCCCGGGGTAGTCACTCACGGTAGACAACACAACAGCATAAAGTTGAAACATCTCACCTCGAGATGCATCATATGTACGGGTTCCTATCATAAACAACTCGGTTAGTTCTTCATAAACTGGTTGCATGAATACATGGAAATTCTTTCCAGGGTAAGTTGGACCAGGAATAAGCAGAGTGAGCAGAAGAGAAGAGGCCTTCATGCACAACCATGGTGGGAGGTTATTGGGTACTAGGACAACAGGCCAGCAACTATGTTTAGAATTCAGCTTACCAAACGGATTGAATCCATCAGCTGTGATTATGAATCTAATGTTACGAGGATCTGATCTAATGTGCTTGTACTTAGAGTCAATCTCCTTCCATGCCGCTGAATCAGCTAAATGTCACAATGCTCCATCTTTTATGCGTTCCTCATCATGCCATCTTAATGCTATAGCGGTTTCCTTGTGCATAAAAAGCCTCTTAAGCCTTGGCTTAATAGGGAAGTACCGGAGCACCTTCTTCGGGGTTGCTTTTTTCCTTTCGTTGTTAGTTAGCTTGGTTTTATCAGGTTTGTTTTTCCACCTTGATGATCCACATACTGAGCAAAAGTCATCATTAGCCTTCTCTTTCCAAAAAAGTTGACAATCTTTTTCACAAACATGAATTCTCTCATAACTAAGCCCAAGCTTTCCAATGATCTACTTGGCCTCGGCAAAAGTTCCAGGTAAATTCTTACCATTTGGAATTGCTTGCTGCAGAACTGCTAGCAAATCATTTATTGATTTATTACTCCACTTGTTAGTGGATTTTATGTTGAACAGAAGCACAAGGAAAGAAAGTTTTGATAGTTCACACCCGTCCCACAAAGGTATATCTGCATCTCTCAACAAGTCATAAAAAGCTTGGGTTTCAGGATCTGGTCCATGTTCTGGAGGGTTTGTGTCATCGAAGTCATTCACTTGAGACCCATTATCTATGTTCCCGAAAACATCATGGACAAGCTGGCGCATATTAGAGTTTATGCCTGCCTGTTTTGACCTTTTTCGTTTGTTAGAGGAGATGTATCCTGCAGTTTCACCATGACAACCCCAAACTGTGTATCCAAGTAGCATTCCATTACACACCAAATGATCATATACTGCGTCTCGCTTCAACAAGTTCCTATTGACACATCTGACGCATGGACAATGGATCTTGGCATCTGAACTTTTTCCAGTGTATGCAAAATCAAGAAAACCATCTACGCCAGCCAAGTAGTCTGCACTTGGTCTACGAGAACTGAGTAATGGTTGTTAGATCCATCGACTCGCTGTGTTAAAGTAGCAAATGTCATTAGTGAATTTATTATAATGCTAAAAAGTTGAAATTATATTGAACCATCAGTACTTTCAAACAGCTAATTTATTATAATACATAATTAATTTCGCACTAATGGCCTCAACACAAAATACATGGTTGTGCCTTTTATGACAGAGGTAATAAAATTGTCTGTTCTAATGGTTGTAGACAGAGGATTGGGGTTCTCAGGAATACATCCTGATCTAAATGATAACGTTGCAGCATGCATATTGATTTCTGAATAATTTGTAATACTGAGCTAAGCCAAAGTCGACATCATATTCTGCAGTATGCGTTGTGACTCACAACGCTCTAAATGCAAGATTTCATTTGCAGCTCTAACAGCACAACAAGGCATTGAGATGTGGCAGGTTAGTTTTTCACAAGTTATGGGAAACACAATTGGCACTGTGTGAAGGCAATGGAATTCTGAATTCTGAACATTATGATCCAGCGATATACCCAGTACTATTATGTAATGGAACGCGTCGTGTGGTCCTTTAAAGAAAAAATTAAAAGAGAGGCACAACAGGGAGTTCTGAAGCTCGATCTCTCAAACCTTAGCTGCCGTGATCTGACGACGTGGAGAAGTAGCGGCCCCCGCCGCCAGATTCTGGAGAAGCAGCGTCCAAGTTAATGGTCGGGCGGAGGCGATGTCCTGCGCTCCCGCCGTCTGCCTGTCTTCCGTCAGTGGACTCGGGCGGCAGATCCTGCGGCCGGTGGACGAGTGGATTCGAGCACCGATAGGAGGCGGCGTGGGCTGTGGACTAGAGCGGCGGGTGGAGGTATGGAATCGAGCGGATGCGGCGCTGGGTGTGTACTCGAGCGGAGGCGGCGCGGCTTCTCTGTGGCGGCGATGCGGCCAGCGGCCAGCGGCCAGCGCTCGGGTTGGGCGGCGGCGGAACAGGGGATCGAGGCAAGAGATGAGGAACAAATCGATAAAGGGTATAATTTTTTTTGTGTCTTCTTTTAGGAAATTATTATTGTATAATTCAACCGGCTGATCTGAAGCCTCGAGTCGGTCTGTCCAACTCTAATCGTGCGTGCGTGTGTCCTCCTCCCAAAGCTTGTTGCCACACTTCTTTTTTCTACAAGTTTCTTATATCCCGTACGTGTCAAAAAGGTTTTTTTTAGCTTGTCAAAAAGGTTTCTTATTCGTATAGAAGCTGCCTTTTTTAACATAGTATAGACCCAAGCACTCATACATACGCGCATACACTCGCCCTATAAATGCAGTACACACACCCTATCCATATGAGCATCTCCGAGAGACTAAGCCGTAATATCATCTTGAGATTTACGAGTACATCCAACCACACGTAAGTAATAGATTTGCATTAAATTGTATTACAATAAGTATATTTTTTCAGAACAAGTTGCCTAAAAATTGATTTGGATCGGTCGAATTTCATGGGAAGGAAGAAGGACGCGCGGCGAATCACCAAGGTAATCCACTGTGGCGCCGGGGCAAGTTGTAGCAACGCACAGAGATACCGCCAATAACTCGGTCAGGAAAAGTGTAGCGGGCAACAGTCGGCAAAGGAGAGACCGAAACTTGACGATTTCGACGGAAGGGGGTGCAGGCCCGCTGGAAAACATTTAATGGTTCCCTGGTTTAAAAGGATGGTCGGGAACGGTGGTGGGGAAGGTCGGGCCTGCGAGGCTGGTGTGGGAGCGCGGCGGGCGACAGAGGCTAGCAATTCAACCAAGGGTCTGTGAGGCGTTTTGGTGAAGAAGATGAACAACAAAGGCATAATGTTGTACAAGGCCATCTGGGCATTGATTTTGCATTAGATCACTCGAAAAATGGATCAACTGGTTCAAAAACAGCTTCCACTTGACAGACCTCTAACCTATCCCTTATAGGAAAATTGATCAAAATAGGTCGGTTCTCACTTGAATAACACTTAAAATCACACGGCTGATCCAGGGATGGGATTAGTCGGTCGGTGCCTAGCGCAACCTTTCTCTCTTTTTGAGAGGGGGGGAGGGGGTATTTGTGGTGTTGGAAGTGAACCGGTCGCTTCAGAGCAAATCATTGGTTTCAACAAAAAAACAGTTCGGTCCACTAGTTTTTCTTGGTTCAATGGTGTGGGGGTTCGTAGCGTTTGACCAATTGTCGAGGTTGTATGTTTATGTTTTTTTTTGTTCTCCTTCTGGTAGGGCCGAGTTTTAAAACTGCTGGAATGCTGGAAGGATGACACTGTATCATTGTGCTACCATCTTTGAGTCTGTCGTTTGAACCCTTGTAACAAATGGCCAGAACATGCCCGAACTAAGATTGAACTCTAGATGGCTTATTTCTATTCCATCAATTAAATCTTGGTTAATATAAAGTAAGCATCGGTTCCGATTGCAAATACCTGTCCCATGGTACTCTAGAAGAGA
Organism: Aegilops bicornis; assembly: GCA_021605145.1. Lineage (NCBI taxonomy): Eukaryota > Viridiplantae > Streptophyta > Magnoliopsida > Poales > Poaceae > Aegilops > Aegilops bicornis. Next base: position 807,648,159 of record CM038671.1, read on the forward strand.
GCATTAATATCATCACCCCCCCCCCCCCCCCAACACACACACACACACAAAACATGAGTGCATAAACTCACTTGTCTCTCGTGTTGCCTACCCTAAATGGTGGGAAAGTGCATCTCTCTGCTCGACACCACCGGTGACGCTACTGCGAGGAGCATCTCTTTGTTCTGAGGATACAGGCGGCGAATCGAATCGGCGAGATCATTATATATGTGTGCACGTCGCGGTGTTCGGAGGCGTCTTGGGGGCACCTGTACTTCACCTGTCTTCTCACACTACAACACAAACGGAGGTTTCCCCCTCAATCAACCTCCCTCTTCGGTCAGGGACGGATCATCAATCAATTCCTCGCGCGTACATGAATCTCATTTCCCGGCCAAGTCGTCGAACTCCACAGACCACAGGTTGAGGGACGTGCTGCCTCGATTAGCGTATACCACCTTCTGGAAGAGGAGAGGATGATCAACAAGTTGCGATTGCTTTATTTTTTCCATAATGAAATAACTACAAAATATGCTCCATTTTTTTCCATTTTAAACATTTCTCACTTTATTTATAGATCTGATATTTTTCTCCAAACAAAAAAAAATGTCAAACAGTCTCCGGATTATTCCCGCAAAAAAATCACTCCAGATCTCATTTTCCCTCCACTTCTCGATGGAAAAAATGTGCGTTTTCATTTTTTTCCCTTGGCAGGAGCTCCAAATTTATTCCGGCTTAATTTTCCCTCCTGTTAACTAACCAAGGGCTATATTCGAAAAAAAACACTAACGAAGGGCTAAATAAATTAGATCGCTAAATCCTATCTGGATCATTCGCGCTGCCCTCGAAGCCCACCTCGGCGGCCGCCGTCGCCGCCCCTCAGCGGCCTCCGTCGCCGCCCCTCTAACGCCCGCTACATCCTCATCCAACGCCGCCTTTCTGCGGCCACCCTCGCGCCCGCCCGCCCGTCAACGCCCAATTGAAACCATTGTTGCCTAGATCTGCCTCAGTGTGGTTTGCATCGTTGCGGCAACGACATCGTCCATCCTCAACTCCGGCAACTAAATCTAGAAGGGCTACACCATTCTCGCGGCTGATATTGATCTAAACTCCCATCTCGTTGATTTCTCCCTTATATGACTGACTGATTCTCTTTCCTCCTCCCATTGTTTTCCTCTCTGAATCTGGTATTAGGTTTGTGCGTTCCAGGCAGTAAATCAACCAGTGGTTAATTTAGGATAAGAATGGAGGATGGGCTGTAATCATTAGTCAATATGTTAGACTGAGATACGATTTATAGTCTGGTTTTTGTATACCGCAGTAGTACCATGTTCTCTGAATGTCTTTTATTCCTCTGCAGTTTTGTGTGCTACAAGCCTATCGCAGTTTAAGGTTTCAGTCTTTAACCCCCTGATTTTGTAGGCTATAATCTCCTGATTAGTACTAATATATGCAGTAGTTATACAAAACTGGGGGCCCCAGATCTTGTACTCTGAAATTCATAGCGTATCTTGTACAGTACTGATAGTACTCTGAAATTAATAGTACTCAGATTAGTAGTGATATATGCAGTACTTAGACAAAAATTGGGACCAAAGATCTTGTACTCTGAACTCTGATTAGTACTGATATATGCAGTACTTAGACAAAAATTGGGGCCAACGATCTTGTACTCTGAACTCTGATTAGTACTGATTTTTAAAATTTATGTGCCCTGAAATTCATAGTACATCTTATACAGTCAGTATTCAGTTTATACCCTTGATTTAGGAAGTCAGTATGTGCACAGTCTACTAGAACTAAGCTTGGTCAGAGCAATAACAACCTTGGCGAGTGGCTTCACCGGCAGTCTATATCCTCCATTGTGTAAAACACTTCCATTATCATGTAATTTCCCTCCATTTCTGTATGAATAAATCCTAGATTTTAACAACAATATGTCAACCTTCTATTCACTTTCATGCCACTGTACAGTTGGTTTGGTGCTGATATATGTCAACCTTTTATTCCCTTTCATGCCACTATGAAGTTGGTTTGGTGCTGATACTTCTTATATCCATGTCATTGTAGATGGCTGTGGAAAAATGGAAAATTAGCCTGTCCTATGAAGATGAGAATCATCAGTATAAAGTTCTTGAGGGATTAATGGACATAACAGATATCTCCTATTATGAGTTAGTCAAATTGATCGAAGAAGTTGGCTTCTCGCCGGCATATGATTTCTTGTACTACAGGAAGAAATACCCGCGTGGCAGAGGCTATCTGGTTCGCATTGATAATGACATTCATGTGAGCAAAATGATATCAGAACATACCAATGAGAAGAAGGTCCAGTTGTATGTGTTCAACGAGGAGGCCAACATTAATGTTGCTCCATCAGACCCTCAGCATGAGGATGATGGACCGATTACCAGCTTAGAGGAGGAGGGTGTCTTCGATAAAGGAGCAGCAAAAACTAGGGCGGCGACGTCACAAAGTAATAGCAACCGTAAGCTCAATAACTATTTCAGTTTTGTAGGAACATGTCATGCTTAGTCTACTTGGTCAAATAAATTACTATCTATCCTTGTAATTAGCAGATTAAATGGTGCATGAATTCATTGTCAGGAATGGTGCGTAAATCAAAAAGGTTGAATGTGGTTCAGAGCCGTGCTGAGTACACCAATGGGGATTGTGACAATACTAAGCATTCTCTGTTGTCACGTGATTCAGTGTCCGAAACACAAGAATTGGAGGATAATGAGCATCAAGTTGGTCGTCGAGATGATCGCCTCGATAATATTTCTGGTATGATATTAATTAAGAAGGATCAACAATTATCCTAAAAAAAAAGGATCAACAATTTTAAGTTGGCTTGCACTTACTTAACAAACAAGCTCCATATATATACTTACCCAATTTTCTTTATTAATCCGACAATAGATGCATGTCAATTCTAAAATGTACTTTGCTATTATTGGCCTTTGTTCTTGGTCACTCCATCAGTAGCCTTACTTTTCTTATTCACTCAATGCTTTGAAAGCACGTAATGTAATATATGTGGCCTTCAGTTAATTAGTGTTGTTGTAAACAAATTCCACAGGTCAGGGTAAGCGTAGAGGAACATCCTTACCGGCTGTTTGGAACATGCCAGATGGTGCACGGATAGTTGTAGAATGCAATCATCTTGGCCAGCCTATTGGGGACGAAGGTGGAGTCCTGGGGAAATTTCTTGGCACAATAGCTAGACTTGGGGGCTATTGTCCACTTGACAAAAAGGACTGGCGTAACGTCAAGAAGGATGGTGGGGCTGACACAATACTTCAGTGTGTACAGGTACTCTTAATGTAACAGAAGAAGAAAATCAGTTATATTAGCTAGCATATTATTAGTTTGCCTTTGTACATTTGTTGTTTATGCTTATTCGTTATTTCCTGAAATGCAAACAAAGTTCTTGTACCCTGCTAAGTGTGACAAGTGGATACTAAAAACTACTGGCCGAGATTGGAGAAGATTCAAAGCTGGTCTGAAGAAAAATTTCTTTAATGCAAACAAGAAAAGAAAATCTTTGTATAAGCTTTGTCCAGAATATGTGGATAGTGACCAATGGCGTGAACTTGTCAAAATTTGGAAGTCTAAGGAAGGAAGGGTAAGCTCTCTGTCATTTAATTGGACTATGTGCACTGCTGTTAAGTAGTGCATTGACATTATATTGTAATTATAATAGGCAGTAAGTGAGAAGAACAAAATAAGTCGTACAAAGGTGAAGACAAGTCATACAGCAGGGACAAAGAGTTTTGCTCGTTGGGCTGAGGACCTTGTGAGTAATATATGTTTTTTCTAAGTTTTCACAGCCTTTTGTTTACATATCAGTGTACTTCTGGTTTTGCAGCGTCAAGAGGACCCTGAGAAGAAACAACCACATAGAGCGAAGGTTTATTTAGCGACTCATAGAAAACCAAAAAAGGCCAAAGATAAAAATAAGCTTGTGGTACGGTATATACATTCATTTTTTACACAATCAAGTCAACACTGAATCCAACAAGTATATGCTTTATTCTTCTCTTTCAGGTTGAGTTGGAAAAGGTAATTAAAGAACAACCAGAGTTGGCACAAAGTGACCAGGGAAGAGTTGCATGGAAAGGTGATGCCTTGGACAAAGTTTTGGGGAATGAAAAGCCTGAACAAGTACATGGAATGGGCTTGCTTCCTGTTCCTAACCAAGTTTATGGTCGAAAACCTCGTTATCTCAAGAACATCAATGTGACCACAACAGATGGTTCATCACATGATGAAGAGGCTGATGCTAGGGAGGAAATAGCAAAGTTGAAGCAACGCATAGAACAGCAAGACCAAATCATTGATGCATTAAGAAACAAAGATGACATGCGTGGGACGAACGAAATGGCAACGGTAAATATATTTTTTGTTGCACTCATACAAGTATTTTACTGAAACCTGTTTAATTTCTATTGTAGGAAATTTTTCAAACCGTAGGTAATGGTGAATCTCATCCAGAAGTACTACATAATAATAAAAGAAAGGTACTGTCAATATATTCGACATGTGTTGGTTCATTTTCATCTCTCTTTAATATTTCATTTTGCAGAGAGTTCATGCAAATGGACCTGATGCAGAACACATAGTGGTCAAACCCAGAGATACAGCAATGGTAAATTTGTTTATTTATTACTACACTATATAAGTTTCTAATAACGAATGCCTCTTCATGTAAAATGCAGAATAAAAGTAACCCACATCAGTATGGCGCGCACGAAGATAATGACATTCTGTCAGGCAAACAGGTTAGAATCTGGTTATTACTCATGGTATAAAGATACACTATAACTTCTTAATTTACTTTCATTGTTTGTACAGAAGCATCATCTTGAAAATGAGGGTTGCAATAAATTCTCATATCAAGTACCATCATCACCAGCCCATCCTGTTTTTGATAGAGAGGTAATGGTTATCTCTTAAGAAATCTGCTTGCTAAGCACTGATAGGAAACATTTTTCATATGAATGCTGGATTTAAGTTTGATTTGCATGGAATAGACTCTCCTGATGATAGAAAATGATGTCGGCACATGTAATATTTGATGAATAAAATGCACTGTGAACTTTTCATTGCAAAATCACAAGGATAAATCATTTTTCCTCTTATGTTTCTCTGTAGATGAGAAAGAGCAGGGAGAATATGGATGGAAATTTGACTAGAGTACACAAACAAAGCCCTCAAGACAAGCCAGTAGTCCATGTGTCCTCTAAGCAGAAACGTAGTCCTTCCATGGAGGTAACAAAAATAGTGTGTTCGTACTAGATTCGTGTTCACAAAATTGATTTTTATTACTGCAAATTATATTTTGAACCTTTTTTTAGGTTGGCACAAAAGTGATTCTGAAGTCTTCAATATATCCAAACAAAAGGCATGTGGCACATGCTAGCATTTTGGGTTGCAATTCAAAAACAATGGTTGGTGGTGTTGAGCTAGGTCGGCAGTTCATAGAAGTGCAAGTTGATCAACCTATTGAGGAATGTGAGCTCTTGGTAAGGGAAAGGGAAAATTGTAGGACAATTGGCGATGCTTTCACCTCTGTATTAACAATTGCTTGGCCTTCAGCATGTGTATGTCAATATTTAACTTCTTGAGTTTTGTTAAATTAAATTTGCGATATACTTATTGTAGTTGTGACTGTTTTTTTTCAGATTGAGAGGTTCAGTGGTTGAGTTGATTCGGATGCTTTTGCTCATGAGGAATCAAGATGCAAATATGACATATTCATGCAAGAAAGATCTGAGGGGCACAATCTAGTGAACATCAATAGGGGTGTCACATGGTTTCAGTTATAGGTAATCTTTCACATACTATAGTTTACATTAATGGGTTGAGAAATGTATTTTATTTTTGCTACTATATGGATCTTCTATATGTTCATTGTTATAAATGCTATGGAATAGCAAGAACCTTATTGGTATTTTATATCATTTTTGTTGTGCATATGCTAGCTTTATGTCCAGGGTCCTTTTATATAGTATACACGGTGTGTCTGTGTAACACCCCAAAAATTTAACCAGGTTTTAGTTATTAAAATTTTTCCAAGAGTTTAAAATTTTTGCCTGCAAGAATATCTCTGCTGATTTCAAAAAAATTTCCTTTAATATGAAGGAATTTATTCCAAATGAATCCCTCCAAAACATATTGGACTTCTATGCCATCTCATTAAAACAATTTCCAAATCAGTAGGTTTATTTATTAAATTATTCCACCCTGAGCTATTTTCATTAAAATGACTTGTTTTTAGTTTTGGAGCTCTTTTTGTACTACAACCATTTGATTAATTTAACTAAAAATCCAACCAAAGTTTGGAGATGTCATGTGATGTCTCTAAATCACTTTTGTCCATTAATATATTTCATTCATTGCATATTTTGAATGCTACACATGTTTTTCTTCTCTGGTCCAGTGGGCAATTTTACACTACAATCCTTTTAAATATTTGTTTATAGCTTCCACCAAAATTATGGGATGTCACTAGAAGCATATGATTCCATTATATGCAATAATCCAAGGATGTTCTTTGAAGATTTTGTGTAAAACAACCTAATCTTCATTCTGGTCCATCAAGATGGTTTGTACAACATCCCTATTATTGCTTGCTCTTTGGCCCTTGATTCCTTCTCCTACTTGTAGTCCTCCATGCTAAACCCCTAAGTCCAGGAGCATGCAACCATTGGCATATTTTTGGTTCATGAAATAATGCCACTGCCATCCTGTCCAGATTTGAAGTTCTGCAAAACTTGCACTAGCAAGTTTGTGCTTTTCACCAACTAACCTCACCACCCTCTTGTGCACCCACAGAGACCCCACTCTGGAAGTTTTGGTCACTCCAAGAAATGCCTAAGTGCATCTGGCATTTTGTCGAACACCCTGTGGGCATGGACAATTTTGGCATGATTGTAAGTTTGTGTTGTGAACTTTCCCATCTGTCCAAACCAAGTTGTCTAGTAGCCTGCTAATGGTCTCTAACCCAGACCTGTGGATTTGCATTTGATCTCTAGCCGTTTTGGCCATCCTGGCATTTCGTCGAGCAGACGCCGTGCACGCCCGGAGCGCGAGCAGAGCACGTGTTTTGCGCGTGCCCGCGCCCGAGCAAGCGCGCCCCTGGATAAACCTCCCCGAGCTCACCCTGATCCTTTCCCCCTCGCCGCGTCGTGCCAAGAGCCCCGACCGCCCCTGGCTCGCTACAGTGGCGCCGCAGCAAGCTCCTTGGCGGCACGCTTGCGGCCGCATCCATGGACGGCGCCGCCCAAACCTCCTTCGCTCGCCAGCTGCCCCCTTAAGCATCTCCAACTCAGCCGCAGCTTCGTCCTCTAGCGCGCGTCGCCGCCACGTCGCCATTGCTACAGAATGACGGTTCGCCGCCATTCTTATCGCGGGCCGCCTCGGAACCGACCTCCACCGCGTATATAAGGGCCCCGGAGACCAATGGTGTTCTCAGGCAACCTCTTCTGATCCTCCTAGAGCTACCCTGGCCAACATTCGAGGAGGGGAAGGCCTTCTTCCCCGAGTCCGGCCAGTTCGGTCGCCGCCTCGCTCCGGCCGATTCCGCCGCCCCAGTGCCCCTCCCTCTCCATTCTCTCCACCAAGAACTCCCCCTCCCTCTCGCGAGTGCAACCCCTCGATCAATTTTGGTCGGAGACCTCCGCAGCCCCAAACTCACTATCCACCCGAACGCCGGCTCCGCCGCGAAGCTCGTCGCCGGCAACTCCGTCCACGTCGGCGACCATGGCGGGTACCCACAGACTCGTCTCGACCCCGAGTACACCCATACCCTCAGATCACCAAGAGACGCCCCGTTTGCCGGCAAAACCTCGCCGAGCTCCGCCTCCGTTCGGTCGGAGGGAGGCAGTAGCGTGGCTGGTCAAACCTGACCAGTGGGCCAGGCGGGCCCACCGTCAGCGACCCAGCGCCTGTCCGCGCAGGAGTAAGTGGAAGCGCCTTTTCCGAATACGCTTTCGACGTGTACGTTTTTATTTGAAACGTTTTCTTTTCTGTTTTATTTCAAAAACAGATTTTGACCAAACTTTGACCTGCTGTATCTTTTAAAATACAACTCCAATTAAATTGATTCTTTTTCCTACCTATCTCAAATATTGTCTAGTTTATTTTAAGATTTATTTGAAAAAATTTCAGAACAACTTTTTGTGCTGTTTTTATTTTTGTGTTAATTCATTTATATTTCCAAAATAGGATTTTTGGAGAGAGGAGAAGTATTTCAAGAGTTTGAAATGCACCCTGCCTTCCCATGACCTGAAGGCAAGCATTCTGAACCTCGGCATAAATATTTTTGTGTGTTTGATGACACGTTTATAACATCACCTCACTTTGGAGAAACTTGTTATTTCATGTGAGATGATCATGTGCATGGATGCATATTTGTGATTTTCCATGCTGTTGGAAATGAACACACTTGTGATGATAATCATCCTCATATGCCTTGCATGCATACCGACAAGGAACCCGGGAAAACCTCTGCCTTGGGTAGGCATGAGTTTGACGCCGGTCTCCGTCGGGACGGTTATGTCTGGTATGGCATGGTAAGGTAATATGAGCGGTGACTCTGTTGGTTGAAATATATTCGTTATGCTAATCATACAGGGAATACTTAAAACTCCTGAGTCAATCGTAGATCGAGTCTTGTTCCAGTAACCCCCATACTTGCTTCGTACTACCACTCGTCTCTACAGCAAGTAGAGTACGGTTCAGTAAGTTGTCAACCCCTTTCCAGCACACACCATACAGAGAGGCCAGGGTGGAAGATACCGGTTGTAGCTGGTAGACAGACCACCTGGTCCGGGGGCATGGGTGTTTCCGGTTGAGACCGAGAGGGGAGGCCACCCCTTAGAGCGTGCAATATAAATTTGATCCCATGCTACGCGAGGTTGTAGCCTCCCCACTTAGAGTTTGCTTGACAGTGTCGTGGGTGATTCCGCACATTGTGATTTAAGCTGGTGTGTGCAAGTTAGGTTTGTTTTCAACAAAAAGACCGTAGACGGAATTAGTCCCGACGGACTAAAGGAATCCGTTACTCGTGGGTAAAGAGTACACCCTCTGCAGAGATTAAACCTATTAGAATAGCCGTGTCCATGGTTAAGGATTTCAGTCTGGGATGGGTCAAGTGTCGGTCTTGGTGTCGGTCTTCGGAGGTGAAACTGTTAAACCAGAATTGGAATTATTACTTGTGACTTGTGATAATTATGATTATTATTGTTGTTGACTAACCCATGAATATTATTGTTATCATCGAGTATCTCTGGGATGGTTCTACCTCCGGGATATTCACTGTGATTGTTTCTTTTAAAGCCCTTTATGTGGTGTCGCTCAGACGCCCGATTGTGGCATTTCTTTTAAAGCCCTTTATGTGGTGTCGCTCAGACGCTCGATCGTGGCATTTATTTTAAAGCCCTTTATGCGGTGTCGCTCAGACGCCCGACCGTGACATTTCTTTAAAACCCTTTATGTTGTGTCGCTTAGACGCCATTCTGCGGCATTTCTTTTAAATCCATTTTTGTGGTTTCGCTCAGACGCCCGACTGTGGCATTTCTTTTAAAGCCCTTTATGTGGAGTCGCTCGGGCCTCGACCGTGGCATTTCTTTAAAGCCCTTTATGTGGTGTCGCCAGACGCCTGATCGTGGCATTTCTTTTAAAGCCCTTTATGTGGTGTCGCCAGACGCCTCGACCGTGGCATTTCTTTTAAAGCCCTTTATGTGGTGTCGCTTAGACGCTACGATCGTGGAATTTCTTTTAAAGACCTTTATGTGGTGTCGCTCAGACGCCCGACTGTGGCATTTCTTTTAAAGCCCTTTATGTGGTGTCGCTCAGACGCCCGACTGTGGCATTTCTTTTAAAACCCTTTATGTGGTGTCGCTCAGACGGCCGACTGTGGCATTTATTTGAAAACCCTTTATGTGGTTTCGCTCAGACGCCCGACTGTGGCATTTCTTTTAAAGCCCTTTATGTGGTGTCGCTCAGACGCCTGACCGTATGCTTTTTAAAGCCCTTTATGTGGTGTCGCTCGACGCCCGATCGTGGCATTTCTTTTAAAGCCCTTTATGTGGTGTCGCTCAGACGCCTGACCGTGGCATTTCTTTTAAAGCCCTTTATGTGGTGTCGCTTAGACGCCTCGATCGTGGCATTTCTTTTAAAGCCCTTTATGTGGTGTCGCTCAGACGCCCGACTGTGGCATTTCTTTTAAAGCCCTTTATGTGGTGTCGCTCAGACGCCCGACTGTGGCATTTCTTTTAAAACCCTTTATGTGGTGTCGCTCAGACGCCCGACTGTGGCATGCTTGTTATTTATTTCATTATACCTTTTTATACTTCCTTGATATTGCATATTCATATATAACATGCTTACATGCATCAGAGTTATATTTATATTGTTGTGACTGACGTCATGAGTATAAAATATTTTTAGCACGTCAAGACAATATTATCCCTGTGTTCATAATGTTTGCGAGTACATTCAAAGTACTCACTGGCTTGTCCCTGGCTATTGTCTTGGCCAGATTTCTTGCGCGGAAAGGAGCGACCGTGTTGGCAGCCCCGGAACCTAAGAAACGGTGATAGCAGTCTCGCGAAGATAGGAGTTAACCTGGTCAGCTGTTCCCGTGGGAAATGGAGTCCCATAGACACTGATGATTTTTCAACCCGCTTCCGCCATCAACCACTAGAAACCATTTGTTGTACTCACAAACCAGAATGGTCTTGTACTACATATTTTGTATTTGCTTGGAATTTCTGTATCAAGTTGGTGCCTCATCGCCTAACAGTTATCCTGGGGCTGATGAGCACAACGGCCAGTTTTCTGGGAATTTGTACCCGGAGAACCGGTCGCCACAGACTTGGTATCAGAGCCAGGCTGACCATTGGCTAATCCTATCTTAGCCAGGTCGGAAAACTTAGGCAAACCAACCTACGGACCTTAACCAAACCCCAGCCAAGCTTCCCGTACAAGATAGCCACACGGTGACCCGACACTTTTGACAGTCGGTGCCCAACCTATGAGTCTAGCCTGTCGATCACACGCCAATGACTGATGGCAAAAATGTCTCATTCGCAAGCGTGCGAAGGAAGACTCCGTTCCCTTTTTCTATAAAAAGGGCACGCTAGCCTCAACCCAGCACAACATCTTCCCCAACCTAGCCACAATGCCTGGTCCCATAGTGCACAATGAGACCACAGCAACCAACCTTAGAGGTTTTGTGACCATACTCGCAAACCTCACCCGTCGTGCCTACGCGTTAGAAGAGCCCCCAGAATATGTTGTGTACAAAGGACCCATGGGCGGTGAAAGCCGTCAATTTTGGGCCACTGTGCACATCTACGGTAGGGGTCTGTCGCCAGAACGCCCCTACAGGTTCACCGGAAGAACAACTTCCTTTGAGCCACAAGCCATCCAGCTAGCTGCTCGAGAGGCTATAGTTCATCTCAGGCACCTGTCGCCCAGAGTTAACTGTCGCTCATTCTACTACTACCCCAGGCATGAAGGGTATGATAGACCACCCCAAGTTGCCAACGGGAATCATGAGACGGATCACGCGTTGTTGCACCTAGTGCGCTATGTAAGTGCACTAGAGGCATTGTTCGATCAAATCACTATTGATCTGATCACAGCTCGAGGAGAGCTGGCTCGCCGAGCCCCGGTAAGCAGAGAAACCGAGGCCGACACCGACAACCAACTCGTGATGTTCGGACACCCGATTGATACCCTGAGGTCAGCCCCAGCCATCATCCAAGATACTGTGATGACCCCAGAAGTGCTTCGTCGCCTTTTGGGAACACACTCCAACGGGATTGTGGCCAACAATCCCCGCAATGGTCATCATAGCTACCCCGACCCTGCAGTCCCTCCGCCATCTCCGGCTAATCCCGGCAGTGAGGCACATGGAGAAGCCTCGACATCCACCAGACACGCCCATTTAGATGTAAACGAGGTAGACTAAGTCACCCGAGTAGTGCCGAATCTCGGTGTATTCTCGCTTTGTAATCATGTAAGCTTGTGAGTAAGCGCCGCCTGTCGTTGTGCCTCTGTTTTAATAGTAGCTTTGCGTGGTTTGTAAGCACATAGTTGCACATTTTCCAGGCACAACTACCAAGACCAACCCCAACGACACCCACAGTAACACGTCTCTTTATGAGATATGTGTATCCCCGAGACTGACCCGATTCTTGGGGGTAATCTGGCATATTTATTACCTTTCACCACGGTAAATAAATCAGCCCAGGTGTTATATAAGGAGGCCACCTTGTGATCTTACCAAGCACCCCACACCTTGTGCACCACCCTCACAGCCTTTTACCTACCATGTCGAGCCCTAGTATTTATCTGAGAACCCCAGATGCAACCCCAGGTAGCTTTGTCAAAATATTGTGGGACTTCACCTGCAGTACCATGGGTTCTACCCAGCCACCCCAGTACGAGCTGTTCAAATCGAGAATCACTTTTTCCACTTCGGAATATTGGGCAGCAGTACACATCCCTCCCGTAGACCCCAACCAAGATCCAACGGAAGTTTCCTTCATGGGGAAATCTATGCCAACCCCACGCCTGGCCATAGAAGCGGCTGCGAAGGAAGCAATTGCTCGCCGGTCCGCAGTACCCTATGCCCGCGAGCGAGGGTATTATTACTTTTCGAGCCGTGCAACGCCCGCGGGAGTAACATCTTTCCCCGGTGGGCGGATTGAGAGAGACCCAGTGCTAGCCAACCTTATCCAGTACATCATCGCTCAAGAGCATCTGAACCAGCGAGTAATGGATTATCTCCAGAATCTCACTGATCTAAACCCTCAGATTGCAATCGGCAGACCACTGAGGCCCGATCCGGAGAGACTCATACATCGACCGATCAATCCACTTCCTCCGATAGAAGAGGAGTGTATTCCACTACCAGAGACTTTTCCTCGAGACCACGACCAGTTACCATTCTCACTTTAGACGCCATCGCTGTATTTGTTATTTCAGCATTTACTTTTATGTGGTAACTTATGTGTGGTACCTCGAATTTGTGCGATTTAGTCGAGTATTTAGTTCTTACGTTTGTGAGTGGTTTTCTTCGTGAGCAACATGTGTAACCGCGGAGAAATCCTAGAATGAGAATTCTTCTCCCCGGGTTGCTGCATCGTTTATCCCCTCACTACGTAGTTTATTTTCATTCACGCAGCACCACGGCAGCAGACTCACAACCGCTCGGACGCATATGGAGTATTGGTTTTTTCCAATCGGCTCTTAGCAAATCTCGAGGATTTAGATTTTTCTTAAGGGGGGTAGTAACTGTAACACCCCAAAAATTTAACCAGGTTTTAGTTATTAAATTTTTTCCAAGAGTTTAAAATTTTTGCCTACAAGAATATCTCTGCTGATTTCAAAAAAATTTCCTTTAATATTAAGGAATTTATTCCAAGTGAATCCCTCCAAAACATATTGGACTTCTATGCCATCTCATTAAAACAATTTCCAAATCAGTAGGTTTATTTATTAAATTATTCCACCCTGAGCTATTTTCATTAAAATGACTTTTTTTTAGTTTTGGAGCTCTTTTTGTACTACAACCATTTGATTAATTTAACTAAAAATCCAACCAAAATTTGGAGATGTCATGTGATGTCTCGAAATCACTTTTGTGCAATAATATATTTCATTCATTGCATATTTTGAGTGCTACACATGTTTTTCTTCTCTGGTCCAAAGGGCAATTTTACACTACAACCCTTTTAAATATTTGTTTATAGCTTCCACCAAAATTATGGGATGTCGGTAGAAGCATATGATTCCATTATATGTGATAATCCAAGGATGTTCTTTGAAGATTTTGAGTAAAACAACCTAATCTTCATTCTGGTCCATCAAGATGGTTTGTACAGCATCCCTATTATTGCTTGCTCTTTGGACCTTGATTCCTTCTCCTACTTGTAGTCCTCCATGCTAAACCCCTAAGTCCAGGAGCATGCAACCATTAGCATATTTTTGGTTCATGAAATAATGCCACTCCCATCCTGTCCAGATTTGAAGTTCTGCAAAACTTGCACTAGCAAGTTTGTGCTTTTCACCAACTAACCTCACAACCCTCTTGTGCACCCACAGAGACCCCACTGGAAGTTTTGGTCACTCCAAGAAATGCCTAAGTGCATCGGCATTTTGTCGAACACTGTGGGCATGGACAATTTTGGCATGATTGTAAGTTTGTGTTGTGAACTTTCCCATCTGTCCAAACCAAGTTGTCTAGTAGCTCGCTAATGGTCTCTAACCTGCACTGTGGATTTGCATTTGATCTCTAGCCGTTTTGGCCATCCCGGCATTTCGTCCGAGCAGACGCTGCGTGCACGCCGGAGCGAAAGCAGAGCACGCGTTTTGCACGTGCTCAGCGCCCGAGCAAGCGCTACCTGGATAAACCTCCCGAGCTCACATCGATCCTTTCCTCGCCGCGTCGTGCCAAGAGCCCCGACCGCCTAGCTCGCTTCTGATGGCGCCAAGAAGCAAGCTCCTTACGGCACGCTTGCGGCGCATCCATGGACGGCGCCGCCCAAACCTCCTCCGCCGCCAGCTGCCCCTTAAGCATCTCCAACTCAGCCGCAGCTTCGTCCTCTTCAGCGCTGTCGCCGCCACGCCGCCATTGCTACAGAATGACGGTTCGCCGCCATCCTTATCGCCGCCACCTCGGAACCGACCTCCACCACAGATATAAGGGCCCCGGAGACCAATCGTGTTCTCGTGCAACCTCTTGATCCTCCTAGAGCTACCTCGCCAACATTCAAGGAGGGAAGGCCTTCTTCCCGAGTCCGGCCGATTCGGTCGCCGCCTCGCTCCGGCCGATTCCGTGCCACCAGTGCCCCTCCCTCTCCATTCTCTCCACCAAGAACTCCCCTCCCTCTCGCGAGTGCAACCTCGATCAATTTTGGTGGAGACCTCCGCAGCCCCAAACTCACTATCCACCCGAACGCCCGGCTCCGCCATGGCTCGTCGCCGGCAACTCCGTCCACGCCGGGCGACCATGGCGGGTACCCACAGACTGCCTCGACCCCTGAGTACACCCATACCCTCAGATCACCAAGAGACGCCCCGTTTGCAGCAAAACCTCGCGGAGCTCCGCCTCCGTTCGGTCGAGAGGGAGGCGCGCGTTGGCTGGTCAAACCTGACCATGTGGGCCAAAGGGCCCACTGTCGGCGACCCAGCGCCTGTCAAGAGGGAGTAAGTGGAAGCGCCTTTTCCGAATACGCTTTCGACGTGTACGTTTTTATTTGAAACGTTTTCTTTTCTGTTTTATTTCAAAAAACAGATTTTGACCAAACTTTGACCTACTGTATCTTTTAAAATACAACTCCAATTAAATTGATTCTTTTTCCTACCTATCTCAAATATTGTCTAGTTTATTTTAAGATTTATTTGAAAAAATTTCAGAACAACTTTTGTGCTGTTTTTATTTTTGTGTTAATTCATTTATATTTCCAAAATAGGATTTTTGGAGAGAGGAGAAGTATTTCAAGAGTTTGAAATGCACCCTGCCTTCCCATGACCTGAAGGCAAGCATTCTGAACCTCGGCATAAATATTTTTGTGTGTTTGATGACACGTTTATAACATCACCTCACTTTGGAGAAACTTGTTATTTCATGTGAGATGATCATGTGCATGGATGCATATTTGTGATTTTCCATGCTGTTGGAAATGAACACACTTGTGATGATAATCATCCTCATGTGCCTTGCATGCATACCGACAAGGAACCCGGGAAAACCTCTGCCTTGGGTAGGCATGAGTTTGACGCCGGTCTCCGTCGGGACGGTTATGTCTGGTATGGCATGGTAAGGTAATATGAGCGGTGACTCTGTTGGTTGAAATATATTCGTTATGCTAATCATACAGGGAATACTTAAAACTCCTGAGTCGATCGTAGATCGAGTCTTGTTCCAGTAACCCCCATACTTGCTTCGTACTACCACTCGTCTCTACAGCAAGTAGAGTACGGTTCAGTAAGTTGTCAACCCCTTTCCAGCACACACCGTACAGAGAGGCCAGGGTGGAAGATACCGGTTGTAGCTGGTAGGCAGACCACCTGGTCCGGGGGCATGGGTGTTTCCGGTTGAGACCGAGAGGGGAGGCCACCCCTTAGAGCGTGCAATATAAATTTGATCCCATGCTACGCGAGGTTGTAGCCTCCCCACTTAGAGTTTGCTTGACAGGTGTCGTGGGTGATTCCAGACATTGTGATTTAAGCTGGTGTGTGCAAGTTAGGTTTGTTTTCAACAAAAAGACCGTAGACGGAATTAGTCCCGACGGACTAAAGGAATCCGTTACTCGTGGGTAAAGAGTACACCCTCTGCAGAGATTAAACCTATTCGAATAGCCGTGTCCATGGTTAAGGATTTCAGTCTGGGATGGGTCAAGTGTCGGTCTTGGTGTCGGTCTTCGGAGGTGAAACTGTTAAACCAGAATTGGAATTATTACTTGTGACTTGTGATAATTATGATTATTATTGTTGTTGACTAACCCATGAATATTATTGTTATCATCGAGTATCTCTGGGATGGTTCTACCTCCGGGATATTCACTGTGATTGTTTCTTTTAAAGCCCTTTATGTGGTGTCGCTCAGACGCCCGATTGTGGCATTTCTTTTAAAGCCCTTTATGTGGTGTCGCTCAGACGCCCGACTGTGGCATTTCTTTTAAAGCCCTTTATGCGGTGTCGCTCAGACGCCCGACTGTGGCATTTCTTTTAAAGCCCTTTATGTGGTGTCGCCAGACGCTCGATTGTGGCATTTATTTTTAATCCCTTTATGTGGTTTCGACTAGTCGCCCGACTGTGGCATTTCTTTTAAATCCCTTTATGTGGTGTCGCTCAGACGCCCGACTGTGGCATTTCTTTTAAAGCCCTTTATGTGGTGTCGCTCAGACGCCCGACTGTGGCATATCTTTTAAAGCCCTTTTTGTGGTGTCGCTCAGACGCTCGAATGTGGCATTTCTTTTAAAGCCCTTTATGTGGTGTCGCTCAGACGCCCGACTGTGGCATTTCTTTTAAAGACCTTTATGTGGTGTCGCTCAGACGCCCGACTGTGGCATTTCTTTTAAAGCCCTTTATGTGGTGTCGCTCAGACGCCCGACTGTGGCATTTCTTTTAAAACCCTTTATGTGGTGTCGCTCAGACGGCCGACTGTGGCATTTATTTTAAAACCCTTTATGTGGTTTCGCTCAGACGCCCGACTGTGGCATTTCTTTTAAAGCCCTTTATGTGGTGTCGCTCAGACGCCCGACCGTGTATGCTTTTTTAAAGCCCTTTATGTGGTGTCGCCAGACGCCCGACCGTGGCATTTCTTTTAAAGCCCTTTGTGTGGTGTCGCTCAGACGCCCTACTGTGGCAATTTCTTTTAAGGCCCTTTATGTGGTGTCGCTTAGACGCCCGAACGTGGCATTTCTTTTAAAGCCCTTTATGTGGTGTCGCTCAGACGCCCGACTGTGGCACTTCTTTTAAAGCCCTTTATGTGGTGTCGCTCAGACGCCTCGATCGTGGCATTTCTTTTAAAACCCTTTATGTGGTGTCGCCAGACGCCTCGATCGTGGCATGCTTGTTATTTATTTCATTATACCTTTTTATACTTCCTTGATATTGCATATTCATATATAACATGCTTACACGCATCGAGTTATATTTATATTGTTGTGACTGACGTCATGAGTATAAAATATTTTTAGCACGTCAAGACAATATTATCCCTGTGTTCATAATGTTTGCGAGTACATTCAAAGTACTCACCGGCTTGTCCCTGGCTATTGTCTTGGCCAGATTTCTTACTTGCTGAAAGGAGCGACCGTGTTGGCAGCCCCGAACCTAAGAAACGGTGATAGCAGTCTCGCGAAGATAGGAGTTAACCTGGTCAGCTGTTCCCGTGGGAAATGGAGTCCCATAGACACTGATGATTTTTCAACCCGCTTCCGCCATCAACCACTAGAAACCATTTGTTGTACTCACAAACCAGAATGGTCTTGTACTACATATTTTGTATTTGCTTGGAATTTCTATATCAAGTTGGTGCCTCATCACCAACAGTTATCCCGAGGCTGATGAGCACAACGGCCAGTTTTCTAGGAATTTGTACCCAGAGAACCGGTCGCCACAGACTTGGTATCAGAGCCAGGCTGACCATTGGCTAATCCTATCTTAGCCAGGTCGGAAAACTTAGGCAAACCAACCTACCAGACCTTAACCAAACCCCAGCCAAGCTTCCCGTACAAGATAGCCACACAGTGACCCCGACACTTTTGACAGTCGGTGCCCAACCTATCAGTCTAGCCTGTCGATCACACGCCAATGACTGATGGCAAAAATGTCTCATTCGCAAGCGTGCGAAGGAAGACTCCGTTCCCTTTTTCTATAAAAAGGGCACTCTTAGCCTCAACCCACACAACATCTTCCCCAACCTAGCCACAATGCTCGGTCCCATAGTGCACAATGAGACCACAGCAACCAATCTTAGAGGTTTTGTGACCATACTCGCAAACCTCACCCGTCGTGCCTACGCGTTAGAAGAGCCCCCAGAATATGTTGTGTACAAAGGACCCATGGGCGGTGAAAGCCGTCAATTTTGGGCCACTGTGCACATCTACGGTAGGGGTCTCATCGCCGTAACGCCCCTACTGTGTTCACCGGAAGAACAACTTCCTTTGAGCCACAAGCCATCCAGCTAGCTGCTCGAGAGGCTATAGTTCATCTCGTGCACTGCCGCCCAGAGTTAATCGTCGCTCATTCTACTACCCCAGGCATGAAGGGTATGATAGACCACCCCAAGTTGCCAACGGGAATCATGAGACGGATCCCGCGTTGTTGCACCTAGTGCGCTATGTAAGTGCACTAGAGGCATTGTTCGATCAAATCACTATTGATCTGATCACAGCTCGAGGAGAGCTGGCTCGCCGAGCCCCGGTAAGCAGAGAAACCGAGGCCGACACCGACAACCCAGTCGTGATGTTCGGACACCCGATTGATACCCTGAGGTCAGCCCCAGCCATCATCCAAGATACTGTGATGACCCCAGAAGTGCTTCGTCGCCTTTTGGGAACACACTCCAACGGGATTGTGGCCAACAATCCCCGCGATGGTTATCATAGCTACCCCGACCCTGCAGTCCCTCCGCCATCTCCGGCTAATCCCGGCAGTGAGGCACATGGAGAAGCCTCGACATCCACCAGACACGCCCATTTAGATGTAAACGAGGTAGACTAAGTCACCCGAGTAGTGCGAATCTCGGTGTATTCTCGCTTTGTAATCATGTAAGCTTGTGAGTAAGCGCCGCCTGTCGTTGTGCCTCTGTTTTAATAGTAGCTTTGCGTGGTTTGTAAGCACATAGTTGCACATTTTCCAGGCACAACTACCAAGACCAACCCCAACGACACCCACAGTAACACGTCTCTTTATGAGATATGTGTATCCCCGAGACTGAACCGATTCTTGGGGGTAATCTGGCATATTTATTACCTTTCACCAAGGTAAATAAATCAGCCCAGGTGTTATATAAGGAGGCCACCTTGTGATCTTACCAAGCACCCCACACCTTGTGCACCACCCTCACAGCCTTTTACCTACCATGTCGAGCCCTAGTATTTATCTGAGAACCCCAGATGCAACCCTGTGTAGCTTTGTCAAAATATTGTGGGACTTCACTGCAGTACCATGGGTTCTACCCAGCCACCCCAAGACGAGCTGTTCAAATCGAGAATCACTTTTTCCACTTCGAATATTGGGCAGCAAGACACATCCCTCCCAGAGACCCCAACCAAGATCCAACGGAAGTTTCCTTCATGGAAATCTATGCCAACCCCACGCCTGCCATAGAAGCGGCTGCGAAGGAAGCAATTGCTCGCCTTCGTCCGCAGTACCCTATGCCCGCGAACGAGGATATTATTACTTTCCGAGCCGTGCAACGCCCGGGGGAGTAACATATTTCCCCGGTGGGCGGATTGAGAGAGACCCAGTGCTAGCCAACCTTATCCAGTACATCATCGCTCAAGAGCAACTGAACCAGCGAGTAATGGATTATCTCCGAATCTCACCGATCTAAACCCTCGATTGCAATCGGCAGACCATCGAGGCCCGATCCGGGAGACCCATACATCGATCGATCAATCCACTTCCTCCGATAGAAGAGGAGTGTATTCCACTACAGAGACTTTTCCTCGAGACCACGACCAGTTACCATTCTCACTTTAGACGCCACTGCTGTATTTGTTATTTCAGCATTTACTTTTATGTGGTAACTTATGCGTGGTACCTCGAATTTGTGCGACGAGTCGAGTATTTAGTTCTTACGTTTGTGAGTGGTTTTCTTCGTGAGCAACATGTGTAACCGCGGAGAAATCCTAGAATGAGAATTCTTCTCCCCGGGTTGCTGCATCGTTTATCCCCTCACTACGTAGTTTATTTTCATTCACGCAGCACCACGGCAGCAGACTCACAACCGCCGCCGCATATGGAGTATTGGTTTTTCCTAATCGGCTCTTAGCAAATCTCGAGGACGAGATTTTTCTTAAGGGGTAGTAACTGTAACACCCCAAAAATTTAACCAGGTTTTAGTTATTAAATTTTTCCAAGAGTTTAAAATTTTTGCCTACAAGAATATCTCTCGCTGATTTCAAAAAAATTTCCTTTAATATTAAGGAACTTATTCCAAGTGAATCCCTCCAAAACATATTGGACTTCTATGCCATCTCATTAAAACAATTTCCAAATCAGTAGGTTTATTTATTAAATTATTCCACCCTGAGCTATTTTCATTAAAATGACTTTTTTTTAGTTTTGGAGCTCTTTTTGTACTACAACCATTTGATTAATTTAACTAAAAATCCACCCAAAATATGGAGATGTCATGTGATGTCTCGAAATCACTTTTGTGCAATAATATATTTCATTCATTGCATATTTTGAGTGCTACACATGTTTTTCTTCTCCGTCCAAAGGCAATTTTACACTACAACCCTTTTAAATATTTGTTTATAGCTTCCACCAAAATTATGGGATGTCAAGAGAAGCATATGATTCCATTATATGTGATAATCCAAGGATGTTCTTTGAAGATTTTGAGTAAAACAACCTAATCTTCATTCTGGTCCATCAAGATGGTTTGTACAGCATCCCTATTATTGCTTGCTCTTTGGACCTTGATTCCTTCTCCTACTTGTAGTCCTCCATGCTAAACCCCTAAGTCCAGGATCATGCAACCATTAGCATATTTTTGGTTCATGAAATAATGCCACTCCCATCCTGTCCAGATTTGAAGTTCTGCAAAACTTGCACTAGCAAGTTTGTGCTTTTCACCAACTAACCTCACCACCCTCTTGTGCACCCACAGAGACCCCACTCTGGAAGTTTTGGTCACTCCAAGAAATGCCTAAGTGCATCTGGCATTTTGTCGAACACCCAGTGGGCATGGACAATTTTGGCATGATTGTAAGTTTGTGTTGTGAACTTTCCCATCTGTCCAAACCAAGTTGTCTAGTAGCCTGCTAATGGTCTCTAACCTGACACTGTGGATTTGCATTTGATCTCTAGCCGTTTTGGCCATCCCGGCATTTCGTCGAAAGCAGACGCTGCACGCCGGAGCGCGAGCAGAGCACGTTGCTTTTGCACGTGCTCGCGCCGAGCAAGCGCTACCTGGATAAACTCTCCCCGAGCTCACATCGATCCTTTCCCCCTCGCCGCGTCGCGCCAAGAGCCCCGACCGCCCCTGGCTCGCTACAGTGGCGCCGCAGCAAGCTCCTTGGCGGCACGCTTGCGGCCGCATCCATGGACGGCGCCGCCCAAACCTCCTCCGCTCGCCAGCTGCCCCTTAAGCATCTCCAGCTCAGCCGCAGCTTCGTCCCCTAGCGCCGCCGCCATCGCCGCCATTGCTACGTAATGACGGTTCGCCGCGCCATCCTTATCGCCGCCACCTCGGAACCGACCTCCACCGCAGATATAAGGGCCCCGGAGACCAATCGTGTTCTCGGGCAACCTCTTACGATCCTCCTAGAGCTACCACGCCAACATTCAAGGAGGGAAGGCCTTCTTCCCGAGTCCGCCAGTGGTCGCCGCCGCCAGACCGCCGATTCCACGCCACCAGTGCCTCCCTCTCCATTCTCTCCACCAAGAACTCCCCTCCCTCTCGCGAGTGCAACCCTCGATCAATTTTGGTCGGAGACCTCCGCAGCCCCAAACTCACTATCCACCCGAACGCCCGGCTCCGCCGCTGAAGCTCGTCGCCGCAACTCCGTCCCACGTCGGGCGACCATGGCGGGTACCCACAGACTCGCCTCGACCCCCGAGTACACCCATACCCTCAGATCACCAAGAGACGCCCCGTTTGTCGCAAAACCTCGCCGGAGCTCCGCCTCCGTTCGGTCGAGAGGGAGACGGTAGCAGCGTGGTCAAACCTGACCAGTGGGCCAGCGGGCCCACCGTCAATGACCAGCGCTGTCAGCGAGGGAGTAAGTGGAAGCGCCTTTTTCGAATACGCTTTCGTCGTGTACGTTTTTATTTGAAACGTTTTCTTTTCTGTTTTATTTCAAAAACAGATTTTGACCAAACTTTGACCTGCTGTATCTTTTAAAATACAACTCCAATTAAATTGATTCTTTTTCCTACCTATCTCAAATATTGTCTAGTTTATTTTAAGATTTATTTGAAAAAAATTCAGAACAACTTTTTGTGCTGTTTTTATTTTTGTGTTAATTCATTTATATTTCCAAAATAGGATTTTTGGAGAGAGGAGAAGTATTTCAAGAGTTTGAAATGCACCCTGCCTTCCCATGACCTGAAGGCAAGCATTCTGAACCTCGGCATAAATATTTTTGTATGTTTGATGACACGTTTATAACATCACCTCACTTTGGAGAAACTTGTTATTTCATGTGAGATGATCATGTGCATGGATGCATATTTGTGATTTTCCATGCTGTTGGAAATGAACACACTTGTGATGATAATCATCCTCATATGCCTTGCATGCATACCGACAAGGAACCGGAAAACATCTGCCTTGGGTAGGCATGAGTTTGACGCCGGTCTCCGCTGGACGGTTATGTCCGGTATGGCATGGTAAGGTAATATGAGCGGTGACTCTGTTGGTTGAAATATATTCGTTATGCTAATCATACAGGAATACTTAAAACTCTGAGTCGATCAGAGATCGAGTCTTGTTCCAAAGAACCCCATACTTGCTTCAGACTACCACTCGCCTCTACAGCAAGTAGAGTACGGTTCAAGAAGTTGTCAACCCCTTTCCAAAGCACACACCATACAGAGAGGCTGTGGTGGAAGATACCGGTTGTAGCTGGTAGGCAGACCACCTGGTCCGGGGGCATGGGTGTTTCCGGTTGAGACCGAGAGGGGAGGCCACCCCTTAGAGCGTGCAATATAAATTTGATCCCATGCTACGCGAGGTTGTAGCCTCCCCACTTAGAGTTTGCTTGACAGGTGTCGTGGGTGATTCCAGACATTGTGATTTAAGCTGGTGTGTGCAAGTTAGGTTTGTTTTCAACAAAAAGACCGTAGACGGAATTAGTCCCGACGGACTAAAGGAATCCGTTACTCGTGGGTAAAGAGTACACACTCTGCAGAGATTAAACCTATTCGAATAGCCGTGTCCATGGTTAAGGATTTGATGCAGGATGGGTCAAGTGGCCGATGCAGGTGTCGGTCTTGGAGGTGAAACTGTTAAACCAGAATTGGAATTATTACTTGTGACTTGTGATAATTATGATTATTATTGTTGTTGACTAACCCATGAATATTATTGTTATCATCGAGTATCTCTGGATGGTTCTACCTCCGGGATATTCACTGTGATTGTTTCTTTTAAAGCCCTGTATGTGGTGTCGCTCAGACGCCCGATTGTGGCATTTCTTTTAAAGCCCTTTATGTGGTGTCGCTCAGACGCCCGACTGTGGCATTTCTTTTAAAGCCCTTTATGCGGTGTCGCTCAGACGCCCGACTGTGACATTTCTTTTAAAACCCTTTATGTGGTGTCGCTCAGACGCCCGACTGTGGCATTTATTTTAAAGCCCTTTATGTGGTTTCGCTCAGACGCCCGACTGTGGCATTTCTTTTAAAGCCCTTTATGTGGTGTTGCTCAGACGCCCGACTGTGGCATTTCTTTTAAAGCCCTTTATGTGGTGTCACTGAGACGCCCGACTGTGGCATTTCTTTTAAAGCCCTTTATGTGGTGTCGCTCAGACGCCCGACTGTGGCATTTCTTTTAAAGCCCTTTATGTGGTGTCGCTGAGACGCCCGACTGTGGCATTTCTTTTAAAGCCCTTTATGTGGTGTCGCTCAGACGACCGATAATGGCATTTCTTTTAAAGCCCTTTATGTGGTGTCGCTCGACGCCCGATCGTGGCATTTCTTTTAAAACCCTTTATGTGGTGTCGCTCAGACGCCCGACTGTGGCATTTATTTTAAAACCCTTTATGTGGTTTCGCTCAGACGCCCGACTGTGGCATTTCTTTTAAAGCCCTTTATGTGGTGTCGCTCAGACGCCCGACTGTGGCGTTTCTTTTAAAGCCCTTTATGTGGTGTCGCTCAGACGCCCGACTGTGGCATTTCTTTTAAAGCCCTTTATGTGGTGTCGCTCAGACGCCCGACTGTGGCATTTCTTTTAAAGCCCTTTATGTGGTGTCGCTTAGACGCCCGACTGTGGCATTTCTTTTAAAGCCCTTTATGTGGTGTCGCTCAGACGCCCGACTGTGGCATTTCTTTTAAAGCCCTTTATGTGGTGTCGCTCAGACGCTCGACTGTGGCATTTCTTTTAAAGCCCTTTATGTGGTGTCGCTCAGACGCCCGACTGTGGCATGCTTGTTATTTATTTCATTATACCTTTTTATACTTCCTTGATATTGCATATTCATATATAACATGCTTACACGCATCAGAGTTATATTTATATTGTTGTGACTGACGTCATGAGTATAAAATATTTTTAGCACGTCAGTACAATATTATCCCTGTGTTCATAATGTTTGCGAGTACATTCAAAGTACTCACTGGCTTGTCCCTGGCTATTGTCTTGGCCAGATTTCTTGCCTTGAAAGGAGCGACCGTGTTGGCAGCCCCGAAACCTAAGAAACGGTGATAGCAGTCTCGCGAAGATAGGAGTTAACCTGGTCAGCTGTTCCCGTGGGAAATGGAGTCCCATAGACACTGATGATTTTTCAACCCGCTTCCGCCATCAACCACTAGAAACCATTTGTTGTACTCACAAACCAGAATGGTCTTGTACTACATATTTTGTATTTGCTTGGAATTTCTGTATCAAGTTGGTGCCTCATCAGCTAACAGTTATCCTGAGGCTGATGAGCACAACGGCCAGTTTTCTAGGAATTTGTACCCAGAGAACCGGTCGCCACAGACTTGGTATCAGAGCCAGGCTGACCATTGGCTAATCCTATCTTAGCCAGGTCGGAAAACTTAGGCAAACCAACCTACCAGACCTTAACCAAACCCCAGCCAAGCTTCCTGTACAAGATAGCCACACAGTGACCCCGACACTTTTGACAATGGTGCCCAACCTATGAGTCTAGCACATCGATCACACGCCAATGACTGATGGCAAAAATGTCTCATTCAAGAAGCGCATGAAGGAAGACTCCGTTCCTTTTTCTATAAAAGGGCACGCTTAGCCTCAACCCAGCACAACATCTTCCCCAACCTAGCCACAATGCCCGGTCCCATAGTGCACAATGAGACCACAAAGAACCAACCTTAGAGGTTTTGTGACCATACTCGCAAACCTCACCCGTCGTGCCTACGCGTTAGAAGAGCCCCCAGAATATGTTGTGTACAAAGGACCCATGGGCGGTGAAAGCCGTCAATTTTGGGCCACTGTGCACATCTACGGTAGGGGTGCATCGCCAGAACGCCTCTGGTGTTCGCTGGAAGAACAACTTCCTTTGAGCCACAAGCCATCCAGCTAGCTGCTCGAGAGGCTATAGTTCATCTCAGGCACCTGTCGCCCAGAGTTAACTGTCGCTCATTCTACTACTACCCCAGGCATGAAGGGTATGATAGACCACCCCAAGTTGCCAACGGGAATCATGAGACGGATCCCGCGTTGTTGCACCTAGTGCGCTATGTAAGTGCACTAGAGGCATTGTTCGATCAAATCACTATTGATCTGATCACAGCTCGAGGAGAGCTGGCTCGCGAGCCCCGGTAAGCAGAGAAACCGAGGCCGACACCGACAACCCACTCGTGATGTTCGGACACCCGATTGATACCCTGAGGTCAGCCCCAGCCATCATCCAAGATACTGTGATGACCCCAGAAGTGCTTCGTCGCCTTTTGGGAACACACTCCAACGGGATTGTGGCCAACAATCCCCGCGATGGTCATCATAGCTACCCCGACCCTGCAGTCCCTCCGCCATCTCCGGCTAATCCCGGCAGTGAGGCACATGGAGAAGCCTCGACATCCACCAGACACGCCCATTTAGATGTAAACGAGGTAGACTAAGTCACCCGAGTAGTGCCGAATCTCGGTGTATTCTCGCTTTGTAATCATGTAAGCTTGTGAGTAAGCGCCGCCTGTCGTTGTGCCTCTGTTTTAATAGTAGCTTTGCGTGGTTTGTAAGCACATAGTTGCACATTTTCCAGGCACAACTACCAAGACCAACCCCAACGACACCCACAGTAACACGTCTCTTTATGAGATATGTGTATCCCCGAGACTGACCCGATTCTTGGGGGTAATCTGGCATATTTATTACCTTTCACCAAGGTAAATAAATCAGCCTGTGTGTTATATAAGGAGGCCACCTTGTGATCTTACCAAGCACCCCACACCTTGTGCACCACCCTCACAGCCTTTTACCTACCATGTCGAGCCCTAGTATTTATCTCGAGAACCCCGGATGCAACCCTGTGTAGCTTTGTCAAAATATTGTGGGACTTCACCTGCAGTACCATGGGTTCTACCCAGCCACCCCAGTATGAGCTGTTCAAATCGAGAATCACTTTTTCCACTTCGGAATATTGGGCAGCAGTACACATCCCTCCCGTAGACCCCAACCAAGATCCAACGGAAGTTTCCTTCGTGGGGAAATCTATGCCAACCCCACGCCTGGCCATAGAAGCGGCTGCGAAGGAAGCAATTGCTCGCCTTCGGTCCGCAGTACCCTATGCCCGCGAACGAGGATATTATTACTTTCCGAGCCGTGCAACGCCCGGGGGAGTAACATATTTCCCCGGTGGGCGGATTGAGAGAGACCCAGTGCTAGCCAACCTTATCCAGTACATCATCGCTCAAGAGCAACTGAACCAGCGAGTAATGGATTATCTCCAGAATCTCACTGATCTAAACCCTCAGATTGCAATCGGCAGACCACTGAGGCCCGATCCGGGGAGACTCATACATCGACTGATCAATCCACTTCCTCCGATAGAAGAGGAGTGTATTCCACTACCAGAGACTTTTCCTCGAGACCCTGACCAGTTACCATTCTCACTTTAGACGTCACTGCTGTATTTGTTATTTCAGCATTTACTTTTATGTGGTAACTTATGCGTGGTACCTCGAATTTGTGCGACGAGTCGAGTATTTAGTTCTTACGTTTGTGAGTGGTTTTCTTCGTGAGCAACATGTGTAACCGCGGAGAAATCCTAGAATGAGAATTCTTCTCCCCGGGTTGCTGCATCGTTTATCCCCTCACTACGTAGTTTATTTTCATTCGCGCAGCACCACGGCAGCAGACTCACAACCGCTCGGACGCATATGGAGTATTGGTTTTTCCCAATCGGCTCTTAGCAAATCTCGAGGACGAGATTTTTCTTAAGGGGGGTAGTAACTGTAACACCCCAAAAATTTAACCAGGTTTTAGTTATTAAATTTTTTCCAAGAGTTTAAAATTTTTGCCTACAAGAATATCTCTGCTGATTTCAAAAAAATTTCCTTTAATATTAAGGAATTTATTCCAAGTGAATCCCTCCAAAACATATTGGACTTCTATGCCATCTCATTAAAACAATTTCCAAATCAGTAGGTTTATTTATTAAATTATTCCACCTGAGCTATTTTCATTAAAATGACTTTTTTTAGTTTTGGAGCTCTTTTGTACTACAACCATTTGATTAATTTAACTAAAAATCCAACCAAAATTTGGAGATGTCATGTGATGTCTCGAAATCACTTTTGTGCAATAATATATTTCATTCATTGCATATTTTGAGTGCTACACATGTTTTTCTTCTCTGGTCCAGTGGGCAATTTTACACTACAACCCTTTTAAATATTTGTTTATAGCTTCCACCAAAATTATGGGATGTCAGTAGAAGCATATGATTCCATTATATGTGATAATCCAAGGATGTTCTTTGAAGATTTTGAGTAAAACAACCTAATCTTCATTCTGGTCCATCAAGATGGTTTGTACAGCATCCCTATTATTGCTTGCTCTTTGGACCTTGATTCCTTCTCCTACTTGTAGTCCTCCATGCTAAACCCCTAAGTCCAGGATCATGCAACCATTAGCATATTTTTGGTTCATGAAATAATGCCACTCCCATCCTGTCCAGATTTGAAGTTCTGCAAAACTTGCACTAGCAAGTTTGTGCTTTTCACCAACTAACCTCACCACCCTCTTGTGCACCCACAGAGACCCCACTCTGGAAGTTTTGGTCACTCCAAGAAATGCCTAAGTGCATCTGGCATTTTGTCGAACACCCAATGGGCATGGACAATTTTGGCATGATTGTAAGTTTGTGTTGTGAACTTTCCCATCTGTCCAAACCAAGTTGTCTAGTAGCTCGCTAATGGTCTCTAACCTGCACTGTGGATTTGCATTTGATCTCTAGCCGTTTTGGCCATCCCGGCATTTCGTCGAGCAGACGCCGTGCACGCCGGAGCGGCGAGCAGAGCATCGCGTTTTGCGTGCCGCCCGAGCAAGCGCTACCTGGATAAACCTCCCGAGCTCACATCGATCCTTTCCCCCTCGCTGCGTCGTGCCAAGAGCCCCGACCGCCCCTAGCTCGCTTCTGATGGCGCCGCAAGAAGCTCCTTGGCGGCACGCTTGCGGCGCATCCATGGACGGCACCGCCCAAACCTCCTCCGCCGCCCGGCTGCCCCTTAAGCATCTCCAACTCAGCCGCAGCCGTCCTCTAGCAGCGTCGCCGCCACGTCGCCATTGCTACAGAATGACGGTTCGCCGCCATCCTTATCGCCGGCCACCTCGGAACCGACCTCCACCGCGTATATAAGGGCCCCGGAGACCAATCGTGTTCTCAGGCAACCTCTTCTGATCCTCCTAGAGCTACCCTGGCCAACATTCAAGGAGGGGAAGGCCTTCTTCCCCGAGTCCGGCCAGTTCGGTCGCCGCCTCGCTCCGGCCGATTCCGCCGCCACCAGTGCCCCTCCTCTCCATTCTCTCCACCAAGAACTCCCCTCCCTCTCGCGAGTGCAACCTCGATCAATTTTGGTCGGAGACCTCCGCAGCCCCAAACTCACTATCCACCCGAACGCCCGGCTCCGCGCGTAGCTCGTCGCCCGGCAACTCCGTCCCACGCCGGCGACCATGGCGGGTACCCACAGACCTGCCTCGACCCCTGAGTACACCCATACCCTCAGATCACCAAGGACGCCTGCTCGGCGGCAAAACCTCGCCGAGCTCCGCCTTCGTTCGGTCGGAGGGAGGCAGTAGCGTGGCGTGGCTGGTCAAACCTGACCCGATGGGCCAAGGCGGGCCCACCGTCGGCGACCAGCGCCTGTCCGGCGAGGAGTAAGTGGAAGCGCCTTTTCCGAATACGCTTCGGCGTGTAATGCTTTTATTTGAACGCTTTTCTTTTACATTTTTATTTCAAAAACAGATTTTGACCAAACTTTGACCTCGTATCTTTTAAAATACAAATCCAATTAAATTGATTATTTTTCCTACCTATCTCAAATATTGTCTAGTTTATTTTAAGATTTATTTGAAAAAAATTCAGAACAACTTTTTGTGCTGTTTTTATTTTTGTGTTAATTCATTTATATTTCCAAAATAGGATTTTTGAAGAGAGGAGAAGTATTTCAAGAGTTTGAAATGCACCCTGCCTTCCCATGACCTGAAGGCAAGATTTCTGAACCTCGGCATAAATATTTTTGTGTGTTTGATGACACGTTTATAACATCACCTCACTTTGGAGAAACTTGTTATTTCATGTGAGATGATCATGTGCATGGATGCATATTTGTGATTTTCCATGCTGTTGGAAATGAACACACTTGTGATGATAATCATCCTCATATGCCTTGCATGCATACCGACAAGGAACCGAGAAAACCTCTGCCTTGGGTAGGCATGAGTTTGACGCCGGTCTCCGTCGGGACGGTTATGTCTGGTATGGCATGGTAAGGTAATATGAGCGGTGACTCTGTTGGTTGAAATATATTCGTTATGCTAATCATACAGGGAATACTTAAACCTCCTGTGTCGACCGTAGATTGAGTCTTGTTCCAGTAACCCCCATACTTGCTTCGTACTACCACTCGTCTCTACAACAAGTAGAGTACGGTTCAGTAAGTTGTCAACCCCTTTCCAAAGACACACTGCAGAGAGGCTAGGGTGGAAGATACCGGTTGTAGCTGGTAGACAGACCACCTGGTCCAGGGGCATGGGTGTTTCCGGTTGAGACCGAGAGGGGAGGCCACCCCTTAGAGCGCGCAATATAAATTTGATCCCATGCTACTCGAGGTTGTAGTCTCCCCACTTAGAGTTTGCTTGACAGGTGTCGTGGGTGATTCCAGACATTGTGATTTAAGCTGGTGTGTGCAAGTTAGGTGTGTTTTCAACAAAAAGACCGTAGACGGAATTAGTCCCGATGGACTAAAAGAATCCGTTACTCGTGGGTAAAGAGTACACCCTCTGCAGAGATTAAACCTATTCGAATAGCCGTGTCCATGGTTAAGGATTTCAGTCTAGGATGGGTCAAGTGTCGGTCTTAGTGTCGGTCTTCGGAGGTGAAACTGTTAAACCAGAATTGGAATTATTACTTGTGACTTGTGATAATTATGATTATTATTGTTGTTGACTAACCCATGAATATTATTGTTATCATCGAGTATCTCTGGGATGGTTCTACCTCCGGGATATTCATTGTGATTGTTTCTTTTAAAGCCCTTTATGTGGTGTCGCTCAGACGCCTGATTGTGGCATTTCTTTTAAAGCCCTTTATGTAGTGTCGCTCAAACGCCCGACTGTGGCATTTCTTTTAAAGCCCTTTATGTGGTGTCGCTCAGACGCCCGACTGTGGCATTTCTTTTAAAGCCCTTTATGTGGTGTCGCTCAGACGCCCGACTGCGGCATTTCTTTTAAAGCCCTTTATGTGGTGTCGCTCAGACGCCCGACTGCGGCATTTCTTTTAAAGCCCTTTATGTGGTGTCGCTCAGACGCCCGACTGTGGCATTTCTTTTAAAGCCCTTTATGTGGTGTCGCTCAGACGCCCGACCGTGGCATTTCTTTTAAAGCCCTTTATGTGGTGTCGCTCAGACGCCCGACTGTGGCATTTCTTTTAAAGCCCTTTATGTGGTGTCGCTCAGACGCCCGACTGTGGCATTTCTTTTAAAGCCCTTTATGTGGTGTCGCTCAGACGCCCGACTGTGGCATGCTTGTTATTTATTTCATTATACCTTTTTATACTTCTTTGATATTGCATATTCATATATAACATGCTTACACGCATCAGAGTTATATTTATATTGTTGTGACTGACGTCATGAGTATAAAATATTTTTAGCACATCAGTACAATATTATCCCTGTGTTCATAATGTTTGCGAAAGTACATTCAAAGTACTTACTGGCTTGTCCTCGGCTATTGTCTTGGCCAGATTTCTTGCTTGTGAGAAAGGAGCGACCGTGTTGGCAGCCCCGGAACCTAAGCAACGGTGATAGCAGTCTCGCGAAGATAGGAGTTAACCTGGTCAACTGTTCCCGTGGGAAATGGAGTCCCATAGACACTGATGATTTTCAACCCGCTTCCGCCATCAACCACTAGAAACCATTTGTTGTACTCACAGACCAGAATGGTCTTGTACTACATATTTTGTATTTGCTTGGAATTTCTGTATCAAGTTGGTGCCTCATCAGCTAACAGTTATCCTGGGGTTGATGAGCACAACGGCCAGTTTTCTGGGAATTTGTACCCGGAGAACCGGTCGCCACAGACTGTGTCATATTGCTTATCGATTTTCACTATGAGTAAGTATAAAAACAAAAAATGTATTGATGCAATATTTCATACAATTTTTTTGCAATAGCACACTGGACTAATTATGTCGTGTTACTATAGTTAGGAAAAGGTGTTACTATGTTTGCTACCAATCACCACTAGAGATGTTACAATATATACAAAAATTATGTTATTGCCGTGTTGCTATAATAAAGAAATTATGTTGCTGAAATATTAAAATGTGTTACAAAGCCCTATTGTAATTACTGAAAATCATTAATAATTGTGTTGCAGTTTTGTTAAAGCGTGTTACTAACCATGTTGGTACACAACGAAAAACATGTTACAAAGTGTGTGCCTATAGTTCTAAAACAGTGTTACGAGGGCCTTCAGTAACACATATGGCTTGTGTTGCAGCAATACAATTGTAACACCGTTAAATACATATAGGAACAATATTTATGTGCTACAATAGACACCACCTAGTAACATAGCCTATAGGAACACATACAAAAATGTGTTACCGCGGACTTCAGTAACACAATATCTAAGCTATAGTAGCACATCGACGTGTTACAAAAGACCAATCCTGCAGTACTGCCACTCCCCTGCTCCCTTTCTGCCCCTGCCTGCCGGTTGTCGCCGCCGCCCTCGACCTCGACCCGCCGCACCACCTCTGCCGCCCTCGACCTCGACCCGCCGCACCGCCGCCGCCCTCGACCTCGACCCACCGCGCCGTCTCCGCCCTCGACCTCGACCACTTGGCGCCCATGCGGTCGAGCCATAGGCCTCTCCCTCTCCTCTCCCCTACCCTCCTCCCTCTCTCTCTCTCTCTCTATGTGATGAACCCTAGCTATTGTTAGCAAAATTTAGCAAATTAGCAAATATGTTGGTTAGGGCAGCGACAAAGAGAGAGAGAGAGAGAGAGAGAGAGAGAGAGAGAGAGAGAGAAATAAAACAGTAGCAAATTTTTAGCTATAAAAAACAGTAGCAAATTATTTGTAGCTAGGAAATGTTGCTGTTTTTAAGGAAATCAGCTAGGGCAAATTTTTGTAGGAAATTAGCATTTAGGGCAGAAGCAAATTTGTTTAGGGTAGTATCAAATTTAATTTAGGGCAGTAGAGAATTTAGCTAAATTAGCTAATAAAAAACAGTAGCAAATGTTTAGTGAGGTCATTTTGCAAAGGTTTTTGGTTTTTGAAAAGCCACTATTTTGCAAAGTTTAGTGAGGTAATTTGCCATGATGTTTTATGATGTTGCCATGTTCTCTTCATGATAGCATCAAATCCATACTCTGAGTGGCCTATGTTTTGCCGAAATGTTGATTCATTTCCGTTCCAGTAAATTTCAGGAGCTCCATATGTTCACTTTTTAGCAAAGGTCATGCCAAAAAATTTCTTGATTTTCGGCATGACTTGTGCTAGAAACGATCAATCAAGCGGTGGCTGGCGTCACGGCTAACTTTGAATCTGCAATTATTACGAACTTGATTCCGGCAATTATTGGTTGGTCGAAGAACAATCCAGAGAAAGGGCCTAAGGACTTTCCCCTTCCCAGCTACGTCGGCAGCAATTCAGTGGCCATCACACCACCAGCACCTGCTCAAGCAACTACACAAGGTGCCGCTCCTGTTCATAGCAGCCCGGCCTCCGTCTCTGGCATGCTTGTCGGGCCTTAGTCTATGGCTGATCTCGACGCCCTCACGGTAATTACGCGTCATACCCTTTTCACCAGCTTGTCTATATAGTCTTCCGTTTCAGTTGCCTTTCGGATGTTTGACGTCGCAGACATGTCTTCGTAGGCTAACGATACCCCGTGCACCCTACTATACAACATCAAGGGCCAGAAGGTGGCCGTGGGAAAGGCAACGATCGTGAAGCCGAAGGACTGCATGTTCCACAATCGAGAGATGCCCGATGGCGTCTTCAAGGTTAACGTGGCCAATGTCTTAGTGGGCTTCGAGGATTTGCCTCCTCCGGTACCAGTCGATGACAAGGAGACCCCTCAAATAATTGGCGCATGCAAGAGCTAGTTCTTGCCTTGGCCGAAGACTCTTCTTCGTGTCGAGGCGCCCAGTATCACACCAACGACAACTTCTCAAGAAGGTATGAACACCACCCCACCTACTACCAAATTACATGCACCTGTCGTGGCGGGTGATAGAGGATGACGCGATGGAGAGCCTCCATTAGTGCCAGATGACGTCGCCCCCATTGTCGAAGAAGAAAATGCTGATGATGACGTGGAGGATGATGATGATGACCCAGACAGGTATTTCAATACCTCCTATGATGATGGAGGATTGATGGCTCAGGACGCCGAAGACTCGGGCTATGAGCGTGGAGATGATGACTTGATGCTGCCTGATTTGCCGGAGCTGGAACGTCCTAATAAGTCGGAATGCAAAAAGTCTCTCTTCAAGCGATCCTCGCAGGAGACGCCTCCAGATGCTGCCTCTACCCAGCAACCCGAGGGCCGTCCACTGATTAGCCCAACGACACTTGGGATGGTGATTAGGGAAGGTATGGTGGGCTCACTACCGCCACCCGCCAAGAAGCAAAGGAAGAGGAAATGCCCTAAAGGCGCCAGAGCTGCTTCAAGCAGCCAGTCGGCGCCTCTGAAGCCCGTGGTGGTAGACAAAATAGCTATCAAAGGTGCGTCGCGTTTCCATGTTGCCGGTGACCCGATCCTACCTGTGCAAGCGCTAGCGGCCATACATAACAATGATCTAAGGAGACTCCATGAAGATGTGCTGGCCAAAGAGAAAAGCCTTCTCATATTGGAAAAACCAGGATACCCGCTTTACGCGGCTCAGGTGCTGGGTGGGAAGTTGTACGTCAAGGGATGGCCCGTGAATAAGTTCATCCTGCGACTTGACTACATCTGCGACATGTTCCACATGACCAAGCTGGATTTCCAGTTCATCCGCATGTATGCGTTGTAGCTCAACTACTTCATCATATGCAGACCCGTACCATATGCACGAGAGCTTCTTGGCAATCTGCAAAGAGCACCGTGACTATGCGAGCAAGTACCTCAGCGGCTTCATGATCGCTAATAACGGCAATGAAGCGATTCTCCTGCCTTATCTTCCCACGTAAGTTATCTGCGCATATCCTTTTGTAAGTGTTAATCATTCCGTTGCAAGCATGGAGGCAAATTTGAGGTGTACTTAATTTGTGCAGCGGGGGGGGGGGGGGGGGCGTCCTCATCGTTCTGTACCTAGAATACTCCCATGCTATGTACTTGGAGTCAGCGAAGAACATCAAGAAAAAGGATTACACGCACATAAAGAGTGTTCTCGATAGCGCACTGTTAACCTTCAGCATGTCTGGTGGACATATCAAGGTGAAAAACTACATGAAGAAAGTGTTGGTTTTCGGCCATAAGACCGTCTTCTGCTGCATCTAGCAACCACACGCACTACAAAAAAAGACACAACCGTGACATTTTGGGCCGAACGGATTTTTTTCTATCATACATATGACACTTCTATGACGATAAATGTGACAAAACCCGGTATCATCATAGATGTGGTGGGCTCCTACTTCTATGAAAAAAAATCATGACAGAAAATGGGCTTTTCGTCCTGGGCGGGCCGAAGACGCAGCTGCATGACATTCTTTGGGCCGTCCATTACGGAAAAAACCGTGGTAGAAACGAGGGCAAGGAAAATTTCGGGGAGTTCCTGGTTACGGTGGGAGGTCGGGGCCGAAGCGAGCGCGCTGCTTTCTCGTACACGACGTCTGCTGCGTGTGTGCGGCGTTAGCTCTAATCGACCGAAGCGAGGCGTTGGGCTCTAACTGAACCCGGCGATTGCACCGCAGGCTACGCATTGAACCCGAGCCATCAATCGATGGCTGTTAATCGAACCCGATCGGCGATTCTTCGCCATCGCTGCTAATCAAGCCGATCGATGCTGCCTGGATGAATAGTGAGCGTTATGGGGGTTTGGATGAACAGTGAGCGGTGGCGTTGCCTCCGGATGAATAGGACCCGTGGTGTGGTGGAAGGCTGGATGAACGATGAGCGATGGAGGGGTGCCCGTGGAGGTGGTTGAACAAGAGCGGTGGAGTAAGCGCGGTGGAGGCTGGATGAACAGGAGCCCATGGAGGCTGGAGGAGGTCGACGGTAGCCCGTGGAGGCTGGAGGAGGTCGACGGTGGACATGAACAGTATCATGTGGAGTCCCATTTTGCGGTACGCCACACCCCTCCTGCTGAACAGGACCCCCGTTTCGATCGTAGAGCTCCAACACAAGTCCGTTTCGTCCGTTTTGCGGTACGCCACACCCCTCCCGATGAACAGGACCCCCGTCTCGACCGTAGGAGGTCCGTTTCATCCGTTTTGTGGTACGCCACACCCCTCCTGATCAACAGGACCCCCGTTTCGACCGCAGGAGGTCCGTTTCCTCCGTTTTGCAGTACGCCAAACCCCTCCCGATCAACAGGACCCCCGTTTCGACCGTAGGAGGTCCGTTTCCTCCGTTTTGCGGTACGCCAGACCCCTCCCGATGAACAGGATCACGTTTCGAACGTGGCCGGTCGAACAAAATGTCGTTTCCTTCGTTCTGCGGTACGCCAGGCCTCGTTTCCATCGCATGTTCCGTCCAAGCCCTCCCGATGAACACGACCACACATTCCGTTCCGACCCAGCCGGTTGGCTCCCACGCGTTCCGTTGCCTCCCGATGAACACGACGCATTCAGTTGCCTCCCCAGGAACACGACGCATTCCGTTGCCTCCCCATGAACACGACGACGACGCTGTTTCTCCATTCCGACCCAGCCATGTACACGAGCCCTGGCCGTACGTATGCGCGAGTAGGCGTTCGAGACCCCGCCCGTATGTACACATACGTGGCCGTATTTTCTTTCTTGCACCCTGGCCGCTGTACCTACGTGTACATGCTACGTGCATGCCTCTACATACACCAGTATATATGTACGTACACGTTCGCGACCAAAATGACAACGCTACGTAGGCTTCGACCAACTTGGTCTCGACTGTCAGGCACTTCCTTTCGTGCGAAAATGTAGCTGGTGGGTCCCAGCAGTGAGGGGGGCAAAACGTTTTTTTGCCCGGACGCACTTCCTTGCGTGCGAAGATGTAGCTGGTGGGTCCCAGCAGTTAGGGGGGCGAATCGTTTGTTTTTTTGCCCGGACGCACTTCCTTGCGTGCGAAGATGTAGCTGGTGGGTCCCAGAAGTCAGGGGCGAATTGTTTTTTTTGCCCGGACGCACTTCCTTGTGTGCGAAGATGTAGCTTGTGGGTCCCAGCAATGGGGCAAATCGTTTTTTTGCCAACGCACTTCCTTGCGTCGCGAAGACGAGCTGGTAGGTCCCAGCAATGGGGCGAATCGCTTTTTTGCCCGGACGCACTTCCTTGCGTGCGAAGATGTAGCTGGTGGGTCCCAGCAGTCGTGGGTGAATCGCTTTTTTGCCCGGACGCACTTCCTTGCGCGGCGAAGATGTAGCTGGTGGGTCCCAGCAGTCAGGGGGGCGAATCGTTTTTTTGCCCGGACGCACTTCCTTGCGTGCGAAGGTGTAGCTGGTGGGTCCCAGAAGTCAGGGGGGAAATGTTATTTTCGCGAAATACGATGGCCCGTCCGGTGGGTCCCTGCTGTCAGGTGGAGGAATCATTATTTTCCGCGTAATACGGAGGCACTTCCTTGCTGCGGCCGTGGACCCAGCTGTCAGCCTCTCCACATACAGTCCACGTCTGATGGAAGTCGTTTCTTGACCACGTTGACCATGCCGCGCTGAGAGCACCAGGGCGGTGGACGACGGCTAGGCCTAGGAAGGGGACGACACGGAGCCGGTGAAGACGCGGTTGTGGATGCCCACGCGGAGAGGACTATGAGGGTTGACTCGTTCGGCTGCGGTGTGAGGCTGCCGTCGTCGCAGGGCCTGGCCAGCGGTGGAAATAGTAGGGGGCGGCGAGGCCTCTGCGGCAGCACAGCCGACCACGGGAGGCAGGAGCAGGCGGCACGAGCGGCGCTGCTTTGGACGGCTGGAGCAAGAAGACCAGAGGTTGAAGAAGCACTACGGCCGTTGGATGGACATCGTACGGTCACTAGAGCTAGAATCGTTCATATTAACCAACTTGACAAAGCCCTCCGTCCCCGTCAACTTAGTAGGCCCACAAATTAGGCTCCCACCAACGTGGGTCCCAGCTAGCAGGGGGAGTATTCATTTTTTTGTGCGTAATAAGGAGGCACTTCCAGTGGGTCCGAGCTGACAGCGGGGGGAACGCTTTTTTCACGAAATACGTTGGCCCGTCCGGTGGGTCCCAGCAGTAAGGGGGGAAACATTTTTTTCGTGAAATAAGGTGGCCCGTCCGATGGGTCCCTGCTATCAGGTGGAGGAATAATTATTTTGCACGCAATAAGGAGGCACTTCCTTGCGGCCGCCGTGGACCCAGCTGTCAACCTCTCCACGTATAGTACTGTTTCAATGGAAGCCGTTCGTTGACCACGTTGACCACGCCGCGCCGAGAGCACCAGGGCGGTGGACGACGGCGAGGCCTAGGAAGGGGACGACGTGGAGCCGGGGAAGACGCAGCAGTGGAAGCCCGGGCGGAGAGGAGTACGAGGGTTCACTGGTTCGGCTGCGGTGTGAGGCTGCCGTCGCCGCAGAATAACAGGGGGTGTGGGTGAGTGGAGGGATGGCCTGGCCAGCGGTGGGAGTAGTATGGGGGCGGTGAGGCCTCCGCGACAGCACAGCCGGCCACGGGAGGCAGGAGTAGGCGGCACGACCGGCGCTGCTTTGGGAGGCTGGAGCAAGAAGACCAGAGGTTGAAAAAGCACTACGGCCGTTGGATGGACATCGTACGGTCACTGAAGCTAGAATCGTTTATATTGACTAAGTTGACAAAGCCCTTGGTACGCTCCAACTTAGTAGGCCCACAGGTCAGCCTCCGAAACGGTGCGCCCCAGATGTCAGGGGGAGGAATCATTTTTTGGGCGGCCGAAGCTAAGAATATCCGAGATTGAAGAAGAAGCACGACATCCGTTGGATAGACATCCAGCGGCCACTGATGCTAGAACTGTGTGTTGACTATAATAAGTTGACAAAGCCTTGCATACGCGTCAACTTATTTTTTTTAGAGGACGCGTCACTTAGTAGGCCCACAAGTGTGTGGCAGAGAACATATAGCCCATTTGCCTTTTGTAAGAATGTATAGCCCATTTTTGAAGTCTAACAGAATTTACAACAACCCATTTACAGTTTGTTAAAAGTACCGCCATTTTCTAGCTAGGACAACGATGAATAATTTCAACCAACCCTTGAAGACAGAATTCAATAAAATTTCCCACATTTTGATTGGATCCGAAATATTTTTATCTCGAAATTTCTAGTCAGATTAAATATAAATTTGTATTACGTAAAAATCCAACGAAACATTGCATCGCCAAGAACAATGAAAATTTAAGATTTTCAAAATCCATAAATAATATTTTATAAACTAATTTCGTGTTTGGCGCATTTTTTTATAGTTATTGCCCAGTTTTTATAATTACATCCCATTTATTATTTTTTAAATCCCATTTTCCTGTTAAGCCTAATGCATCCCTCCTTGGAAAGATTTGCAGCCCAGCGGGGCGGAGAATAACAAGTTGACCTTGCCTGGGTCTTCCTCAAAAAAAGGTATAGCTGGGCTAGCCACTTTCATCTTGAAAAAATTAGTATCTGGGCTGGATATCTGGCCTGGGCTAGACGGGCCACAGCCCGCCCAGTTAATACCCTGCTCTCCTCTGAACAACAACGAAATCATCGCCAAGAAAAACTCTGTAGTGCTCACGCCTCAAAAACACAAATACTGCTCGAGGGTTGGTCCCAGCTGTCGGCCGCACCTTGTGCAATTCTCTTGTTTATATTGACTATATAGGTTGACAATGGTGTGGGACCATAATGTCAGGAAACCAAGAGAAAGCAAAAAAAATATAGTTGTACATAATAAGGAGGCACTTGCGTACGTACGGCTATGGCCCTAGTGGGTCCCTAGTGTCATCCAGTCAAAATAAAGTCATCTCCTGAATCCTCATGTTCGTTGACGATGTTAACAATGCTCGGCGCCACGGCGAGCCAACAACTCGAAGAACAACGGAGAGGGCCTCGTGGGCCCTATGGATGGTCTGTTACAGCGCCCGCTGCTCATTCAGGAAGCCAGGATCATCGGACACCTATGAGCACCTTCGAGAAACTGAGACGGCATGAAACGGTAAGGCCGCGCTTGGGAGCTCTGGTTTTTTTCAAACCTGTATTAACATACAAGTGTAATTTAATCGTCATCAGAAACAATGCGTAAAATACAAGCGTAATGAAACCGAGGGCCCGAGGTCTGTAAGTAAAACCGGCGGGTTACGCGTGTAATTTGAGAGACCGGTGTATATTTTACGAGCACTGCTATATGAACGACATTACCAGACGATACATGCACGACGTGCGTATCATGCCATCCTTGGGCAAGGCTGAAACAGCAGCTAACGGCTGGATTAGTAATCGTCCGAGTGTCGTTCAACGTTTTTATCGTGTGTGAAGTACTTTCGATATCTTACTAGTTGAAATCGACCAACCAAGCACCTTCGCCCGAGTCCATCTCCTTTTATTTACAAGCGTCAGTTTTACAAGCGGTTTTGGTTGGAAAACGACGATCCAATCACGGCCTAATATCATGAGTTGGTCGGACGATCATATGGTTTCACGTCTAACCTACCCAACTTGTCATATAGGCTATGAATGAAACATCAGACGATGTAGTTCTTAAGCACGGAAACAACAGAAGAGGATGATCTTCTTAACAAGAAAATCACTGGCATTAGATCGACATGCAAAACAATACGAAGCATTATTCTCAGGAGGCACGGCGAACAGCTCGTGATGCTGCATGCCACAACATTCCAAGCTCAACTTTGCAATCAAACACAAGGCCTCGCATTACATAGACAATATTCAGAACAAACTCTTAGCACAGGAATATCTCAGCAGAGTAACTATTTACTTCTAGGGACAATTGCATTTTTACCCCTAGTTGGTTCCTACCCACGGGTTTTGCCCTTACTTTTCGAGCTTGCTCAGTTTTGCCCTTACTTTTTCCATCGAGGTCCCTCGAATGCCCTTTGACCGTTTGACCAAAACTTTGGAAATTCGTAACTAATTCATATAAACTCAGAAAAATGCAAATAAGATACCAAAATGTTCATATAAACATTACCTTTATGGGCATATCATTTGCATTCAAGACAAAATCATCATTTAAACTACCCGAGGTAATTAATGTTATTAACATTATTAACAATAAATAGGTATAAACAATATTTTTTCGTGAATAAAAATTATATGCAAATGTAGGTGATGTTTTACGAACATCCCGATACCTTGTTTTCAATTTCCTGAGTTTGTATCAACTTGTTATGAGGTTTCCAAATAATGGTCAAAGTCGTTAGAACATTCATAACAAGTTGATACAAACTCAGGAAAATGCAAATAAGTTATCAGGATGTTCAGAAAACATCACCTACATTTGCATGTAATTTTATGCATGAAAAAAATATTGTTTATACCTATTTATTTTTAATAATGTTAATAATATTAATTACCTCGGGTAGTTTAAACAATGCGTTTGTCCTGATTGCAAATGATATGCCCATAAAGGTAATGTTTATCTGAACATTTTGATATCTTATTTGCATTTTTCTGAGTTCGTATGAATTAGTTATGAATTTTCAAAGTTTTGGTCAAACGGTCAAAGGGCATTCGAGGGACCT
The DNA here is from genome assembly GCA_021605145.1 of Aegilops bicornis. NCBI lineage: Eukaryota > Viridiplantae > Streptophyta > Magnoliopsida > Poales > Poaceae > Aegilops > Aegilops bicornis. The sequence goes on from CM038671.1 coordinate 807,690,100, forward strand.
CGATGGAAAAAGTAAGGGCAAAACTGAGCAAGCTCGAAAAGTAAGGGCAAAACCCGTGGGTAGGAACCAACTAGGGGTAAAAATGCATTTGTCCCTTACTTCTAAACTGAACACAGGAATAGGAAAAAACAGTCGACGCTGCTCACAGCAAGGGCGTCCCACTCAAAAATATCAAATGCATGTCTTCTGGCTAACATCAATGAGCAAATTTTGACAAGGTTTTCCAATTCCAATATATTAAACTAACGTATTTTTGCTAATATCAATGATTAAACTTTGACAAGCTTTTCCCATTCAAAATATGTAATGCCTATGATCGTGGAGTCCTGTCGTAGCTTCTTGTACTTGTTTGAGCAATTTTTGCCTAGGGCACTCCACGTGTTGTTAAATTGCCATTGCTCTCTGCAGACTAGTCATGTCACCGGTGTCTAATAATACTCTGTAAAGCTTCTCGGTCATTCCTTCTGTAATGTAGCGCAAACAGTGATCGCTTTTTCTCGCAAAGTGGAGCGACCAACTGGACCCAAAGAATGTAGCAGTTTGCCTTGCACTCATTGGCTCCTTTTGTGCAGTTCAACTAAAATCAAAGTCGGAATAAAACTGAGCTTTAATTTTGATATCCCTGTAAGCAACAATAGGTATATGGGAAACAATTACTGAGAAATAACGGTTGATGACTTGTACTCCCAGAAGAAAAGCATCTACTGATCTACTTTATCTTAATGAGAAACAAAGCAGGAGAGTAGCAATTCTCCATCAGTGTGATTCATTCATATTGAATGAGACATTATCTTAACAATGCCATGTTTCAACATGTATAAAGAACGACAAAGCAGAAAAGTACCATTCCTAAAACAATGCAACTGATTCATTTTAACAGAGACATTATCTTAACAATACCTTGGTTAAACATGTAGAAAGAACTACAAAGCAGGATAGTACCATTCCTAACAAGTGTTGCAGTTTTGAACTAAGATTCAGTAGTTAATTAATTCTGAGAGTGGCATTGCTTAATTTTACCAGCGGCAGTAGATTAACGAAAAGCATAAACAATTCCAGGGGGGAGTGGGCGCAACAACAGTATGTGCTTCCATCTACTTATAAAGGGGGTGATGCAGAGTTTGTTGTAACAAACCAAAAAGCATCATGTCTGGGTTGGTCCCATTTTTGTTCACTACTTAATGGGAAAAGACAGCAATAAAAGAGCTTCAATTCAAGATTTATTTAAAACAGTACCAATACAAGTAGCACAACATCTCAAAGCACACTACACAATCATGTGGATGAAGGCCTGTACTGACCTTTCATGAGACGGACAAGATAAATACGAATCTGCCAAGACGAATAGGAATCCAATCTTGTTTTGTGCAGTTGCACTGAAATCAAGCAAAGTGTTTCGCGTAGAGAAGCAAAATGTCGCAATAGCAACAAGTTGAATAGTTATCCCTGTTTAAACAGAGGCAAAAAAGGAATCAATTACTGGCTAATAAAGGAGGATGAAACATGCGGCCACAAAAATGGTAATCCCGCCAATCCCTAACAAGTGTTGGAGTTTTAAAATAAGATTCAGTAGTTAATTCTGAAAGTGGCATCAGTTACTGGCTTATAAAGGGGGTGATGCTGAATTTGTTGTAACACGCATCATGTCTGGGTTGGTCCCATTTTTGTTCACTACTTAATGGGAAAAGGCGGCAATACAATAGCTTCAATTCAACATTTATTTAAAACAGTACCAAAACAAGTAGCACAACATCTCAAAGCACATCAAGACATCTTGTGGATGAGACCAAGATTTGAAACAACTCGCCACGAAGACCGAAACAAATCTCGATCTCCTTTTGTGCAGTTCCACCAAAATTAAGCAAAGTCACCGGTGTGACATTCAAGTTGAACTGCACAAAACACTCTTAAAACACAAGTGTTTCGAGTAGCGAAGCAAAATATCGCAATAGCAACAAGTTGAATCTATACCCCTGTTTTAACAGAGGCAAAAAAGGAAACAATTACTTGCCAATAAAGGAGGATGAAACAAACGGTGACAGAAAGAAGCATCTAACTTACCTTGGATGGAAAACAAAGTAGGATAGTAGCATTTCTAAAACGGTTGCATTGATTCATATTAACAGACATTCTCTTGAAACAACATTCGTTAAAAAATATGATTTACTTTTAACAGCTGCATTCTTAGATTAACAACAACAAAATAGCTGTATGGGACATGCCAGCACCATGTGCGTCCACACGTATAAATGGGTGATGCAGAGTATATAGCCAAGCAGCATATATGCATTGGTCCCATATTTGTTTTCTTTGAACCTTTTTCCTATGTGAGGGCAGCAAATCTAGTCCTACACAAACTACCCGACCCCCCAGTTTCTTTCCCTTTTCAACAAAGAGATCAGTTCCTTACAGATGTGTGTACTGGGTTACCACCCTTTTCCCTTTTCGACCTACAAAGCGGCTGGATAGCCAGTCTATACTACTTTCCGCCCCTCCTTTCCTCATTGAACCACATCCTAGGTTCTTGCTCCAGCCCACCGCACCCTTCTTTCCTCTTTGAACCAAGACCTAGATTCGACTACAGATCGAAAAACATCCACATGCAGCTAGAGCAACGACGGTTTCAAAGAAACTTATACCTTAGGGTCGTCGGGATGTGGCAAGGCGTGCGGCGGGAGGCCGGATCGGCCCACACTACGTACGGCAGCGAGGAAGAAGGGGTCGGTGGCCCTCCCGCACAGGCGCTGGGTGAAAGAGAACACCGCAGCCGGCAGTGGATTGCCTCCCTCGCCGAAGGCGATAGAGTGAACGCTGCACCTCCTCCCCTTCCCGGTGCGATGGGATACGGACGCCTCCTTCACCGGCCAGAGGGGGAAGAGAGAGACAAGAGGCCAACGCAGTCTTGTTTAGATCTGGTGAAGAGAGGGTGAGAGACTGTGAATATAGCAAACCCTAGCAAATGAACGCTGAGCCTCCAGCGTGTATAAAGTGTGGCGAGCGTGTGGAGAGTGCAAACCCTAGCGAACAAGCGCTGAGGCTCCAGCTTATATATATACTACTGTAGTACGGACTGAGCTCCGGTGCCTTCACTGCACCTGCTTTTGGCTGTATGACAGGCGAGCCAGCCACATTTTGGGCCCACCTGTCATAAACCCAAAGGCATGTGCACTAAGTCAATGAATTTGCGTCCATATAGTACTCATATATAGTGAAGTAGTATTCTTATTCTCTCCATAACAATCGTTTTAAATTGTGTAAGTACGAAAACAAAATTCTTTATTTAGTGTACAGTGAAGAAAACTAGTACTATTTCCAATGAACTAACGATCCACGCCCACGCGTCCTGGTCGCACTTCCTGTCCTTCACGTGTGGTACACTACCCTCCCTTAAGTGAACAACCACACATGCGCCAAATTATCAGAAGCGTGTGAGAGTGTGTACAAATAAAGAATTTTAATTTCAATTATCGGAAAGGTTTGAGAGTATTACAAAGTTTGACTTCAGTCAAATCTAATATGCGGAGTAAATAAAATGGAGGGCTACTACGTCCATCCGGTTTTTAGTCCAGACCATTTTTAAATCAAAGTTAATAGCTGGACAAATAAAATTACAGGGGAGCTGGAGACAAAGTTGTGAGAAGGCTTAGATATCAATACAAAACTTATGCTCTTAGTACCAACGCCGATCCTTCTTCGAGGAAACATTTGGTTCATAGCCAATTGTGTGATAAAATTGCACCAACGTGAAAGACGACTGCGTCTCCAACGCATCCAAGGTGAACTGACGAAGGATATCATCTTTGTGCGTAACAAGGAAAGAGCATTGATGGAAGACAGCTTGTTTTTCATTGAAAATCTATCAGCTTCACCAGCTGACGAAACCATGAGGCGCAACCATGAGCATCGATAGGTCATCGTGGTGATGCATCATCCATTTGGCATCAAGTTTGGGTGAGGCACCTATGAAGTTCGACAAATCCTCACTGTGGTATGTTTCTTCTGAGTAATCAAGCTCGAGGAAGGAAGAACCACGTGGCAGAGGACAGTGAGGATGAACAACAATGGCCATCCAATTTTGTGCAGTTCCACTAAAATTGAGGAAGACATGCCCGGGTATGGAGACACACATCGCTGTTTCCAAAAATATAAAAAAGGGTTAGCAACGACATCTCAATTGTCAATAAGAATTAATGAAAAGTACACCAACAAACAGAAGCATCATAATTATCTTGATGGGAACTAAACCAGGATACCCGAGAAAAAAAGCATTTCTTCATTTAACCAGTGATAGTACTACCACCATATGGACAATGACTGCACAACCACCATGTACTTTTTGTCGAAACAACATGTATACCTCCACCGAGGCATAAATCATGACAACTTTTTTGAGTGGCGTTTCCTCTATAATAGTACTAGTAGGTGATGTTGGACTAGCCGGCGAACCCTAGGTACTATGCGTGGGGAGCTGGGGAGTAGTCGCATAGAAGAAAACCCGCACGCAGCGACCTGGGGAGCTGGACTAGTACAAGAAGTTGTACCTCAGGTGGGCGAGATGTCGTTTAGACGGGCGGGCGGGATCTGCCCACACGACGGAAGCGAACAAGCGCGCGGAGGATCTTCGTCCGCGCCAACGCCGGCTCCGAGAGGACGGTGCGCATCGGCTTCCTCCGTCGCCGACGACGACAACATCAACGCTGCACCTCCTCGCCTCCCGCAGCGGACGGGATACTGCCGGATCTGTGACCACCGGTGAGGAGAGAGATAGAGTGGACACTGTCATCTTGTTTTGATATGGAGACGGTGAGAGAGCGAGACGCGAGAAACTCTATCAAACAAGAGGCTATAATGGAGTAAAAAAATCTCTCCATAGCAGTGGTTTTAAATAGAATACGCGCATTCCCGAAAAAAAGAAACGAAAACTGGCGGACAATTTTTAAGGGTCTGTCTAGGACACATCTAGATGTGACATAGTTATGTGACATCTAAGTTGATGTCCACTCTGTTTGTGGTCTATTTTTTTTCTCCCGGTTTTTTTGTTTCTTGTTGCTACATTATATACTTGTGGGATCTTATATGTGATATCCTTAAATAACATCTAGATGCGAATTAGACAAACTGATTTTCTAACGTACCAAGAAAGAAAACTCGATCAAAAAACATGCCCCCGCTTCCAGGTCATGAGAGTCGTCGCGCACACACATATAGACATAGACATGCATATCCGTGTTTATGTAAAATTCCATCTCCATCTCCATCTCCAATCATATTTGTCCAACTGGCACATTATTTACGTTGTTAATTATATACGCAACAATATTAACGTACAACATCTCTTGTTTGCGCACGTCCGGACCGCTGCCACGGCCGGTCCTGACCAACCCGAACCCTCTTCATCAGTCGCGCGTGCTTCCCGCCTGAAACGGTCAGTGCCACATTCATGCCCGGCCAGAGTGGAGGCGACCTCTCAGTGGCGCTGGCAATGAAGCGGCGCGCCGGCCGAGAGAGCGTCGCCCGTGCCGCTTCCGGGTGCACGCGGCTGCTCCGCGTTCAAAATTGGCAATAGCCGGCTACAACATGCATGTAAAAAGTTCTTGGGAGTCCGTGCTACAGCTAGTTGTCCTCCCCCAACTCGACAATCTCTTCCAGTAGTGTTAGTACTCCATGGCGCGATCCATCGACAAGCAGGCGGGAAAGTTATCGTATACTCGGTTTGCGGTGAGTGGCATGCCGAGAGACCGTGTGGGGTCGAGCCGTGGAGGAGGGTGAGACACGAACACGACAGACGTGATTTAAATGTTGGTTTTGCTCGATGGCGCGATCCAACGAAACGAAACGTTGGTTTCTCTCCGTTTCCATTTTTTCTCCGGAAAAACGGAAACTTTCCACTCCATTTTCATTCCTATTCCAAGGTTGCCCCGTTACAACATTCCATCAAATACAAAGGAAAACTAACACGCATGCGGATGCATCTCAATGATTCACAGATCATAGCCAATATTTACTTCACAACTAAAGAAAAAGTTGTGAGAGCGTGTATGAAAGAAAAACTACTGATGGGGTCACTACGACTTAAACCCTAAACCCTAAACATGATTTAATTTCCTGGCCAGGTAGAACCTGTCAAAGGAAAGACGGCTGGCACCCTCGGATCATATGATGCTTTTGTGCAGTTCCACTAAAATCGACCTGAGCATCCCTGATGGCAAAGATATTGAAGAAGTGTGATTAGAATAATAGTACTGGCACTAGTTCATGAGACATAAACTCATCACAAGTAGAAGCGGTAGAAGTAGAGAAAGATCGACATGGAGATGGAGCTATGGCAAGGAGCAAGCCGGCTCCAAAAGGAAGATGGACTACCTGGGACGCCGGGCTATAGCTAGAAGGGCGGTTGGGACGCCAGCATCGGCCCATACCGCTGGTGACCCCTGATTGGGACGCACCGATGTGGGTTTTCTCCTCGCCGATGTCGACCGCGTCTATGCAGAACATTGTTCCCTTCCCCCAGCTGCGGGATCAGGCCCGTCGTTCTATGCTTGTGAAGAGAGCAACCTAAGCAAGCATGCTTGTAGCTTAGGCTCCTGCTTGTTTATATATAGTGGTTTTCTTTTTCTCTCCATATCAAGCATTTTATATTGCGTACGTGTCATTCAAGAGTGAAATGATGGTTCCTTATTCCGACTAACTTACTGTGTGATTTGACTGCTTCTCAGTGCCCCCTACACGTACTCCCCCTATGTGTATGCAACAGTCACACGTACACATGGACGCAAAAATGTGCGCGATGCCCTAATGCATGCATGTCCGAGCACACGAAGGAACACACACGGTCACGCTCAAGTGCTCAACCTACACATGCATGCACACACATACTCAGTCAGGGTGAGCTAGTGACCGTATGAACACCGGAAAATATATATATATTGAGCGCAATGAGCGTATTATGAAGTCCACTGACGGTATTTTTATAAATATATAGTGACAGACAATGTATTTATCTCGTTTGAAATTAAGCCATATTAACCGGAGAGGAGGCAGTATGGACTAGCATTACTTTGCTGTGTCCCGTCAACTTCCCGAATGAGGAGAAGGTTGCAGGACGGGAGAAGATTGCGCGCGGTGGCTCGCAGGACAAGGATAAACTTTTGACTAATGCAAGCTCTCCCTCGCTCAGGCGATGGACGTGCAACAATTAATTCGGTGTCAGATTGCCAGAAGCATACACTATACTACTAGTGCTATTATTGTTCGACTTCCCGAATAGGCAAGCACAAAGTTTATTAGTAGTACTAGTACTACTACTATAGTCTATAAAGGTATGTACTATACTAGTACTAGGAACCGTATGGAGGAGCGTCTGCACTTTTATTATAACTAGTCATCAAACCCGTGCACCTGCACGGGCTAGTAATTTTTTTATATTTAAACATAGGGACATTGAAGACCCTCTTTTTATTGGTGTAATAGTGTTTAGTTTCTGATTTTCTATAGGGAAAAAAAGGACCGAGTTAAACAGGTCCACCCACTTGTGAATGTACTGTTTGCATGCACACCATTTCCAACCACTAATTATGTCACAACTATGTATATGATATTCTTTTTTTTCATGCCCCATGAACTTTGGGTTTATAAGATTTGTAATACTGTTCCAATTTTTTGAAACTTGCATGTGCATTGTTGGTTATAGTGTTGCAATTGTAAAATTTTGTGGATTTATCAATTGTTATTCTATTGACCCCAAATTACGATGCAGCTTGTTGTTATGGTTTAGAGGCACTGAGCATGCCATCGAAGACATTGTTTCTATTTTTAGCGTCATATTTACATAAAATATTCGTGCAAAAGTATTTTATGTCGAGTACATCAGGGCATTCATTTTCCATTGGAGATAATATCGAATCTATTCACCGTATTATGCCTTGACTGATGTGATATTGAACCTATTTATATTACCTGAAAAGCAATTGTAGTAACTCATTTCAGATTTTTTATATTAAACTACATCAGATAGATGACATGTTTTCTTATTAATGATATGTAGAAAAGGCAGTAAATTAAGTGATGAATTTGCCCAATACAATTTCAAAGCACACGCAAGATAATAATCTAACCATCAGCTTGTTAGCACGTAAGAAATAGATCAAATCTGCCTGAAACAGTTATCTTTGCCCGCATCTTGAGCCCATGTATGCAGTTAGATTTCTACGTGTACATGACCAAAGCGACTCATGGAGCTACCACAGGAAGGTACTCGCCATCGACTCTTGTTATGGGTGTCCTTATACTACTTGACCTCGTCGGGCAACGATCTGCTCATCAACGCCTTGCCTAACCAAGGGCCATGCCGTCTTCTTTCAGGACCGATCAGCAGATTCTCTTGGTGTTAAAGTACTATATGCGCCTTGTAGTTTTTGTTCTCCCAGGGATCGCTCGCTGGGCACTGTAGAGTTTGGTCTTGTGTGTCTCCCATTGAGCATATGTCATCGGGAACATCTTTAGAAAGTTCTGAATCATTCAGTACCATTTACATAAAATATTCGAAGTTTTTTTTTGTATTTTTTGTTATTTTTTTCCAGTAACCTACATCAAATAGATGTCAAAAAATTGGTTGAGATAAATTGGCGATTATATATATTTCTTATTGGCAATACTGCCAACACATATGCATATATTGCTGTAGCACATAGATAATTGTCTGTGTGTGTGTGTTTCGCATCTTTCGGAGGGATGACAGAGCTAGGGATTATTTCTACTACCTCCAGTTAGTATATGGGTATGGAGATTTCAGCATATAATTGTTTTTAATATTTATTTCTCCTAATTATGGCAAAAATACGGACATATATGTAGTTACCACACCTTGCATATGAATGTATCAAGAAATTCTACTCGTATACCCAATCATTCAAACTACCCAAATCTAAAGCAGACACACGTAGTAATATCAGACCTGCTTTATGCAGTACCGTTGTCTGCATCTGGAGGCATGATTTAGCCAGCCTATGCAGGTAGATCAAAGAATGGAGCTGCTAGCTTGCTGCCGGCCAGTACTATCCATCTTCCCTTGGCATGATCTTCGTAATCACTTCACCTCGTCTATTGGAGATCTTTATGGATTTTGTATCCCATAAAAACGGTAACTGTCTTAAAACATGCAACTGCTGCAGGGGCATACAGCGAGATCCGATCACATTGCTGCAAGAGTTAAATACACTCACGGTCATTGTAGTTGAGACGGAAGCCCGATACGGTCACTGAACTTAGAAATACGGCTGTTACGGTCACTATATACGATGTGACGTGAATGTACGGTCACTGTTGGTCGTATGCGGTGAGTAGCCGCTCGATTTGACCACTTGTTGACCGCCACGTTCTCAGCTCCGTTAGGCCAATCTTGCGGCGAGGGGTTAAGTGTAAAATCGCCCCACCACCCCACCGCTATCCGCCCCGCTCCTCTCTCCCCGTCAAATCCCCAATCGTCAAATCCCTAACCCCGCTCCTCTCTCTCCCCGCTCCTCTCTCTCCCTGTTCTTCAATCCCCACCGCCGCCGCCGCCGCAAGATCTGCCCATGTCTGCTGCAAGCTCCTCTAGCGCCGCTGTCCGCCGCGGGGCAATGGCGCTGCCCCTGATCTCCTGCCCCAGCTGCAAGCAGAAGGTGCAGATGTATGTATCGACCACTGAGAAGCACGACGGGTGGATCTTCTACAGATGCCGCACCCATGGGGTTAGTTCTTCATTTCATTTTTGTATTCGTTGTGTTTGATGTCGATGGAAAGATGCAAGTTTTTGACCTCTCCTACCCCAATTTTTGGATAGGTTTCTTGTGATTTCTGGCGTTGGGAGTTGGAGTATGTTGAGTACCTTGTTGACAAACATTACCTCGTCGGAGATGCCGCCGTGGATGCTATTGGTGAGGCGGAGGAACGAAGGGAGCATCTGATTGCTGCACAGGAACTGGTGCAGATGAATGCACCCATCAGCAGGTCCAACCAGGCTGCAAAGAAGGAAGCAAGTTGTGGGATGAGCAGGCAGCAAGCAATTGCACTGATGATGTTAGGGAGGGAGGTGGTGAAGCTCATGAAGATGTTGTTTGTTGCTGTGGTGGTGCTAGGTGCTGCTGCTGTTGGGTTGATGCTGAAGAAGTGAAGAATTGAAGTGGTGAAGATGTTTCTTTTGGGGATGTTGCTGCATTGATGTTGTGTTGAAGATGTTGAAGATGCTACTTTTGGGTTCTTGCTGTTGCAATGGTGTAGTAGTGGTTGTCATATGCCATTCTCCTTGCCCTCTGAAGTTTCATCCTAGTGGGTGTCATATGCCATTCTTTCTGAACAACCCTTGATAAATTCATCAAGTTCATATCTTGATCAGCCCTAAAGCTCTCTAGGTATTTCATTGCTAGGAATCTTGATGTGAAAGCCCTAATCTTCCACTTCTTGCTGCATGTGTGCTCATGCACATATCTCTTCACCATGAAAGCCTTAGTTCTGCTATCATATGATGCCCACAAGTACCATGTGCAGTCTTCATCACATTTTGCTTTCACTCTTTTCCTATCATTCACAGGAAGCTTGATATCAACTCTGTTCTGGCAGGAGTACTCTTTAATTGCTTTCCTTAGAAGCTCCACACTCTCAAAAACTTGCCCTACATGGAATTTTGGCCTATGAAGATCCTCTGGTCTGAAAGTTTTGAACTTTAAATGCAGTTCCTCATCATCAGAATCAGGTGCCCACAAATCTTCACCTTCAGACAAGTCTTCATCTGAATTGTACTGCTGCTTGCTTTTGTCTTCATCTGTAGGTTTCCCATGCTTTACTTGCTCCTTTGAATTGTTCTTATGCTTCTGTTCTGGTTCATCCTCATCAACATTATCTGCAAACAAGTCATCATCATCATTGCCTATCTCATTGTCACTGTCCACAAGTACACCTGGGTCATAGTCCTCATCATCTGTATCACTTGCATCATCCTCTGCTTCCATATCATGACTGCTTTTGGTCCTCCTACTTGATGTGCTTCCTCCAACATCCTCATTTGCATCTGCTTGTGCATCTTTCTCTGCTTCCACTTCAGGGTATACAACCTGGAGAGGAGTAGGTGCATGTGGCTTTGCCTCTGGTTCTGCCTCTACTTCCTCTGTTTCTGCAGTCATGCTGCTGCCCACTCTCTTTGCAGGACTAAATACTGGAGGCAAAGTGGCTCTAGGATAGTTGACAACATCATCCTCACTTAGGTTTGCTTTTAAGCTCTCATCATGATCAAGATATATACTAAAGGAGTGGTGCCCAATATCAATAAACATCAACATTCTATCTGTCTGCTCATCATCACTAAGCTGCCTGAGACCATTATTACTGAGTGTAAGGATGGGGACACAATAGTATACCTTCAACCTCCCTGCCATCTCATAACCAATCTCCTCAACAAGGTGTTCAATCATAATTGGTGACCAAGTGACCTTCTCCAGATTATCGTACCAAATGGCACGACCATTAACATAAGCACGATTACTTCCATGGCCAACAAAAAATCCACCATGGTTGATTTGCACAGAGAAGTTGGTGCTTCGAGGGCCTGATACACAAGACAGAAACATCATGCATCAGAATTGACTATAGCATCATTTCATTTCAGTATCTAAAACCTTAACCCCCGAAGACCATCAAATCCAATACCGAAACCCTTGTACAATCCATCGAAACTACCAGCTGCATACCATCTATAATGACAATGCGGGCCAAAAAGGAGTGTCTTTGAACATCAAAACGCAAAAAAAGTCGGATTTACGCAAGATGAAACTTACTGTACACGGGGGGAGGCGCCCCTTCTGCGCGACGAACAAGGGCCATCGCCACCATCTACCGCCGGTGGAATTGACGCGGCGGCGGCGCCTCTCCAGTCACGGAAGGAATCAGCACGCGGCGGCGCCTGTAGGCCGATTTGATCGCCGGGGCGGCGACGCCTATGCAGCGCCTTCCCTGTCTCCAATCGAAGACGAAGAGGCGTCGTCATAGTAGGGATGATTGGGGGGGATTCGGACATGCCCGAGGAGTTTTTCGCTTATTATGCACAGCGGCGGGTGCGCGGTTCGCCACCTGTCCCCAACGACTGGTCAACAAGTGGTCAAACGAGCGGCTACTCACCGCATACGACCAACAGTGACCGTACATTCACGTCACATCGTATATAGTGACCGTAACAGCCGTATTTCTAAGTTCAGTGACCGTATCGGACTTCCGTCGCAACTACAATGACCGTGAGTGTATTTAACTCTTGCTGCAACAACGTACGGAGGTTGTTGATGGAGTGACGCTGCCCGTGGGAGGAGCAAGACGGAGTAGCAGCTTGCAATGGCAAACTCGGCCCGAAGAAATCAGCGAAGGCTTCGAGCACGTCTTCAGCGATGGGTCGCTCAAAGAGGGTACTCCTACGAAGCCTTGTCTTGATGGAGGAACCATGCCACTTTTAAACAAAAGAGATAATTAATTTTATTTTCTTTTTCAATCTTTACGTACATGCATGCAGATGTAGATGTCGTTTTTCTGTAACTGATGGGGAAAAGAGTTTTTGTTTTGTACGTTCACAAATCTATTTTTTTGATGGCTGTACATTCACAAATCCTGCATGCGTTCTATGTTTCTGAAAAGTTACATAGTATTTTCCTTTTATGTGGTGCAAAGTTTTATTTAAATCTACGATGTAATAACTTTGACCCATCAAATCAATGGTTAGAGATAAGTGAGAAAGATACTCGTGAGTGATTTTATTTTTGAAACATACTAGAGAGTTTTTTTTTATTAGGGGAAGGATACGTCAGTGTTTGGGGGGAGAGAGGTACGTTGGGTCGGTGTACATGTAGGTCAAGCCTTTATTTTATTTTCTATTAATTTGGTAGTTTTAAATGCAATAGATAATTAGTTTCTCCTTCATCTTGAGCTGGCCAATAGCAGGAGGTGGAGATGTATTCCTCTGTTTCCAGTTTTTTTTTAGGGAGAAGGATAGAAAGCGATTAGAGTCCTCGATTAGATTCCTTCTTTCAGGCCGGTGGAATAGGCCGAGTAGGTAGATCATCCGACGGCTATTTTACTACCATTAGTTAATCCTATGGATGAAATTTTCTAACCTTCAGAATTACCGTGGAGTCTTGGATGGTGCCTCCAATTAGTAAATACTAGTCATAAACCCGTGTAACCGCACGGGCTAGAGTTATCACATGAAACATAGATAGAAAAAGGAAATAATATATTTCTTTTACTCCCTCCGTTCCTAAATATAAGTGTTTTTAGTGATTCCACTACGGACTATATTGGATGTATATAGACATATTTTAGAGTATAGATTCACTAATTTTTGCTTCGTATGTAGTCTGTAGTAGAATTTCTAAAAAGACTTATATTCAGGAATGAAGGGAGTACTAAAAGTACACATGACTTTGTTGTGGTGCACTTTTTGAGTAACTAATAAGGCCACTAACATTTCAAATAAACTATCATGAGAGCCAAAGGCTGTAGTTTTCTAGTTGTCATTATTGGACTGTCAAAATTCCAACCGTGTTTTTAGTAAATCCAAATTTGCATGTACCACCGCCATTATCGAAATTCTGAATTACTTGTGCAGTAGAAACTTCAGAATGCAACAGGAACATGATTCCAACTGTTAACAATGATATTAAGGGTGACTAATTCATTGCACTTCCAAGCAGCCATGTAGCCTCTAACCCTACAGCATAGCAACACCATCATTTTGGATTCCCATGTGTGTAGTCATAATTCAGTCCCGAATTTTAAAAACAATCCTTCGTGTATCATGTAATGTACCATAATGAGCATAATTTATTCATTTAATTTTTAAACATGATTTCTCATAGATTGGTAATTTGTAAGCATTCCTCCGGACCAACTGGTAACTCTAAGCGAAATGACAACAGATTTTCAACTACGAAAAGGAAGAAGGAAATGACAACAGGTTTGAACAGATATTCCAGAATTCATGCAGTTATATGACTGTCTCAAACTATATATCACGTGCCAACTGATAGAATTTGACATCGATCCTTATAAGCCAAAGTAATGGCTGCAAGAAGGGTAGTGTTGCATGTCCACACCATGTAAATATTTGGCACACAATAGTTAAGAGAAGACAGACTGCAACTACGACTTGGTAAATGCATCAACGACTGAACTACTACAGGACAAACATAAATACATAACTAATTTTGATAGTTGAGGAAAAGAATAGGGTCTGCAGTAGTAGTAATCAATCAAGAGATAACTTTGTGTACCTAGGTCTTTTTGATGGAAACGGTAGCTTTATTCGAATATCAAAAAAAATGAGAACTAAAAATCAAATGCCAGACAATGCGCTTCTTTGTGTTCCCATGGTAGGTAACATATAATTACATAATTGTTTTTGCAAGATACACATAATTTTATGAATATTATGTCATAACTATATTGTGGATAAATAAATTAATTATCATGGAGTTGTAGAGTTATACTTAAAGCTAACGAACAACGTGTCAACTGGCCTATGCACTCTTCAGTAAAAACTCGAAGTGATTATTCATTTTACCCGAATACTTATGTGCATTTGTATTGTAGCATTGTTTTTTAACCTTCAATATTCCAATCATGCTTGTAAATCATTATACTACCAAGATATTAGCTTCGACATGTCTCACATACCACATATAATTTTCTAATGACGTGTTCAGTAAGTAATAGTTTTTTCTCACATCAGAATTGATATTGCAGTACAAATTGTAATGAATGGTGAAATGCACAGCACATGTTATCTTAAGAGGGTGCTATAAAATAGCACATAGTCAGCTCAACCTTGAGTACAGTTTACTTCCTAAGCAGAAATGAAACAATGTGCTCCAGTCTTGGTGTAGTCCATGCTTAAGTTCTCATGAAATTGATCATGTTTGCCTCCAATCTACAAACTTCAAAGAAACTACCATGATAAACCATGGAGGTGCCAAGTCTAAATTGAAGTGATACAGAACTAAACTTAAAGTAGCTATATGCTAGTCAGTTTATTTATGAAGAAGTCAATTAGCTATATTCCCAATCCAACGCAACGGAAGAGATAGCACAAATCATGACAATTTCATATATAAAAAATCCAGAACCCATGTTTGGAATTAATTAACCACATCAGGTATTACACACCAGTGCATCATCCACGGCCTCGGCCTCTATGCTGCCAAATAAACAAAAGTAAAACTAAGCTTTTCTGGTACGAAGCCTCAGAAATAGTAGATGTTTGCTTAATTAGAATTCGGAGGCCAAGCCAACCTAGTGCTTGAACCATTGTGCTGCCCCACGGACGATTGATGTACAACTTGTGGACGCGCAGGTAGGAGGCGACACAACTGGGAATGATTATTTTGTGGGTAGCAAAGGAAGGGGTATGGCGAGTTATACGGGATTCATAGGTGATCATTGTCTTGTTGTTAACCATGCGACTCAAAATAAATTATATGTCTCGTGGATGGATCTGTAAACTCTAGGATTAATACGGAGGATGTGCTATTGTGGTTATATAATCAACGGCGTTGCTTTGGTCTACAACATTGTGTGCAAGTTGTACCTGAACATCACTTATATCTGCCATACATATACAAAAGTGTACATTATAGGGGTCTGTTGGGTGTCCCACCAATGACCATACACTCATGGTGGCAAAACTATTGTAGTGGTTAGTTACCAAATAAGTAAATTGTCTGAATTAGTAGGTTCAAACCTGTATGAGAAGAATTAATATGTAGTGGTCACTATCATACCTGTAAAGCAGACTACATTCGTCACCAAACGTGGGAATAGGAAGAAGATCCAATCGCTCCGCGATTAATCACACCGCACAGATAGCCATTAAAAAATTGATCTTAGTGCTAGCCTTTGCTTGGTCGGCTGTACACCTGAATCACCATCGATGAAATAATCCAAGTATATTGAGATAGAAAAACAAAATTCTAGCCACTTCATACTTGATAACGCCCAAGGAAGAGATGTTGATGGATCTGTTATTTGGTATTAACAGCTACATGTGCAAATATACTGTGGTTAGGTCAGTAAGACAAATTAGGGCATGTACGTGAGATAGATAAAAGAGAGAAGCAAAGGCATAGATTAGCAATCTGGAGACGAAGATGTGGCAGCGTTATTAGGAAATTGTAGAGCATGCTGCTGGGGAGTGGGTACTACCTGATATACGTGAGATTCATCGTCGAGCGGAGTAGAGGGTGCACCAAAGCTATTACGGCCAATAGTTGCATGATGTTGGTGTACAATGTACATGACGTTGTGAATTTCGGCCACCGAGAGATATCCGGCCCTTGCACTGGCCAGGCATAGGCGACTCTCATCCCGGTGTTGATATTACAAAATCAATCGGGGCTGATTGGGACTCATCGCTGCTATGCATGACGGCCGGGAAGGAGGAAGAAGAGGAGAGCATCTAATCATGATGCATCGGTTGGGCAGGATCATGGAGGAAAGAGTCCAATGGTTTTTTTTATGGACGCGTCTAGGCAGCAACTGAGTGCTGGGTAAGGATCCCTGGCAACCTGCTAGATTTGGAAAGTTCTGGTCCCCCTAGCAAAAAAGGAAGTTCTGGTCCCCCCAGTGTCTACGCGCACGATCCCACGCCGCGATGGGAGGACGAGACTGGTGGCCACCATCTCTCCTCCAACCTGCCCCTCCCTCACAATCACGTGCTTCCCCTCCTCTCTGCCTATCCTTCTCTCCCAAGGAACCATTCTCTCCACCTGCTCCCCCATACCTTCCCTTCTTCTACCCCAAGGAAACCTCCTGCCTACACATCGCCATGGATCTGAAACACTAGAGCTTGGTAAAAGATCAACTGAAAGATCTGTTTTCTGTGAATAGAGGTGCGTTTTTTACCCTTCTCCATGTTCTTTCTTCATGGTGGATCTCCCCCAATCTCCACCTCCATCCCCCAGCCCCTCCCCTCCCCCTACCATATGTCCAAGATGAGTCTTCTCTATGCTCTGTTGTTCTTCTGTAGAGAAGGAGAAAGAGGATAAAAAAGTAAGCAACGAGATCTGTGATGAGTAGGCAAATGTATTGCAAAACACGAGCAAACAAGTTCAACATGTTTAGGGCAACAAAACTGGTGCACATTGTAGGCAACAAACACAGAAAGTGCAAAACCCAGATTAGTTTTCTAATTCTTGAAGGCAAACTAGATGTGGTAGATGTATTTCTTAGGATTTTTGAGCAAGAGTATGCATCAATTGTAGGCAATTGTTGTTTAAAATGTAAGCAACTAGAAAAAATATTTGGACTAGCGTCACTTTTTCGAGCAAAAAAAGAACATGTGAAGAGCATGTCAGGTTGGTGGGCAAATGCTGTTAAAAATGCAAGCAACTAGGTTCATGTTCTTACTAGCATCTTTGTTTCAAGCAAGTGTGTGTCAGGTGAGTAGGCAACTGTTGCCAATAATGCAAGCAACTATAAAAAATGTGTCAGTATGAGCAAGTTCAAGACTGTCCAGGCTTGCCACCTGTTGCCACATTACTCATGGCAACTATGCATGCGCTGCACAACTAAAGAGTTCCGTGCTTAGGCAAAAGTAATGTGCATGGTGAGCAAAGTGTTTGTTGTTTATCACCTTGTGCTTGTGCTTGTGCTGCCCAACTATTATGGAAAATGCTATGTTCAAAGATTGTGATAACAGTACCTTGAGCTTGTGGTTGGTGCCACCTTCTGCTGCTCCAGCTCACGACCCCTATTAGCCTGCAAGTGTGTAAGAAGTGGAAAAAACGAGGCGAAAACCATGGGACGGTTGTGCTCATGACATTGAAACACCTGGGGTGAAGAACCCCAATTAAAAAAGCAGAACTGGTCATAATTTGAGGAACAAAAACTCAAAACAAGTCATTTAGTAGTTATACTTACTACAAATATATCAACAATTTCCAATACATTTGCAAACTAGAGATTCACTGGAATTGTCATCTTATGTTCTTCTGATAACACTTCCACTCAACATTCATCTGCACCTCTTTCCCCCAGACCCTGATTTCTCCACCTGAAAAAAAAGAAAAATGGTTATTTGTCATGTCAGATTCTGTTGTATTGATTGGTGCATGCAAATATGAAATAAGACATTGTGTTTTGATTGATTTTGTTGCCTGAAGTTGATGTATTATTCCTACTTATTTGGTCAGTAGTTGATTCCATCTTCTAACTTGTGTGTTTATTATTTGCCAATTATGTAGGAGATGATTGACCTTAATGAATTGCCGGGTGACCTTAATTGGGACTTGCCAGCCAATGTTGGAGTGGACAGCATTGAGCCCATGTACTGCACACAACCTTCTACGCAAAAGGCACCCCTACTGAAAAATATCCATGAGTTCGTGTCTGACTCTCCAAACCCTCCAACCACGCAGAATGTTGCCGACCCTGCCATGCAAGCAATGCACACAGAAGAGCACACACTTGATGACACAGATACTTTGGGTGCAACAGGTGGGACTACTGGGCATGAGGGTGCAGGGGGAGACGCTGACAACGATGATGAAGTGTGGTCCCAGCCAAAGGAACCTTCATTAAGTACAAGGTTTGACACTTTGCAAGGTGCAAGTGAACACTATAATGCTTATGCTCAGCATGTGGGTTTTTCAATCAAGATGAACACTTCCAGACGGTCTACTGTTACTGGCGAAATAGACAACACCAGTTTGTTTGCAACAAGTTTCGCAAGCCCAAAAATGATGACCACGGTACTATGACCGCACCTAGCGTTGAAATGCTAGAAGATCCTTCTGAAGGTGGGAATGCTGATGATGGAGAAGACAATGTCATTGTGTTTGCTGATGATGGTGATGACAAAAAGAAGAAGAGGAAGAAACGGAAAAGAGAAAAGATAATACAGACTGGGTGCAAAGCCAAGATGATAGTAAAATTGATTGATGGCCATTGGGAGGTCACTTATTTTATTGCTGAGCATAACCATCCATTGATTGAGAAACCTTCATTGACTAAATATTTGCAATCGCACCAAGGCATACCCCCAGAAGAGAAGATGTTCCTAAAAAACCTTCATAATTGCAACTTAACTACAGGCGAGTGGGTGGCAGTAGAAAATAGTTTTTATTACCTGGATTCAGTGTTTTACTGCTTTGCATATGGCAGGCGATAACAATACTAGTGCGACAAAAACTAGTTACACAAGTTTCTCATTATTAAGTCAGACTATTGTGGATGGTAGACAAAATATTGGCTCGTTCTTGATGCTCTAGCAACTAAGTCAGACTATTGTGGATAGTTACACAAGATTTCTAGCAACTGTTGTAAAAAAGTGCAAGCAACTAGATTTGGTTGAAAAGTAGATATATTTCTTACTGATGTTTCTGTTTTTCTGTTTTGAGCATGAGTATGGAGCATGAGTAGGCAACTGTTGTCACAAATGCAAGAAAGTAAAAAAAATCAGTGTTTTATTGCTTTGCATATGGTAGGCGACAACAATAGTAGTGCGACAAAAAACTAGTTACACAAGTTTCTCATTGTTGAGGCAGGCTATTGTGGATGGTAGACAACTATTGGCTGGTTCTTGATGCTCTGAGTTTTTTAAGATTTCTAGCAACTATTGTAAAAAAATTCAAGCAACTAGACGTGGTTGAAAAGGTAGATATATTTCTTACTAACGTTTCTGTTTTTCTGTTTTGAGCATCAAGAACTAGCATGAGTAGGCAACTGTTGGCACATATGCAAACAACTAAAAAAATTTGGTGGCAGTTATATATTTCCTACTGGCATAGCTGCTTGAATTCAAAAAAGTGTGTGTCAGGGGTGGTAAGCAAAATGTCGTCAAAAATGGTTTCTGGTTGCCTACATATGTTGTGAGCAGAGACATGCATTTGATTGCGGTTACATATCATGCCATGTTGGTACTTCTGGAATCAAAAAAGCTTTACATGTGCTAACCTTGGCTGTTAATAAGACAAATTGAACTAAAAATGCCTGAAAAAAGACTAGTGGTCTCCATTTCAGCGTGTCTTGTGCCCTAGGATTTTAATTTGCCTATCATTTTCCTATTGGGAAGATTTTAAATCGCCCAATCTTGTTTTTCTTTTTTGAGTAAGACGAATGATGCACATCATGTCGGATTACTATGGCACAGAGTTGATTGTTCCTTATACTGACAAGCACATCACGAACCTGAAGTCAAGCTTGAACAGGGATGCAACTAAAGAAGGTGATATGATTGAGACGGTTGCCTATTTCAAAGATATACAGAAGACAGATCCAGAATTCTTCTACAAGGTCAAGTATGATGCAGAAGAAAGGTTGAGAATATATTCTGGGTTGATGGGCCAGCACGAAAATCCTACAAAGAAGCCTATCATGATTGCATATGCTTTGACACGACATACATGACTAACATGTATAACATGCCATTTGCTCCATTCATTGGGATAAATCGTCATGGGCAGACGTTCATGTTGGGGTGTGGCTTTGTTAGGCAGGAGTTAGAGACAAGTTTTGATTGGTTATTTGGTACATTCCTTGAAGCAATGGATGGTCTAGCACCAGACAACATAATCACTGACCAAGATTGGGCGATGGCACAATCCATTGAAAACATCTTCCCTAGTTCTGTGCATCGTCGACGTCGGTGGCACATAATGAAGAAGGCTCAGGAAACACTTGGCGGCTTAGTTGGAAGGAACCCAGGATTGTCAAAAGATTTCAATGATACAGTTGACTTTAGCTTCACTCCAGGAGAATTTGAGACAAAATGGACAGGCTTGAAGGATAAGTGGTCGTTTATTGCTGGAACCCACTTTGATAAGTTGTATGAGTACCGGGCAACATGGGTGCCGTGTTACTTCAAACACCGGTTTTTTCCCTTCTTGCAGTCTACCCAGCGAAGCGAAGGTTTTAATGCAGTTCTTAAGCGTTATGTGAACCCGCACAACTCTGTGTTGAACTTTGTTAAGCAGTATGAGAAAATACAGACACATGTGCTTGTCCGTGAGGGAGGAAATGACTATAGGACAGACCACTTGGAGGTTGAGTTGTGGTCTGATTTCCCAATCGAGAAACAAGCCTATAAAGCCTACACTAGGGACATTTACCTCAAGTTCCGAACCGAGTTTGAACTAATTGGGAAATACAATGTCCGTCCGCATGGTGCTAGTTTGTTTGAGCTTTACCCAAACAGAGAAGGATGGGTTGCTAATTATGGTTCTATAAGCTATTATGTGACAGCAGAAGTCGAAGCTGGTGACTACAAATGTGACTGTTGCAAGATGTCCAAAGATGGAATGTTGTGTTGCCATATTTTGAAAAAATTTACACACATTGGTGTCGATGCAATTCCTGCCCAATACATACTGAGAAGGTGGACACAGCAAGCAATACCAGGTGCTACACCTTCTATTGAGGCAGAGCCGGATGAGATGCCACCGCAATCGAAGAAGCTAGTCCATCAAGCGAACTTGTCAATGGATTTTGCTAGTCTAGCTCGAGTTGCCTCTGGGTCAGATGTTGGTGCGGCAATTTTGAGGAAGCACATGAGGGCGACACGTACAGAGCTTAATCATTTCAACAAGACCAAGAAAAAAAACAAAAGGTGACTGCTCTGCCCATGGCTGGTCCTGCACTACCTCAGAGTCGTGGTACAGCACACCATGGCCACATAGCACCAACTACCACTGGTCCTATGGCAGCCAATTCAGCTGCTCCAGCAACACCAGGCTCAGGGTGGTCTACGCCCACTAGTAGAAAAGGGGGCTTTCGTCTAGGCCAGTTTAGCCCATTAGTCCCGGTTCAATCCAGAACCGGGACCAATGGAGCTATTTGCCCCGGTTCGTGAGCCTGGGGGCCGGCCGGGCCACGTGGGCCATTGGTCCCGGTTCGTCCGGACCTTTTGGTCCCGGTTGGTGGAACGAACCGGGACCAATGGTCCTGGCTCCTGGCCCACCACTATTGGTCCCGGATGGTGGCATGAACCGGGACCAAAGGCTTCCCTTTAGTCCCGGTTCAAGCCACCAACCGGGGCTAATGGTGCTGCCTATATATAGCCCCTCGCGCAAGAGAGCAGAGCACACCGCCTGCTTTTTTCTGGCCGAGGGGAGAGGGCTTGGTGGTGCTCTAGCTCACCTCCTATGCACACAAGGTGTTCGATGGAATGCCCGAGCCACACTACTTAAGGTTTCTCCTCTCCAAGCTCGACCGCCAAGCTCCATTTTCCTCAATATTTATCTAGGTTTAGCGGTCCGTCACGCCCGTCCCCGTCTTCATCGTAAATGCCGATCACCCGCGCCGATCTCATCGCCGGCACCACCGTGGTGAGCCTCTTGTTCTTATCTTCTTTACGAAAGGAAAAATATTATTACTTGTTTGTTTAGATAGATACTTGTATTATTTTCTTACTTTTATTATTGTATCTTATATAGTGCGATGGTTTTGGTATCCGCCCCGTCGGCCCTAAATCCTGTCTATGATTCGGATGTGGTATATATTATCTTTTCATAACTATTGGTTCATTTATTGTTTATGAAAATTATGCCGACCAACGTGACATAGATTTTATTTATCTAGGAGGTTGTTGAACCGGAAATTCCAGCCGACCCTATTGTCGAGAGGTTAAATTTAGTTGAAGAACAAAACAATTTCTTGAAGGAAAAAATAAAAAACTTGAGGAGGAGAAGATGATATTGGAGTTGCATGTTGCGGATGTCGCCGATGATCACAAGATCAAGATGGATGCAATGCGCTTGAAGATGAGAAAGATTAGAAAATATGCCATTCATACCGAGGCTTGGTATCATTATGCCGTTGGATCAGTTGTTACCTTGGTTGCGATTATGATCGCATTTGTTTTCGCATTGAAATGTTTTACATAGTTTCAATGTATGGTTTAATTAATTTAGATGCTCTGCAGAGCTTTATGTTGTTAGATGAGAACTATGTATGTACTTTGGTTTTTATGTGATGATGAACTTCTATTAATTTGGTCACTTAATTATCTATTCATGACGTTCTGTAATGATTTTTGACACACTTAATTATATATAATGCACGCAGATGAACCGGCAATGGATGTACGGTGACAGGCACACCTCCGAGTACATTAAGGGCGTGCATGATTTTCTCGAAGTGGCTGAGGCAAACAAGCAGAATGGTTTTATGTGTTGTCCATGCCCTATATGTGGGAATACGAAGTCTTACTCTGACCGGAAAATCCTTCGACACCCACCTGCTTTACAAGGGTTTCATACCACACTATAATGTTTGGACGAGGCACGGAGAAATAGGGGTTATGATGGAAGACGACGAGGAAGAAGAATACGATGACAACTATGTGCCCCTTGAATACGGTGATGCTACTGAACATCAAGATGCACTGACGATGTGCACGATGGTGCTGGAACGGTGAAGCTGCTGAAGATCAAGAGGAACCATACGATGTGCCCGATGATGATGATCTCCGCCGGTCATTGTCGATGCAAGGACACAATGCGAAAGTCAAAAGGAGAAGCTGAAGTTCGATCGCATGTTAGAGAATCACAAAAAGGGTTGTACCCCAATTGCGAAGATGGCAACACAAAGCTCGGTACCGTACTCGAATTGCTGCGGTGGAAGGCAGAGAATGCTGTGCTGATAAAGGATTTGAGAAGCTACTGAAAATAATGAAGAAGAAGCTTCCAAAGGATAACGAATTGCCCGACAAAGACATACGCAGCAAAGAAGGTCGTATGCCCTCTAGGATTGGAGGTGGAGAAGCATGCATGCCCTAATGACTGCATCCTCTACCGTGGTGCCTACAAGGATCTGAACGCATGCCCGGTATGCGGTGCATTGCGGTATAAGATCAGACGAGATGACCTCGGTGATGTTGACGGCGAGCCTCCCGTGAAGAGGGTTCTGCGAAGGTGATGTGGTATGCTCCTATAATACCACGGTTGAAACGTCCTGTTCGTAAACGGAGAGCATGCCAAGTTGATGCGATGGCACAGTGAGGACCGTAAGAAAGACGGAAGTTGAGAGCACCCACGACGGGTCGCAGTGGAGAAAAATCGAGAGAAAGTACTGGGATGAGTTTGCAAAGGACCCAAGGAACGTATGGTTTGCTTTAAGCGCGGATGGCATTAATCCTTTCGGGGAGTAGAGCAGCAATCACAGCACCTGGCCCGTGACTCTATGTATGTATAACCTTCCTCCTTGGATGTGCATGAAGCGGAAGTTCATTATGATGCCAGTTCTCATCCAAGGCCCTAAGCAACCCGGCAACGACATTGATGTGTACCTAAGGCCATTAGTTGAAGAACTTTTACAGCTGTGGAATGGAAAGGGTGTGCGTCGTGGGATGAGCACAAAAAGGAGAATTTGACCTAAAGGCGTTGCTGTTCGTGACCATCAACGATTGACCCGCTCTCGATAACCTTTCAGGACAGACAAACAAGGGATACCACGCATGCACGCACTGTTTACTTGACACCGATATTATATACAGGGAAGCTGCAGGAAGAATGTGTACTGGCCATTGTCGATTTCTTCCGACCAACCATCAATGTCGAAAGAAAGGCAAGCATTTCAAAAGCGAGGCAGATCACCGGAAGAAGCCCGCCATGCGCATCGGTGATCAAGTACTTGCTATGGTCAATGATTTACACGTAATCTTTGGAAAGGGTCCCGCGGACTAGCTGTTCGAATGACGCCGAGAATCACGCACCCATGTGGAAGAAGAAATCTATATTTTGGGACCTACCCTCGGAAAGACCTAGAGGTCCGCTCTTCGATCGACGTGATGCACGTGACGAAGAACCTTTGCGTGAACCTACTAGGCTTCTTGGGCGTGTATGGGAAGACAAAAGATACACCTAAGGCACGAGAGGACCTGCAACGTTTGCACGAAAAAGAGGGCATGCCTCCGAATCAGTATGAAGGTCCTGCCAGCTTTGCTCTTACGAAAGAAGAGAAAGAAATATTCTTTCAATGCCTGCTCAGTATGAAGGTCCCGACTGGCTTCTCGTCAAATATAAAGGGAATAATAAATATGCCAGAGAAAAAGTTCCAGAACCTAAAGTCTCATAACTGCCACGTGATTATGACGCAATCGCTTCCGATTGCATTGAGGGGCTTCTACCGAAAACGTCCGATTAGCCATTGTGAAGCTATGTGCATTCCTCAATGCAATATCTCGGAAGGTGATCGATCCAGAAATCGTACCAACGCTTAAGGAGTGATGTGGCGCAATGTCTTGTCGATTTCGAGCTGGTGTTCCCACCATCCTTCTTCAATATCATGACGCACGCCCTAGTTCATCTAGTCGGCGAGATTGTCATTACGGGCCCGTATTTCTACACAATATGTACCCCTTTGAGAGGTTCATGGGAGTCCTAAAGAAATATGTCCGTAACCGCTATAGGCCGAAGGAAGCATCTCCATGGGCCATCAAGCGAGAGGATGTCATCGGGTTTTGTGTTGACTTCATTCCTGGCCTTAAGAAGATAGGTCTCCCTAAATCGCGGTATGAGGGGAGACTGATCGAAAAGGCACGCTTGGAAGAGACTTCGATAATATGCAGGGACGGATATTCTTGGTCTCAAGCACACTACACAGTTCTACAGAACTCTACCTTGGTGACCCGTATGTCGATGAACACAAGAACGATCTGCGCTCCAAACACCCGGAGGCGGTCGACATTGGATTACATGTGAACACATCAGGACTTTCAGCAGTTGGTTGGAAACACGTCTCGGAGGTGACAACACTGTTTGTGATGAGCTGTACTTGTTGTCGAGGACCATCTTATTGTAATGATTTGGAAAGGATACGAGATAAATGGGAATACATTTTACACGATTGACCAAGATGAAAAGAGCACCAACCAAAACAGCGGTGTCCGCTTTGATGCAGCAACCGACAAGGGAAATGACACATATTATGGTTACATAGTAGACATATGGGAACTTGACTACGGAGTAGATTTTAAGGTCCCTTTGTTTAAGTGCAAGTGGGTCAATCTGTCAGGAGGTGGGGTACAGGTAGACCCACAGTACGGAATGACAACAGTGGATCTATGTGAAGGACATGTCTACCAGACCGAGGAAAAGAAAAGATAAGGAAGCGAATACATCATACAATGAGCCAAAGCGCCACATAGTTCTTTTAGGAAAAAGGGACATGCTGGGAGTGGAGGGCAAGACAGACATGTCTGAAGAGTATGAAAACTTTCATGAAATTCCCCCCTTCAAAGTCAAGGCTGACCCAAGCATCCTGATAAACAATGAAGATTATCCATCGTTACGGCGCAATAAGCAAATGACACAAGCGAAGAAAAAGTGAAGACTTTCTCCCGCAACTATTATGATGATACCATGCCAACTTTGTAACAGCATTTAGTATGATACCATTGTCCGCTTTTGTACATGCACATGCTATGCCAACTTTTTCAGAGTTCATTTGAAAACTATGAATTTGAAAACCTCGCCAACCGAAGGGCGCTCACACCGGTTTATAAGCCTGTCCCTCTACACACCGTTTTTTTGTAAGCAGAAACAAAATAAAATAAATAAAGCAACAAAGAACATTAAAAAAGTGTTTTCAAATTTGAAAACTAATGGCACTAGCAGAAAGTTTATAATTTTTCTAAAACTAAAAGCAAAAATAATTAAAAAATAAAGCAAAACACAACAAAAACTAAATAATTCAGAAAACATAACAAAAAACTGAAAAAAGATAAAAATAGCAACAAAGAAAACAAAAAAAGTGTTTTCAAATTTGAAAACTAATGGCACAAACAAAAAGTTTATAATTTTCTAAAACTAAAAGCAAAAAGAATTAAAAATAAAGCAAAAGACCAAAAGAAAATAAACCAAAACCAAAATAAACTAAATAAAGCAAGAAATAAAACAAAAAACAAAAAAAAAAGTGCCACCCTCGGGCCCCCACGGCCTGAATACGACTAGAAACCCTATGGGCAGTGATTCAGGCCCATGAAGGCCTAGTAGGCCCACAGCATGATTGCAGAGTTAGGCCCGAAAGCCTGCTTTAGAGAGGAGCTCGAGAGGAAGCTGCACCGCACCTTATAAACAGGTGCGGCTCCTCTCAACTAGCGAGGTGGGACTAAACTTTGGGCGTGGCAGCAGAGGCCTTTGGTCGGTTGGTGGCACCAACTGGGACTAGGGGCATTGGTCCGGTTGGTGCCACGACCCGGCACTAATGCCCCCATTTAGTCCCGGTTGGTGCCACCAACCGGGACCAAAGGTCGCCGCTTCCCGCCCTTTGGGCTGCCGAAAATTGGCCTTTGGTCCCGGTTGGTAGCACCAACCGGGACTAAAGGGGGCATTAGTCCCGGGTCGTGGCACCAACCGGGACCAATGCACTTTCTATATATACAGGACTTGTGAAAATTTCACATCTCCCTCGTCTCCCTAGCCAGTTGCCCCCGCCGCCAGGCTGCCCAAACCGCCGTCGCCGTCGCCAGCCGCCATCCCCGTCTCCCCTGCCCCTGCCCACAAGACGAGCCCACGCCGCCGCCGCCCGTGCCCCTGCCCGTCCCGAGCACGCACGGCGCGCCCTGCGCCACGCCGGCCGCCGCCCGTGCCCCTGCCCGTCCCGAGCACGCCGCCGCGCCCTGCGCCCCACGCCGCCGCCCGTGCCCCTGCCCCGTCCCCGAGCACGCACGGCCGCGCCCCTGCGCCCCCACGCCGGCCGCCGCCCCGTGCCCCTGCCCCGTCCCCGAGCACGCACGGCCGCGCCCCTGCGCCCCGGCCCGCCCCCACCATTGTCGTCGTCGCCGGCGCCCGCCCCCACTGCCGCCCCTGCCTCGACGCCGCCCCTCCTCCCCGTTCGGTCCGGCTCCGGCGACCCCCTTTCCTCCCTGTCCCCTCGTCCCGAGCACATACATTTTTTTTCATATGCATATGTTGATTATATGGATGGATGGATGATTATATGTTCATTATATGGATGGATGGATGATGTATGCATGCTTTATAGGCAGATTTTATGTTCATTATATGTTCATAATTTTTAGGCAGATTTTATGTTCATTATATGGATGGATGGATGATTATATGTTCATTATATGGATGGATGGATGATGTATGCATGCTTTTTAGGCAGATTTTATGTTCATTATATGTTCATAATTTTTAGGCAGATTTTATGTTCATTATATGGATGGATGGATGATTATATGTTCATTATATGGATGGATGGATGATGTATGCATGCTTTTTAGGCAGATTTTATGTTCATTATATGTTCATAATTTTTAGGCAGATTTTATGTTCATTATATGTTCATAATTTTAGGCAGATTTTTAGATTTTTTAGGCAGATTTTTAGAATTTTTTGTGTATGTATGTTATGTTTATATGTATGTATGTATGTTCATATGTATGTATGTTTATATGCAGAGCATATGCAAAGAAAATGTATGAATGGTCATATGCAAAGAAAAATGTATGTATGGTCATATGCAAAGAAAATGTATGTATGTATGTTCATATGAAAGAAAAATGTATGTATGTATGTTCATATGCATATGCAAAGAAAATGTATGTTCATATATATGATGATATGTTCATATAAAAAGGAAAATAAGAAGAGGAAGAAAGGAGAAGAAGAGGAGAGGAAGAAGAGGAGAAATAAATAAGAAGAGGAAAAAGAAGAAAAAGAAGAGGAGAAGAAGAAAGGAATAGAAGAGAAGAAGAAAAATAGAAAAATTCTATTTTTCTTCTTCTCTTCTATTCCTTTCTTCTTCTCCTTTTTTTCTCTTCTTTTATTGCGCTGCTGTATATGTATCGAGGGTGTCGAGGATCGCCGAGGGTCGAGGGTCGGGAACTAGGGTAGAGGGTCGAGGGTCGTTAAGGGTCAAGGGTCGAAGGTTTCAGTGGTCGAGGGTTCCTATAGTGTCAAAGTATTGAAGAAATCCATGGCTTCATCATTAGCGGAAGTAACCATGGCATGATGGTGCAGAAGTCCTCCAAAGTTGTGGGAATGGAGTCCGGGTAGGATAATTTGCCTTTTGTACGAATCTCAGCAAAGGGCTTTCAAATAACGATATTCGGAAGGTTCTTGCTGAACTTTGTACCAGAAAGTGAATTATCCTATCTCGGGACTCCGCTCCAAAACAACTTTGGAGAGCTTCGCACCATCATGCACCTGTTACTCTAATGATGAAGACATGGTTTTGTTGAATCCTTTGACACTAGGCAACCTCCCGATCCTCGGCGATCCTCCACCCCTTGACCTCGAACGCCGGGCGATCCACGACCTCTACCCTCATCACAAGGGCGTCGATGCCCACGTCACTTGTGGGACATAGATGTAGTGTTCAACGCCGACCCTCCCGATAGCTTCAACACGTGGGGGCGATATTACCCTCCTAGCTTGAAGCGTTCTCAAGGCCACCTAACCCTTGAAGCGTTGTCGAGGCCACCCCAAACCCTAGAGAAGCAGCGTCGAGGCCACTAATATGATTCCTTATTGTGATTAGCTAGCTAGTTCTACGTTTGCCACTAATATATCCATATCTGTCATGTTTGAATAATAATTGCCATGTTGTAAAAAAATTGTAGAAACTATGGACACCACCCGAGATTTAACCACAAGAAGCGTTGTTGAGGGACATAATCGTGACGAGGAAGTGATGCCGTCTCCTCGATGATGTTTCTCAACGCCAACGATGGTCCGGAAGAAGAGGGTGAAGAAGCAGCTGGCTATGATTTACATGGCTCCGATGACCCAATGCGGTGCAAGAAGGAGAGGGTGAAGAAGTAGACCGTGAGGACGGCTCCGGTGATCACCAAACCGAGTCCGCCAGGTATATATATTAGTTAAGCCTGTCGACTAGCTCTCGCCTTTGTTTTGGTATGTACACATATTAATTAACTCTCGTCTTTGTTCTTTTTTCTAGCCCTCCGGATCGAGCACAACTTCGGTAAAGAGACGAGGCCCGAAGAAAAATTTGAGCTCGGATGAAAAGTTTGAGATCATAGAAATCGCGCGCGACGTCCAACCGATTGAACCCTACTGGACAAAGAAAAAGTTGAGCTCGGATGAAAAGTTTGAGATCATAGAAATCGCGCGCGACGTCCAACCGATTGAACCCTACCGGACAAAGAAGGCATTTGTTGGTCAGTGCGGGGTTCTGGTTAGGGACAAGATCCCGATCAGCATCCACCAATGGTATAAGCCTAAGAACGAAGACCCTGAGGTGTCTTGTGTGAATGATATGCAGAAAAATGATCTTTGGACTGAGCTGAAGTCAAATTTTACCCTACCGCTAGAGGATGATCCGGAGAAGCCAGTAATAGAGCCATTAATCAAGTCTTTTGCTCTCAAGAAGATGGCAGAACTATTCAGGAATTGGAAGAAATAACTCAATACGTATGTCGAAAAAAATGAGACACCAGAATTCAAGGGCAAATTTGAGAAGATCAGAGATGACTGGCCCGCATTTGTGGCCTACAAGACATCGGAAAAGAGTAAAAAGATGTCGGCGACAAACAAGAAAAATGCTGCGAAGAAGAAGCTTCACCATCGCACGGGTCAGGTGGCTACCTCGTAGCCCGACCTAAGTGGGCCAAGGCTGAGATTGATCTGCTTCATAAAGGGAACGAACCAGAGACAATGAACTGGCCAGACCGTTGCCGGACTTGGTTCTTCGGGCGGGCGGATCCTTGGACCCTATAACAGGGAAGTGCATTTGGACGGACGAACAATTGGACATACCAGTCAAGAGGCTTAAGCATTATATCGAAGCAGCGCAGCAAGGGAAGTTCGTTCTGCAGGGAGAAGGACGAGCTCACAATGGCCCTCGGGAATCCTGAGCACTCGGACGGACACGAGGCACGCCACGCTCCGTTTCGTGGAAGGCTGGATTTCTGGACGCAGGGGGTTACAAAACCCATGAGAGGAGGAAGAAACTGGAGCAGAGCCTAATGCAGGCGCTGCACGAAAGGGTAATGGGGCTAGAGGAACGAGAAGCAGCAGATCACAAGAAACGACCTGGCGAAGCTTCCCCCGAAGCTACCCCGCCATCTCAGTGGAGAAGCAGCGTGGCTTCCACCGAGCTGCTTCAGCCAGAGCAGCATGCCTTGACGGCTCCTGCCAGCTATCCCGTGGATGCTATCACGGATGCTGAAATTTGCCACCTTATGGCGCAATGGAGCAATTTGAAGGTCAAGGCGGCTGTTGGCTTTGTTTATCCTACTAAACCCGACTCAACTTTTCACTGCCGGCCGATTCCGTAAGGATATGCTAAGGTGATGGTCGATGAAATAACGGAGGGATTTGAGGACCTCGGCTTGACCACCCTACCGGTGAAGGGGAGTATCGGCTGGGTTCTCGCTCAAGACTCCATGCCTATGGCGGAAGGATCTCATCAACCTTCCGAACTGGACGCCTCCGCCTCCTCCTCCTCCTCCGGCGAGTCAGGCACTCCGCCTCCTCCTCCGGTGAGTGACGATCGTGGCACTCGGCGGCTCCTTCTCCGGCGTGGCGGCACTCCGCCTCCTTCTCCGCTTGCACCGGCGCGCCCGAGCAGCCAGCCTCCTCCTTCTCCGCCTCGTCGGCAAGGGCGGAAGAGACCCGCCGCCCGCTCCGGCTGCTCCGGCGTCGTAGTCCTTCTCCTCCGCCTCATAAGCAAGGAAAGAAGACATCCGCTCCGTCTGCTCTGCCGGCGTCTAGCAGTACAGCCAAAGGCGGGAGGAGATACATATTCGGTCCTTCTCTGAAGACTCCAGAGAAGTTACCGTACGAGAGGAGCGAGGAGGAAAACGCGAAGATCGCGCAGACCGAAGTGGATGACTGGTTTCAAGGATTGAAAGCAAAGAGACATCCAGCTCCGGAGGAGAAGGTAGATCCGGTCCAAAGCGAAGCGCATTGCTGCCTGACAAAACCACCCAAGTCTCCGCCGAAAGGCAACTATGAGCGCATTATTGGAAAGGCATTTGCCAAAGCGGAGAGGTCGGGAAGTACTGTCAGTGATCAAAGGATGAAAGAACGACGAGCTGGGAAACAAATTGCCCAGCTCGGCGAACAAGCAAGCAATCGTGCCCCCGCTCAAGGTGCTTGCTAGCGACATCGTCGATCCGAGGATGGTGCCCGGTTATGGCAATCCTGCAGATTACCTGCCCGACGATGTACATTATGATTTCTTGGAGGTGCAGATACAAAGATACGAGTACGGGAAGCCTCTCGTCAAAGATGAAAGCTCTCTATCAACGATGATGCGAAGATTGCATGATTGGTACATGAAAACCTACAAAGAGTCTGAGGGGAGGAGTACTTTGTATGTGAGAGTTAAAAAGGAGCATGACCTCCTTGGAATTGAACTGCTGCCTATTCCATTTGAGGAGTTCTATCAGTTTTTCAATCAATTGGCCCTCGATAAAACAACGGTCACCTGCTGCTACTGTAAGTAGTACTACTTCTGTCATTAAGTATCTCTATATAACTCAGCCCTTTCATTGCATGTATTTATAAATATCCTCACTATATTATGCAGATTGAAGATCGCCGAATTGAAGAAAAGACAAGTGGGTGATATTGGGTTCATTAACACATATCTCATAGATGCAACTGAGGTTCAATTTCGTCCCCAAGATACCGAGGCCAACTTGCTACGATCGTTGGTAATAAATGAACACAAAGATATAATACTCTTTCCTTACAACTTCAAGTGAGTGTTACTGTCTTGTGGCATATTCGGTTTCCTTATTAGTCCAGGTTATAGTAATGTAATATTGATGAGTTATGCATGTGTGCGCAGCTACCACTATATTCTCCTAGAGATTAAGCTTGAGCAAGGAGTAGTAACTGTCTTAGACTCGAGACGAAAAGATCCCAAGGAGTATGCGGACATGACTGAAATGCTCGAGAAGTAAGTTAAATCGATCATTATCCACCATATCAGCAACTTTGTTCATTTCTGATATCAAGTAATTGTTTTCTTTGTATGGCAGGGCTTGGGGAAAATTCACCTAAAAAGCTCCCGGACTACCGAAGAAGCTACAATTTAGACACCCGAAAGTAAGTACTATATAGTAGCATATTCCACGCCAAGATCTCCTAGTGATTCAAGCGCTAGTTTCATCAATACCATTTAGAATGCTTGCTAATTATCAGTTTGATTGACCTATGTTTCTTGTAAAGTGGTTGTGGCAGGAACAAGGGAATGATTTCTGTGGATACTACGTTATGCGAGTCCATCCGCCACACGACACTGTGAGAGGGGCTACTCCGACAAACAATATGAAGTGCGTAAATAAAAATATTCACAATTTTATTTTATTACCATCATTTGTGTTGAGTTTCATTCATTCATATATATATATGTATTGACCCCTTCTTAAAATTAGATGTTTCGGATGCGGGATGAACTACTAGCACCAGATCGCTGCGAAGCAAGTCAAGAGGAATTGGCGGCATTCTTTCTTGACCACGTGATCGCTGAAGACGGAGAATACTATGTGGACCACGCGTCCGTATTGTAAAAGATAATTATTGTATATATGTAGCGGTAGTGTCAGATAGATATACGAGAACTTGTTGTTCGACCAATCTCTCGGAGAAGGAGAGGTGGTCGATATCACTTCTCTCTGTATGCATATATGTTCATGATGATCTTCTGTTTGCTTAATTACTAGCTAGCTAGCGTGTCTAGCTAGTCCTCTCTATACGCATGTATAGTACGTAGCGTCGATAGCACAATATATGAAACACCTAAATTAATTAGCTAGCTATAGCACAATATATGAAACACCTGAATTAACCCCCCAAAACCCCCCAAACCCCCCGCCCCTTCCAAAAAAAAACAAAAACCACAGCCATAGAAATCTTGTCGACGTGGATGTTTATTAGTCGGTTGGTGGCACCAACGGGACCAAAGGCCCTCCTGCTCGGGCTCTGCGGACAGGCCACGTGGAGGCCCATCAGTCCGATTCTGGATTGAACCGGGACTAAAGACCAGTATTAATATTAGTACCGACCCTTTAGTCCCGGTTCATGAACCGGGACTAAAGGCCCTCACCAACCGGGTCAAT
This sequence comes from Aegilops bicornis, assembly GCA_021605145.1. Lineage (NCBI taxonomy): Eukaryota > Viridiplantae > Streptophyta > Magnoliopsida > Poales > Poaceae > Aegilops > Aegilops bicornis. The sequence goes on from CM038671.1 coordinate 807,724,145, forward strand.
AGGCCCCTTTTCTACTAGTGGCCAATTGCGGGGGTTCCTAAGGATCCACCTAAATCAACAACTAAAGGTCATGCAATAAGTAAACGGTTGCAGTCAGCACTGGAGTTGCATCCGAAGAGGAAGAACAAATGCTCCTTCTGCAATTCATGTGAACACAATGCTGCAAATTGCCCTGGTCGTTTGGTTTGAAGAAGAAAAAACAGAGGACAACAACTAGATTCCTGTCTTGGTGTTTGGGGCAAACTCTTCCTAAATCAAGAACTAGATTCATGTCTTCTTCTGCAATTACCATAGATCGTATCCCCCCCCCCCCTGTTAGGCAACTCATATATGGGTGTCAGACAATTTAAGATTGGATGTCAGGCAACTCTTGTGCCGTATGAGCTGTAATATTTAATTTTTGTGAACTTTGTACTAATTCCTCTCTCGGTGTTTGGGGCTTTGATTCCTTCTTTTTTCAAGACAATAAGTTGACAGTGTAAAAAATTAAAAAAGGTACTACACACTATCTTATTAATGCTAAAGAAATATATGCTGCTGTGTGACAAACCTCTACCAAGTCAAAGCTTCAAAATAGCCTGCCATGGTGCTTTGTTGGCAACTGTGTTAATTAAAGCACTCGTGGTGTTCTTCCTGATGTTGGGGATGTCTTTCGGACCGAAGTTTGGCAAGTTCCTCGCTTACCACACACTAGCTATTGTCGAAGTGAAAATGCCACAATCATAAGTTGCAAAAACATATGGAAAACATGGGTGTAAACTTCTGACCATTTTATGAAAAAGCATCTGTAGAAGCACGAAGAAGTCATGTTTCTGTGATGGAGACAGTGCAACGATGAAAGGAACTCACTCATTATCTTGTTTTGGAACATCAATTTCCTTCAAGCGAAAATCATCCAAGCTTATGCGTGATTCATGATAGTGTTGGTCCCACAATGAACACACTGTTGCAACAATCAATCTAGCATTGTCGTCAAGAGATTTGCTCTGTGCCAGGCTCCTCCAGGAATCAAACACCACGAACCTGCGGTCCCTAATATTGACATTGAAAAGCCAGTAGTGGTTCACTGATACACGATTTGCTCTGTCTAGATTCTCTAGAATAGGGAACATGATCTGCATGATGAGTGTGTGATCAAAGCAAAAAGAGCAAGTCAGGAAACATTTTGCTATACATGCCAAATGTAAACAAGAAAACAACATTGTACTTGCTACTGACCATATCCTTCCGATCCAAATGATTTGATTTGTTGAATTTGGCACTTATCTCTTGAGTGTTCCAAATCATTTGCTGAAGCCTTATCTGCCATAATTATGAAGAATAAATAAAATAAAAATAAAAAAGAACATCAAAAGAGGGCAGCTTGTTTGTTAAGGTTCTAGCAAAATGGAGCTAGTGGCCAGTTTTTGTTGAGCTTGTTGGTATTGTGGGCAACTTGTTAGTAAAGGTCTAGCAAAAAATGGGAGGGAGTCAGTTTTTTCAATCTGAGGGGTTTTGGATATCCTAAGAAAATTGGATGGAGTACGTAAAGATAATAAGAAAAACTTCTACAAATTCTTACAAAATGCAAAAAAAGAAAGGGGTCATAGCAATTTATAATGAAAAAAAGTTGGTTTAAGTGAAAAAATGCTGCTCAAACTGCTTAAGAGCAAAGTGGTAGTTCTACCAGTGAAGAAGAGAAAGAGGTTATGTAAAAGGTCAATATATAATAAAAGATTATGTACCGAAAATCTGACGGGCATGATTATCTTCTTGGAATTTGCAGGCAAGTCCCGCATTATAGCGTTGATAATTAGCTCGAACACGTGCGACTTGACATGACCGGTCTTCTTCATTGAGTCAGCGAGTTCTCTGAGTGAAACATGGTAACCGTCGTAATCAACAATAGTAGGGCTGCATGAAAAAAAGGAACTCATATAAGTCATATAGAGTATGGGTAATTAGGTGGTGTAAAGAACAAAAACTACATAAGAGTTGTTATTTCACTCTCCCTTTTAGCTGCCTATGTTCCAATCATATATGGTGTACAGAAAAGTTGCCTAAAGTTTATACATCACTTGCCTAGAATTTTGATTGGTGTTTGCCTGCAACATATATTTGTTTGCTTGCCTTCCCGTAAATAAAAAGGGATAGTGAGTGTAAGACAGGCAGTGATAGCACTGTACCTCTTGTCTTCAAGTCCAGTCTCCTCCTCACTCAACCTTGTGTGTAGAAGGACTGCAGCATACAGCCTGTTTACTGCTGGGGTGCAGTGAGAAAGCCTATTCTCGTTGTAATCCATAAAAGGTGACCTCTTGCATGCTGGTGGTTTGATGATGCGTCTCTCAAATTTGTTCATGATTTCTCCTGAGCTGCTACTGGAACCAAATTTCTCCATCCTTGCAACATGTTTTATCTGGCGTTTGGAAGTTGGTAGGTGATATGTTCTCCATGCTATACTGTGTCCTTCTGCCTTGAGCCCTTTTCTCTGCTTCTTCACACGCTAAGTCAATTTCTTCTAAGTCCCAAAGCAAATCATCATCAGGGATTTCGATGACCATGGATGTTTTTTCCTTTGCTTCCGGGTACATGTCAACAATTCTTCTGCTTGCCCCGTTGATTTGCTGTGACAGTTGAACTTCCAACACACCTTCATCAGGGATTTCGATGACCACGGGTGTTTTCCCCTTTGCTTCAGGACACATGTCAACATTGCCACTGCTTGCCCTGATGAGTTGCTTCGACAGTTCAACTTCCAACACACCTTCATCGATGCTTGTTCCCGGAATATCAACAGACCCCAACTCATAACCATTTGGTTAGCAACAGTCGTCAAAAATCCCTGCAAGCCTTGCCAATTCTTCAACCATGCTTGATCCAAAAATTTCATCAAGCCCTATACTGAAAGGAGGTGCAGGGCAATATTCATTCCACGAGCTTTGCGGCCTTTGAGCATGTGTTTGATCAGGTGCATCATGATCTTGGTGTGCAAGTGGTATTTCTGGTTGTTGGCATCCAGATTTGCTATCCCCCATGCCTATGGTACTGCCCAGCTGACCTTGATCCAAGTTGCTGCTTGTAACAATGCACTTTGTACGAATATCATCAATTTTTGCTGCTTCACTCAATTCTACCCTAGACATTTCTGGTGGCTGATTTTCCTTGTTTGTTGTTGTTCTTGTAATACTCTTTTCCTTCTTCTCGATGACATGTTATTTTTGTTGGCCACAACCATTGAGATCCCCAAGTGTTTCCCTCTTGTGTACCATTGCTACGTGATGCTTAGTGCTTGGTGACTTCTTCAAAATAGTAATTGGGGCAGAGGCAGGTTGTTTCACTGTAATCTTTGGTTGAATGTGCCCCTCACTGGCCTCATTATTGCCCTGACTTGCTAAAACTGGAAGGATTGTTTCACTTGCAGTTTGCTCCACTATATGTGTGTGAATTTCCCTTACGTGTTCCTTTCCTCCATCATAAGGTTTGTTTTGAACACCGTTTTCTGTAACAAGCGGGCCAGCTGACTTCCCTGACAGACTTGCCTGGACATGGCAATGAGTTGCACTACTCTTGTTCTGCATTGCCCAGTCTGCACTGGTACTTGCCTGCAACTGCTTTACATATGATTCCTTTGCATCAACAGACAATTTCCTTGCATTTGGTCCTGAGTTTCTTGAATGTGCAATTGGGTCCTCCGTTGGCATGCTTGGTTTGCTTGAATGATCAAACCCAGGGGTTGTCTTCCTGTTGGTCATGGTTGCTTGCATTTCAAGGGTGGTTGCCTGATTCTCTACTGTAGTTGCCTTCTGAGCTATACCCACCTGCCTGGTTCCTGGCATTTGCATGCTTTGACCTCTTGCTTCATTCCTACTCATGTACTCAGCTCCCAGCTGATCCCAAAACATCACATGTTACAACGGTTGGTTGATCTATGAAGGTCACCTTCCTTTGCTTCTTCGGTGGCTTTGGTGGACGGCCTTTTGCTGCTGCTACGGCGACTTGATGCACAGGTCCGGCTGCTATGGCCGTGTGACTTAAACCACAAACTTGTTGCATCAGTTTGATTCGTGTCTTCCGGGGGCAGATATCTTCCAGTCTGAATTCAAATGTTTTCTTAAATTCCAGACTGTCAATCAGCTCTTTAAAAATCTGTTTCATTTCCCAACCAACAGGTAAACCATCTGACACATAGGCAACTTCCAGCATCGGGATGTCAGGAGGGGTGCCCTCCTTTCTGACATCTAGCTTGACAAGATCCAACAACGAAAATGGTTCTGGGTTTCAATCTTTTGACTGTTTTTTCCTCTTAATCCAATACTGCATAGATGCACCCTCTTCTCTTTCGGAGTCGTTTTCAGCTGGCTCATGACTCCCATCCTTGGCCCGATCTTCATTAGTGCCACCACTATGACCTCTGCCAGTGGTCTGGTCACCAGACGCCCCATTCCCGCTGCCACCATCGTTGGCATCGTCGCCCTCCTTGTCCTCCTCATGTTTGTTCGCGTCATCCTCCTCATCTTCTTCTTCGTCCCCATCTTCATCCTCCTTCTCATCTTCCGTCTCAAGGTCTCCAAGATCTACCTCTGCTTCCTCCCGTCTTGTTTCTTCTTGCTCATCCTCCTGGTCCTGGGCATCATCACCGCCACTGTTGGTCTCTCCATGCATGTTCCCAGCACCATCATCATCATCGCTGTCGGAGTCACCTTCACCACCATCTATTTCTTCACTCTCGTCTTCGTGGCCATCGTTTGTGTCACTCCCCGACTGGTAAGATTCTTCATCACTGGGAAGTGTGTGGGGGTCATTCACATTGGCGTCGCGCCTTTCCCTTGAATGTGAACTTCTTGGACGAGCAACATTCTCAGCTGCTGGCACGCTAGTTGTGCCGCCATCGCCGTCAAGTTTCCCAATTCCCTGTACGAGCTTGCCCATTGAGTGTCATATTTCAGAACATATTTCATGCACCAACCCAACAAGCTTCTTTTGTTTCTGTGCACACCAAGAGAGAGAGAGAGAGGACATTGGGGTCACATATATTAGAACAGGTACAAAAAAGGCAAGCAAAAAAGAGGAATGTATAAGACAACTCACATTTGAGTCGTATGAGTTGGGGAGCCTTGCTGCCACAAACTTTGTGACGTGATCAAGACTGCCAAATAAGCTTTCATCGGCAAAGCGAGCGAACTCGGTCTTGAGCTATAGTCTGAAGTGTGAGAAAAATGCAAACAAAAGAAAAAGCCAAAAAAGGGGAAAAAACTTGGTGGGTATGCAACTATCTCTACTCAGGATATTTGTGAGTTGCCAAGAATTAAATGTGTGGTTTCCTGAAAGTATAAGTCTGTATTGCCTATGATTGGTTTAACAAAATAACAACACATGTTTTGCCTAGGGATAACACACATCTGGTGAGTTGCTTAGGAGCAAAAATGTGGTTGCCTAGTTAAGGATAGTGTGTTGCCTGATAGTTGCTTGGCAAGTTGCCCGACTTCTATATGACCTCCTTACAAAATAGAAAGAAAACTAAAGTGACTGAATGATCGTGTGCTTCACAAACATAAGAGGAAACTTACCCGCAACTTGCCAAACTCCCCCCGGCCCTTTTTGTCCTTCTTAGTGAACTTGGAAATAAGATCAGAATCCCAAACCGACGCTCTTGGAACCGTGCTTGCAATCGGTTCGTCCACATCCAATGAGTCCAGGTATAGCAGCTACATGAGGCAAATCAAAAACAAAAAGGGGGAAAATGAGTAGATGAACAACAAGAGCAGGAAGATGAAAAACTATGGAAAAAAGGACAAAGAGCAAGATAGACTTACAACTAAATGCATGACGCAACAGCAGACTGTGTTTTTATCACCTGCTCCCGCGAATGCCAATTTTAATTGATCAACTAAAACTGGCATACATTGGTCTCCGTTATCGCATCCACATGCATCACAGCAGGAAAACACCGTGGGGATATGTTCAAACTTGTGGTAGGAGCAAGGAAACATGAGAAGGCGACCGCCAACCAAGCACGCAGGAAATTATTATCTGCTGCCCCAGCCATATCCTTGATCATTTTGTACCAAGATGTTAGTGTTGGTGAGCCTTTCGTATTGATCTTGAAGATTTTGTACATTTTGGATGTGTAATCTGCTCTATTCTCATAGCAAACCTTCCTCCCCCTGTTTGGCAGACCCCATATCCTGTGAACACTTGCTTTATCTACTGGAATCTTTCCCTTCTCTGGGATGACAAGTTGGGAAATTTCAGGGTCGTAATGCTTCATAACCCACTGACTTAAGTCTCCTGGCATGCTACATGTTGCAATCTGCAACAGACTTCCAAACTCAATTCGAATTACCTCATCCTTCTAAAATTGCACTAAATCTTTGTTTAGTTTGAACAACCTTGCTGGTGATGCCCTGTGCCTGCGACCCTACAAGCACGAAAAAATGGGCTAAGTTAAGCTTTGTGTGACAGAAATTAGCAAGTATCAATAGTGTTTCCATGATGATGTGATGTTTGTCCTATACGGAATACCATCATTTGTTCTTACAACTTCAACATGCTCAAAACTGCTAGTGGCCTTGCTTACGCACGATTTAACAGCCAAAAACCATACCTAGAATTGCTAAAAAATAACACATCCATCTCACAACTTCTAAAAAGAACGCACAAAATCCATACAGCCTTGAAAAAAATGGAATCTGAAAACTACGATTCATGATGCATGAATACCTCATTTCCGCATGTTTTTCGGCGTTTTGGCATTGATTCACCCTCCTCTGTGACCTCCTTGCCTTCTGAATCATCATCTTGTGCACTGGCATTGCTATCTATGTCTGACGGGCGATTCCCACGACAAATTATTCCTTTAGTGCGCATACGCTTGTAGCCAATCATAGTTGGGTTCTATTGCTGTAATGAGTGTGCCTGCATTGGGGGGAAAATGTGTTCATCTGTTTCAAATTGGAAAAAGTCACGGAACTCGAACATGGCAAACGTGACAGACGCTCCATCGTGCCACGCTCAAAGCTCTTACCTCTGCTCCTCGTACACCCTCTTGGCTTGCTTGTAAACCCTGACCATCACTTTCCTTCCTTGCCTCAGACATTTTGGACACTGCAAACACATAATACATTATTTTCAGGTTGCTGATAAAAAAGGGACTTCACTACTTGTAACACTATAGGTTGCTTAACACATGAAAAAAGACATTTCCTAGAGCTCGCCGATGAACCATTAAAGCAACACAAACTTGATTAGGCAACGAAAACAAACTTACACAGCTACTGATTAGGCAACTTTGGTTCAGACTAACGAACAACTTCTATGCTGATTTGTGGCAAGTTACTAGAAAAAAAAGGGCCTGACAAAAATCTAGAAAAACAAGTCCAACAAATTCTGTTTCGAACGCTGCCCCAACATTCTGTAAATTTCAGCAAACTACACCATCATTGGCAATTTTGCAGTTCAAGAAAATTGTGATGGTAATATACAACACAGTAATAGATGTCCATAAGAGATACATGCAGAAAACAACAAACAAAAACACTTGTCAAACACAGCTATGAATTGTTATCATTAGTATAATGGGGAGACACGGTTCAGGGAGCACCATGTGTGGTGCCAAACACAAGGCTAAACAAAAAGCAAGTATTAAGTTTCGGCAATTCATCCAGCCTCAGTCAAGCAACCCATGCAAAAATGTCGAAGCAACTCGGTTAACAGCCCCAGTACAGGTAGTTCAGACAGCTCTAAAAAAGTTTCGGCAACTTAATCAACTTTGAACAGGCAACTTGTATACAATGGCAAATCAACTCGGTGAACTCCCCCATGCCTAGTAGTTCAAATAGCTCTAATTTTGCCAACTCATATAGCCTCAATCAGGCAACTCCTGCACAAAGTCAAAGCAACTCCATAAGCTGTTCGAAGCAACTCTTCAGACAGCTCTATTTCGCCAACTCACATAGCCTCAATCAAGCAACTCCTGGCAAAATCGAAGCAACTCCTCAAAAAATCCTAAACGAAGTTAACCAAACATCCGCCAAAAGCAAATGCCCATCTCAGACCAAACAGATCTGGGACGAGAACTGACAGCACACCACCAAATCCTTCACGGCATGACCCCATGGTTCCCCACCACGAGGCACCACGATTCGTCCCTAAGTGAAGCAAAACCACTACAACCTATGGGCGCGTGATTACATCCACCTCCATGCTCGCATGAATCCCTCCACAACCGAGGACACGCAGAAAGCAGAGAGAACGGCGGCGATGGGTGCATACCTCAGAATTCCAGAATCCTCCAGAATACTAGGCCACCGGACACGCAGCGCCATCGGCGACCTTCACCACGCACCCCTTTGGCCCTGGACGCGGCGAGATTGAACCCGTTCCGCCTTATTCTCCGGGGGCCAACCGCACCTACGCACACTCGCGGAGCTCTGTCGCTCAAACACCGCCGCCGCGCACGCCCTCCGCTCTCCGGCAGCCGTCGGCGGCTTGGGGGCCGCGGTTGAACTGCGGCTTGGGGAGCTTGGCGTCGAGGAGGGAGGGAGAGAAGGAGAGAATGGGGGCGGATTGGGAGGATTGGGGCGGTGGTCTCGGCAGTTTCGAACAGTGAGCCAACGGACGGGGCGTGTGGGTAGTGATGGGCCTCCCAGGTGAATACGTGTCCGCGGGGGGAGGATGAACCGTTCGTGCCGATCAGGAACACCTGGGCTCGATCACGCCGATCGGATGGTGATAAAAGGTGAGTGCTGAAACGTGACAACCAGCACTCAGTTGCTTTTTAGCATTTAGGTTTTTTTTAGCGATCTTCTTTAGAAATCATAGCATACGTATAGATGATTCTTTTTTTCCGCATGTGTATAAATGAGTCTATTATAGAAGAGACGTTCAGGTGGGACAAAGGGTGAGGACTTCATGAAATAATTCGTCCAATGGCTGCACATAATTTGTAAAGAGATTGGACGGATGATTTTTGTTAAAAAAATTGTAGAACTCCATCCAAGTTTTTTTTTTAGGTGGGAGAGCAAGACGTGTAGGTTAGGCCAGATTTGGTTACGTGTATATTGTCCCAGTTTTCACACAAAAGTAACGTAAATCGTAGAGTCAAGATAGATCAATTACATAGATCAAAGGTTAATATTTTCTTAATGATGTGGATTAACGTGAAGCCTGGTATGATGCATCCAATTAGTAAATATAAGATAAGATATAAGATTTTAAAATGTGATAAAGCAATCTTCAACACATTTGGTTCTCTTCGAGGGTTCTCGCATGTGATAATGGAAGTTGATTGCATGGAACACTCGCCACAATTCTCGCTTAATTCTGTCTCATACCCTGTTACAAATAGTAGCGCTAGGTAATATTTCCTCTTTTTTTGTTATTCAGCATGTAAACACGTCAGCAAAACTTGCGGCGCATCTTCGTGCGAACCGTGCTTGCTGCACTTTGAATGTGGCCGAGAGCTGGCTTGATGAAACACCTCCCTTCCTACTTCTTTTTTTGCACGGTACCTCGCTTCCTAGTGACCAGTGTCTTGGTTGATCGTCCTAAGAATGCTTATATATGAATAAAGCTCTCTCATTTACCCGCAAAAAAGATTAAGCCATATTAACCGGAAAGGAGGGAGTATGGACTAGCACTACTTTTTGGTGTGTCCGTCAACTCGCAAAACAAGGAGAAGCTTGCAGGACAAGGTGAAGCTCGCTTACGCCTTTTGACTAATGCAACCTACCCTCGGTGGACATGCATCAGTCCTTTCGGTGTCAGATTGTCAGAGGCATACACTGTAGTACCCAACATGCGGAGTACCATCATTGTTCGACTTCACGAAGAGGCAAAGAGCCAAGCGCAATAGTACGAGTAGTACTACTACTTGAACCGCAATGGTGGAGCGTCTGTACTCTTATTTTTTTATCTCTGATAAAGTACACGTTTATTCCGGAGAAGGGCAGAAAACGGCAGATCAACCTGTAGTGAATGATATCGATCAACCAACCATGCTCGAATATATCTTGGCCTCCGTGCGAGCTCGTCTGTGTGTTCTCGCTCCTCGTCTCTCTCAAGGAACGGCGGGTTGGCTCTTTGCCGTCAATTGAGAGCAGTTTGCTCACACTCCTGTCTCACATGTTAGTGATATGGCAAGAGGAGGTGTGCGTTGACCGATTGGCCATACGCTTACTTGGTTTTGCACCTTCATACTACTCTTCCCTCCGTCACAGTTTACAGGGCGCACTTCATTATGATGCATTTCTCTCAATGCATTTCCACCACCAGAGAGACTTTAGACGCATTTGGTTTAATGCTCAATTAATTAGGGTGTGGTAACCGCAATCAAGTCCACAATTTTCTCTTCATGTACTACTGTACTACTACGGAGTGGAGTAAGTGCATGCATGTGTGTACCCGGGGTGGAAGCACTGCATGCATGTGTGTACGCATTATTCCCTCTAGTAATAGACGTCGTGCTATAACTACCAATGCTATTTTTCAGGCCGATCGCTAGTCGCCTTGGTCCCACAGATTTTTTTTCTTTTTTCTGAAGCGCGCTGTATAAACAGTGACAGATGGAGTAGTATGAGCGGATTCAAAGAAGAGCGTATTGATGGTTGCTTCTTCAGAGCAACTTACAGTGGGAAAGATGGGACTTATGATTTGACAGCTCATTACTCACTATTAATGCGGCGCAACGACCAGGCTGAGTCTCCCATGCGGTTGTGCACTACCCCCTCGGTTCTTAAATATACTCCCGAGTATTTGTCTTTCTAGATATTTCAACGAGTGACTACTCAAATATTTGTCTTTTTAGAGATTTCAAATGGACTGGCACATACAGATGTATATAGACTTATTTTAGAGTGTAGATTCACTTATTTTGCTCCGTATGTAGTCACTTGTTGAAATCTCTAAAAAGATGAATAGAATATTTAGGAACAGAGGGAGTACACATACGAAGCAAAATGAGTGAATCTACACTCTAAAATATGCCCGTTTGAAATTTGTAAAAAGACAAATATTTAGGAATGGAGTATAATTTTGTGCATGGCACATGGACCCGATGATGAAGAGGCTTCTGGCAATGTTATCAAGCTTCCATCATTTGTTTACATAATTGACGTACTATACAATAATTTTCCAGCGACATGAAATTGTACAATGGTGTGAGCTTTCATCTTTTGTTTCGCATGTCTTGCCATCGATGCTTTTTCGAATAAAAAACTAACTTCCTTGCTAATGCATGTCAATTATTAGCAGATCAGAGCTAATAATTACATCACAACTGAAGACAGAGTTGTGAGAAGGTGCTAAATTAAAATTGATCCATGCTTTCATTGGCAGCAACGTCCCCCCAACTCTATCTAAATCAACAAGGCATGTTGGGAAAAAAGTTGCTGTCTGGAGCATGCAACATTCCGATCATTTTGTGCAGTTCCACTAAAATAGGGCTGAGCGTCCCTGTTCCAAAGATATTAAGTGTGATTACGATAATAGAGGACTGCTGATGAAACAATAAATACACAAATAGAAGCCTGTCACCTTTGCAGTCTCTCTTAAGACTAACTAGTTAGAGAAGATTAGGCTCGGAGTTGGATGAGGAGGATAGAGCAAAACCAATCTCCCTTTGTGCAGTCGCTTTGAAATGCAGAGACGTTGCCCGTGTGACATTTTAGTACAACTGCACAAAACACTCTTAAGAAAAAAGTGATTTGTGCAGTTCACCAAAAGGTCGCAATAGCAACGAGGTGAAATGGATAGCCCTATTTGCAAAACATAGGTAGAAAGGAAACAATTACTGGCCAATAACAGTTGATGACACATGCGACGACAAAAAAGAAGCATATTCCTTGTCCTAAGGGAAGATAACAACACGGTTGTGTTTGTCTAAACTGGTGTGAGGACGAGAATGCAATATGGAAAGTATGTCGGACGAGCTACGTTTTGGGCAAAGAACTATGGAAGATCCACATGCAGCAACGTGGCAAGACGGGCAGTGGAGCAAGGCCGGAGGGGATACCTGGAGGTCGTCGGGATGTAACCAGGTGACCGGCGGCGGGCGGAATCTGCGAGCAGGTGGCGTAGGCCCTGCCGCACCGGAGCTTGGTCAGAGAGAACAACGTGTACCGCAGATCGGGACGTGCTGCCTCAGCGCCATCGAACGGAGAAACGATACACTTCCTCCCTTTTCCCCGGCGGACGGGATGCGGCCGGATCAGTGACCAACGGTGAGAGAGAGAGCCCACCACACTCCCTTTCCCCCGACGGACGGGATGCGGCCGGATCAGTGACCAACGGTGAGAGAGAGAGGCCACCGCAGCCTTGTGTGAGATACTCTGAAGAGCGACAAACCAGGCAGGCAGGCTCCATTGTATATAGTGAGTGGACTACCTTTTTCTCCATAAAAATCGTTTTATATTCTGTGTACGTGCCATTGAGCGCTATAACTTTATTTAAAAATAACACGGAAACGAGTCAAGTCGAACTTTGTTTCGTGCACGCGTGGTACACGACCTCCCTAGGTAAACAACCGCTACATGCGTTCAAATTAGCACGTGGGCTGCCATTTCGTAAAGAAATGAGCTCCACCGTGTACCCGCGCGGGTGTGGCTGGGCACGAAGCGTGAGTACGTGCACGGTGCACCTATTCTCTTCTTGTATCGTACACCACCCACGTGGGTTGTGTGAGAGAGAGATATAAACCTAGAGAGATATAGTGTGTGGGTTCTTGAGATTTTTTTGTGGGGGGGTCAATCAAAAAATGTAACATATGCAATGTGTGTGAAATAGAGTCCTGGATATAACATATATACAGAGGGGGCGATCCACGAGAAGAGAGTGGAGGTATCACCGGCTTGAGGTGTCCATATAATCGAAGAGAGGGATGATGTGTGTGTGTGCGCGCGCGAGATCGATAAAGAGTGCCATCGAATTTGTGTGTGCCCACGTCAAAGATATAGAGTGGCTGGCCTACTGGAACGTGAGAGGGGACATGTGCAGTTTGTCTCTGTGGCATGGATACCTACCTGCAGCGCTCGACTATCGGTGTGTGGTGGGGGAAGAGGGAGGCCCAATTAACTATAGAGGTACAATGGCTGGTATATGTGTGGAGGAGGAGAGAGGCCTACCTCATGTATTAAGGGAGATCGATCGGCATCCATGCATATGTGCAGGAGAGGAATAAGGTTGGGAGAGAGACAGAGCTAGAGTGTTGGAGGGGGTGGTAGTGGAGTTGCTTCTAACAAATGGTGGGATAGGCTTGCTAGACAAACGGAGGGCACGCCCGCAATATCAATAAGAGAGGAGATGGCTGCTTGTTGTTGTCTGTGCACGTGCGTGTGAGAGACGGGTCAGGAGGCATGCACGAATGATGAGGGGGGACGATGTGGCTGTGATAAGCAGACGTAACTACATAGGAAGATCAATCACCCTTTATTAGAGAAAGGAGAGACATAACTTGTGAGGTACGTCGATCGATGGGGGTAGTTAAAGTCGATCTAGGTATATGTTGGGAGATCGACCGGTATACATGCATGTGTGCGTTAGAAGCAAATGAGGCACGAGGAGAAGGATAGAGAGAGAGGGATGCATGTAGGAGTTGGTACGAGAGGCATACTATATCGAGGGGGGAAGAGTGTGCGAGTACGAGAATGATGAAAAAAGTGGTGGGAGTGAGGCATGGACGGTGACAAGAGAAGAGGGGAAGCTTGTGTTTGTGCTAGGCACACCTGGCTAGAGAGGCATATCGATCGATGTGTGCCATAAAGAAGGAGCTGGGGGCCTACACACACCGTGGGTGAACGACCTAAAGTGAAAAGAGGCAATTTTGTGATGGAGCTAGAGAATGCTGAGGGAGGGTGAGAGGGATGCGGGCGTGTGCATGCACAAGAGAAAGTTAGCGCTAGCTACAAACATAAGAAGGTTGTGTGGGTGTAAAAGACGAATAGAGATCATATATACTTCATTATAAAAAGCGAATTCGGATATTTGAAGAATTTATTATAGTGTTTTAAACCAACGCATGTGTGAATATATATAACGGTGGTACATATGGTGTGGTTATGAACATGTTATACTACATTTATCTATCTTCTATCTATCTATCTATCTATATATCTATTATATAATTAAGACAGAAGCAATATAAAACACCACGTTCTTCCACATAAGAAAAAATAATATACATCATTGATCGGTAGTACTTACGGCTGAGATTTAAAGATATCACGTTACGTTCCAAAAGTTATATATGTTGAACCGACACGTATAAGATGCATACATAAAAAGTTGGAAAGACCCAACAAAAAATAAGTTGAAAATAAAAGGGGAGTTTAAATCTTACACAAGTACGTATAGGTGCGCACGGGAAAGTGTCCAGCGGACACAAAAGAGAGTCCTGCACCTGTACAGGACCAAACAGAATAGAAAAGAAGAAAATAGAAAAAGAAAGTCTGCACGTATGTGCTACAAGACATTATCTACAGCTGTATTATAGAAAAAGCAATGGCAACACGTACAGATGGATGGGAAACGGACAAGCAAACTCAAAACTAAAAAAAAACTGCAACTACCATGCTGTCGTAACAGGAAAAGGAGATCATATTTATACCCCAACTACCGTGCTATCCTAACCAAAAAGGAAATCATATTTTTACAATATTAGGTTGCACAATTTTCAGCATGCTTCACGTCCGTGGAACAAACGAACAACATATACGGAGTACGTGTTTGTATTGAATACAAAAAAAATCAAATCACTTGCAGCCAGTGGTTTAGCAGAGTAAGAAAAAGGAAATCTAGAAGTCCACCGCATTATATTAATGAAAAATCCAAAAAAAAATTGTAGGGAAATCAATGCAGTGAATAAAAGAAGTAAGAAACTATTTTTTGTTAAACAAACCCATAGTCAACAATTTGCAATTTTTAATCATAATGAAATGGAAATTAGCTCTTGGTTCGCACACGAAATATGCAGCAAATGATGAGACATTCCAAGTAAATGAGCTCATTAAATTTACTACCTCTATTTGTGAATATATGAAAAACTTCTGGACGCCTCAAATTAAATTAAAGTAATTTTATCTACCATGGATGTTCTTTAGTGTATTGAATATACAGTTTATGCAAAGCTGTAGCTGTCAAAATTACGATCTAGAGAGTAGAAACCATGTAAAAACAGAAAGACGACATGCATTGTTTTCATGAGAACATTTATAATATATAGTTATCTAG
The DNA here is from genome assembly GCA_021605145.1 of Aegilops bicornis. Taxonomy (NCBI): domain Eukaryota; kingdom Viridiplantae; phylum Streptophyta; class Magnoliopsida; order Poales; family Poaceae; genus Aegilops; species Aegilops bicornis. The sequence goes on from CM038671.1 coordinate 807,739,346, forward strand.
CCGTGTAAATCCATGGGTTACATAGCTAAAATATATAAACCATGGATTATAAAATTCAAAAGTTAGGTTCAAATCTTGACGTTCGTAATCATGTACGCGCAGGGGGCATGCAGAACCGGGGTTTGCCTAGGACTAGGAATCTGGGTAAGGAATCCTGTGGAAATAATTAAAAGCTGGTTTTAGTAGTGTGGGCGATGAATGGGCATTACAATTCATGACTTTCTTTAAGAACGACTTGGATATCTAAGAGTCATTTTTATATAGATGCTATATAGTCTACTCCGATTAATCCTTATAGGCTAAAATATTAACACCTTACAAGGAGTGCTCAGCACGACATGTGGTGCATCACATGATGCGTACTTGAGATTATTGTAATTTATAACAGTGGGTTATTCTATTTGATCTGAAATATCTCAATTTTTCGCCATGACTCACTTAAAATAGGTTCACGGGTATTTAAGAACTATATTCATCATACATCAACTATATACAAATTAAATCGACCACATATACTTATCATACTTATATATCTGACAATTTTCTAGCAGTGCGTTGTTCTGTAATTTTCTTAGACAAATCAACTGTTGATCACTATGATACAATTCCGTGTGTTTTGAGCTTTCACAACTTTGCGATTAAGGTGAACTTAACTAAGTAAACATAAATATGTATGCTTCTTGACTAGGAAATTGGGCTTGCTCCATGGATGATGCATAGACCAAATTAATTACATAATAAGTACTCCCTCCGTTTCTTTTTAGTCTGCATATAAGATTTGGTTAAAGTCAAAATTTATCAACTTTGACTAAGTTTATAAAAAAAATATCAAGATTCACAATATGAAATCAATATTGTTAGATGCATCATGAAATTAACTTTCATTTCACAATATGAAATCAATATTGTTAGATACAATATGAAATCAATATTTTTTTCCAATAAAGTTGGTCAAACTTTACAAAGTTTGACTTTGACCAAATATTATATGCGGAATAAAAAAACGGAGGGAGTACTATATGCCATTTTCCAAAACAATTATAATGGAGGATTTAGTTTTTTAGATACAATTGGAATTAGAACACATATCAATGATATTTAAATAATAAGCGATAAAATGATAATTTAATGTGTATCCAAATTCATAATTAGATGTCAATTTGAAATAATGCGATTATCATGAATCAAATTTCATTGTGACACCATTATAATTATAAAACACATTATAATTTCAAATAAAGCTTCATAACACACATTATTAATTAGATAACCAAAATACATTTTTCAGGATGACAAGCAAAACCTGATAAATACAGAACAACAAGAATCTAGCCGCGCAAATGCGCGGGTAACACCACTAGTTTAATATATTTTATCTCTACTCTTATAAAAAAACGGAGTTGTTGATGATGGTGTGCCTGCCATCCTGCATTATAGGTTGTCCGATTTATATCTGGCGGATAGCAAGGAAACTATGATGGTTGAAATTGGCAACAATCATGATTGTAGATTCTTATTGAAATAGAGAAACAAATTCAAATTTAGTTCGAATTGCAGCGGTAGTATAGACATTTGGAATGCACTAAAATGTTCGTATGAGTAGGTTACATGCATTATACAGCAACCGAAAAAAATTAATTGGACATAACATGGATTCATAGTCCCTCCTTCCATCTATATAAGGTGTAATGAGTTTTTTAATACCGCCTTTGACTATTGACAAAATTAATAGTACATGACATGCACAATGTGAAAATTATATTATTGAAAGAACCTTTCACAGAAGAATTTAACGGTGTGCTTTGTGTAAATTGCATATCATATATCATTGCTCTAATATTTGGTCAAAGTTAGCATCGAAAAACGCATTAGGCCCTATATAGATGGAAGGAGGGAGTAGCTTTGAATAGCATTTGTATAGTAAAACGGGGCAAAACTCTCTCTTTGTGTGGTGTGAATAGTTTTATTTTTTTGTTTTCTTTTTGGTCGAGGGAAGTGCAAATTGATTTGAATGCATTACAAGTACAATATTACTACACGTTAGGCTTGTCCCTAAAATTCAGCCCGCATCTTGTTATATCCCGAAAATTCAGATATCGTGCTCCCAAAACTGGCGTCTTCACAACCCGCGCCTCGCTATCCTGAAATTACAATGCGCGTGAAAACTCCCTCTAGCTGTCAAATCCCGACACGTGAAATCCCCCTTCGAACCCAGTGCCGAAAGGGCCGCTAGTTCAAATCGGTCGGGGGTACTTTTGAAACACACCCTACATTTTGGACAAGCGTGTCCCTAAGTCACGCTTCACCCCCTCCCATCGTCCCCTTTTCACCATTCGAATCCCAGGCCGTGAAACCCCACCCTCATCCGTCCGCCACGTCACCGCTGCCCAGCCGGAGCCTCTTCCCCGACGACGTCGTCCACGGCAACAGCTCGACGTCCCTCGTCCACCTCCCCGGATGAGGATCCGTCGTCCATCTCGCCGTCCCGCCGGTTCAGCCGCCCCGTCCTCCACCTCCAAGGAGCTGCTCCGACGATCGCCTCGTCTATCGCGGCTGCTCCATCCCAACAGCGCCGCCTTAACCTGCTCCACCGAAACCGCAACATCCTCACCGACTCCTCGGACGAAGCCGAGGCCTACTCGGCACCACCAAAGAGGTTGTACACTCATCGCGTCGCCTTAACTCGACCTCCTGGCGCTGACGGTGCTCCATCCCGCACCCCCATGCAGCGGCTGCCTTGAAGCCGGCACCGCGGGCGACATCTCCACGGCGGCTCTCCCCCAGTGCGAGGCCCCTTCGGCGGCGGCGTCCATACCAGTCGGATCTGCTACTGCTGCTCCGGCTCTCGCTCGCTCGCTCGCACTGCTGCTGCTGCTTCGGCTCTCGCTCGATCGCTCGCTCGGCCAGCTACTGCTGCTGCTCTCCCCCTCGCCCGTGCTGCTGCTCTGCTTCGATTAAGCCACACTTCAGTCGACTGAATCGACTTTTCGGTCAGTCGATTTTCAGGGGTTGAGGGGGCTCGCCGGAGTTAAGGAAGAACCACCCACAGCGGGGACGGGGGCTTGCCAGAGAGGTACCCACTATTTATCTTCGGGTTCAGGGTGGGGGGCGGGGGGCCTAGAGGGCTGGCTGGGGCGGCGGTGGCGAGTTGTTTAGGGGCGGCGAGGCGGCTCTGGGGCCGGCGGTTCGGCCAGTGGTGGCTGGCGGCTCAGGGGGGTGCAAGTTGAAGATGAACTGCAGGCCCTCCCTAAACTACATGTCAAGTGCCTCTCTGCTACCATTGTGTTCAGTTTCGACAGTAGCATTCAGATTCCACTGTAAATTTTAGTTTTGACAGTTAAGTTCAGAGTCAGCAGTTTTTACCTCATCTGTTGTAGTTAGGTAGTTTTTGGTGATTTTAATTTTACATCCATTTTACATCATCTATTGGAGATGCTATTAGAATCCCACTTGAGATTGACGATGTCTGTCTTATGCTGCTTCAGCCTTGACGTCTTACGGCTCACCGGAGCTGCTCGAACGACAGAACGATCCATCACAACAGAGCAGTGCACTGGACGCCGTCTACATATTCCTTAGATCTTCCTCCACACCTCCGACAGCCACCTCTGCCTCAACTGCTTCAGCGACCAACCCAATGATGCTGAGGTGACACGGCTACGGCAAAGAGGTTGTACACTTGTTGCATCACTTATTACTATACATTCACGTCGATCCATTAGGGCTATTTTGGTTGAAAAACGTCGATCCACTGGTTGTTACCATCACTCTAAGTTTCTGCATGCTCTCCTTACATAATCTCACCATATTTTTTTTGTATGCATGTCAGATATTGTACACATTTATGCTGAACACGTAGAGAAAAAGAGAAGAGTTTTGCGCGTCAATACAATGTCATGCAGACATCGCTCCATCGCGGGTTCAATGGCAAACCCTCCGCACCCCTCTCCAGATTGTAATCCAGAGGAAGATATATGTTCTGAGGCGGATTCAGACGCCACTGACCACTCCTATTTACTCCCCAAGGTGTTTGCTCTACCTTGGCATGATGATGTTAGTCATATCATGCATATGTTGCCTTGCAGTGCCTACTTTTGACATCATATATGTCATCTGCTTAGTTTAGATATGTTCTGTAATGCCACCTGTTTAGTTTCTATATCATATATGGGAATTATGCAGTCTCATGTCTTTTAGCTAGCCATAATATATGTGAAATGTGTAATGCCATCATGTTTAACCAGGCATCATATATTTGAATGATATCTTGCCCATCCTTTTCTTCATTACATTTCCATTTGTCGACAATGTCTGTACATTAAACTACTCTTCCTGTGAATCAACCATTTGGGTGGGAGATGGAAAAATCTGGAGTGAAAACAAGGCCTTCAGAGCAGACAGTGCTACCTGTCGAAGCAGATCTCTTGTTGGGTCCCGATAGCTCCTTAGAGATGGATTCAGAGACAGATGACCAGTCATATTCCCCCACTGAGGTGTATGCTCTAACTTGGCATGGTTATACTGCTCATATCATGCATACGGTGTCTTGCATTGCTTAGTTTAGACATCATATATACAATATTCAACACCATGTTCTTAGTTCAGACATCATATCGAATGCCCTCTATTTAGCATATAAATCACATATGTGAATTAAATGATGCGATCCTGATTACTTAGATAACATGTAGGTGAATTATGTCATGTGATCCTGTTTAGTTATTCATGATATCTTTGAATTATGTTATGCTATGCTATCCAGTTTAGATAGACATCATATATATGTGCAATTCTGTCATGCTATCCGTTTTAGTTAAACAATATACATGTCAACTATTCCCTCTTTTTTCCACACTGTCTATTGCATTTGTCTCTCATACAATGTATGTACATTCAACTATGTTTCTTGTTTATCAGCCATTTGAATTGGAGCGGGTGATGCATGTATCTAGCGGACTAAAAACACGGTCTTCAAATAAAACAGTGCTACCTCTTTGTGGAGATAGCACCCCGTTTGTGCATGCACAAGAACCAGCCCTACCACACATAACCCAAACTCTCGCAGATTGTACCCCTACTGCAATGGAACCAACTTCACCCAATCTAACCCCAACCCCAGCCGATAGTAACACAGTTCCTGTTGACACAGCACAATCTCCACCACAGAGCTCCCAAACAAGAGCAGTTAGTAAGGCAGCTCCAGTGCCCAAAGGGCCAGTACTATCACGGCGAACCCCAACTCCACCAGTTAGTACGCCTATTCCTGTGGAGGAAGCACAACCAGCTAGTCGTAGTTTAGCATCTATCGCATTTGATGTTGTTAAATCGTATGTGTGTATCTTCCCATCTTGGAAATATTATACTGAAGATGAAGGAAAATGCCAGTTGCAGGTGTTTGTCCAGGAGTTATGTGTAAGTAATGTTTTTCGTGGCAATTACTTTGCCTCATCCCATACATCCTACCTCCATGATGGTTATAATACAGCAAATTTTCCCATTTTTCTCTATAGAGAAGGACCAATTTGGAAACTCAGGATGAGGTAACCTGTGCTAATACCTCTGCTATCTTCAAGAATGCTTGGTGGCAGTATCGGAATTACCTGAAGAAAACGTACTTCACCGGCAAAGAAACTCATCAAATTTCCTTACGTTCTCTTGAGACACATTTACTGGACGATGACTGGGAACGCCTTGTTCTGTACTGGTCCCGAACCAAGAATGTGGTAAGGTCTATGAGCTCATTTTCTATTTTTAAGTATTATATTCTTGCGTCTTACTGTACTCTGTTCATGTAGAACAAGTGCCTAAACCTGAAGAACAACTGTTCTAATTTAAGATTCCATTGCTATCATAGTTCAAAAAAGCGCTAGGCGTTAATTGTGCGTTTTCCACCGCCTTGCACGTTCCTGACCAAAGCGCATGCTTATGCGCAGTTATGCACAGATTAAGCGTAGTTATGCGCAATGCGTTTTACCAACGCCTAGAGCCTAGGCGCGCTTAAGCGCTCGCTTAGGCGCGCCTTTTTTTACTATGATTGCTTTGCTCTTGTATCACTGTATTTACTCATACAAACTTATTTTTAAATTGAAGGATCCAATCGAAACTCCAATGGCACAAAGGTATGTTCAGGCATGTTTCTTTAACAGGTTTGCTCTTATCAATAGCTCTGTTGATTTCAATTTCAATTGTGTATACAGTTGACTTTCATATCATACACATTACTAGCATCACAACAGAGCCAATAGTGTTGTTGTACATGTAGACACGTGGTACCCATCTGAAATCTTGTTGTGCCGTGTAGCTTCCCACGCTTTGTATTCTTTCACTGCTGCTTTGTCTCTAACTGATATGATTTGAACCGTGTCTCTATTTTGATTTGGCAAGACAATGAAGTGACTATAGGACATAGATATATGTTTGTTTGATGCTTTTATTATGTACTAGTACTTGGCAATAGAAGACTTGGTAGTTTAATCCTGTCCACCTTACTAATGAACTGCTTCACCGAAATGAGTTTCATATACTAGTACATGCTAAACTTGTTATGTGTCTGCTTGTTTCTTCTTTTAGAATGCTGACAGAATATTGGGGAAGAGTGCCTTATTAAGCAATGGTAAAGGAAGTAATGCAGATAAGGTTCATGATAGTGACACATCCTTGTTGATCTCCAACAAAGCTGATAAAATAGCTATGGAAGACTATCTTGAAGACAGCGAGACAACCCCAACGTCATGTCTTTGCTTAGTGTTCGAGTTACTGGCTCCTACCGCTTGCACAAGCTATTCAAACTCACTGTCTGAATCAGTTCGGTTTCTTGAGTCTCAACTACAAGCTGAAAGACATCGATCAATTTGTCTTTGCGACAAGAAGTGGAAGGACTGCGGAAGTCCCTGGAGCATTCAGATGCATACTTTCTGGTGCAACAGCAAGCATTGGAGGATTTTAGCGCCAAACAGGACAAAGCTAATCAGCTTGCTAAGCTTATTGCCAACATGGTGGATACCCAGGATAACGTTTCTTGAGCTCTTCTGAAGTTGTTTCAGTTATGCTCTTGTTTTGCTGCCGCGTTTATTTCCACTGGTGGCCAATTTTGACGGCCAGTGTATGTATGTGCTGCTTTGTTCCCTATATTTACACTGGTGGCGAACTTTGATGCCCAGTGGATGTAATATGTGTAATAGCGGTAATGGGCTAGCGTTAATTGCTTGCTTATTTATTTCCTTATTGTCTTGTTTAGTTGTTTGCTTGTAGTCACCGCAGTTCTTTTTCTGTCTTTTTCTAGTGGCCACAATAGCCTATTTTTGGTAACTAGGCCAAAATAGTCATGGCAACACATGGACTGTTGTAACCATGGGCCTCCTGCAGGCTGTATGATCCATGGGCCTTCTTCCGGCCGTAGGATCCATTGGCCTTCTATACGGGCCTTAGGGTCCATGGGCCTTCTACAGGCCGTATGGTCCATGGGCCTTCTACGGGCCGTACGATCCATGGGCCTTCTACGGGTCGCACTATCCATGGGCCTCATACGGGCCGTAGGATCCATGGGCCTTCTATGGGGCGTATCATCATTTCACCAATCATGGGTCGTACTATTCATGGACCATAACGGGCCGTTAATAGGCCTTATTTGATAACTCTATGAAAACAGCCCAACGGGTTTTTTTGACATGAAAACGGCCCAACGTATTAACGGTCCGCAACCGGCCGATCGTAACGACGGGCTGAATTTGGCCCACAAGCGTAAAATGACAATGAACGGGCCGTATGTAACCGAATGCTACAAATGAGCCTAAGAATCAATGGGCCCCGAGAAGGCCGAAAGATAACGTATTGAAACGCATTAATAGAATAACGGGCCGTTAATGGTTATAAAGTGATACACTGTTCATTACGGGCCAGTTTCACCACGGGCCGTTAATGGGCCAAGAGTTACAAAGGGCCTCATATGGGCCGAAAGAAGTCATGGGCCACACATGGGCCGGAAGCTAAAACGGGCTAGAATCATATTGGATGGCCCAGATGATGCTACTGGGCCTAACTCGCATAGGGAGTAACTGGCCCTGGGTTAACGGGCTGTAAATGGGCTATATGCGAACAGGCCGTTAACAGGCTTTCCGTGGGCCGGCCCGCTACCTTTTGACCAAGTCAAACGGGTCGGTCTTTTCACAGGAATGGGACTCTGTTGGGCCGTGCCACGTGTCGCCGTATCATAGGCGCCTTCGGTCAAATGAGCGGATGACATCTGTCCCAACGTGAGCCGACACGTGTTTCCTCCAGCCAATGATGATTTTACACGTGGAAAATCCCCATTAGTCGGGGCTATTAACGGGTTATCAGATCCAAAACCCGACCCGATAGCTTAACGGCGTTCCGTTACGGTGGATGCCACGTGTCGGTCACCCTTGACGAAAACACTTCTGTGACGCGCGATTTATCGTCATGGAAGTGGACACTTCCGTGATGATAATTCTGGAAATGTCATGGAACACTTCTACGACAGCACAGGTATGACTATCTTGATTCTGTCATAAATTTGTCATGGATGTACATGCATGAAAAAAAAACATGACCTACTGTGACAAACACGTATCATCACAGAAGTGTATTGTTTTTGTAGTGACGACAGTAAGGCTGATGTATTCTACCTCATGCATTGATAAGTCTACAACGTATCTATAATTTTTTATTGCTTCATGCTATATTATATACTGTTTAGAATGATTATTGACCTTATTATACACTTTTATATTATTTTCGGGACTAACCTATTAACCGGAGGCCAGCCCTCATTGCTGTTTTTTTGCCTATTTTAGGGTTTCGCAGAAAAACGATATCAAACGGAGTCCAAACGAAATGTAACCTTCGGGAACGTGATTTATGGAACAAATGCAATCCAGGAAGCTTGGAGTCCACGCCAGGGCATCAACGAGGAGGCCACGGGGTAGGGGGCCCCCCTACCCCCGGGCGCGCTCTCCACCCTCGTGGGCCCCATGTTGCTCCACCGACGTACTTCTTCCTCCTATATATATCTACGTACTCCTAAACGACCAGATACGGAGCCAAAACCCTAATTCCACCGCTGCAACCTTCTGTACCCGTGAGATACCATCTTGGGGCCTTTTTCGGCGCTCCGCCGGAGGGGGCATTGATCACGGAGGGCTTCTACATCAACACCATAGCCCCTCCCATGATGTGTGAGTAGTTTACTTCAGACCTTCGGGTCCATAGTTATTAGCTAGATGACTTCTTCTCTCTTTTTGGATCTCAATACAAAGTTCTCCCCCTCTCTTGTGGAGATCTATTTGATGTAATCTTCTTTTGCGGTGTGTTTGTTGAGATCGATGAATTGTGGGTTTATGATCAAGTTTATCTATGAACAATATTTGAATCTTCTCTGAATTATTTTATGTATGATTGGTTATCTTTGCAAGTCTCTTCAAATTATCGGTTTAGTTTGGCCTACTAGATTGATCTTTCTTGCAATGAGAGAAGTGCTTAGCTTTGGGTTCAATCTTGCGGTGTCCTTTCCCAGTGACAGTAGGGGCAGCAAGGCACGTATAGTATTGTTGCCATCAAGGATAACAAGATGGGGTTTATTTCATATTGCATGGGTTTATCCCTGTACATCATGTCATCTTGCTTAAGGCGTTACTCTGTTCTTATGAACTTAATACTCTAGATGCATGCTGGATAGCGGTCGATGTGTGGAGTAATAGTAGTAGATGCAGGAAGGAGTCGGTCTACTTGCCTCGGACGTGATGCCTATATACATGATCATACCTAGATATCTTATATTTACTAATTGGAGGCACCATATGAGGCTCCACGTTGTCTATACGCTTACAAGGGCGATCGGATCGGGACAAAGAGTCCACGCGTACTACTCTAGGAAGGAAACATGCGTGTGTTTTAAAAAATAGGAGTCCATGCATGCTACTCTAGGGAAGAGACATGCAAGTGTTAAAAAAGAGAAGGAAACGTGCAAACCAAAATAACCTAATAAACTAATGGTTTTTTTCCAGGAATGTACAGGTAAAGTTACTCATGCATGTATCACAAAGCTAGCCTTATACATATCACAGATCAACATTGCTCGCTTATCTAAAAATATGCATACAATGTTTCATTATTTTTTGACCACGCTTCAGTGTGGTGTACCTATATTTTTTTCAGAGATGTCGTGCGTACATCTTGGTATGTGAATAATTTTTAAAAATGGCGAGCTTCTAGATAAGTCCATGCCAACCAAAAAATTATTCAAAAAAACTCCAAAATTTAGATTTTAAATTAAAAATAAATAATGATTACTTCTAGAATGTTAGAGTCCAATATATATAGGGAATTATTGAAAAAACAAAAAGGCTTCCATGAGTATTAGAACAAACTTTAAGAAACTCAATAATCCTCCAAACATTTAAAAGTACAAGGATAAGCGTTAACTCACCTTCCCTGCAAAAAAAAACTGAGTTGCGGCTCATAGTGGGACATGCAGCTCACCGGTATGTAGAACTAAAGCACACTTGACTGATCGGGCAGGGATGAGTGAGATAGGAATATGTGTCTGTCTAGGAATATGTGTCTGTCTGTGCACGCGCGCTTGCGTGTATGTGAAAAACAGGCTTGATAGACTAGAAAGATAAACGAAGAGAGACAACACGTATGGATAGGGTTGAGAGTGGTCGGCCTGACACTCACTAACTGCTCTAAGAATGGTTGTTCGCCACACATGTTTATAAACTTCCAAAAAATTCTAGCCCGTGCAGAAGCACGGGTGGACGACTAGTTCTCATAACTATGCTCAATTCTGTCAATTGCTCAACAGTAATTTGTTCACCCACCGTAAATACTTATGCTCTCGAGAGAAGCCATTAGTGAAACCTATGGCCCCCGGGTCTATTTTCCATAATATTAATCTTCCAACACTTTGTTATTTTCATTGCCTTTTATTTTACTTTGCATCTTTATTATAAAAATACCAAAAATATTATCTTATCATATCTATCAGATCTTACTTTTGCTAGTGGCCGTGAAGGGATTGACAACCCCTTTATCGGATTGGTTGCGAGGAGTTTGTTTACTTGTGTAGGTACGAGGGACTCATGCGTGGCCTCCTACTGGATTGATACCTTGGTTCTCAAAATCTGAGGGAAATACCTACGCTACTTTACTGCATCATCCTTTTCTCTTCAAGGAAAACCAACGCAGTTCTGAAGAGGTAGCAGGAAGATTTCTGGCGCCGTTGCTGGGGAGTCTACTCAAAAAGTCAACATACCAAGTACCCATGACAAACTCATCTTCCGCATTACATTATTTGCCATTTGCCTTTTGTTTTCCTCTCCCCCACTTCACCCTTGCCGTTTTATTCGCCCTCTTTTTCGTCCTCCTCTTTTTCTCGCTCGCTTTTTGCTTGTGTGTTGGATTGTTTTCCTTGTCAATGGCTAGTCCTCCTATCCTCGTTATTACTCCAGAGCATGAAGTTCTTAATTTTAAACAAACGGAGGGAGAAAATCTAAAAGACGCTTGGTATAGAATTTGCAATGCTCAAAATAAATCTACTAGGAAGCTATCTACTTCCGTTCTTCTTTGCAATTTTTATGCAGGTGCCACTCCTTGGTATAGATATATTCTCGACACCATTACCGGAGGAAACTTCTTGGGTAGCCATACTTTTGATTCTTATAATGCTTTGATAGATCTATTTGGCTCACCACCTCTTATGGTTAACGGAACTATGTTAACTTTGGAACATGTGATGCAAAGGCATGAAATTATTGGAAATAAAGTTGCTAATATTGAATTGATTGAGAAATTGGATAAAAAGATCCATAACCAAATTACCCAATATGGATCTAAGGTTGGAGTCGTTCTGAAAAACTTTAAGGAGAAGGAACCCGTAGTTAATGAAACAATAGATCAAGATTCTATTAGGATCGATAAACTTGAGGGAATTATTACCAACTTGGGGACCACCTTTTTTTCCGCTAAAAATACTCCAAATCCTCCTACCAAAACTACCAAGCTTGTTTATGTTCCTAAAAATAAGGGTGAATCTTCTAGCATGGAAACTGCGGATTTAAAATTAATAAGTCTTCATCCTAATCTTTTTGCTATCATCAAGGAACCGGTTGCTATGAATGATTTTCTTGGTTTTGTGCCTAAAAATTTGATCTTTAATAAAAAATACTCCTAAGAGTCATAGGTTCCTTATCGAAGAATTGCCTACCAAAGATGGCACTGCCTAGATCTATCCGTATCTTTATGCCTAGCTAGGGGCGTTAAACGATAGCGCTTGTTGGGAGGCAACCCAATTTTATTTTAGTTTCTTTTCTTTTTGTTTATGTTTAGTAATGAAAAAATTGTTTAGTCTCTGGTTAGATTTGTTTTTATGCTTAAATTAGTGTTTCTGCCAAGTTAAACCTATAGGATCTTCTTGGATTAAAAGTTATTTGATCTTGCTGTAATTTCCAGAAACTTTGCGCTCAGTGCCCGAATTGTTAAAAATCACCAGAACTTGATACAATACTGATTCCAATTGCTGCTGATCAATAAAAAATTTATCTAGGTCGCCCTATTTTGGTAGAATATTTGGTTTCCAGAAGTTTGCGTTAGTTACAGATTACTACAGACTGTTCTGTTTTTGACAGATCCTGTTTTTCGTGTGTTGTTTGCTTATTTTGATGAATCTATGGCTAGTAAAATAATTTATAAACCATAGAGAAGTTGTAATACAGTAGGTTTAACACCAATATAAATAAATAATTATTTCATTACAGTACCTTGAAGTGGTGTTTTGTTTTCTTTCGCTAACGGAGCTCATGAGATTTTCTGCTGAGTTTTGTGTTGTGAAGTTTTCAAGTTTTTGGGTAAAGATTTGATGGATTATGGAATAAGGAGTGGAAAGAGCCTAAGCTTGGGGATGCCCATGGCACCCCAAGATAATATAAGGACACCAAAAAGCCAAAGCTTGGGGATGCCCCGGAAGGCATCCTCTTTTAAATCTACTTCCATCGGTAACTTTACTTGGAGCTATATTTTTATTTACCACATGATAAGTGTTTTGCTTGGAGCGTCTTGTATGACTTGAGTCTTTGCTTTTTAGTTTACCAGATCATCTTTGCTTTACACACCTTTTGAGAGAGACACACATGATTCGGAATTTATTAGAATACTCTATGTGCTTCACTTATATCTTTTGAGCTATATAGTTTTTGCTTTAGTGCTTCACTTATATCTTTTAGAGCACGGCGGTGGTTTTATAGAAACTATTGTTCTCTCATGCTTCACTTATATTATTTTGAGAGTCCTACAAAACAGCATGGTAAATTGCTTAAATTGATAAATTAATCCAAAAGTAAATGGCATCCTGGATTAGAAAAATATTGTCTTATGAGTGTGTTGAATACTACAGAAAGTTAGATGATTGATAATTGTTTTGAGATATAAAGATGGTGATATTAGAGTCATGCTAGTTGAGTAGTTGTGGATTTGAGGAATACTTGTGTTAAAGGTTTGTGATTCCCGTAGCATGCACGTATGGTGAATCGTTATGTGATGAAGTCGGAGCATGATTTATTTATTTATTGTCTTCCTTATGAGTGACGGTCGGGGACGAGCGATGGTCCTTTCCTACCAATCTATCCCCCTAGGAGCATGCGCGTAATACTTTGCTTTGATAACTTGTAGATTTTTGCAATAAGTATATGAGTTCTTTATGACTAATGTTGAGTCCATGGATTATACACACTCTCTCCCTTCCACCATGCTAGCCTCTCTATTACCGTGCACTTTTCGCCGGTATCATACACCCACCATATACCTTCCTAAAAACAGCCACCATACCTACCTATTATGGCATTTTTATAGCCATTCCGAGATATATTGCCATGCAACTTTCCACCGTTTCGTTTATCATGACACGCTTTGTCATTGTCATATTGCTTTGCATGATCATGTAGTTGACATCGTATTTGTGGCAAAGCCACCGTTCATAATTTTTTCATACATGTCACTCTTGATTCATTGCATATCCCGATACACCGCTGGAGGCATTCACATAGAGTCATATGTTGTTCTAAGTGTTGAGTTGTAATTCATGAGTTGTAAGAAAATAAAAGTGTGATGATCATCATTATTAGAGCATTGTCCCAAGTGAGGAAAGGATGATGGAGACTATGATTCCCCCACAAGTCGGGATGAGACTCCCGACTAAAATAAGAGGCCATAAAAAAGGCCCAAATAAAAAATAGAGAAAAGGAGAGAATTGACAATGTTACTATCCTTTTACCACACTTGTGCTTCAAAATAGCACCATGATCTTCATGATAGAGAGTCTCCTATGATATCACTTTCATATACTAGTGGGAATTTTCATTATAGAACTTGGCTTGTATATTCCAATGATGGGCTTCCTCAAAATGCCCTAGGTCTTCGTGAGCAAGCGAGTTGGATGCACACCCACTTAGTTTCTTTTGTTGAGCTTTCATATACTTATATCTCTAGTGCATCCATTGTATGGCAATCCTTACTCACTCACATTGATATCTATTAATGGGCATCTCCATATCCCGTTGATACGGCTAGTTGATGTGAGACTATCTTCTCCCTTTTTGTCTTCTCGACAACCACCGTTCTATTCCACATATAGTGATATATCCATGGTTCACGCTCATGTATTGCGTGAAGATTGAAAAAGTTTGAGAACATAAAAGTATGAAACAATTGCTTGGCTTGTCATCAGGGTTGTGCATGATTTAAATACTTTGTGTGGTGAAGATAGAGCATAGCCAGACTATATGATTTTGAAGGGATAACTTTCTTTTGCCATGTTATTTTGATAAGACATAATTGCTTAGTTAGTATGATTGAAGTATTATTATTTTTATGTCAATATTAGAATTTTTTATTGAATCTTTCGGATCTGAATATTCATGCCACAATAAGATGAATTACATTGAAAAGTATGCCAAGTAGCATTCCGCATCAAAAATTCTGTTTTTATCATTTACCTACTCGAGGACGAGCAGGAATTAAGCTTGGAGATGCTTGATACGTCTCCAACGAATCTATAATTTTTGATTGCTTCATGCTATATTGTATACTGTTTAGAATGGTTATTGGGCTTTATTATACACTATTATATTATTTTTGGGACTAACCTATTAACCAGAGGCCCAACCCACATTGCTGTTTTTCTTTGCCTATTTTAGTGTTTTGCAGAAAAAGGATATCAAACGGAGTCCAAACGGAATGAACCTTCGGGAACGTGATTTATGGAACAAATGCAATCCAGGAAGGCTTGGACTCCACGCCAGGGCATCAACGAGGAGGCCACGAGGTAGGGGGCACGTCTACCCCCCTGGGCGCGCCCTCCACCCTCGTGGGCCCCATGTTGCTTCACCGACGTACTTCTTCCTCCTATATATACCTACGTACCCCAAACGACCAGATACGCGGCCAAAACCCTAATTCCACCGCTGCAACCTTCTGTACCCGTGAGATCCCATCTTGGGGCCTTTTCCGGCTCTCCGCCGGAGGGGGCATTGATCACGGAGGACTTCTACATCAACACCATAGCCCCTCTGATGATGTGTGAGTAGTTTACTTCAGACCTTTGGGTCCATAGATATATATTAGCTAGATGGCTTCTTCTCTCTTTTTTGATCTCAATACAAACTTCTCCCCCTCTAATGTGGAGATCTATTCGATGTAATCTTCTTTTGCGGTGTGTTTGTTGAGACCGACGAATTATGGGTTTATGATCAAGTTTATCTATGAACAATATTTGAATCTTCTCTAAATTATTTTCTGTATGATTGGTTATCTTTGCAAGTCTCTTCGAATTATCGGTTTAGTTTGGCCTACTAGATTGATCTTTCTTGCAATGGGAGAAGTGCTTAGCTTTGGGTTCAATCTTGCGGTGTCCTTTCCCAAAGGATGAGGGGCAGCAAGGCACGTATAGTATTGTTGCCATCGAGGATAACAAGATGGGGTTTATTTCATATTGCATGAGTTTATTCCTCTACATCATGTCATCTTGCTTAAGACGTTACTCCGTTCTTATGAACTTAATACTCTAGATGCATGCTGGATAGCGGTCGATGTGTGGAGTAATAGTAGTAGATGCAGGCAGGAGTCGGTCTACTTGTCTCGGACGTGATGCCTATATACATGATCATACCTAGATATTCTCATAACTATGCTCAATTCTGTCAATTTCTCAACAATAATTTGTTCACCCACCGTAAATACTTATGCTCTCGAGAGAAGCCACTAGTGAAACATATGGCCCCCGGGTCTATTTTCCATCATATTAATCTTCCAACACTTTGTTATTTTCATTGCCTTTTATTTTACTTTGCATCTTTATTATAAAAATACCAAAAATATTATCTTATCATATCTATCAGATCTTACTTTTGCAAGTGGTCGTGAAGGGATTGAAAACCCCTTTATCGCGTTGGTTGCGAGGAGTTTGTTTACTTGTGTAGGTATGAGGGACTCGCGCGTGGCCTCCTACTGAATTGATACCTTGGATCTCAAAAACTGAGGGAAATACTTACGCTACTTTACTGCATCATCCTTTCCTCTTCAAGGAAAACCAACGCAGTGCTCAAGAGGTAGCATGCTTCACCTTGTCGAGTACAGAAGGGATAATCAACGCCTTCGCATGTCACCTACTTCCAACGATGCTGAGATTGTCAGCTTGGCCAAAAATATAGGAAGGTCACCGGATCATTGAATCCGAGCTGACTTTTATCACGTACCGTGTGAACTTGCCCAAGTGATCACGAAGCAGGTCCTCGAACCAACAGGGTTGTTCTACCACGGAATGGCAATGACACGGGAAGATGTCCAAGCACTGCTAACTGCTCAGTATCTGGACCTGACGCCTTTCAAGAAGCTCGGGCGCTTCCTCCCTGACTATGAGGATTGGTACGCCGACAAGCAGGACTGATTGTCGATGACAAATATGTGTCACTACTGTCTTTCTATTGCAAAACTTTGAGCTTATGCATGGCGAAGCTATGTGATGTAATAAAACTGTGGTCCTGAACTAGCGTAGATCGCTCTAGTTAATTAGTTTGGGTAGTTGGAACTTCGTTATTTATGTGTACTATATGGATTGCTTGTATTTTGCTAACTCTGTCTCTTCGTGTTTCTCATGTACATTAAGTTGCATATTATCGATGAATTCATCAACTGATGATGCAGGTGCATAGATCAGAGATGGCGAAGGAGTGCTATGTTGTATTCGTTGGGAGGGATCCAGGAGTGTACACACACTTGGAAGATGCTAAGGCTCAGGTGGACGGGTACTCTTGTGGTAGCCACAGAGGGTTTGCCACTAGAGCCGAAGGGGAGAATGCTTACATGAGGTGGACGCTCAAGCAAGAGAGAGAGCGGAACCTCCAGTGCCTCAAGTACTACATAGTCGCGGTCTTGCTCATGTTGATCGCTCTTCTCTTCTACATCATGGTTTAGATAGAGATGATGAAACTTGTGTGTGTGCCATGACTTTGCAGTTGCACTTATTCGAGACATGACTTTTGTGTATCGTTATTTTCGAGATGTGATGATATTTGCGTTGAATGATGATGATGGTATGACGAGACTACTTTATGTATATGATGTGATGAGAATAGTGTATGTTTATTGTGATCTGATGAAACTACTGTATGTGGAATGTACAAATACATCACAAATACGTAGAGGGGGTATGAATGTGTGAAAGCAGGAACACTAGCAGCAGCGCTGGATTAGCATCTAGCAGCAGTGCTGGACATGCACCTAGCAGCAGTGCTAGATTATCCACAACGCTGGTCAAAGTGCAGCGCTACAGATTTTTAGTAGTAGCGCTTGTCAGCGCAGCGCTACTGCTACAACTTAGTGGTAGCGCGATAGCAGTAGCACTGGGCCAGCTATGGGAAATTCCAGTGCTACTAGTAGGCTTTCTCCTAGTAGTGCTCTCAGCCACTTCCAGAAACCCTAAAGTTTCGGTCTCACCAAAAGCCATTTTGGTGCATCCGATTTCCCTTCTGTTCCCTTGCCTTCAGTTCCAGAAGAATTTCGGTCATTCCGACTTTTACTCCCGGTCATACCGAGATGGTGTTGCCAAGTCTCTAACCTCCTTCTGTGTAATATCCAAGTTTCTGACCTCCTTCAGCGCTACTGAAGAGGATGGGTTTTGAAGACCATGAAAGTATGTAAACCAAAAAAATTCACCTAAGGACCCATCATGGTGTGGATTTTGAAGTAAAGCTGTACAATTCTGAGAGTGTAACCCATTTTGGTTGCAAAAAATTCGGAAGCACTTTGCAAGATGTATGGTTTTGATGAGGGTATGCTTATCACCATGGATCTTGGTGATCCTACGATCAAGCAAGACAATATGGACATTTGGGTCCTTGTTGATACACTTCCAATTCTTCCCCCATGTGAGCTTCTCAAACATAGTTATTAAGTAATTTATGTTGTTTATTTCAAAATAGTTGACAACTTATTTCCATTGACAGCTTATTTTCATTCTTCAAAGAATCTGCGGAAGATGGTAGACAAAACCCACTACACCGATGGCTCTAAATTAACTTATAAGGAGAAAAATTATCTGATCGCATTTTGTACTGATCTTGAGAATTACAATATCTACAATCGAACTCCTCAACATTATGGTCAATACGTGCCACTAGTGCACGTGTTGAACTACGGTAACTACCATGGAGATACCCTGGTAAGATTTTTTACTATTACGACATCCATGCATCTTTTGCATACTTCTAAAACTAGTACATCATTGCTAACTACGAAGTTATTACTATGTTTTTCAACAGATAATCCCGAATGATTGTGTGCCTCATCTGATTTATACGCACGGTCGCCTTAATGTTTTGAACATACAACCAGGTCGTCCTACAAATCTCAACTGTCCATACCGGATTTCTAAAAGAAGTGGAGACATGACAATCAAAGAATGGAAAAAAATGTATGGACAGTCGTAAGGAGCTTCTTGGAAGCAAAAGGAAGCGAAGCGCAAGAATTGGTGACATGATGATCTCCATTCTTCATAATGGAGAGTCAAGGTCTATATTGTTTTATGCTATTTTACCTTAAGGGTGTTTAGGTCCTACCTGATATCGATGATCATGTGCTAAGAACAATAATGTAGGGTTGGGTTCGATGACTATGAGGATGATGATCATATGACTTGTTATTAATAACGAGTAGAAGTTGTATGATGATGCATGATTAATAGGACTTGTTATTATATATGATGATGTATGATGCGATTAGGAAGAGTTATTATATATCAGCAGGTGAAATGAACATTGCAGTAGCGTTGGTAAACCAAGCATGAAGATATAAGAGAGGACACTTCTCTCTATTAGCTAGCTAATAACAACCTAAATTAACCCCCAGACCCCTAAACCAGCCACTTTCAAAAAAAAACCTCAGCTCCAGCCAGCTGCTGACGCGTGGAAGTCTTTTGGTCTCGGTTTATGTCACCAACCGGGACCAAAGGCCTCCCTGTCTGGGCTGCCCGCAGTGGCCACGTGAAGGCTCATCTGTCCCGGTTCGTGTAAGAACCAGGACTAAAGGGGGAGGGCATTAGTACCGACCTTTTAGTCCCGGTTCTTAAACCGGGACAAAAGACCCTTACGAATCGGGACAAATGCCCTGTTTTCTACTAGTGCTGGTCAAACAATTACTCCCTCCATCCTGAAATACTTGTCATCAAAATAAATAAAAGGAGATGTATCTAGACATACATTAGTTCTAGATATATTTCTTTTTATCCATTTTGATGACCAGTATTTTCGGACGGAGGGGGTACTACAATATAATCTTTTCTCTTTCCATGCTCCAAGCAGTCTCAGTAATACTTATTTTCAAGGATTTTATTTTTATGTTTTTCAGAATCTCCAGGGGATGTTTTTTCAGAACAGTCATTTTGTACAATCAAAATTAAGTTGACAGCGATTTCCTTCTGGGCCAAGTCCATCTCGCAAAGAAATAAGGCCAGCCCGCTTCAGTGCCCATCCCATGGCCAGCCCAATCAAAGGTCTTTCCGGTTAAACCCATCCCATCCCTTCCGCCGCCGCCTTGTTTTCCTGGGACGGATCCAGAAACCAGGACGAGCTCCCAGCCGGCGACGATGGCGGCGGACGCAACAGCAGGAGCAACGCGTCCCAGCCGCGGCCTCCCGGACGAGATCTCCATCTGGGAGATCCTCGTCCACCTCCCCCCAAATGCCCTCCTACGCTGCCGCGCCGTCTGCCGCGCGTGGCGCCGCGCAACCACCACCCGCGACTTCCTCCTCGCCCACCACGCCCGCCAGCCCAACCTCCCCCTCCTCTGCGACTCCAAATTCATTGGAAAAGACGGCTACTCCCTAGACATCATCTCCTTCGACCACCGGGCCGCCGCTGACCAGCTCCGAACTGTCGCGCGATTTGGCGGCATCTCCTACAGTCTGGTAGCTTGCTGCGACGGCCTCTTCGTCCTGGCCGTAAACAGGGCGCACCTTGGCATCTCAATGAACATGACGCACTTCGCCATCTACAACCCGGCAACTCGTCAATATGCTTCCCTCTCGATGCTTTCAGGCTTAAGGCTCTTGGGAATGTACCATCACCCTGCTACGGGCGAGTACAGACTACTGATGCATTGCCAGTGGTCATATGGACTGGAACCTACGAGACAAGTTGGCTCCTATGTCTTCTCATTGGGCTCTGGCCAGCCCCTGAGGCACATCGGCAAGTATCTCGATGCCAATGAACTGAGCAACACATCTGTGCTATTCCATGGTTGCTTGCATTGGTACCGAATGAAGCGCGGGGGAAAAAGCAGCACGATAATCGTGTTTGACACCATTGCTGAGTCGTTCCGGCAGATGCGCCCTCCAAATGTTTCTGGCTGCGTCGACCTATTTGAGATGGATGGCATGCTTGGCATGTCCAACTTAAATTATTCAGTGAATATACTCGAAGTCTGGGTTCTACAGGACTATGAAAGCGAGGTCTGGACTTTCAAGTGCCAGATTGGATTGCCGTTTATGGAGATCAGGGCGCAATGTGGTTACCGTGGGAGTGCCGATATTTGGAGTGCAGTGGTCGTACCTGAGGAAGGTGAGTTGCTTGTGATGTTACGGTTTAACGAGTGGCTGATTCAGGTTGACATGGACAGCAAGTTGGTTGCCACTTTTCATTGCAGGGGAGTCGTTCCTATCCAATTTCATCTCAAACAAACTCTTGTTCCGCATACCTTCTTTCCAACACTAGAGGGTTATGTTGTGAACATTTTCCTTTAATCTGAAGGTTGTTGAGCGAGCTGGCACTTCTTAATTTATTAGGTGTTTTATCCTCATGAGCTGCAGTATGTATGAATTAGACCACTATGAGCCTAGTTGCTTTTCTGTTGATGCATAAAATTGTAATCAAGAAATGCATGTTTGTGTTCATGACCTTTCAGAATGAAGGGTTTATTGTGCGCGTCGATGCCAAAATTACCAAGTCACTTTGGCATGTGTTTGAACTTTGAAATATGTGCTAACTAATCTGGCCCATGTCTCTATTTTCTTGAACTGGAGAGTTCACTTAGGTATATTAATCTAGGCCTTTAGGGGTTTTCATACTAGTTAGCAATACACTGTTTGTTGAACTGAAGAATTGTACTATTCCTTTTTATCTGGGTCTTCTTTTTCTGGGACGTTATCTAGTGTCCTCCTGTTCAGCAATCTAAATGTGCTTCATGTTTTTGTTGTTTTCTTCTAGCTAATGATAAAATGTGGAAGATTGTCCTCTTTGTTGATCACTAGCAGGTTGCATCTGATTTGTAGAAGAGCTTGGAGCACATCCACCTGATTTCTAGGAGAGCTTGGAGCATTACTAGTCTAACAAAAAAACTGCTCCATAGTCATTTTTCCTTTATTAATCCATTGCATCAGGTTGAGTAACTATGGATGCTAGGCTCGGTATTAAAGTGAGAGTCCCCACTAGCAGACTTAGTTACATTTGTCTCCTTTCAACCAGTATATATTTTCCTAGGAAAAAACTGATGTGCTATCAAGTTAGCAACAATTTCCCTGTTGCAACTATGGTCGATCCGTCGACAGATCAAATGGGAAGGGCATTTTCGTGCTTCAGGGTTTTTCTATTGAAGTATTTTGACCCTTGTATTTCTTTTCCTCGCACATAATTCTGATTTATATTAGAGCTGTTTTTTAATTTATGGGTGGTCATCAAGTAAAGGCACACCCAATCCCGGAATCAAAAGCTGGCGGTACATACAGAGTTATTCACTGAGCGTGTTATTGTTGCAGTATTCATTTTATGAGTTATTTTGCTGAAATGGAAATATCTAATGGGGTGTTTACAGACTTACTGATTTTTAACATTATATCCCCTCCAAGTTGATGCAGAGCTGATGACCCCCACGACCAGGGTCTCCACCGATAGGTGTTTTTCACCTGTCCAATTTTCGTCGGGGGAGATTGGAGCAATTTGTTTGGGGTGCCAGGATGGCATTTTGTTAGAGTGGAATGATGTTTACCTACAGTAGTGCAGAAGTGCAGAT
This sequence comes from Aegilops bicornis, assembly GCA_021605145.1. Lineage (NCBI taxonomy): Eukaryota > Viridiplantae > Streptophyta > Magnoliopsida > Poales > Poaceae > Aegilops > Aegilops bicornis. Next base: position 807,761,915 of record CM038671.1, read on the forward strand.
GGTTTAGCAACTAAGACACTTCACCATATTCATGTAGTACTAGCTACATTTGCAACCTTTATCTCCTTTCAAGGAGTTACATATTGTCCCAACAAAAAAAACTGTTGCACTATCAAGTTAGCAATGATTTCCCTTTTGCAACATTGGTCGGTCTGTTGACTGATCCAATGGGATGGACCTTTCTTGTCCTCCCATGTTTTTTCTGTTTCCTTGTTTGGATTTATTTCCATCATTTTCACTCCAGCTACAAACCATGTATAATAGTTTCATGATCACGCTACATACATGTAACAAAATCGCGCAGGTCCCACATTATGCTCGTGAGACGCTGTGGTTGCAAGCCATAAGCTATGCTCATTTTCATCTCTACTAGATGGCGCCAGATCATTTTGATTAACAATGACCAAAATAAATAAAAAATGCCTTGTCTCCAATCACCTCCACAGGCAAAACTACAAAATGAAATATGTTGCATCTTCATTAAACCATCAGATGTATACGAACGGAATCGATCACGTGTTTGGAGAGGAGTTTGCTAGGGTTTTGATCCACAGAAGCAACGGGGAGGAAAAAATGGACACGTGTGGCAGTAAGGGTTTCTATACTGCAACCATGGCGGGCTACCGAGACGAGCCCGGCGGCGTCCTCAGGAGGCTAGGAGCTCCACACCTTCCTCGATGCTGCAGGCATAGGTCTGAGTCGGTGGCGTCAAATCGCTAGGTCAGCTGCGTCAGTGCCTGAATCGCAGTCGTTGAACTGCATGTTCATCCACCTGTCATTGTTGGCATGGCGCACAAGCAAGTTTGCTGACAATAACTGGGTGTTATGGAAGCAGCGTACCTTTTAATTCCCTATAATCAATTCCCTTGCTTGTAGAAAATCTGAATCATTTATACAGAAGCTACAGATGTTGGTGCAAGCTAGCCATCATCTTCATGAGTCGATCCCCAAAAGCGTCCCAAAGCTAATACTTGAGTCGATCGTATTATCCCTGAAATGTCATTACAAGATATTTAGTGAACTTCAAATAAAAGCACGACGGTAGGACGATTGGCTAAAGTGAGTAATGCACATGCAACATCCAAGGTAAATCTCTGGCCTCAAAACTTGGGTTTCCTGTGTCATAACAAAATATGGTATTAGCACTTAAAATAGCTATATAAAAGCTCAGAAGTTGCTTTCCACGCTTATCATAAGAATCCTTTTTACAAGATAAATTGGGGCTTCGTACAACTTACCAAACTTAGTTCAACAGCAAATAAATTAAGTGTCTAATCATAGCGAGCTAGTAACCCTCTTAATCCCACGAATGAAATAGGTACAACCCACTAGTAGAAAACAGGGCATACGTTCGGGCCAGACACTATTAGGAAAAGGGCTGCTACTGGCGCAACAGTTTTGCCTACTAATGGCGCACTACTGGTGCGCCACGAGCACCACGCTATTAGAATTAAATACTAAAGGCACACCCCTGGTGCGTCATTAGTATCTGGTATACTAATGGCGCACCATGACGCACCATACAGTGCGTCATTAGTATAGCCCAACATGCGTCATTAGAATGCCTCCCGGGGGCCACATTTACCCATGTGCTTTGGCATACTAATGGCGCACTAGGGGGTGATGCGCCATTAGTGTCCTTTCTGCATTGCGCCATTAGTGTGCTGAGTGGTGCGCCACTCGTATGAATATTAGGGAATTTTTTTTCTTTTCTGATATTTGCACTGGTTACAAAATATATTATTGGACAGAATATAGACAGCACCACAGAGAAACAACAGATTATTCGAATACAATAGAAGATTAGTCTCCGAATACAATTCATCATATTAGTCTCCGAATTCAAAAGACCGAACAAAGATAGAACATTACAAGTCTCGAGACTGCGAGTAGCGAGTTTGTCTTCACATTACAAGTCGATATCGATCATCTAAACTACCATCACATAGAAGAGAGCTGCGGTCATCGCGATGAGCATCATCGTGATGAAATTGGTCTTCATCCGGTTCCTCCACCGCTTCCTCCTCTCTCCCGCTAGATAGCGCGCGTATCTAGATTCCGCCTCCGCCCTAGTGGTGTACCCTTTGTAACTGTTACCGCTAAAACGATGAACCTGTCTCCGACACTCCTCCCAGTCGTCGTAGACTCCGGGAACCTTACCCTTGTACACGACATACGACGGCATCTCTATGCACTAGCCAAACAAAACGTTAGTAGCAATTCACAGACAATACATAAGCAATATATAAGTATGCAACAAAAGGATCGAAAGACAAAAGCAAGATATTAATAGCACGATTCATGGTCCTACTAATAAATAGCATCGATTACATCTAAGTTGAACGACTGTCCAAACCAAAGAGACATACAAGTTCATTAAAGTTTAATTACAACATGAGCTAATCGATGTTTCAGAACTACACATAGCATCACTACTTTCGACTCGACTAAAGGACCGGAGCGTGGATGAAGCCGCCGTCTCTCGTGATGGTCGTGAAGTCGCGGGCTTTGTCAGCCTGCATTTGTAGCATTGTGTCTATATCACTGTTGGACGGATGATATCTGAGGTAGAACTGCCCCGAGGTACGAAGGGCATCTTGATGGATGATTTCTGCAAACTCCGACTGGATGCGAAAGAATTCTTGTTTGATGTCCGCGTCCTGGATTGCCGACAAGCTTGCGGCCCAATCTTTGAGATTATTTATTAGCAGAAGGTGATTATGGTCCCGTACGATCGTACGCATGTGATGAAGGGCGTAGTAGGCATCCTTCTGAGTTTCATTACAATACTCATTATCTTACAACTTCAAGTGAGTGTTACTGTCTTGTGCATATTCGGTTTCCCTTAATTATTACTCGAGGTTATAGTAATTAATGTACTTGATGAGTTATGCATGCGTGCGCAGGTTCCACTATATTCTCCTAGAGATTAAGCTTGAGCAGGTACTGGTAAATTTCTTAGACTCGAGACGAAAAGATCCCGAGGACTATGCGGACATGTCTAAAATGCTCGAGAAGTAAGTTGAATCGATCATCATCGCACCATATCAGCAACTTTGTTCATTTCATGATATCAATTAACTGTTTTCTTTGTCTCGTAGGGTTTGGAAAGTATTCACCGCACAAGTTCGGGACTGCCGCGGGATCTGCAATGGAAATACCCGAAAGTAAGTACTACTAGCTAGCTAGTTCCGCGCATCTCCCATTGATTCTAGCTACTTTCATCAATGCCATTTATAATGCTTCATTATCAGTTTGACTTACCTCTATTTCTTGTAAAGTGCTTGTGGCAGGAAGCCGGGAATAATTATTGTGGATACTACGTCTACGAGTTCATCTACAACGCGACGGCCAAGAATAGGCGGGGCTGCTCTAAAAGACAATATGAAGTGCGTAAGGAAAAATATTCACAAGTTTATTTTATTACCATCATTTCTGCTGAGTTTCATTCATATATATGTATTGACCCCCTTATTCAAATTAGATGTGGGAGATGCCGAATGAACTCCTACAACAAGATCGCATGCGAGCAATTCAAGAGGAATTGGCTAGATTCTTTCTTGACCACGTCATCAATAAAGCCGGAGAATACCATGCATGTGGAAGTTGAGTTCATATGTTAGGGTATTGTAAGAGATCTTACATATTGTATATATATATATGATGAATAGTAACACTATAGGGTCGCGCTATTCGTCACCTTGGGTGAGAAATAGTTATTCTTCACCCACCTCTATTTTAACATCTATGCACCGTAATTTTACGTTCGTAAATTTTGTCTTATTATAGACATAAAAAAAGAACGTAAGAAAACTTATAATCTTCGTAAAGAAAATTTATGTTACGTAAAATTACAAATGTAAAAACATAGTGTAAAATGTACATAAAATATAATTTTTGATCTAGTATTTTTTTTGTTATGCCAAATTTTATGCAGTAAATCAATATGAATGTAACTATTTGTATTTCAAATATAATTTATTTATGAAATGATCGTAAGATTACCACGGTTGAAGAATAACTTATTCTGCACCCTGGGTAATGAATAGTAACACTATATAGCCAGTACCGTCAGTAAGATATACGAAAACTTGTTGTTCGACCAATCTCTCGAGAAGGAGTGGTCGATCACTTCTCTCTGTATATGCTCATGACGATCTTCTGTACTTAATAGTTTTCTTCATTTGCTTACTAGCTAGCTAGCGTGTCGAGTCCTCTCTATACGTATAGTACGTAGCGTCGACCAAGCATGGAGATAAGAGAGGACACTTCTCTCTATTAGCTAGCTAACATAATATATGAAACCCCTAAATTAACCCTACAAAACCCCCCAACCCCCCCCCCCCCCCCCTCTTTCAGAAAAAAACAAAAAACCCAGCCCTGAAGGCTTGTGGCGTGGAGGGCTTTTAGTCCCGGTTGGTGGCACCAACCGGGAAAAAAGGTCCCCCTGCCTGGGCAAGCGGCAGCGGCCACGTGGAGCCCCATCTGTCCCGGTTCCTAGGCGAACCAGGACTAAAGGTATAGGGCTTTTGTAACGACCCTTTAGTCCCAGTTCGGGAACCAGGACAAATGGCCCTCACGAACCGGGACGAATGGCCCTTTTTCTACTAGTGTGTGCCGGTCAGCCTTCCATGCATTGTTGCCTCACGGGCGGCGCAGTGAAGGCGCCGCGACGCGCGTCCCGCCCGCTCCCGCCACGCGGCACCCGGCGGGCAGCTTCCCACCGCCTCGCTTCAGCTATAAAAGCTGACCTCACCGCCGGTGAACGCCATAGTCGCCAGAACTCGCCACCTCTCTCTCCTCGTCTCGACACAGAAGCCACTCGCCCCTCTTCCTCCCCCTCTCCCCCCCGACGATGAGCAATGGCCGAGCGGCACCTAGGCGACGCCGCGACGGCGAACGGCTTCGGCCGACGCCATCTGCGGGAGGACGAGGCGCGCCTCGTCTACGAGGCCGACTACCCGGCGCCCCCAGACATGCGGGTGCCGGGCTCGTGGAGGCTGAGCGTCAGCGGCGTCCTGGTGCCCCCGGTGCCCACCGAGGCTGCCGTCGCGCCGAGATCGCGTGCATCCATTCATCATTGTCGGAGGCGCGGCGGAACAAGCAGAAGTACGCCGCGGACAGCCACACGCAATGGACGATGTACTTCGAACGCCGCCACGCCGACCCGGTTGCCTCCGCAAACGGGGCCATCCCCCACGGCCGCCTCAACACCGACGGACGGCGCGAATGGTGGGGCATGCCCGGGCACACCCTCGAAGCCGTCCTCGATCACATCGAGACTGGCAACACGTCGCGCCTCGAGTACCCGGCACCCCCGTCCTTCTCTTGTCGCCGCGGTAGTTCCTAGACACCGCGGCGAATGGAGCCGGCGACCTCCTCCTCGTCGGGTTCCGATTCGCTGTCCTCCGGGTCGCCGGCGCTTCGCCCCGTCAAGCCGGAGCTGCAGGAGACGCCGCTCGGACACCGGACCCGCAGTGGCGCCCTCGTCATCAACTAGGCCGGCCGCCCCTCCCCTCGTTCCCTCCGCCTCGTCCGGCCGAAGACCGAGCCGGGGTTGCTCCCCGTCAAGAAGGAGCACGCGGAGATGGCCGCCGCTGGCGAGACCGCGCTCAAGTGGGCGAAGGCGGACTACGTCCGCGAGCAGGTGTTGCGCCAGCGCCGGGCCTACGAGGAGATCAAGGCCTGACGCCGCGGACGCGGAGAGGGCGGTGTCGTCGTCCTCAACAGTTCCGTCGGGACATAATGCGGCGGCGACGATGATGACGATGACGACGATGGCGGCGACTACACCCGGTTCTACAGGCTCCTCGGCATGTAGGGCGGCGGCAGCGGCATAGTAGGGCTCCGGCGGGCGGCTGCAGTGGCGTAGCAGGGCTAGGCGTAGTTCTTTTCTGTTTTTTTTTTTTGCAAATCTGAATAAAATCGCCGAGTTTGTGCCGTGTTTGTACAAATTTGAATCAAATCGCCTAGTTTGTGCCGTGTTTGCGCAGATTTGGGGGCGACCTAGGGCGGCGGCTGAGAACACAATCGCCCCTACGTCGAAATTAAACGCACGGTTTGGCACCAGACGATGCTTTCTCGGCGTCCTAGGGGGCGAACGGCTGGAGACGCTCTAACATGCCTTAGATTCTAGGATTTTCTGAAAAGGCTTGGGGGCCTAAGGTTCTGGGAAGAAGGGAGTACGATAGACCATAACAACGGAACAAAAAGATCAGAAATCTCGTACAAGCTTCAGATGATTCCCGTTCAAATTATGGAAGCGACAAACCGCTAATGCATGGGCACATTTGTACGTAGCAAACCTATGCAAATGAGCGATGCATATGTCCACGATGGCCAACTGACGTCTGTACGTGAGCCAACCCGATAGAGGCCAAGTAGGAGTCAACCCATGCACCTCTGTCCTGATTACGCTTACCAGATGGGCAGCGATCTGCGCCGGTGCGCCGGCCCAACTGTTGGGCCGGTCGAGTCCCAGCCGTCCGATGCAGATGGTGAAGGCCGTCAGATCTGCGCACGTGAGGCTTCACCAAACCAAACGTTGCAGCAACCGTTCTTCGACCCAAATCAGAACCGTCGCCGTCGCTGTCGCCCTTGAAGCTCGTCGTAAATGCGCCGTTGAAGCTTCGCTGCCGTAGTTGTTCGCAGCCTTGCCGTCGCGCCGCCAGCGCTTCGTCCTCGCCCTCGTGCCCGCCGGCAACCTCCGCTCGCCGCCGCATCGCCAGCGCCGCGCGCTCGTCCTCGGTCTCGTGCTCGGCATAGGATCCTTGGCCGCCCGCGCATACCTCCATGGCAACTCCGGTGGAGATGGCCGCAGCACCCCCGTCGTCAAGCTCGCGCCGTACCACGTCCTTAATTTGCTGGTCACAAAAACAAAAACAAAATCATGGGTCGTAGCAAAATTTATGCCCTTCATGGATGTAGCAGAATAAAACGCCGGTGGTAGCAAAAACGTACGACGGTTGCAGCAATTCGGCATCGCCGCCGTCGCGGGTCGCGACTCCGCCATGATGGATGTAGCAAAACTCGTTGCTGGTAGTAGCATAATCTGAGTTCGGTTGCAACAAAAAAAGTCACTGCCGTAGTAGGTCGCAGCTCCGGCCATGATAGATGTAGCAAAATTCATCGCAGGTTGTAGCAAAAAATGGCGACGGTTGTAGCAAAAAACTCGGCCGCTTCCAGCAAAAGTTCTTGTCGTCAGTTGCCTCATTTATTTTGCTTCTCAGTCGCCGCCGTTAACTTGGAAAAGTGGGTTGAAACTTTTCAATCCAATGGATGAAACTTCCCAAAACAATGGTTGTAGCTTTTTTTATATTTTGTAGTGGTAGGATGAAACTACTCTTTCACCCGGTTGAAGCTTTTTCAAACTATGGTTGAAGCTTTCATATGAATGAATGTAGCTTTTTTAGTGCACGGTGTCCAGTTGAAAACTTTATATGTCGGAGGTTGAAGCTTTTGAATCAAACTGTTGTAGCTTTTTAGGTTGTCAGTTGTAGCATCTCCAGTAGACGGGTCTAGTGTATGAAATTGTGAAAGCAGCTCGCGGACGGCATGCCCATGGCGGCTTCCCAACTCCGGCTTGCCAGGGCGGAATGAATCTGCAAACCGAGGGCAGTGGAAGAAGTGTTTGTGGGCGCTGGTGTTGGAGATGGGGACCTACGTCGGATTGGGGCTAGCCGGCGGCGGGATTTGAAGGAGGAAGACGAGGAGCGGCTGACAGAGAAGGGGATCGAGAGAAAGAAGACAACGGCTGAACGAAAGAAAGGGCTCGGGAGGTGGGCCAGATGTCGCACGAGGTCCATGCGCTGATGTATTCATGTGGAGAGAAAAAACATGGAACGCTCGATTACCCTGTATGTACGCGCCACGCGGGACCGGCCGAAGTTTCAGCCGGTCTGCCGGCCACAAACATTACCCTTACCAGATCCAAATAATTTGGACAGAAACATCGCCTCTTTCCGTGAATGATTGGTTCTTGATTTTTCGGGGGCGCGAACTAATTCTGAGTGTTGGCAAAATTCTGAAACATTCCTTCAATCAAGACCAACCTTTTTTTTTTGAGGTTAAGACCAACCTATTTTGAAGTAGTGGTTTTCCGCAAATGCAGTTTGCAGATATTCCAGCAGGTGATCTCGACCGCCACTATATGCAAAATCTCGATCCTGTTTTCCGATCGATCTTTGCAACCGGGCTTTGCGGGAGCAGTTTTCCTTGCCTGATTTTCAGAATATTCTGGAACCTTCTGCCCAGTTTTCGGGACTAGAAGATTTTTTTTAGTTTTTTCAGCATGTTTTCCTGTTTTATTTCCGTTTTTTCTTTCTTTTTCATGTTTTGTATTTGTCTTTTGTCTTTCTTTTTATTTCAAGGACATTTCTCAAATACATTCCGCTTGTCGTATGTACCTCCCTAAGCCAAAAATCTGCAAGGGCCCAGCTCTGTAAAAAAATGCTATGCTTGCTACTAACGTAGGCCTAGCGATGGGACCCACTCAGAATTTGATTAAAATGGTTTGACATTTTCATGGTGTAAATCATACCAAAATCGAGTTTTTCGGCTATGGACACATTAAGAGGTGAGAGCAACTAATTGAGGGGTACCCCTTGCGGAAGCCCCTCAAGGGCCACTTTTGGTGGGCTGAGAGCGTGCCAATTGACGCGCTCTCAGTCGCCGCCACTTGTCGCGTGTTGGACGCTTCATAGGGATTATTTTTTCTTATTTTTCTATACACATTTTTTGGTTTTAGATAATTTTTTTTGTTTTTTGCCCAAATTTTTTGGTTTTTACCTTGTTTTTTTTCTTTCGTGAGAGCCACATATTTTATTTGGCACAGATGTGCCTCTTAGAAAACAGAAAAATAGATTATTATTTTTCTTCCGCGAGAGGCATTGATTTGCTTCCTTGAGTTGTGCCTCTCAGAAAGAGGGGAAAATGTTTTTTTTCTCTTCCATGAGAGGCACAAATTCGATTCTCATGGAGGCACAGTTGCTTCCGCGAAAGGCACAATTGTGCCTCTCAAAAAATACAAAAAAGTAGGAAAATCATGCTTCTATTCTATTTTTTCGTGAAAAAAAGTTTGCTGAAAGCTATCTGTATGAGATGGTGAAAACGGTTCACGATTTGAACCCACAGTTTATGAGATAAAACTTTATGAACAAACTAATCTATGTGAAAAGGAAAAACCTCTAGGTTGCGACAAGTGATGCACATGCAGTGCGCCGCTTGTTGCAACCTGAAAATGTGAAAGTGACCTTTGGAAGGTATACCCCTTAAATAATGATTTCGGGGGTAAAAACTATACTACTTTCCTACAAAAAATAGTTTAGACAGCCAATAAAGCCCATCACACGTAGTGGCAACGCTGCAAGGCCCATGCGCATTGGTTTGTCAACTTGTTAATCTTGATTCGAGGGAGACACCGTTAGGGCATCTTCAACAGGTTGTATATTAGTCTTATTGGTAAAATGTCCATGTCACCAACCAACAAGCTATCATACAACTACTCCAATGGGTTGTATCTAAGTTATCCAATAGATAATGAAAAAATAAATGTGATTGCTCTCTATTTCACCTTGGAGCTTGTGCAAAGGTTGTTGGTTAATCCACATACAACTTTGCTCTCTCTCTCTCTGCATTTATTACATGCCACATCATCACTATGTCCTAGGTGGCAAATCTACCAACACCTATCTTACAACCGTTGGAGATGCCCTTAAAAGTCTAAACCCATGTAGAGCCATGATTTTTGGTCTCCCTTCAAAATAAGAAAAAGAGGAGACGCCATGGTGATGTAAGGAGTACTTGGGAAAACATATCGAGTGGTGATTACAGTTCATATAATGGGGCTAAATGCTGAACAATGTATTCATCAGCCATCCATTAGATCTTTTTCTGAAGTTTTCTCGGTCAAAAAGGAAGATAAATGGATTATAAAAAAAAGAAGAGAAATTGCCGTTGTCTCGCATAGGCATAGCATGCAACAAACGAGATGAGCCAACCAATTTTGCGAATAGCTAACGTGCGCAGGACGCCGGTTTTGGGAACATTCTGGAAGATTCTTAGCCAGTTTAAGGATCTTTCCAGAAAGTTCCTGAACCGGCTTTCTTACTGGTTTATCTTTTAATTTTTGCTTCTCATATTTCTTTTTTCTTTCCTTTTCCTTTAATTCTACCTTTTCAAATTTATTTCTTTTAAAAAATTGAAGTCTATACAAAGTTAAGGCATTCTTTGGAATTTCCAAATTTTGTTCCTATTTTCATATTTTTCTCAAAAATTCAAAAAATGCGTTTCTAAAAAGTTTTGAAGTTTAAAATTTTGTTTGGAATTTAAAATTTTTCCCGTTTTCAAAGTTTTTAATAGTTTCAAAAAAATCCACGCTTTTAAACTACATTTTGGAATTTCAAAAAATGTTCCTGTTTTTACAATTCTGTTTAGAAATTCAAACTAGAGACGTGGTTTCAAAGTCTTATTGTATTTTACGAAAATGTTCACACTTTTTAAATTAGTTTGAAAATTCAGAAATATTCCTATTTTTCCAACCTTTTTCGAAAATCCAAGTTGACATTTCAAAAATATTGTTTCTAATTTCAAAATTTGTTCCTGTTTCTCAAAAAAATCACAACTTGTAAAAATGTTCTCGATGTCAAATTATATTCGAGTTTTTAAGTTTTTTTTGCTAATTCAGAAAGTTCCTGTATTTGAACAAATTTTGAAAATGTTCATCATTTTTCAAAAAAAAAAATTAAGGCTTTGAGATAAAGTTAGATTGTTTATAATTTATTGGTGTTTTTCAGAGAATTTTCCAAAATTCAGAATAAATTTTTTTCCAAAATTTTCTTGGTTTTCTAAAAATATTTGTGTTTTAATGAATTGATTCAGATTATCTTTAATAATACTGTAGTAATCATTGTTGTTGGCTATAATATCCAGTCAGGATTGCTGCAGTACCCAGGTCAGGCCATACAGTGCCTTCTTTCATGTGTTCCAGGGTCAGGCCGGCAAAATCGGGGGCCGTGTACCAAAATCTAAGATGGCCCTACCTGGTTAGAGAAAAACGTCCACTGGATCAAGTTGTCGTCCATGGTATGCTGCATGCATAATAAGTATTTTGAGGTGTTCCTCTTAATTGCATTAATATAAAAAAAATTGTAGGCGTTTTGATAAAAAGCCAAGAAAAAGCAAAGATGTTTCCTCACTATGCCTCAAGTGAATGGAAACACAAAGGCGTTTTGGCATTTTAGAAAACATCTCCACTAATGGCAGTAAGCCTATAGTTCATAATTTATATACTAATAGGAAGTTGAAGTCATAAAGGTTATTTCTCTTTCTCTAATCACAAAACTTCTATGGTCTGGCTGGTTGCCCCAGGTTTTTACTAGCTTTATTACTCGAGAGGTCCCTAGATTTATTCCTGAGAAGTGCAAATAAAACGCATAACTTTTCTTTGAGAGGTCCAGATTAATGGGTCAATGGACTGGTTATTGCTGACATGGTTTCTCTGATTGATGGGCCTTCAGACTGGCTACAACAAGGCCGCAGTAACCTTGGGGCCCTGTGCAGGCACATAGGTTGCACATGACTCTGGCCCAGGCCTGGTTTGTTCTTATACATTTCGTGCTTTCTATTATCACCACAACATAGTCGAGTGGCAAGCAATGTAATCAGGAGGCCGAGGTTATGATTTTGATTCCCCACACAAGCTCGCTCCTTTTCTCAAGTTTTTCATGTCACGCTTTGAAATAGCAAGTGGCCTCGCGCCAGGACTGGCCCAATCGCGCGTGGTGCCTGTGCGGCGTCTCAGCACGAGCGACGTACTTTTGAAAAGGACCATTCTATCCTTTAATTATGAAAGGGTATAAGGTAATCTCAGTCGTTAGTATGTTTGGTGGGGGAAGAGGGGGGGGGGGGGGCTTGTACCAAAGCACAAGTTTTTATTGAAATAATAATATTCGGATCTATTGATACCAATATGCTGGTGACATCCAAGAAAAAAGCAAGCGAAATGTCATCAGATATCCAGACCAGGTGCACATAACATTCATCGTGCACTTACAAAACCTCATTTGGGGACGATGGTCAGAACCAACCCGCGGTGACAACTCGGCACCATCCTTACGTAGTGGCTGCTGTCCTTCGTACAATAAATCTCAAGATGACCTGCCCCGATCAGCTCGATTGTTTTCAGTGTGTAGTCTCGTAGCTTACACACAAATCGGTCCGACCGCCTGTTTAAGTTAGGGAATTTGTAGCCATTGAAATCCCGGGCCTTCTCCACCCACAAACTACAGAAGGTCCAACTATCACTCTCAGCAGTCCCACGCCTCAGTCTTTCCCAGGCGTCGCCCCAGCCTTCGGGGAGGGGGAACGGCAGGTCGGCCTTGTCGTCCCAGCTCATGTCGCCACCGAACACAACGTTGTCCCCGCTGTTCAGCGCAGAGATGGCGTGCTTGGCCTGCATGTACCGATCCCTTAGGTGCATCGACGCCGGTGGCACGGGGCACTCGAGCTGCGTAGTGGCGATGCGGATCGGCTTCATTGATCCAGGGGTAATGTCGGCCTCTAGGTAGCACTTGCCAGTCGGGGAAGTGCCAAATTTCCAGCGCGCGTAGCTCTCCATTGGAAGCTTGCTCAGCTGCAAGAAGAACTTCTGCGTTAATTCACCGGATCAGACAAATTTCTTCGACCGGGAACTAAAAGTTTCCGAGTATTGTACCATCAGGCAGAAGTGATGGTTCACCGTTTGTTCTTCCGGGGGCACTGGTGAGCAGTGGTAGTCGTCCCACCATGGGAAGCTCTCGAAGATCAAGTGGATGTAGGGCGTGATTTCCTGGGCATCGATCCCAAGGACAGTTAGATGGTTGATGGCTGAGAATTGATTTAAGCTGGCGAATCAGTAGCGATGACCTGAGTTCTTTTTTACCTGGAAGAAGATTACGTCCGGCGAATGTTGCCGAACGAGGTCACCGATCACCTTCATCCTCTCGTAGACGACAACGTCGTCGCGGGACCAGGCGTTGTAGGTCATGAACTTGATCTGCTTCTCACGGTCCTACATTACAAAAACGCAGGTATCATCAAGAAGTCGACCTTCGTGGAACAGCTAGAACGGTGAAATAGGTCTCAGTCGACCTAGTTAACATTTCAGCAACAAATGCCATAGTTTGAAAGTAAGATCAAACTAAGTACAGTCAGAAACAACAATTGTAGAATGAACGATCGTAGCACCAGATCGAGTACCATTTTTCCTTGGCGATACAGTCAGAAACTAAGTACAGTCAGAAACAACAACTATTGTATTTGGCTTCTCTAAGCACAGTTCTGATCCTTTGGAGTACTAGTATTATCGTATATATAGTCGTGTGCTGGTTCAGGCTTAATGGCATCGTGAGAAACGAAGAGACGTAGGCAGCATAACCAAAGAAAAGTCATGGAGACGGAACACGAAAGGATGTATTGACTGCCACCAACCGATCGATGATTGAATTAATACACGCACTAGGAATACTACCTGTCGTTTGAGCTTCAACAGAAGTAGTACAGCGCTATGATGCTGTCACGTACGCATGGAAGCATGAGAGATGGGTGACTAAACAACTTTGGAGGTGCACCATTCGTGTATGTCAACGTGTTGCAAATAAGTGTATTACACCACGCGTGTTATATATAAATAAGCAGTATTTGTATCTATTTTGGGGCAGATATATAAAAGAAAGGAGACCATTCTACGCATTACTTTTTGAAGATTGATAACCTTAGTCAGTTACTCCCTTCATTCGGAATTACTTGTCTCGGAAATGGATGTATCTAGAACTAAAATATGTCTAGACACATTCATTTCTGCGACAAGTAATTCCGAACGGAGGGAGTAGATCACTTTGTTAAGGGGAGACTGCTACTATGCAACAATAATGTAGACATCCTAGTGACCTAGGTAAACAAAAGCTGAAAGCTGTGATGGAGGATGACGTTTTGTTGGAGGAGGGATATTACATTAGTGATTATTCAGAAGGGGCATATGACAGTGATAACTACATGGAGAAGTACAAGATTTCTCAAGACACGGAGATAATAGATGGAAAGAGACAAGCAGATGAGGAACAACTAGCAGATGATGAAGATGGATATTCAGATGATGAGTCAGAAGAGGAGGAACAACTGCATTATGAGGGTGACATTGAGGTTGAGGATCTGTTTGAGATGGAGGAGAGGGAGGAGGAAGAGAGGGAGGAGAGTGTGAATGTGGAGGTAGCTCAACATATGCAGGTACAACCTCCAAAGAAGAGGCATAAGTTGCCAGTTAGGAGGTGCCCAACATTCTAGTGTTGTAAAGGAGTTGAAGCCAGATTTCACTACTACATCAGATGAAGAAGAAACTGGTTGGCTGCTGGATAGTGAAGATGATGGGCATGAGCCACTGGCACTTGTCCTAACGAACTGCAAGAAGTTTAGGGCACAAAAAAGAAAACCTAGGATATGGTTCAATGACAAAATGGAGCAACCACACCAGCAATTTTGTAAGTACATGTGCTTCACAAATCAGCAGCAATTCAGAGATGCTCTGTTGAGCTTGCACATTTCACAGTCAAGAGATTTCAGATATCATTGAAACTCTGACCAAAGGATCATTGCATGTTGCAAAAATGAGCACTGTTAGTCCTACATTGTTGCTGCTGTGATCAAAGGTGAAAAGACTTTTGCTATAAAAAATGAGGCTGGAGCACACTTGCCCTACCACTACAGAGTCATCAAGGGTTACTGCAAAGTGGCTTGCAAAGACCTATGAGTCATTGTTCAGGTCTGATCTAACCACTAGCATACAAACTCTGATTGATGCCTACCAGGAGAAGTATGGTGTTGAGGTTCCTAACCACATGGCCTATTGGGCCAAAAACCATGATGTGGAAGCTATCTTAGGAGAGCACAAGAAGCAGTATCCCAGGCTTAGGGACTATGCAGCAACCATCATGCAGACAAACCCTGGAAGTAGGGTTGTAGTTACAACTCTAGTTCCTAAAGCCACAAAAAAATACCACATCAGGGCCAAGGTTTCATGCAATGTTTTTATGCTTAAATGGAGCATGGGAGGGATTTCTCAATGGATGCATACCTTTCATTGGTTAGTTAGTTGTTTCTATGCTTTATTTACTATACCACACATCAACTTGTACATGATTACACCTTGCTTTAGTTTCTTTGCTATGTACTGACTTAATTGGTCCTTTGTTTAAAAAAATAGGTGTTGATGGATGCTTTATTAAGCTCACCACCGGTGCACAGATCCTTGATGCCTCTGGCAGAGATGGCAACAATAACATTTTTCCAATTGCATTTGCTATTGTTGGTCAGGAGGATACAACAAATTGGTGTTGGTTTCTGCACCAATTGAAGATATGTCTATGAGGAGAAGTTAGCCAATTTGGTCCTTATACCATCATGTCTGGTAGACAGAAGGTAAGTACATAGTTTGCTGTGTGATTTCAGTACCATAGTTTGATGTGTATCTTCAAATATATCTGTAGTCAGTAGCTTAGTTTGCTGTGTAATTTCAACAAGGGCTACTAAATGCAGTCAATAGAGTATTTCCAAACTGCCACCAGAGATATTGTCTTAGACACTTGTATGCAAATTTCCAGAATGCTGGTTTTAGGGGGGGGGGAGATCTAAAGAAATGCATGGATAATGCTAGTTATGCTTACAATGACTATATGTTTAATATTGCTATGAATGATTTGAGAAATGAGTGTGAGGATGCTTGGATATGGCTTAATGGAATTCCTAAGAAAACATGGGCTAGGCATGCTTTTGACACTAACTGCAAGACAGATTTGGTTATTAACAACATATCTGAGGTGTTCAACAAGTATATCCTTGATTTTAGGAAAAAGCCTATTAGGACTATGGTTATGGTATTAAGGACAAGCAAATGGTGAGGTGGCATAGGAATAGGGAGAAAGGAAAGGAAGCTTTCTGGGAGATCACACCACATTATGCTGAGAAGCTAGAGCTGGAAAAGGAGAGGGCCAGATACTGCAAACCCATTCAAGCTGTTGTTAGTTTATGCCAAGTGACCAGTGGGCAGGAAACACACCCTGTGAACTTGGATAATTATACACGTGGTTGCAGAAAATGGGACCTGAGTGGCATACCATGCAACCATGCAATTTCAGCAATTAACAAGGCTAAAAGGTTTCCGGAGGACTTTGTTTGCAAATTCTTCAAAAATACTTTTTACCAAGTAGCATATGAACCTATGATCTTTCCTGTTCCTAGTGAACATGACTGGATAAGGATACCTTGACCAGACATAGAGCCACCCGAATTTCATGTTAGGAGAGGAAGAAAGAAAGAGAAGAGGATCAAGGGCAGGTTTGAAGTGCCAATGCCAAAGGACAACAGTAGAATGGCCACAATAACATGCTCTAACTGTGGGCTCCAAGGCCATAGATACACCAATTGCATGAAACAATTGAAACCAGATTTGGCTATGAGGAAAAACAAGCATGTGGTAATATCAACCTCACTTCTTTTGTATTAGTTGACTAGTGCATTTGTAAATATTTTTATGTTGACTACTAATACCAATCTCACTTCTTTTTGCAAGACGCCTGCAAGATCACAGTAGCAACCTCCACCTGCAAGATCACAGGCCCCACCTGCAAGAACACCTGCAAGATCACAGCAGCAACCTCCACCTGCAAGATCACAGCGGCAACCTCCACCTGCAAGATCACAGCCCCATCTCCAACGATCTATAATTTTTTATTGTTCCATGCTATTATATTACCCCTTTTGGATGTTTATGGGCTTTATTTTACACATTTATATCATTTTTGGGACTAACCTACAAACCGGAGGCCCAGCCCGTATTGCTTTTTTTTTTGCCTATTTCAGTATTTCGAAGAAAAGGAATATCAAACGGAGTCCAAACAGAATGAAACCTTCAGGAGCGTGATTTTTGGAACGAACGTGATCCAGAGGACTTGGAGTGCAAGTCAAGAAGCAGCCAAGGCGGCCACGAGGGTGGAGGGCGCGCCCACCCCTAAAGGGCGCGCCCCCTGTCTCATGGGCCCCTCGGGCGGCCACCGACGTACTTCTTCCTCCTATATATACCCATGTACCCCGAAAACATCCAGGGAGCCAACGAAAAACAATTTCCACCGCCGTAACCTTCTGTATCCGCGAGATCCCATCTTGGAGCCTTCGTCGGCGCTCCGCCGGAGGGGGAATCGACCACGGAGGGCTTCTACATCAACACCATAGCCCCTCCGATGAGTTGTGAGTAGTTTACCATAGACCTTCGGGTCCATAGTTATTAGCAAGATGGCTTCGTCTCTCTTTTTGGATCTCAATACCATGTTCTCCCCCTCTCTTGTGGAGATCTATTCGATGAAACTCTTTTTGCGGTGTGTTTGCCGAGATCCGATGAATTGTGGGTTTATGATCAAGTTTATCTATGAGAAATATTTGAATCTCCTCTGAATTCTTTTATGTATGATTGAGTTATCTTTGCAAGTCTCTTCGAATTATCAGTTTGGTTTGGCCTACTAGATTGATCTTTCTTGCCATGGGAGAAGTGGTTAGCTTTGGGTTCAATCTTGCGGTGTCCTTAC
The DNA here is from genome assembly GCA_021605145.1 of Aegilops bicornis. Classification (NCBI taxonomy): domain Eukaryota; kingdom Viridiplantae; phylum Streptophyta; class Magnoliopsida; order Poales; family Poaceae; genus Aegilops; species Aegilops bicornis. The sequence continues at coordinate 807,779,524 of CM038671.1, forward strand.
CCAGTGACAACAGAGGCAGCAAGGCACGTATTGTATTGTTGCCATCGAGGATAAAAAGATGGGGTTTATATCATATTGCATGAGTTTATCCCTCTACATCATGTCATCTTTCTTAATGCGTTATTGTGTTCTTATGAACTTAATAATCTAGATGCATGCTGGATAGCGGTCGATGTGTGGAGTAATAGTAGTAGATGCAGGCAGGAGTCGGTCTACATGTCGCGGACGTGATGCCTATATACATGATCATGCCTAGATAATCTCATAATTATTCTCTTTTCTATCAATTGCTTGACAGTAATTTGTTCACCCACCGTAATACTTATACTATCTTGAGAGAAGCCACTAGTGAAACCTATGGCCACTGGGTCTATCTTTTATCATAAAATCTTTCAATCTAATTTTATTTGCATCTTTACTTTTCTTATCTATATTACAAAATACAAAAAATATATTTATCTTATCATACTATCTCTATCAGATCTCACTTTCGCAAGTGGCCGTGAAGGGATTGACAACCCCTTTATTGCATTGGTTGCGAGTTCTTGGTTTGTTTGTGTAGGTGCATGGGACTTTTGAGGAGCCTCCTACTGGATTGATACCTTGGTTCTCAAAAACTAAGGGAAATACTTACGCTACTATTGCTGCATCACCCTTTCCTCTTCAAGGAAACCAACGCAAGCTCAAGACGGAGCAAGAAGGATTTCTGGCACCGTTGCCGGGGAGGTCTTCGTTCAAGTCAAGACATACCAAGTACCCATCACAAACTCATCTCCCTCGCATTTACAATATTTGCCATTTGCCTCTCGTTTTCCTCTCCCCCACTTCACCCTTGCCGTTTTATTTGCCCTCTCTTTCCCAATCTTCTCCTCTCTTTTTCGCTTGCCTTTTTATGTTTGCTTGTGTGTTGGATTACTTGTTGCCATGGCGCAAGATAATACCAAATTGTGTGATTTTTCCAATACAAATAATAATGATTTCCTTAGTACTCTGATTGCTCCTCTTAATGATGTTGAGTCTTGTGAAATCAATACTGCTTTGCTGAATCTTGTTATGAAAGATCAATTCGCCGGCCTTCCTAGTGAAGATGCCGCAACTCATCTAAACAACTTTGTTGATTTACGTGATATGCAAAAGAAGAAAGATACGGATAACGATATTGTTAAATTGAAGTTATTTCCGTTTTCACTTAGAGATCGTGCTAAAGTTTGGTTTTTGTCTTTGCCTAAAAATAGTATTGATTCTTGGAACAAGTGCAAAGATGCTTTTATCTCTAAATATTTTCCTCCCGCTAAGATCATCACTCTTAGGAACGATATTATGAATTTTAAACAATTTGATCATGAGCATGTTGCCCAATCTTGGGAAAGATGAAATTGATGATTCGCAATTGCCCTATTCATGGTTTGAATTTATGGATGATCATACAAAAATTTTATGCCGGATTGAACATTGCTTCTAGAAATCTTTTAGATTCGGCCGCGGGAGGCACGTTTATGAAAATCACTTTAGGAGATGCTACAAAACTCCTTGATAATATTATGGCTAATTATTCTCAATGGCACACCGAAAGATCTACTAGTAAAAAAGTGCAAGCTATAGAAGAAATTAATGTGTTGAGTGGAAAGATGGATGAACTTATGAAGTTGTTGCTACTAAAAATACTCCTCTTGATCCCAATGATATGCCTTTGTCTACTTTGATTGATAATAATAATGAATCTTTGGATGTGAATTTTGTTGGTAGGAATAGTTTTGGAAACAATGCTTATAGAGGAAACTTTAATCCTAGATCGTTCCCTAGTAATTCCTCTAATAATTATGGAAATTCTTACAATAATCCTGATGGTAATTTTAATAAGATGACCTCTGATTTTGAAAATAGTGTGAAAGAATTTATGATTTCTCAAAAGAATTTTAATGCTTTGCTTGAAGAAAAATTGCTCAAACTGGATGATTTGGCTAGGAACGTTGATAGACTTTCGCTTGATGTTGATTCTCTTAAACTTAGATCTACTCCTCCTAAGCATGATACCGATGAGTCTCTCAAAGCAATGAGAATTTCCATTGATGAGTGCAGGAAAGAACCGCTAGATTGCGTGCTAAGAAAGACTGCTTTATAAAAGCGTGTTCTTCTAGTTTCCATGAAAATAATGATGAAGATCTTAAAGTTATTGATGTGTCCCCTATTAGATCTTTGTTTTGCAATGTGAATCTTAATAATAATGGTACTGGAGATGAGTCAACTTTAGTTAGAAGGCGTCCCAATAATTCGGAGTTTTTAGATCTTGATGCTAAATTTGGTAAAAGTGGGATTGGAGAGGTCATGACTTTAAATAGCATTGAACCCACTATCTAGGATTTCAAGGAATTTGATTATGATAATTGTTCTTTAGAAGGTTGTATTTCCTTGTTGCAATCCATTGTGAATTCTCCTCATGCTTATAGTCAAAATAAAGCTTTTACCAAACATATTGTTGATGCCTTGATGCAATCTTATGATGAAAAACTTAATTTGGAAGTTTCTATACCTAGAAAACTTAATGATGAGTGGGAACCTACTATAAAGATTAAAATTAAAGATCATGAGTGTTATGCTTTATGTGATTTGGGTGCTAGTGTTTCCACAATTTCGAAAACTTTATGTGATATTCTAGGTTTCCATGATCTTGATGATTGCTCTTTAAATTTGCACCTTGCGGATTCCACCATTAAAAAGCCAATGGTAAGGATCAATGATGTTCTCATTATTTCAAATAGAAATTTGGTGCCCGTAGATTTTATCATTCTTGATATAGATTGCAATCTTTCTTGCCCTATTATTCTTGGTAGACCTTTCCTTAGAACGATTGGCGCGATTATTGATATGAAGGAAGGGAATATTAGATTCCAATTTCCATTAAGGAAAGGCATGGAGGACTTTCCAAGAAAGAAAATTAAATTACCTTATGAATCTATCATGCGTGCTACTTATGAATTGAGTGCCAAAGATGGCACTACTTAGATCTATCCTCGCTTTTATGCCTAGCTAGGGGCGTTAAACGATAGCGCTAGTTGGGAGGCAACCCAATTTTATTTGTGTTTTTTGTTTTTGTTTATGTTTAGTAATAAATTTTGCATCTACCTTCTGTTTAGATGTGTTTTTATGTTTTAATTAGTGTTTGTGCCAAGTAGAACCTATAAGATAACCTATGGTGATAGTTAATTTGATTCTGCTGAGAAACAGAAACCTTGCGCGCACGAAATTAGTTTTGTTAAATCATAGAAAGGTGATTTTATGTCGATTCTTTTTGATGCTGATCAATAGACAAATTTCCAAGGACTTCCTATTTTGGTAGGATTTTTAAAGTTCCAGAAGTTTGTGTTAGTTACAGATTGCTACAGAATGTTCTGTTTTTGACAGATTCTGTTTTTCGTGTGTTGTTTGCTTATTTTGATGCATCTATGGCTAGTATTAAGTGGTCTGAACCATAGAGAACTTGAAATACAGTAGGTTTAAAACCAAAATAAATAAATAATGAGTTCATTACAGTACCTTATGTGGTTGTTTTGTTTTGTTTCACTAACGGAGCTTATGAGATTTCCTGTTGAGTTTTGTGTTGTGAAGTTTTCATGTTTTGGGTAAAGATTTGATGGACTATGGAATAAGGAGTGGCAAGAGCCTAAGCTTGGGGATTCCCATGGCACCCCAAGATATTCAAGAATAGCCAAAATCCTAAGATTGGGGATGCCCCCGGAAGGCATCCCCTCTTTCGTCTTTGTTCATTGGTAACTTTACTTGGAGCTATATTTTTATTCGCCACATGATATGTGTTTTGCTTGGAGCGTCGTGTATGATATTAGTATTTGCTTTTTAGTTTTCCACAATCATCCTTGCTGTACACACCTTTTGGGAGAAGCCCACTTGATTGAAATTTATTAGAATACTCTATGTACGTGCTTCACTTATATCTTTTGAGCTAGATAGTTTTTGCTCTAGTGCTTCACTTATATCTTTTAGAGCACATCGGTGGCTTAATTTTGTAGAAATTGCTAGTCTCCCATGCATCACTTATATTATTTTGAGAGTCTCTTAGAACAACATGGTATTTTCTATGGTTATAAAATTGGTCCTAGAATGGTAGGTATCCAAGTTGGGTATAATAAAAACTATCATAGGAAGTGAATTGGATGCTATGATCAATTTGATACTTTATAATTGTTTTGAGATATGGAGGTAGTGATATTAGATTCATTCTAGTTGGGTTATTATGAATTTAAATAATGCTTGTGTTGAAGTTAGCAAGTCCCGTAGCATGCACGTATGGTTAAAGTTGTGTAACAAATTTGAAACATGAAGTGTCCTTGGATTGTGCATCCTTATGAGTGGCGGTCGGGGACGAGAGATGGTCTTTTCCTACCAATCTATCCCTCTAGGAGCATGCGCATAGTGCTTGATTTTTTATGACTTCTAGATTTTTGCAATAAGTATATGAGTTCTTTTGACTAATGTTGAGTCCATGGATTATACGCACTTTTACCTTTCCATCATTCCTAGCCTCTTCGGTACCGTGCATTGCCCTTTCTCACCTTGAGAGTTGGTGCAAACTTCGCCGGTGCATCCAAACCATGTGATACGATACGCTCTATCGCACATAAACCTCCTCATATCTTCCTCAAAACAGCTACCATACCTACCTATTATGGCATTTCCATAGCCATTCCGAGATATATTGCCATGCAACTTTCCACCGTTCCGTCTATCATCATGACACGCATTACTATTGTCATATTGCCATTGCATGATCATGTAGTTGACATCGTATTTGTGGCAAGACCACTTTGCATAATTTTTCATACATGTCGCTCTTGATTCATTGCCCATCCCGATACACCGCCAGAGGCATTCATATAGAGTCATATCTTGTTCTAGTTTTGAGTTGTAACTCATGTGCTGTAAATCAATAAAAATGTGATGATCATCATTATTAGAGCATTGTCCCCAAGAAAAGAAAGGCCAAAAATAATAAAAAAGAAAGGCCAAAGGAAAAAAAAGAAAGGAAAAAAATAAAAAAAATAAAAAAAATAAATAAAAAGGGGCAATGTTACTATCTCTTTTTCCACACTTGTGCTTCGAAGTAGCACCATGTCCTTCATATAGTGAGTCTCATATATTGTGCTTCAAAGTAGCACCATGTTTTTCATATAGTGAGTCTCATATGTTGTCACTTTCATATACTAGTGGGAATTTTTCATTATAGAACTTGGCTTGTGTATTCCTACAATGGGCTTCCTCAAATGCCCTAGGTCTTCATGAGAAAGCAAGTTGGATGCATAACCACTAGTTTTATTTTGTTGAGCTTTCATATATTTATAGCTCTAGTGCATCCGTTGCATGGCAATCCCTACTCCTCATGTTGACATTAATTGATGGGAATCTCCATAGCCCGTTGATTATCCTCGTCAATGTGAGACTTTCTCCTTTTTTGTCTTCTCCACACAATCCCCATTAGGGATGAAAATGGCGCGGAAACGGATGGAACCGGGTGCTATCATATTTGTTTTCATAATTATTTTGCAGAAGCGGAAACGAATACAGAACCCAGGAAACGAATACGGAAACAGATAGTACCGAAAACAGACACGGAGCGAATACAAAGCGGACACGGAAACAAAATTGTGTGTTGACCGGAACTTAAAACCCCCCTTGAATCATAGAGAAATACAGACAAAAAGCAAACAAATTGATGGAATTTTTCACATGGCTACAAAATAATATAGTTGTGTTAGCAACAGGGTAGTATTGTAGTAACACATGACAATTCCGTATAGGGTCTAGTTGAGTGTGTGGTAGTAAAAGTTGGTCCTCAAATGATCTATTCTTCTCATTCTACTCATTGTGTCATTATGTGTTGTTTGGTAGATGGGCCACAAAGTAGCAATGGGCCTATAGTAGAAATGGAAATTCCATATTCACGGAAACGGAAAGTTCCGTTTCCACGTCTTTTCCACCGGAAAACACCATTCCGTTTTTGTTTCTGTTTCCGCATAAAAAATTCATTTCCATTTCCGTTTTGCAAATTTCTGTTTCCGTTTTCATATTTCCTCTCCGTTTCCGTTTTGCCTCCGGAAAAGCGGAAACTTTCCACTCCATTTTCATCCCTAATCCCCATCATCATATTCTATTCCACCCATAGTGCTATATCCATGGCTCACGCTCCTGTATTGCGTGAAGGTTGAAAAAGTTTGAGATTATTTAAGTACGAAACAATTGCTTGGCTTGTCATCAGGGATGTAGAATTTGGGAACATTTTTGTGTGACGAAAAGGAAGCATAGCCTAACTATATGATTTTGTAGGGATGAACTTTCTTTAGCCATCTTATTTTGAGAAGACGTGATTGCTTTGATTAGTATGCTTGAAGTATTACTATTTCTTATGTCAATATGAACTTTTATTTTGAATCATTTGTATCTAAACATTTATGCCACAATAAAGAAAATTACATTGAGAATTATGCTAGGTAGCATTCCACATCAAAAATTCTGATTTTATCATTTACCTACTCGAGGACGAGCATGAATTAAGCTTGGGGATGCTTGATACGTCTCCAACGTATCTATAATTTTTGGTTGTTCCATGCTATTATATTACCCCTTTTGGATGTTTATGGGCTTTATTTTACACATTTATATCATTTTTGGGACTAACCTACTAACCGGAGGCCCAACCCGTATTGCTGTTTTTTGCCTATTTCAGTATTTCAAAGAAAAGGAATATCAAACGGAGTCCAAACGGAATGAAACCTTCGGGAGCGTGATTTTTGGAACGAACGTGACCCAGAGGACTTGGAGTGCAAGTCAAGAAGTAGCCGAGGCGGCCACGAGGGTGGAGGGTGCGCCCACCCCTACAGGGCGCGCCCCCTGTCTCGTGGGCCCCTCGGGCGGCCACCGACGTACTTCTTCCTCCTATATATACCCATGTACACTACAAAAAAAATACACTTCCGTGATGATACGTGTTTGTCACAGTAGGTCGCGTTTTTTGTCATGCATGTACATCCATGACGATTTTGTGACAGAATCATGATAGTCATACATGTGCTGTCGTAGAAGTGTTCCATGACATTACCAAAATTATCATCACGGAAGTGTCCACTTCCATGACGATAAATCGCGCGTCCGCGAAGTGCTTTTCGTCAAGGGTGACCGACATGTGGCATCCACCGTAGCGAACGCCGTTAAGCTATCGGGTCGGGTTTTGGATCCGATAACCCGTTAACAACCCCGACCAATGGGGATTTTCCACGTGTAAAATCATCATTGGCTAGAGGAAACACGTGTCGGCTCACCGTTGGGACAGATGTCATCGGCTCATTGGACCGAAGGCGCCTATGATACGACGACACGTGGCACGACCCAACAGAGGCCCATTCCTGTGAAAAGGCCGGCCCGTTTGACTTGGTCAAAGGTGGCGGGCCGCCCACTGAAAGCTCGTTAACGGCATGTTCGCATATAGCCCATTTACTGACCCGCTAACCCGGGGCCCGTTCGCCCTATCCGAATTAGGACCCGATGGCGTCATCTGGGCCGTCCAATATGATTCCAGCCCATTTTAACTTCCGGCCCATGTGTGGCCCATGACTTCTTTCGGCGCATATGAGGCCCTTTGTAACTCTTGGCCCATTAACGGCCCGTGGTGAAACTGACCCGTAATGAACAGTGTATCACTTTATACCCATTAACGGCCCGTTATTCAATTGGGCCGTTTCCAGCCCAAGTTATCTTTCGGACTTCTCAGGGCCCATTGGTTCTTTGGCTCATTTGCAGCATTCGGTTACATACGACCCATTACTGTCATTTTCTGCTTGTGGGCCAAATTCAGCCCGTCATTACAGTCGGCCCGTTTGCGGACCGTTAATACGTTGGGCCGTTTCCATGTCAAAAAAAACCCGTTGGGCTGTTTTCATAGAGTTATCAAATACGGTCTATTAACGGCCCGTTATGGTCCATGAATAGTACGGCCCATGATTGGCGTAATGATGATACGCCCCGTAGAAGGCCCATGGATCCTACGACCCGTATGAGTCCCATGGATAGTACGGCCCGTAGAAGGCCCATGGATCGTACGGCCCGTAGAACGCCCATGGAGCCTACGGCCCGTAGAAGGCCCATGAATCCTAAGGCTGTATAAAAGGCCAATGGATCCTACAGCCCGTATAGAAGGCCAATGGATCCTACGACCGGAAGAAGGCCCATGGATCATACGGCCTGCAGGAGGCCCATGGTTACAACAGTCCGTGTGTTGCCATGATTATTTTGGCCTAGTTACCAAAAATAGGCTATTGTGGCCACTAGAAAAACACAGAAAAAGAACTGCAGTGACTACAAGAAAACAACTAAACAAGACAATAAGGAAATAAATAAGCAAGCAATTAACGCTAGCCTATTACCGCTATTACACATATTACATCCACTGGGCATCAAAGTTCGCCACCAGTGCAAATATAGGGAACAAAGCAGCATATTACATACTGGCCATCAAAATTGGCCACGATTGCAAATAAACGCGGCAGCAAAACAAGAGCATAACTGAAACAACTTCGAAGAGCTCAAGAAACATTATCACAGGTATCCACCATGCTGGCAATAAGCTTAGCAAGCTTATTAGCTTTGTCCTGTTTGGCGCTAAAATCCTCCAACGCTTGCAGTTGCACCAGAAAGTATGCATCTGAATGCTCGAGGGACTTCCACAGTCCTTCTGCTTCTTGTCGCAGCACAGCTGATCGATGTCTTTCAGCTTGTAGTTGAGACCCAAGAAACCGAACTGATTCGGACAGTGAGTTTGAATAGCTTGTGCAAGCGGTAGTGGCCAGTAACTCGAACACTAAACCAAGACAGAACTTTGGGGTTGTCTCGCTGTCTTCAAGATAGTCTTCCTTAGTTGTTTTATCAGCTTTGTTGGAGACCAACAAGGATGTGCCACTATCCTGAACCTCATCTGCATTACTTCCTTTACCATTGCTTAATAAGGCACTCTTCCTCAATATTCTTTCAGCATTTTAAAAGAGGAGACAAGCAGACACATAACAAGTTTAGCATGTACTAGTATATGAAACTCATTTCGGTGAACCAGTTCATTAGTAAGGTGGACAGGATTAAACTACCAAGTTTTCTATTGCCAAGTACTAGTACATAATAAAAGCATCAAACAAACATATATCTATGTCCTATGGTCACTGCATTGTCTTGCCAAATCAAAATAGAGACACGGTTCAAATCATATCAGTTCAAGACAAAGCAGCAGTGAAAGAATACAAAGCGTGGAAACTACACGACACAACAAGATTTCAGATGGGTACCACGGGTCTACATGTACAACAACACTATTGGCTCTATTGTGATGCTAGTAATGTGCATGATATGAAAGTCAACTGTATACACAATTGAAATTGAAATCAAAAGAGCTATTGATAAGAGCAAACCTGTTAAAGAAACATGCGTGAACATACCTCCTGTGCCATTGGAGTTTCGATTGGATCCTTCAATTTAAAAATAAGTTTGTATGAGTAAATATAGTGATACATGAGCAAAGCAATCATAGTTAAAAAAGGCGGGCCTAAGCGAGCGCTTAAGCGCGCCTAGGCTCTAGGTGTTGGCAAAACACATTGCGCATAACTACACTTAATCTGTGCATAACTGCGCATAAGCATGCGCTTTGGTCAGTAAAGCACAAGGCGGTGGCAAAACGCACAATTAACGCCTAGCGCTTTTTTGAACTATGATAGCAATGGAATCTTAAATTAGAACAGTTGTTCTTCAGGTTTAGGCACTTGTTCTACATGAACAGAGTACAGTAAGGCGCAAGAATATAATACTTAAAAATAGAAAATGAGCTCATAGACCTTACCACATTCTTGGTTCGGGACCAGTACAGAACAAGGCGTTCCCAGTCATCGTCCAGTAAATGTGTCTCAGGAGAACGTAAGGGAATTTGATGAGTTTCTTTGCCGGTGAAGTACGTTTTCTTCAGGTAATTCCGATACTGCCACCAAGCATTCTTGAAGATAGCAGAGGTATTAGCATAGGTTACCTCATCCTGAGTTTCCAAATCGGTCCTTCTCTATAGAGAAAAATGGGAAAATTTGTTGTATTATAACCATCATGGAGGTAGGATTTATGGGACGAAGCAAAGTAATTGCCATAAATAACATTACTTACACATAACTCCTGGACAAACACCTGCAACTAGCATTTTCCTTCATCATCAGTATAATATTTTAAAGATGGGAAGATACGCACATACGATTTAACAACATCAAATGCGATAGATGCTAAACTACGACTAGCTGGTTGTGCTTCCTCCACAGGAATAGGCGTACTAACTGGTGGAGTTAGGGTTCACCGTGATAGTACTGGCCCTTTGGGCACTGGAGCTGCCTTACTAACTGCTCTTGTTTGGGAGCTCTGTGGTGGAGATGGTGCTGTGTCAATAGGAACTGGGTTACTATCGGCTGGGGTTGGGGTTAGATTGGGTGAAGCTGGTTCTCTATCCATCGCAGTAGGGGTACAATCTGCGAGAGTTTGGGTTATGTGTGGTAGGGCTGGTTCTTGTGCATGTACAACCGGGGTGCTATCTCTACCAAGAGGTAGCACTGTTTTATTTGAAGACCGTGTTTCTAGTCCGCTAGATACTGGCATCACTCTCTCCAATTGAAATGGCTGATAAACAGGAAACATAGTTGAATGTACATACATTGTATGAGAGACAGATGCAATAGATAGTGTGGAAAAAAGAGGGCATGAAATAGTTGACATTTATATTGTTTAACTAAAACGGGTAGCATGACATAATTTCACATATATGATGTCTATCTAAACTGGATAGCATAGCATAACATAATTCTAAGATATGATGAATAACTAAACAAGATCGCATGACATAATTCACCTACATGTTATCTAAGTAATCATGATCGCATCATTTAATTCACATATGTGATTTATATGCTAAACATAGTGCATTTGATATGATGTCTGAACTAAGAACATGGTATTGAATATTGTGTATATGATGTCTAAACTATGCAATGCAAGACACCGTATGCATGATATGAGCAATATAACCGTGCCAAGTTCGAGCATACACCTCAGTGGGGGAATAGGACTGGTCATCTGTCTCTGAATCCATCTCTGAGGAGCTACCGGGACCCAACAAGAGATATGCTTCGATAGGTAGCACTATCTGCTCTGAAGGCCTTGTTTTCACTCCAGACTTTTCCATCTCCCACCCAAATGGCTGATTCACAGGAAGAGTAGTTTAATGTACAAACATTGTCGACAAATGGAAATGTAATGAAGAAAATGATGGGCAAGATATCATTCAAATATATGATGCCTGGTTAAACAGGATGGCATTGCACATTTCACATATATTATGGCTGGTTAAAAGACATGAGACTGCATAATTCCCATATATGATATAGAAACTAAACATGTGACATTACAGAACATGTCTAAACTAAGCAGATGACATATATGATGTTAAAAGTAGGCACTACAAGGCAACAAATGCATGATATGACTAACATCATCATGCCAAGGTAGAGCAAACACCTTGGGGGATAAATAGGAGCTGTCAGCGGCATCTGAATCCGCCTCAGAACAGATATCTTCCTCTGGATTACAATCAGGAGAGGGGTGGGGAGGGTTTGTCATTAAACCCACCATGGAGCAATGTCTGCATGTCATTGCATTGCCGCGCAAAACTCTTCTCTTTTTCTCTACATGTTCAGCATAACTGTGTACAATATCTGACATGCATACGAAAAAAATATGGTGAGATTATGTAAGGAGAGCATGCAGAAATTTAGAGTGATGGTAACAACCAGTGGATGGATCCAAAAATAATGATAGCAGGCTGATGATTGCTTTAAATTAATAAAAAGACAGATGATGATTGCTTTACTATTTGTTTCCCACCCAAGATGAACAACATAGGCATACCCTAGGTGAACCAGATATTAGACAGACATACTATTCATTGTTGCCTCGATATGTGCCCCACAACTAATTTAGAACTCAAGTTTGAACATTAACGTGGACCTGACTTGGGAGTCCAAGAGCTGAACAGGATGATAAAGTAGCAGGTAAGTTTAAGCAATGCATAACATAAGCAGAAACAAAAGAGTGCGACCTCTCTTGTGGACCCGTGTACTCCTCAGGTTCATCTGCTGAGTCGATGATGGTGATGCCGTTGCGGTGGGTGCCGGCGGCAGGGAAGGAGATCTAAGGCGGCGAAAGACGGTCAGGAGTCGTGATGTCTGGTTTGGTGGATGCTTCTGTCGATGGAGCAGCTCAAGTGAGGTGGACGACGTCGCGGCAGGAGCAGGACAAACCACACAAAGTTCCCTTCGTCACGTACCTGTAACAGAAGTAATTATGTAAGGGCTCATTTGGCTTGCATGATTCTTAAAACGCAGG